>JADMNL010000030.1:169327500-169952500 GCA_016271365.2 Neoceratodus forsteri
GGCCTCCTGTTGGGGTGGAAACAGACCAAGAGGAGTACCAGGGAGAGAGCAGATGGCTGTGGGTAGGGAGGGACCGGGGTGGCACAGAGGGGAACAAGTAGGAGGGGGACAATGGGGAAGAGATGTAGGAGGGTATCGACTATGAATAGATTCGAGCCTCTGCTATGGGAGAGAGAGGGGGCAGGAACATACTGAAGGGGAGGACAAGCGGGCATGAGAGGGATAGCAACAGCTAGCGGAAGAGATGGCAGGACGAAAGGGTGAAGAAGGCGGGCTAGTAAGGAAGGATGGGTGGTGACTGGAGGAGAGAAGGCTATGGGAAGGGAAAGATGGAGGGGCATCACTATTGGGGTAGAAGAGAATGGGGCTCTAAATTGACAACAGCGGGGATAGGAGAGGGGTTGGAAATCAACAGGGGAGGAAGGGACGTCGACATGGGAAGCCCAGTAGGAAGTAGTCAGGCTGGGAAGGGGTTCAAGGGGGATGGGAGGAATAAGGCAGAGAAAAAGGGTGAGGCGGAAGTAGGGGTACAGATACAGAAGTCACAGAGGGTGCAGCTGACGGGGATAAGGGGCAGGGAAGATCGAATACTGGGGTGGTGGAAGGGCATAAGAAGGAAGGGGCTAAGGGACAGGGGGGTACTCATCCTAGGGGATTGTATACTGAAAGGGGTGAGATGGGCGAAGGGGAGGCATAGCGACGTTGGTGGAAGCTATCCCTAAGTTGACTGCAGGAGGGGCAGGGCAGGCACTGCTCAAGTGTACAGCGAGGGGAGGAGGAAACCTCATTTACTGTTGCATGGGTACAAACGACTTGGCGGGGAGACTGTGGAAGTAGTAAGGGGAAGGTTCGAGTAGTTGGGCAAGCAGTGTGAGGGGGTGGGGGAGTCGGTGGCATTCTCGGAGTTACTCCCCGTACCATGTCTAAGCATGGGGAGGAAGGGTAGGATTGAGGAGTTCAACAAGGGGCAGAAGGATTGGTGCCACACCAGAAATGATGGGTTAGTGACTAACTGGGTTAGGGTCTGGTGAAATAGTGACTTGTATGCGGGGGACAGGGGACACTTGAGCAGGGAGGGGAGTATTAAAGGCAGGATTAGAGGGGTATATCTCTACAAGGTGATTTAAACTAGTGAGAGGGGTGGCCAAAAGACTGAGGTTAGTAGAAAGGTCCGGGCAGGGGAGCCTAATGAGCTCACCCCCCCTAGATATAGGTAAAGGCAGAGGTGTAGTACCTGGGAGGGGGCTGGCAGAGTGGTCTGAGTGTAATGCAGAAGGCACCACCACCCGGTAAGAATAAGGAGGAGAAAGGGTGCGGACTACCGGGAGGAGGGACACAGGCCAAGGAGGCGCAGAGTGAGGAGAAGGAGGGGTACGGGTGGAAGGTGGTCTCTCTCAATGCAAGAAGCCTGGGGAACAAAACTGCAGAGCTTCAGGTGCTCCTTTCAGAGGGGAAGGTGGACATTGCAGCAGTGACGGAGACTTGGGCCACAGAGTACCATGATTGGGGCTTAGCAATCCCGGAATACAGGATATACAGGAGGGACCGGGGGGGGTTAGAGGAGGGGGGATTGCACTCTGTGAGGGAAGGGATTAAATGCATAAGGGATGAGGGAGAAGAGGAGAGGAGAGGACAGAGGCGCTTTGGGTGCAGCTTCTGCACTCCAAGGGCAGACAGCTGAGGCTGGGAGTTGTGTACAGACCACCAGCCCAATCTGGGGAACTGGATGGGGAGTTGGCAGAGCAGATAAGGAGGGTGTGTAGAAGGGGGAGTGTGGTGATAGTGGGGGATTTTAACCTACCAGGGGTTGACTGGAGCACCCCATTACTAGCAGTACCAGGGAACAGGTGCTCCCTTTTTTTTTTTTTTTTATTTAGTCTTTTTATTTAATTTATAAATGCAACAATTTTACAGGCAGCAATACATCACTTATTAATACCAGTTGATAACATCACAATACATTACATGTATACTTGTAGCAGTCATATTAGGGGAAAATAAATGAACATCTTATTACTTCAGTGTCCAGAGAATCATAATTACTCATTTTAAGTTCAGTCTGTGATCCATTCAAGTCAAATCAGGCATAGCACGGTGAGCCCTCCCCTATCCCTCCCAGATTTTATTCCCATTAAAATTCAAGGAGCATCACATATATCCCCGAGTATCTTTTCAGTACAAAAGAATAGCAACATTATATGTTCAGTACATAGCTTAAGGTACAAAATCATCATAATGATTTAGTTGGTGTGATATCCACTTTTGCCAGTGTACGTCAAATTTTTGAACTTTGGCCATCATCTTGCCCGAGAATCGCTCAAGGGCATACATCTCCCTGGACAAAACAATCCAGGCTTTTTTAGTGGGTATTTTGTTTGTAAACCACAGTCTAGTGATAATTTTGTGGGCTGCTGTTATAAATTTTAAAATTTGTTTCAGCAAGTTTTTGTCAATTCACAGACCTTTTGGATTTAATAAAAGTCAGTATAAATGTGGGAGTGAATAAATCAGTGGTGTCATAAATTGCACTCGGCTCCTCGAGTATCTCCTTCCAAAACTTGGATAACTTAGGACATGGCTCTGATTTGCTCTATCATCCCCACGTTCTCTCCAACACTGTCCTTCCCCTAATTCTCCCGTGCCAGCCAGCAAGGCTGGTATGCGGAAGAAACGAGAATGGAATTTCCACATGTATTCATGCCAGTATGGTGAGAAAAAGATGTTTATAGTTGGTAAAGCAGAGTCATTCCAGTCCTGCTCACTGACTGATACGGTTTACCTGTAGTTCTTGTTCCCATCTAAACCTGATTGAGTTGGTCGAGTCTCCCTGTCTTTCATTTAAGGTCTTATATATCTTACTAATCAGGTGATCCGAGGTCGTTCCTCTGATATGCGCTTGTAACAGTTGTATTATTTGGGTAGGTTTTCCACTTGGTGCCGCGAGTGACCGTTGGTATGGCTGAAGGTATGATTTAAGATGTAAATAAGAAATACAATATTTATGGGGCAAGTGATATTCCTTCTGAAGGGAGACAAAGGGAAGGAGACCTGTTCTGCCCACTAACTGGAAAATGAATAAAATGCCATATCTCTGCCATTGAACTACATAGGGGCCTGAGGGACCTGCTGTCAAATTTGCATTATACTTCAGTATTCCCAAGAACAATTTTTCAGGGAATGTAAAATAGAGCAGGTGCTCCTTGATGCATTCCAGGACGGCCTTCTCACGCAATTGGTAAGTGGGCCTACAAGGTTTGCTAGCACTCTGGACCTAGTACTGGCAAATGGGGAGGTGGTGAGGAAGGTGAGGGTGGAGGACCCACTAGCAGGTAGCGACCACCAAACAGTGTGGCTCGTTGTCGCGCTGGGCAGGGAGACAGGAGGCATGGGCACTAAGGTGGTGGACTTTAGTAGGGTGGACTTTGGAGGGATGGGAGCAATACTACAAGGAAGACTCCAGGATATAAGGCCGGGGACGGATGCAGAACAAAAGTGGGGAGTCATAAACGCTGGGCTAAGAGAGGCCACAGTAGCCTGCACCAGGGCAGGAGTAAGACGAGCAGAGGCAAGAAACCATGCTGACTGAATAAGGAAGTGCTGCAAGGGGTGAGGGCAAAGACGGCTGCATACCAGAAGTACAGGAGAACAGGGAAGGCAGAGGATAAGGAGGCTTTCAGGAGTTGGTCAAGGGAGGTTGACAGGAGGGTGAAAAAAGCTAAGGCCTCCAGGCAAATAAGTTTCGCACAGGGCATAAAAGGAGTTGAAAAGGACGTTTCAGGTATGTCAGGGAAAAGAGGAAGTGCCAAGAACATATTGTGAGAATAAAGCGGGGAGAGGATTGGCTGGAAAAGGGGAGGAGCAAGTGGAAATTCTAAATGAGTACTTCTGCTCTGTTTTCACTAAGGAGAGGGATGGCCCACTACCAGAATGGGCTGGGGCGGTGGGGAAAGGGGGGAGGAGGTAATGGACAGAGTGATCACAGGAAGTAGGGTGCTAGAGGGGCTGAGGGCAGTAAGGGTGGACAAGGCACCAAGTCCAAATGCCATCCACCCCAGGGTGCTGAGGGAGATGGTGGAGCTGTTGGCTGAGCCACTGGCAGATCTATTCTGCACCTCCCTGGAAACAGGGTGTGTGTCCCAGGACTGGAGGGTGACTCATGTGGTGCCCATACACAAGAGTGGGCCTAGGGAGGAGCCAGAAAATTATCAGCTGGTAAGTCTCATGTCCATAGTGGGTAAACTTATGGAGCCAATACTGGAGGAGAGGCTGGTGGCATTCCTAGACAGTAATGGTCTGCAACATGGGTTCATCTGAGAGAGGTCTTGTCAAACCAGCCTAACTGAGTATTGTGACTGGGTGACAAGGGAGTTAGATAGGGGCCATGCGGTACATGTCTTGTACTTGAACTTCTGTAAGGCCTTTGATACAGTGCCTCATGAGAGATGGGGGGAAGCGGACGGCAGTGGGGGTGGGGAAAAAGCTGACTAAATGGATAGAGAACTGGTTACAGGGAAGGTTGCAGAGGGTGGTGGTGGTGGTGGGGGAGCTCTTGGCACCCAGAGCAGTGACAAGCGGGGTGCCGCAGGGGTCAGTGCTGGGCCCGGTGCTATTTGGGCCTTTATCTCCGATATAGCACATGGAGTGGGGAGCAGGGTTAGTCTGTTCACACATTATACCAACTTGGCGGTGGTGGTGGACGAAGAGGACGGATGGGGAAAACTGCCGGGTTACCTAACCAAATTAGAGACATGGTCGGTGGAGTGGCAGCTAGGATTCAGTGCAAAGAAGTGTAAAGTGATGCACTTCAGGGCTAAGAACCAGAAGAGGGACTATTGGTTGGGGATCAGTGAGGAGGAGAAGGACTTAGGGGTCTTGGTAACTGGGAGCATGAACAACTCAACCCACTGCACAAGAGCAGCAGCGAAGGCAAACAGGATGCTTCTGTGCATCGCAAGGGGGTTCACATCCAGAGACAGGGATGTGATCCTACCTCAATACAGATGATTGGTCAGTCCGCACCTAGAGTACTGTGTGCAATACTGGAGACCATACCTGAGGAGAGATATAAAGTTACTGGAGGGGATGCAAAGGAGGGCAACAAAAATGTTAAAGGGAATGGAAGGAAAGAAATATGAAGTTAGGCTAAAGGACCTGAAAATGTACACACTGGAGGAGAGGAGGGATAGGGGGATATGATTGAAGCATTGAAATACCTGAGGGGGTAGCTAAACCTAGCACCGAGGGGGTGTTTAAACTGAGGAGTGGAAGAGAGACGAGCGGGCTTGGACTGCGGTTGAAAGGAGGATGTTTCAAGAGGGAAATGAGGAGGCACTACTTCTCTGAGAGGGTGGTGTCTAGTTGGAATGCGCTGCCAGAGGGTGTGGTAACATGTAGGACAGTCAGTAGCTTTAAGGAGGAGGGATAAAGCAAGAGGAAGAGTCGGGGGTCAGGGGCTGGGACAAGCGGGGAAGGAACTGAGGGGGAGGAGGCTGTGCAGCTGCAATCTAGGGTGCTAGCTGCACACTCGGGCAGACTTGCATAGACCGATTGGTGTGTTCTGCTGGCAGATTCATACGTTTGTATGTAAAATCGCAGTGACTCTGTTCATGAGCAGAGGTCCTAAAATGCCTATGTTGAAAATTTGGTGACAAATGTCCATAAAATGACTATGTTACAAGCGTGCGTGATGCAGTTTCTACGCACCCTCGTAACTCCGCAAATCTGTAGTACTTTCACTCCAGATTTTCAGACCGCCTTATGAACAGTACAGCTGTCATTTTTCACATCCTGCCAGAAATATGCGTTTAGACATCTGGTGCAGAATACCGTGGTTGCTATGGGAAATCAGTGTTTGGGACAGATTAAGAAAATCATAGTGACAGTGTTCATGAGCAGAGGTCACAAAGTGCCTGTGTTGAAAATTTGGTGAAATAATTCCACTAAGTGACTGTCTTACACACATGCATTGCGCAGTTTTATCATACGCTTGGAAGTTTCAGCATTTTTAATACTTTCACTACAGATTTTCAGCATTGCCATCTCTTCACACTTCCCTATGAATGGTACAGCTGTCATTCTTCACATCCTGCCCGATCTCTGTTTTCATACATCTGGTGCACAGTGGTACGGTCGCTGTGGAAACTCAAATTTCGGGACACATTGACAAATCAGAGTGCCACTGTTCATGAGAAGAGGTCCCAAATGCTTTCATGATGTGGGGGCCACAAAATGCCCATGCTGAATATTTGTACTGCAAATACCAACACATGCCACACTAGGTAACTGGACAGGGGCCATGCAGTGGATGTCCTGTATCTGGACTTCAGTAAGGCATTCGATTCAGTGCCACATGGAAGGCTGGGAAGGAAGTTAGTAGGCACAGGGGCGAGTGCAAAGCTGGTGAGATGGGTAGGAAACTGGCTGCAGGGAAGGCAACAGAGGGTGGTGGTGGGTGGGAGCTCTCACACCCAAGGACAGTGATGAGCGGTGTTCCACAGGGCTCGGTGTTGGGACCAGTGTTGTTTGGGATATTCATTGCAGACATATCATGGGACATCAAAAGCAAGATCAGTCTGTTTGCTGATGATGAAGGAGGCGCGGTGGTGGATGACCTAGGAGGATGGCAGGGTTGCAGGATGATCTGGCAAAGCTTGAAACCTGGTCAGACACCTGGCAACTGGGGTTTAATGCCAAAAAGTGCAAGGTGCTGCATTTTGGGATGAAAAACCCAAGGAGGAGTTACCAGCTAGGTGGAGTGCAGCTAGCCCAGACAGAGGAGGAGAAGGATCTGGGTGGCTCATTACAGGGTCAATGAACAACTCGGCACAATGTAGGAAGGCAGCTGCAAAGGCCAACAAAATGCTGGGTTGTATTGCAAGAGGTATGTCCCCGAGGAGGAGGAGGTGATTCTGCCACTGTATAGGTCATTAGTTATAACACACCTGAGTACTGCGTGCAGTACTGGCGTCCGATCTGAAGAGGGACATTAAGTTACTGGAGGGGTGCAGGCAGAGCGACAAAGATGATCAAGGGGCTGGGGGACTTATCATACAGAGGAGGTTGAAGGAGTTGAACATGTACTCACTGGAGGAAAGGAGACAGGGTGACATGATTGAAACCTTTAAATACATGAAAGGAATAAACAAGACGGGTACAGAGAGGCTGTTCAAAGTAAGGAGGGAGGGCCACCAGGGCCATGATATGAGACTGGAGCGAGGAAGGCTCAGGAGGGAGATGAGGGACACTTTTTACAGAGAGGGTGGTAGCTGGGTGGAATCGTTGCCTGCTGAAGTGGTATGCAGTAGAACAGTGGACTGCTTCAAACGAGGATGGGACAGGACAAGGGGGAGGGTTAATGAAGGGGAAGGGTGGAAGGGAGGAGCAGCTGCAGAATAAGGGGTGCTAGCTGCACATTCGAGCAGACGTGATAGACCTCTAGGACTTTATCTGCTGGCAAATTTCATATGTTTGTATGCCCGGGCCATTACAGTTTCTAACCATAATGTCCCACCCTGTACAGACTGACAGGCATCAGGGGTGTGCCTTTGGATTGCCAACTGTAATGCTTATGCCATTCCAACCCCACCCTGCAACCACTGACAGGCATGGAGCTGTGCCTTGGACTCTTCAGCCCCACAGTTCACCCCATTCTATATTGCACCCATTTCAGTGTATGTACTTATGGAGTGGGGTGACTGTAAAGCTGAACACCCCAAGGCACATCTCAACACTTGTCAGTGCCTGCAGGATAAGGTGAGGTGAAATGGCATGAATGTTATGGTCGACAACCTAAACACATGTCCCAATGCCTGTCCATCTCTGCAGGGTGCAGGTGGGGATGGCATGAAGTTCCATACTTCACTGCCATTCCTACTCTGCATCTGTCTAATTCCTGCATTTCCAATGCTAATTAATACCAACAAGCAAACATTCAGCATTGACAAATGCTTGTTTGATAAACTCGCAGTGTTAAGTGCAAGAGATGGGCTGTGATGCCGCAGCCATCTAAAAAGGAGAAAAGTGGTCCAGAAAGTGGATGGGGGTGAGCAGATGTTGAATTGGAAACGCTGCAGTGGTTTCCTTTAAATCACTGGTGTCTGAAAGAACAGAAGAGCCTGAAACCTCGAGTGACTGTGAGGGAGCCAGTAGTACTGAGAGGTTGATATTCAGTATCTCAAGGACCGAGAGCACAGGCTTCAAGGAGAAGCAGGAAGAAATTAGCCTCTCCATCTGCTGGGAAGCATGATGATGGGCTCATAAATGAAGGTAATAAGTTTTGGGTGCCAGCAGAGAAAAGTTAAGAAGAAAAAAAAAAAAAAATGCTTCAGCAGCTGTCAGCATCTGGAACTCTTGACAGGTAAGCGTGACTATGAGATGAAGATTTATAGGTGTTAAACACTGTCAGCCCTCAATAGCTGTGAAAACTACGTGCTTAGGAAGCAGGCAGACAGAATACTGGGCGACTCCTACACCTGATGCTTGAGTAAGGCAGTGGAGATTAGATGGCAAGATTGGGTTCAAACCAGCATGGGGTTGTGTCCAGCTAAGAGCAGGTCAGTGAGAAATACAATTAGAGAAAGAAGGTGGGGATATTTGGTACACATCAGGAATGCTATTAGAGAGAGGTTGTAGATATGTGGGGAACGTAAGGAACACTGTTAGATGAAAGGCTGAGATATCCAGGGGATATCAGGAGACAGCCTCTTGCGAGGGTCATTAGACAAGTGTTGGCTTGGAAGTTGGACGACTGCAGTTGAAGGGGAGGACAGCACAGAACCATACCTCTTAACCTTTTGTTACATAAATGAGGGATGCTGATACTCACAAGCTCATAATACTGTGGAAACCATTGTGTTTACTTGCACAAACTTTATTTTTGGTGTAGCATGTTAGAATATTATGAAAGTCTGTTTTTAAGTCTAAATTTACAGCACATTCTCTGTGTGGGCAGCACCTTTCTGATGTGTAACAGAGGAGGAACTCAACCATTTTAAAGGGGTAAAATGAGGAATGTCCCTCTTAATGGAAACATGCCACCATTATCCCCCTTCACAAGGGTGGGGATGCCACAAACCTAAGCAATTACCGTCCTATTTCCCTACTACCTATTCTGGCAAAACTCAAAGAGCACCTGATACTCTCTCATCTATCACCCTTTTTTGACTCCTCCTCCTTCTTCTTCGCCCCCTACCAGTCTGGCTTTCAGAAATCCCACTCAACCACCTCCTTCCTTCTCAGGTTTACCGACTCCATCCTCACTGGTATGGATGTTGGCCACATCACAGCCGCCATTTTCATCGACCTGGTCAAGGCATTTGACAACGTCTCCCACTCACTACTCCTGACCAAACTCTCCAACGCTGGGCTGTCTAGCTGGGCCACCAGTTGGTTCCACTTGTACCTTGTAGGCAGGTCCCAGTCAGCCAGAGTCAGTTCTGCCACCTCAGCCCCTCTCCCTGTCACTGCCAGGATACCGCAAGGCTCCGTCCTAGGCCCCCCTCCTGTTTCTCCACCTTTCTAAATGACCTGCCGTCTGCCTCTCCACACCTCCATTCACATGTATGCGGACGATACCATGCTGTATACATCAGGCCCCTCAGCCACAGAGGTAATGACCAGATTGCAGTTGGACTTTGCTCAGGTCCAGCTCTGGCTACACTCAAATCAACTTTCCTTCAATGCCAAGAAAATTGTTTCTGTGACTTTTGGAACAAGACAACGACTTTCGAGGCTTCCCTCCCTATCACATTCCATACCCTGGACGGGACACCTCTTGAGGCCTGTACCTCCTTCAGGTACCTCGGAGTCTGGCTTGATCAGCACCCCAACTTTTCTGCACATGTAGACTCCATACTTAAAAAGCTGCACCCCAGGCTCGGTGCACTTTACCTCAACCGTGACAATATCCCAGTCTCAGCCCGGAGGGCCATCGTGTAGAAAATAATACTCCCAGTCTTTGACTACCGTGATGTTGTCTACAGTGTGGGTCCCAAGTCCACCTTAGCCAGACTGGATCCCCTCTTCCACGCTTTCTGTCACTTTTCCCTGAACTGCTCATACTCCACCCATCACTGCACCCTCTACCAATCTGTGAACGTTACATCTCTAGAAAATCGTAGGCTGTCCCACTATGCCAAGACCTCGACCAAGTACTGGTCCCAGTTGCTTCCCCCCTACCTCACATATGCCTCAGCCAGCACAAGCACCCAAGGGTATTCACTCAGAAACAATGATTCACAGACCCTGGTTGTCCCTCATTGATCCTCTGCCGTAGGACAGGCAGCCTTTAGCTACCGCATGCCTAAGTTGTGGAACTCCCTCCCAGCAAACATTCGTCACTTCTCTTCCTCCCCGGATCTTAACTCCATGCTCCTAGATCACTTCTCCCCTATCTGCTCATGTGTCTAGGCCATATAACAGTCCTCAGGGTGGCAACCTTGGCTGGCACATCCTATATTTAATGTTTACTGACTTAACCTAATTTATTTATTGTACTGAGTTTAAACTGTGACTGATGAGAGCCGTTATCAATTGCTCCCTCGTGCTATTCATGTATTGTTTCCTAATCCATTGTATCTGTCCCTAGCAGGTACTATGGATTTTGTATTTTTTTATTTTTTTTAAATCTCTTTTTATCCCTCCAGATCGCCCTGTCGTTCCAATCCTTTAGGCTCGCTCATGCCACACACCCCAACACACTGAGTCTGCCCCTAGAGTGCCCCTGGTGACTTCTACTACCTTCCTCTTGCCTTCTGTGGAGTATCCTGCACAGCGGGGTCTACCTATGGTTCCTGGACTGGGCGGCTGGAGTGGCCATCATCTAGGACCGCCGAGGGTGGTTTCTGTTTTTTTTGTGCTTCCCATCCATCCCCTGAGGACGCCGGCTTGGGCTCGGGCAGGAATGTGCCTACGCACACCTGCCAAGTGCCTAACAGTGTCCTCCCCTCCCCGACTCCCTCCATGTAGGAGCCACCAATGCCCTGAGAGTCGGTGCTTCCACCAGCCCTCGTGGACATTGGGTGTGTGAAGTACCCCTGGTAACCCACCCCAAAGGAGGAGAGCATCCGTTGGGAGGCTCAATCCTCCTTCCCCCTGCCGGCCCCCGACAACCCGAGTCTGTGCTCGAACCCGGGTCGCTGGAGTGATGCGAGGTGTGGCATCCAGCTCTTCAACCCTCAGCGCCACCGGGCTGGCATGTATTTTGTACTATTCTTTGTATTTGCTTGCATCAATTGTGTATTTACCACCCTTCCCTCAGGACGCATCTGGAATCGAGCAGTAGTCTGCTCAGTATGCCTTCCTAGTAAAACGCTTAAATAAATAAATAAAATTGAGGACGGTTGAGAAGGAAGCACAGAACTTGGAGACGTAGGGGAAAAAAAAGCTACATGAGAGGGTTGCGGACAACCACTGTGGCAACTCAGGGAGTGAAAATCGAAGCTACAGGAGAAGGCGAGGATAGTGCTGATGTTCGAGAAGGGCAGACAGGAAGGATGTACGGTTAGGGGAGATTAGCTTTATGTAGTCCTTTCCATAAAACTGTTCCAAAGCACTTTATAGCCTAGGAGACAGTGGGGAGAGAATGTTACTGCTATTGCAGTTACACATGGAAAATCAAACAGAGCAGACAGAGAGAGAGAGCTGCCAGGGATATTGTGACTTGCAGAGGTCACAGTGAGTAACTTGGGGGTTGTGGAATTTTAACCTGGGTCTCCAGGTACAGAGCTCTCAGCACTGGGTACTAGGCCAAACCAGGGGTGTAGCCAGGGATTTCAGATCTACACACCAAGTGGACTCACTGCTACCCCCCCCGGGGAGTAGCCAGACAATATACAAACGTACACCAGGACCATGTTTGTTGCATCATTTGGCACAATAAATACGACTTTTGTATCTCGTGACAGTGGTTGTTGCCATGCATGGGTAGATACAAATGCCATGCATTGTTCCCTAAGACACCCACATACCAGACCAGAGCCTGTAAATTTGTATTGTCCTTGGGATGCAAAGAAAGTATTAGTGACCAGTCCTTCTAGTTTCAACTCCTGAATAAAATTACAGAAAGGTTCAGTGTTTTCTTTGTTAGTTTTCATAGAAAAAGGAAGCAGTTCAGAGCCTATTTGCTACCCCCACCTTAAATAAAATTGCACACCGTGGTGTGCTTGGAGTATGCCTGCCTACACCCATGGGCCATACTATCTAAGGATGTCTGGCACAAGTGGATTACCTCTTCTCTCACCTGCCAACTCCTATTAATGGTTCTTGCAGCTACAGTTCACAGTAACTTCTGTTTTCCATACCTGCTACAGGAATACTCTGCAGGGGCACGGCGTTCATTATATGTAGTATGATAACGCTGTACTGAACCACCACTACAGATACCCATAATGCTACTGTGTGAATGGCGCTGGTAATAGCCACTTTAGCATGCATCTCTGAGCAGCATTCTCAGAAGAGACTCTTAGAAGGAATCCAGAGTACTGCAGCATTATCAGTAAAAACAGCTGTAAACAAACAAAGCTTTTCTCAACTTAACCTCTGCCAAAGACTTCGCTCTGTGTCTTACTGGTAAAACGGCTCTGTTCTTCCAGTAAAACGGCTTGGTGCAGTCTCAGCACATACTTGTGAGGTGTTCTCTGTGCCTGGAATGTGGAGAATGTCATCAGAACAAGCCCTGGCCCACTGAGTTTTCACAGCAACACTTGTTCCCCTCCCTCTGCTGGATTGTTAAGCATTTTGGGATACAGTTTATATGAAAGGCACAATACAAAACCAAATTCCTTTCCTTGTTTACATAAGGTTGGGTGCTGCAGCTGCCTGGAGTGCAGAAAATGAACTAGCTGGACACTTGGAGCTGACTTTCAGAAGACTGGGTGACTTTGCCAAAACTTGGGATCGCAGTTTTTAAAGTATCCCGGGTTTTTGTAAGCTGCTGTGAATTGCAGCACCTTGCATCAGAAAAAGTGACGCATGCAACACTTTCTGATATAAATCGTCACAAATCACATCTGATATTCACTAAGCACTATCTGAACATCGAGCGCAGTTGCAGGATGCACATCCGCCACAATTTTGAAAATCCAACCCTTGGCCTTTTTTTCACCTCGCTGTTTCTGTGTTCCTCTTCCTTCTTGGTATAGATGTAAAGAAAGTCTTGGCTTGTACCTGTCTGTTCAGTTGGTGGGACAGAGGCCTACGCTTCAGAGTAACCATCCATAGAGCAAATGCCCACCATCCATGATGCGATTGTCCGCCACCCATGGAGAGTGAATGCTTACCATCCGAGTCCATGTGCAACCACCCAGATCCCACAATGGAGCTATCTGGAGTCAGGCACATCCTGATGCGAGGCACGGGGTTCCTGGAAGGGAAAGTGCAGGCTCTTAGACATTCAGCCCCCTGTTCAGGCTAGCCAAGGAGCCATGTTGGTGTCAGCTGTTTGTTTAGGCATTCCTCCCCCTGCCTGCCCAGCCTCCCAGCTGGAGGAAAGCTGCACCCTCAGTGGCCCGAGTTGCTGGAATGAGGGACAGGAAGAACAAAGGGGGGGAGGGGGCAAACAAAATTTAAAAATGTAATTAAGTAAAATAACTTACTTTATTTATTTATTGAAAAGTTTCTCCAGAAAAGTACACTGAGCAATCGAAATTGCTCATCTCACAGTACGTCCTGGGGAGTGGGGTACATGTGGGGAAAGGATACATACACAATTGCCATAACAGATGCAAAATACATATACGAATGCCGGATACATAATATTGATAAAATAGATTACAGAGCCAATACAACAGTTAATCACACATACATAATACAGTTAAAATTAGGGTACAGTAAGTCGATACAACAGATTTGTCACAGATACAGTCAACGAGAGCAAGGGACTGTTCAATCGGTCCATCATAAGAGCTAATACATAAGGAGCTGTTAAATGCTTTGGACTTGTTGACTGGGTGGTGGCGGGATAGAGAGTAGAGATGAAGGGGTTACGTACAGGTGCAGGTGCAGTTAGTGGAATAGAAGTTAAGTAGGGCGGATGAAATGGATGCACAGGATGAGGAATGGTGAATTTGGGGAGGGAAGCATATTCCAGATTTTAGGGAGGTGGTGCGAGAACCCTGATTGACCTATGGTTGTTGATCGGTGAGGGATCGATAGGGTGCAAGCATCAGTGGACCTGAGCGATTGGTGGGATGTTTCTAGTAGTGTTAAGGAGGAAGAAAGGTAAGATGGGAGAAAGTGGAACCAGAATTTAGAGGTGAATTTAGCTCAGTGACAGAGACATTGGTTGCCCAGAGAAGGGAGGACAAGCGAGCAATATGGGTTGCAGTGATGAGTGAGAGGGTGGGCATCCAGAGCAAAGCGACAGAAAGAGTTGAAGAGGGTATCCAGTTTGGCTAGGGAGGACTTGGGGCAGCACCGTAGACTACATCACAGCAGTCAAAAATAAGTAGGATTATCTTCTGGATCAGTTCACACCTAGCAGTAGGTGGAAGACAGCTACGGTTCCTGTATAGTGTGCCTAGCTTGGGGCACAGTTTTGACAGGATGGCGTCAATGTGACCAGAAAAATTTAGGTGCTGTTCAAGGCAGACCCCAAGATACCTAAAGGAGGTTGTGTCCTTGAGAAGAGTCCTCTCAATGGTGTGATAGCAAGGAGAGGAGGTAAGCCTAGAGAGTCTCTGCCTTGTGCCAGAGGTCATGGAGATGGTCTTCTTGGCGGTAAGGAAGAGTTGGTGTGAGCGAAGCCAGAGCTGAACTTTGTCAAAGTCCTGCTAGAGCCTGACTTCTACGTCAGTGGTGCTGTGACCAGAGGTATACAGGACTATGTCATCTGCATACAGTACATATGAATGAACATGGATGAGCAGACTGCAGGAAGGTCATTGAAAAAGATGGAGAAAAGTAGTGGGCATAGAACAGAGCCTGGATTTGGAGATGGGGGGGCGGGGAGGAGAGAGAGAGCTTCAGCTATCCTGACTGATTATGTTCTACCTGTGAGGTAGGTTCTGAACCAGTCAGTGGCAGAGACGGACAGGCCAGCTGAAGTTAGATTCAGGAGGAGTAGTGGATGAGAGACCATGTGGAAAGCCTTGGCAAGGTCGACAAAAATGGCTGAGGTGATTTGCCCACTGTCCATACCTGTGAGGACAGAGTCAGTGAGTCTAAGGAAGGATGTAATAGTGGAGTGTTTTTTCCTGAAGCCAGATTGGAAAGGAGTGAAGAAAGAGGATTCGGAGAGGAAGGTAGAGAGTTGGGCAAGGACAAGGTGCTCCTGGAGTTTGGCCGGAACTGCCAGTAGTGAGATAGGCCTGTAATTGTTTGGTGAGGAGGAGTCACCACCCTTAGGTAGGGGGATAACAGTCACGTGTTTCCATTCTGAGGGAATTGCTGCAAGGGTGAAAGAGAGGTTAAGAAGGGCAGCTATGGGGGAGGAGATTGCAGGTGCAGAGAAGTGGAGTAATTTTGGGTCCAGGTGGTATGGGAACCCGCCTTTGGTTGGGTTGAGGGCAAGGAGGGCTTCCTGAACTTCTGCAGGAGATACTGGGAGGAAAGAGACACTCCCTGCAGTTGGGTGAGTGGTTTGAGTAGGGGAGGTAGGGGCAGAGTTGGGGGATTGAGAGGGAGGGATGAGAGAAGGGAGGAAGCACAAGAGATGAAGAATTTATAGAATTCAGCAGCGACGGAGGGGTGATCAGAAATTAGGGAGTTTTTTTTATCTTTAGGAGTGGGGTTGGAGGTTTAGATGGTGGGGAAAAAAGGGAGTGAACTACCTTCCAGAATTTACAGGGGCTAGCTATGTTTGGCTGGAATGAGGAGCTGAAATACTCTGCTTTGGCCAGTCTAATAGCTCTGGTGCAGGAATTTCGTAGGGCCCGGTATTTGATGAGGTTTTGAGGTAGTTTGGAAGTTTTATGTATTTTCCAGGTGCGGTCTTGTGCTTGCTGGCATGCCAGGAGGTCAGGGGTGACCCTTGGTTGGCGGTTACCACGAACTTGAGTTCTTTTTAAAGGAGCATGCTTATCCCAGACTGCAGGGAAGTTGTCCTTAAAGTACAATAGAGCTTGGTCAATAGAATTAACAGAGGATATTGGCAACCAGTCGACTTGGGGAAGTTCAAGGTGGAGTGGGGCTAGATCAAGGGATCTGAAAGACCGTGTCATCAGTATTTTGTGTGTGGGGGGGGGGGGTTTAGGTCGATGCACTTTGCACACAAAATAGATTGCATAGTGATTGCTTAGGGCATCGGGGAGTGTTCCCAAAAGTGCTATATGGTAAGGGCGCAATCTATGAGAGTGTGATTTGGGGTTTTGTGGTTTGGGTGTGTTGGTTAATTTATTAGCTGGGTGAGGTTGAGGGAAGTTATGTAATTTTGGGTTTTACCAAGGGATGGGGACAACCAGTTGTGATTTACATAACCCACCAGATATAATTCTCCATTTGTGGTAAGTTTTGTAATGGAGGTAACGAGCTCAGCAGTGGTTTTGGCATTCAGTCCGGTGCTACAGTAGATCCCACCTACATAAATAGGGATGCAGAAGGGCATTGACACCCTTAGGACTAGTGCATCATAGGTAGATGGTAAGGCTGAGGATAGGATAGGATAGGATAGTACCAACTTGGAGAGTAGAGGCGGTGTAAATTAACACCCTTCCTCCGCGGGTCCCCGGTCTTGGCGGGTGAGTGAGTGGCCCTGGATGAAGATGGCAGAGTCGCGAGTATGCTTGGTTAGCCATGTTTCCATCAAATTGAAGATGTCAGGAGCAAGAGAGACTAATAGCGGTTGGAGTAGGCCAAAGTTTGGAAGAAGACTGCATATGTTTAGATGTATTATCTTTAACCCGTGTGGGAGAGAAATGACTGATGCAGAGGGGTCAGGGCTCGGGCTGTAGGCCTGGGGGCTGGCGCCGTGGCTGTAACTCGGGAGGGGCCTGGATTCGGGCTAATGTCACCAGCTGACAGCAGTAGCAGAGCAATGATGATGAAGTGGAGTTAGGTGCTTTTGAACCAAGATTTGGAGCCAGGGTTAAAGGAGGAGGAACGGGGTGCCAGGTGCAGGAGGCAACCAGACACATGCAATAGGAGGAAGAGGGTGTTGGGTATTTGGGTAAGCGAGGCAGATGGGCGGATGGTTGAATGCAACCAATGCTGATTACAGGGGGCTGAGAGCACCACTAAGGGAAACTGGGGGTCATGAAGGAGAGAGTGGTAATGGTTGAGGAGGTGGAGTGTAGCGTGTGGTGGATGCATTAGTTTAGGGGAATGGCGTAGCAGAACAACTAGCAGACAGGGGCAGAGATCAGTTTAAATAGAACTAATCCCACAGATTGGTGGAATGAATGCACCATCCACAGAGAGCAGTCTTCCTGACAGGAGAGACATGGTGTTCAGTCGTTCTACCCAGAGAATCTGCAGTCAGTTCCCCTTCGATGAGAACAGAAGGAAGGAATCTGATAACCAGATGGCTAGATACAGCTGGGATATCCTGATCGCAGGGGTACAGCTGGGGTAACCTGATCGCAGGTGATCACAGGGGTACAGCTGGGATAACCTGACCTCTGGGGTACAACTGGGATAACCTGACTGCTGGGGTACAGCTGGGATAATCTGACCGCTGGGATACAGCTGGGGTAACCTGACTGCTGGGATACACCTGGGGTAACCTGACCTCTGAGATACAGCTGGGATAACCTGACTGCAAGATACAGCTAGGGTAACCTAACCGCTGGGGTACAGCTGGGGTAACCTGACCACTGGGATATAGCTGGAATAACTGGACCACTGAGATACAGCTGGGATAACCTGACTGCAAGATACAGCTAGGGTAACCTAACCGCTGGGGTACAGCTGGGGTAACCTGACCACTGGGATATAGCTGGAATAACTGGACCACTGAGCTACAGCTGGGATAACCTGACCGCTGGGGTACAGCTGTGATAACCTGACCACTGGGGTACAGCTAGGGTAACCTGACCACTGGGATATAGCTGGCTGCATGATATTTGCATTCCTGCACTCCAGTGAAAGGGAGACCTTTGTAAAAGTGTGGAGACAGCCATGAGACAAAACCAGTTCAAATTCTTGGATTTAGTGGAATGTATAGAGCCGCTTCTCCCCAGCATCTTTATTATCCAAATGCTGATTTGGAAGGTTGTGTCAGAGTCTAATGTGATGCTGTCAGGTTTGGTTTTTTTTTTGTTATTAACATATTTTATCTCCCACCGCTGGTGGGGCTCGGTGGCGGTTTTTGTTTACTTGCTAAGTGCAGGAGACATACAGTGCCCATACTCAGCCATGAGCAGGGAGAGTACTGGACTACAAGGACAAAATACAGGACAGAAAATTTACAGCAAGTACAGGACAAATTAAAAGCACAAAATACAGGGCTGGATAATTTTACATCAAGTACAGCACAATAAAGCACAATAGCAGTACAGAAGGAGAATTACAGTAAAAGTTCGGCTAAGGTACAGCAGTGGTCAAGAAGCACTAAATGCACCGGACAGGGAGCGCGACTGATGCATTCCGTGCAAGCACAAGCATTTAATGGAAACTGAAAGTTTCTGCTTTTGATGGATGAGCGCTGACGCTGAATGCTGGTGTAAGATCTGTTCAGAGTCCTTTATTGAAATACCGAACATGGGGGCGCTGTGGAGCCCGAGCGATACAGTCGATTGGATTTAATGCTCTGCAATTCTGCTGAATTAAAAAGTAATTATATATACTTTACTGCCCTCCCAGACGAACAATAAGAACATCTTCATAAATCGGAAGGGACTCATATTCATTATAGGTAATCCAAAGAAGGATAAAGGTGCAGTGGAGGGCAATGAAGGAAAACCCCTCCTGGCCCACTTGCCACATGCTCCGCACGAGGCCACAATCTTTCAGAACTGGCACATGAGGGAGAGGAAACTCTGCAGACATTGGGGCAAAAAATTAACCATATCCTGACGTCTACGTCCAACTTAGCAAAGAAATTTGATGCCCTAACAAATAGGGTAACTAACGTAGAAACCAGTGTCATCTCTCTCTCAAAACCGAAGCTGTGGAGACACGGAAAAGTTTGGAAGGGGCTGTGGGTGCGACAGCAAATCTAGTTCGGGAAAATACCCACCTAAGGTCCCGTCTTGAAAGCCTAGAAAACCAGGCCAGGTCTACCAGTACGTGTAGTAGACCGTAACATTGCGGTGCAAAAAGCATATCGAGTGGCATTCAGAGGCAGGCCTGAGAACCCTGACTTTCCAAGGGCGATTGTGCTGGTCGTGAATGGGGTAGGGATATGGGACTTTATCTTGGCCCTGGCATGACAGAAATAGACTGTGCTCCAAGATGGACAGAGGGTATCATTATATTCTGATTTAAGCTATGCTACCAGGCCAAAAAATAAAAGGTTTGATGGGGTTCCTGGCCTCTTTCGGGAAGCTGAAATACCAAATAACATGTTGTTCCCGGCCTACTTGCGACTGGTCCACAAGGGTAAAGTGTTTATATTTTCTGATTCGGCCGAGGCCTTAAAGTGGGCCCAAAAGCACTCATAGCCACGTCATCAGAGAGGGGGATCATTCCCAGTCAGAGAACGATGAGGAGGATACCTGAATGCAGCTAGAGGCAATGGGTTCAGGTTTGCTGAATAATGCTGACTGAACATTTTTTATATCTAGAGACTATTCGTTTCTTAACATAGTGGCCTCAATGTTAATTAATCATATGGTAAGAATAGGATTAGAAATTGCTTATTCAGTTTAAAAGTTTAGAGGCTTTATTAAGTATTTAAAAAAATAGCCTGTTGGGTTTACTGATGGAAGTGTTTGGGGTCTAACTGGGAGAGTTTCTGTTTTCGATTGGATAGCAGAGTAATAATCCTTGGGGGGGTGCTATTTCGGCACCAATATATAGATTAAGCATGTTTTTTGTCTTTTCTTATCCTTTTATAGGATGCTGAGATCGTTAATCAATACAGGGTATAATGTTCTAATTTAACATGCAGCTCATGGGCTTAAACTACGCAGCAGATATTTAACGTCATATTTTATTCCTCCTTTGCTGCAGCACACTCCGGCTTGGGGCATCCAGCTGCCGGCGCTGCCCACCCGGAGAGCTGGGTAGCTCAAACTGCACCCAGGAGGATCCAGGATGGCCATCATGCCATCCTGCTGGAGAGCTCCCCCTTTACCAGCCAGGACAGCCCTGAACCCTCCCCGACAGGACTCCGCCAAAGTCCTCCGGGCGGCTCAGAGCGCAGCCATCAAGCTACACTGTCATGCCCAGCCGCTTCTCCTGTTAGCCCTGGGTGTGGACTAGCAATGATGTCAGGCACAATGTCTGCAGCGTCTGCCGTGCTTCCCTCTGTTGTCACCGGCCTTGTAATTCTTCGGCGTCCTCAGGGGGCCGCTACAGCGCGATGAAATTCCCAGCCCACCCCAGGACTAGGAGGCAGTCTGCGGACACTGATCCCAGTCCGAGCGGCCTGGCTCGCTCCCGAACCTGGGTCACCAGGCAGTGACGAGGTGTGGCATCCAGCGCTTCAACCCTCAGCACCACCGGGCCATACACGGCACATATTTAAAAAAAAAAAAAAGGTAAAAAAAGTTAATTGTCCTGTAAAGATGTATCTAGTAGATGAAGTACGATTTTCTTATAAGACATGTATTAAGAGGAGTGGCATCCTCATCGGATATTTTTATTAAAATCTCTTTATGTACTCATCTGGAATTTCTAATGTGTGCATCATTAAAACTCAGTAAATATAAAGTATTAAAAAAGAGAGATACCAAACAAATGGGAAGGCCATGTGATGAGAAAAACGAGCCAGGAGTTTGAAAATGTGAAGGAAAAAAATATCACCAACACTAAAAGCAACCTGACTGTGTGGACTGGGAACTGCTGTTGACTGTGTTGTAGAGTTTAGAACTTAATCTGGAAGGACATCCCTCTCCTGCCCCCTCCCCCCAACCTTGAGATAGAAATAATCTTTTCCACTGTCTGCTTGTAAACAGTAGTACTGTAGCTCCAGAAGTCAAGGATTACTGGGCTTGACTGGGACCAGGTGGTATGAGACTGGAAATGCTGGTATATCACAAGGCATCCTGTGATAAACAAGGCAAGGTTAGCTCAAAGGTGTGGCAAAAGTGCATTCAGTTAACACCTGGAAGATCAGGGTTCACGTACGAGCACCATTAATCACATACGGGTGCCAGAATCCCACACAGGTGCAAGCAGGTAGCCAAGTGTGTTGCAGAGATAAGGTGCTGGGCTCCTGGGAGAGAGCATGCAAGCTGTTCAACATTCCCGTAACTCTGGCTGAGGAACCGGATTGGCATCAGCTGGGGAGTAGAGATTTAGAGAAGGGTTGTAACTGGCTACAGGGTTGTGATTGGTTATATGACACTAAGGTAGTGCAGGGGTTGCTGGGAGTAGGGATATAGAGAAGGGTTGTGATTGGCTGCATAACACTAAGGTAGTGCAGGGATTGCTGGGAGTAGGGATTTAGAGAAGGGCTGTGATTGGCTGCATAACACTAAGGTAGTGCAGGGGTTGCTGGGAGTAGGGATATAGAGAAGGGTTGTGATTGGCTGCATAACACTAAGGTAGTGCAGGGATTGCTGGGAGTAGGGATTTAGAGAAGGGCTGTTACTGGCTGCAGGGTTGTGACTGGCTACATGACATTAAGGTATTGCAGGGATTGCTGGGAGTACAGATTTAGAGAAGGGTTGTGACTGGCTTCATGACATTAAGTAGTGCAGGGATTGCTGGGAGTACGGATTTAGAGAAGGGTTGTGACTGGCTGCATGACACTAAGGTAGTGCAGGAATTCTTGGGAGTAGGGATTTAGAGAAGGGTTGTGACTGGCTGCAGAACACTGAGGTAGTGCAGGGGTTGCTGGGAGTAGGGATTTAGAGAAGGGTTGTGATTGGCTGCATGACACTAAGGTAGTGCAGGGGTTGCTGGGAGTAGGGATTTAGAGAAGGGTTGTGATTGGCTGCATAACACTAAGGTAGTGCAGGGGTTGCTGGGAGTAGGGATATAGAGAAGGGTTGTGATTGGCTGCATAACACTAAGGTAGTGCAGGAATTGCTGGGAGTAGGGATTTAGAGAAGGGCTGTGACTGGCTGCAGGGTTGTGACTGGCTACATGACATTAAGGTAGTGCAGGGATTGCTGGGAGTACGGATTTAGAGAAGGGTTGTGACTGGCTTCATAACACTAAGGTAGTGCAGGGTTGTGACTAGCCGAAGGGCTATGATTGACTGCATGGTTGTGACTGGCTGCATAACGCCTAAGGTAGTGCAGGGTTGTGACTGGCTGAATGGTTGTGACTGGCTGCATAACGCCTAAGGTAGTGCACGGTTGTGACTGGCTGAATGGTTGTGACTGGCTGCATAACGCCTAAGGTAGTGCACGGTTGTGACTGGCTGAATGGTTGTGATTGGCTGCATGGTTGCGACTGGCTGCATGACACTAAAGTAGTGCAGGGGTTGGCACTGTCAGAGATGCACATGAGGAGGGCTGATGGATTTGGGTGAAGGGGCATAAATTGGAAGGAGGGGTGCTGGAAACCGCTCATGCGGAGTGTTTGTCACCATACGAAATATTTAGACAAAATGCTTACTCTGGCTGGGGCTCCAGCAGATCTGTGATGAGAGCTCTGGAACACCCTGCTCACTTTTTTGTTACAGTGCTTTGACAGGGTGGCAGGTAGCGTGGGAGACGTGCTCCAAACATGCCTTTGGAGCGCACCCTTGTGCCAGCACATTGTGATGTCAGAATATGGAACAGCGTGAGGGCGTGTATCTAAACCTGGAAGTGGAAGGGGTCGGCTTCTCAGAGCAAAAATACAATCCTTTCCCTCCCGAAAACGGCAGCTTATAAACATTTTTTTTTATACCATCGGACTGTGAGCCAGGAAAGGCTCCTTCGTGGCTGTGAGCACTCACGCCACGAAAGGTGCTCTTTAAAAGTCCATTATCAATAAATCATCAATTTTACAAGTCTTTGTTTCCTATATAGGAAAATGAGGGTGGCATGCTGTCTCAAAGTGGGCACTTTAAAGGCACTTTACACTTAGGGATCTTCACTCCACAGTTAAATCTAGTTTAAAGGGACACTGTCAACCCTCTTCAGCCTCCAGTTGTCCCTAGATTAAAAAAACACATTTTATATTTGGTCACATTCTGTAGAATTTGCTGATGTAGCTGGTACATTTCCTCTTTTCATTTTTTTTTTTTTTTAGTTGATTTGTTTCTCCTCGGGTCCCTACCAGTCAGCTCCCTTCCCTCAGCCACCCACCCAGCCCTGCACCTGACATCAGGCAGCTGTCCCCTTCTTCCCTCATGGTTTGCCCTCCATGGCAGGGCGGTGAGGAGCCCCCCTTGCTCAACTCGAATCGAATCCAGATTCTGGGGATGTGCCATTCAGAGTCTGAGCCTGCAAAGGGTGGCTGCTTTCATCTTGCTCGACCTGTGACCTCCATTTTTCCTTTTTCAGTTTCCCCTGGCTAGAGCATGTAATGCTGTCAGTGGCGTGCTGTGCGCCACCCACTGCGCCGGCCGACTGCTCTACCCCCTTGCTTGGACAGGCTCATGGCGCCCGCACCCAACCTCCCGCTTAGGTGTCAGGGAAGCGCCCAGCCTGTACTCTCCTCCCTCTCCCTGAAAAGGAGAGCTGTCCTATGGACGGTAATCCTTCCCTCCCTGGCTGACCCCCGGCAGCCTGCTCACACTGCAAACATGGGTCACCGGTGTGGCAGGAGGTAAGGCACAGATGCCTCAGCCCTCCATGCCACTGGGACAGCCTCTTTGCATTTTAAAAGTGGAAAATGGACTATCCACCATACTGGTGTTACCACACACAAATGCATTTCTTTACTGTCCTTGCTCTTTCCCCACTGCATCTTTCCTGGACTTAGGAACACCCCCCCCCAAAAAAAATCTGTCCACTCGTGATGCAGTGGGAGGAGTGGAAATTATGTTATCAATAACCCATTCCAGGGCATGGGGTTGTAGGCATTTAATCCACTCCTGGAGTTCATTGTGAGGCACGAGGCTGCAGGCGAAGTGTCCTCACAGTGCCTCAGGCATGGATTAAATGCCTATAACCCCACACCTTGGAGTGGGTTATTGCGCTTACAACATGGGTTGCATGAAGGACACAAATAATGCTCAAAACGGGGAATTTTTAAGGCTGGAAAAGACAATTTTATTGTGTATCCTTCTTCAGTTACACCGTTCTATAAAGTACAAAAGCACTGTAGACACATTTATTTATTTATTTTTTATACTTACTATTTATGCCCCCTTCTCAGTGCTCCAGGAACCTCTCTTCAGGGATCCCAAGGTCGTGCGCGCTCCTGTAGTCCCACCCCGGGTACCTCCATTCCGGGTACCAGCTGCCTGCCCCCATCCTGCCGGGGTTTACTCCCACGGGCGGGGAGGAGAGGGTCTCCTCTTACCCTGTCTCACACCTCAAGTATGCGTCGGGAGGTCAGCTGGCCCCATCACAAGAGCCCGGTTATGGGTTTTCTCGGGACGACCGGGTCCCGTCTACCGGAATCTGGGATAGGGTATTTCCGTTTTTCTGGTGATCCCAGCCCACAGGACGTCTGCACGCAAGGAGGGCCAAGGAGCGACGCACGTCAGGACGTGCTAACGCTCCAGCTCCCGGCAGACGTCCTCCCTCCCTTGTATGCTGTCTCACTGCACCTCCACCCGTGGTCACCCAGGTGGCGGTATCGCAGCAGGACCTGCATCGCAACCCTCCCGGAGAAGGAGAGCAGCCCATGGGCGCTCAATCCTTCTCCCCCCCCCCCCAGCCGCCCGAGTCCGTTACTGAACCCGGGTCGGTGGAGTCGCGAGTGGTAGCCCTGCCACTGTGTCGGCGGGCCAGCTGCACTGTAGACACATTTATACTAATGATCACATGTAAACTAAGTGAAACACTACATGTGGAAAATACAAGTGTGCACTGCATAGTTCTGTGGAAATGTATTCTATTTTGAAACTATAGCAGAATAACTGTGTACAACACTTTTCCTAACATAGTAGCTTGTTTCCTGAATATACGAGTAGAGTGTTGTTTATTATATTGTAATGACCTACATACTTTAATACTTTTTTTTGTGTTCAAAACACAGGAGTGCAGAGTAACACAGTTCCTTTCCTAAAGTTATCAATAAAAACATGTTACAACACCTGTTTTACTTGCTTTTTAGCTTGTATGAGAATACATTACTTCCATGAGTTGGAAGCACTGCATTATGGGTATGTAAATAATATGTATTATGCAGTAGCTCTGTCATTCTGAGAAATACACTTCTCAACAGTAAGTTAGGAAAAAAGTACTATATGTAAAGCTAATATGTATAGAATTACCTAATGTTTTGGTGAAGTAATTAAGCCTTATAGACACATTACTGCTAATACTCGCATCTAAACTAAGTGAAACCAAACATGTTGAAAATACAACTGAGCATTGGCAAACTTGCTGTGGACTACAGTTCTGTTGGAATTTGTTCTGTTTTTTAAACCGCATCAGAATACCTGTATAACACTTTTCCTTACATAATCATTTACTTCCTAGAGTATATTGTAATATAAATATTTTAATACTTATCTTTAGTGTTCAAAATGCAGGAAAGCAAAGTAGCACAGCTCCTTTCCTGTAATAATGACTACAACATGTTAGAACATCTGTTTTGCTTGCTTTTCACCATGTATGAGAATACATTACTTCCATGAGTTGCAAGCACTGCATTATGGGTATGTAAACAGCCTTGCTGGTAGACAGTTTCTGTCTTCATAATACAAGAATTCAACTGGATTCTTTTTAACTAGCAATTGGCAAAATACAAGGCAAGTTAAAAATTGTACACACGTTACTGCTAATGATCACATGTAAATATGTATAGAATTAGTTGCTGAAACACTTTCCATTTATACTCCCACATCAGCAACATTTTCTGTGTCACCACTATACTGCATCTGTAGGGTAGGGATATGATTTTTGGGGGATAATCACATCACTTGCTTTGAGAGAAGAAGTGCAGGTCACCCAAGTGTGGATTAAAAAGGAAATTTAATCCATGGTCACCTGATGCTGTTTGACCAATAAATTGCATTGTAGATGCTGTACTGTTTGGGGTGTCTGTAATGTTCGGGAAGTGTGCAGTGAGAGTAGATCAAGGGTTTGAAGTAAAACAAGCTTGAGCGTAATTGCATTTCAGTTCTGCTAAGAAAGGAAGTAGATCAAATAATCCACAACTTCAGTGAGTTTTAGAGAAGGTGAGCAATCGTACAGTATGGGTATTCAAATAAAAATATAATGCAAAAAGGGTTGACCGTGTCTGTTTAACCAAAGCTCTCTCATATAAATACGTGAGTCATTAAGCCTGAAAGATGAGCCGAATGAAACTGAAGGAACGTGTCAGAAAATTTCTCTAAGCACAAAATGTAAACAGATAAGAGAAGTTTCACAATGACGAGAAGGGTGAAAACCTAGAAACGGAACATTTGTTAAACAGTCACCAGTGAGGTATGCACCAAAGTCCTGACTCAGAATATTATAAGACTAAGCCCAAATGTTAACGTTATAGCAGTCGGGTCTTGCGCTGCCTGCTACAGAACTGGGCATATGCTACTACAATCTTGGAGACGTATAACGAGCAGTCAAGTCTCCTCTTTGTTCATGTCCAACTCTGAGGGGTGCAAATCCTCTTTTCTCGACCTTGTTGATGCAAGTCGCGGCGCCCATTTTAATGCCTATGCTGGATCCAGAAACTGGTATTCTCTCCCTTGATGGGTGGTTCACAAACAGGACAGGAATAACAACCTCATGGAAGATCTTTGCCTCTTGTAAAAGAGCCCGCACCCTGTCAGACCATTTATTTTTCTGACTAGTTGTGAAATTTATGTCCGGGTATAAGCATACTTGCTGGCCATCTTACGTTGCCTTTCTCCTCGCAATGGCCAGTATGTAGTCTTTTGAGCCCACACCATCCAAAACCATCACAGTAGCTCTCAGAACACCAGGGATGTCCAGCCTGCCTCTCACCATCACTTGATAGCCATTCTGTATGCTCGATGGTCTCTCCTTGATGGAGTCTTCTAGCTGTTGCTCAAGACATTCCTTCAAGAGTAGAGGTAAATGATCTCCTTTGCAACCTTATGGCATTTCTATCACTCCAATGTGTGAGGCTGTAGCTTGATTTTCGAGTGACTCCAGCTAGGACTTTAAATAGGTATTCTGTTGTACAGTGTTCACAGTGGCACCCATGGCAGCCTCTGGATGTTTTTTAATTTTCATTGTCTTGGTTTTTTACGAAAGCTAATTATGAATTCATCACCCTGTTTGTCAGGGTATCAAACTTCTCAGCTGCTCCTGATACAGTGGAAATAAGCTGATTGAGTTTTACTGCCAGACTTAGGAGAGTTTCCTTGGGCTCCTTCTCCGTGAGGTTGGCTGTGCAGCCTGAGGCAGAGCACATGGTCGGAGAGCCAGGAACAGTTTTGCCGTTTGCTTCACCTTGCGCTGTTTTATCTTTCTTAGGGTGTCCCACTGTGCTGAGATGTTCTGACACGAGTAAATACCATTGAATGATATTGGAAGGCTCAGAAAAACAGTTTGAAATCCACTAGTTTATTTGATGTTTTTATTTATTAATTTTTTTTTTTTTATATTGCCCTCCTCGCTGCAATAGGATCCTTTTTTCTGGGATCCCTAGGTCGTGTGTGCTCCCGTAGTCCTGCCCCAGGTACCTCCCTCCGGGTGCCGGCAAGCCTGTCCCCATCCTGCCTCAGTTTACCCCCCCCCGGGCGGGGCAGAGAGGGGCTCCCCCAGTCCTCTCTTAGTCCTTAAGTCTGTGTCAGAAGGCCTCGCCAGCCCCTTCTATGGAGCCTGGTTATGGGTGTTCTCGAGTCGACCGGGTCCCGTCTACAGGAGCCTGGTACTGGGTTTTTCTGTTTTTCTTGTCTCCCTGTCCTCAGGATGTCCACACACTAGGGAAGCCTAGGGGCGAAGCACGTCACGATGTGCTGGCACTCCGGCTCCCGGCAGACGTCCTCCCACCCTGCTGTGTGCAGTCTCACTGCATCCCCCACCTGTGGTCACCACTGGGCGCTCAGTCCTCCTCCCTCCAGCTGCCCGAGTCTGTTCCTGAACCTGGGTCACTGGCGCCGCGAGCGGTAACCCTACCACTGCGCCGGCGGGCCAGCCCTATTTGATGTTTTTAGAGCTGTAATCCCGGGCAGCCTTCTTGCTTGGGCTACACAGTGTCCCCTCTCAGTTTGTCTTTTTTAGTTACCTGGTTGATCCTGCCATCCCCCTACCCCAACATTACACACTGTCTGCTGCTTGACCAGCATCCCAGAATCCACTACTGCAAACACCATGACTGTGGATCAGTTGGGGGAAATTGTTAGCTGACATACAGTCTCAAAGCTATTTATAGTTGCAGTCAGCTGGTGACTTGTCCTGCTACCCCGGACTAATTACAGATCTCTAACTGTTAGTTGCTCAGCATGGATCTGATTGGTATTCACTGAAAGGGAAAGCAGGCTGCAAACTCACACTATGCGCAGTGTAGTCTAATGGTTAGGGCAGATTGCAAGTTCAAACCCCATTAGAGCCAAATACTCACTGTGTGACCTTTAGGCAAGTCACTTGTCCTTTCAGTGCTTCAGTCCATCTGGCTGTGGAAATGGGCAGAAGCAGGATCCCACTGGAAACAAGATGTTGCATCTCAGCTGGACTATCCTGGTAAATAAAGAATAAAAAAAAAAAAACACACACATTCACCCAGTGGATTCAGTAAACTTTATTATTTGTGTTAAAGCATTTAGTTCAACCCCCCATACACAGTCATACTCATTTTCTAATCAGTGTGTTCTGACTGACCCCCTCTCCGAGTTTATTTTTACAGATCCCTCGAGTCACTTTCTCCATTTTCACATACCCCTATCTAATCAGCTAATAAAGTCTTGTCTGCGTTCCTTGTTCTCTGCTCATTTCTGTGCACTCTTCTCAAGTGACAGTAACAGAACTAGCTTTTATTTGCGACTAGTTAAGGTATTCTGATATAAACCTTACCTTCTGGCTCTAAAATATTTTCAGCCCAAAGGAACTGCATCAAAGTTCGTGTCAGTGCGATGTTGATGTTGCAGACATGCCTTTATATGCTAAAACCTGGCATGCACGTAGTAGTACAACACACCACTTGTGACTTAATCGGGCATGTGCCCACGATCGGCACACTTTGGGCAGCTAATATACAGCTGTCATTGCTTAGTTGGCATGGTGCACGCTCTTCATTGCTTCAGCATTGACACACAGGAACTCCCATTTTGCCAAGCTGCTGATGTCCCAAAAACATTACTTGTGCAGTGCAGTGATATGGAAACTTAGATACATGGGTGGAAGGTTTCTTCCTGGACTGAAGTAAGGGTTCCAGCATTATGTCACATACACCATTAACGAATAAATAAAGGTCTCGTAAACTGGGAAAGATGACTGTCCCCTGAATTGAAAACTGGCTGAGGGGGAGAACACAGAGTGTCAAGAGTTAATAGATTTCTCTCCAAGGAAGTCAGCTGATAAGTGGAGTCCCCCAGGGCTCAGTATTGGGGCCATTATTCTCTGCTTTGTAGATTGGTAACTTGCACAGGAACATTACATTTGCTGACGGCGCCAAGCTGTGTGGGCAGCAGGTAATGAAGAGAGTGTCAAATCACTGCATGATGGCCTGAATAATGTATCAGATTGTGCAGAACAAAATGGCATGAGGTTGAATTCAGACCAATGGGTGCTGCTGCACTAAGAAAAGAGAAGGAGACCGGCTGCATGCATCTTAGATGGGATCATATTAAAGGGGAACACTTGGCACTAATAGCCCCACACCCAAGTGTGTTATCTCTGTGTGAAAAAAACAACTTTTAACTTATGTCTAATGTAGTAGAGTAGATAATCTTGTTTACTTCCAGGCTGACATTTATGTAACTACAAATCCCAGAAGCCTCTGCAGCTGACATCAGAGCAGGGCTGCAGTAGTGGGAGATTCAGTAGCCTGCAGTGCATGTTTGAGCTTATATATGCTCTTTTAATCGCTGTTTATTGGAGAATGTTTCGTACACAGCAGTTGAAAGTACAGGAAAGTGTCAGGCAGTAATATAAGTATTTCTTTTTCTGTACAGGTGGTATAAAGGGAAAAATGAAGAGAGTTTATATAAACTTTTGATCTTCTGTTTGCTGGTCACGCTTTCCTCCCAGGGCTTAATACAGTTATGAGGACTGTACTTAGCCCTGTTAGAAAAGCAGGACCAGAAAACATCTGATTGTGACGCTCTGCCCTCTGCTTATGGTCATTGTATGACAGTTATATTATAAATAAATGGTCTGTGTATGAAATGTCAGTATGTGAGAAATTTGGCCTTTAACTTAAAAGGTCAGTAGCTGAAACCACAGGATGTCATTAAACTGACCTGGGGAACCATTTAATTAAGATTTCCGTACATAAGGGCATTTTATTACCTTTTATGACCTGCCCAGGCTTTTGAAGTTGAAACTAAATGTGAGTTTTATGATGTTACAGGAAGGAAGGTGATCGGGCTGGTTTCTGTCATTTTAGCACATAGCCAGAAGCGTGTGAAGAGTCATAAAACCCTCAGATCACACTAGCAGCAGGAAATAAGTAGAAGGGACATCAAAGAGAAATGTTTGATTAAAGACTGTCATATTTGGGAAATGGCTAGTTATAGATTTTTCAAAGTAATGACTTACATCCTCGGGGATAACTATGTCAGAAATGAATTCTAAGGGAGGAGCTAGCTGACTCACCGAAAGGGGGTGGGGAGAGGGATCTTAAAATTAATCCTGTATCTGGAATATGTGACATATCATCTTTGGACTCTGAGGAACTTCTACACTCTGAAAGCACTTTTGGTAGCTAGGAAAGATTTTAAGTTAGTGGTAGGAGTGTATGTTCTATAACTTCCCATTTTTTTATGTGATTATAAGCTCTTGGTATTTGTTATGTATTTTATTTCACCTGTTTTAAACTTTTTAGTAAATAACATTTTCTTTATTTATACTGCCTGTGTCTTCTCAGTCCTTTTTTGCATGTCATTACTGAGCCTGTATTAAGTCTGACAGCTGTAAGGGCTTGCATGGTGTTACTAAGCTTGCTTAAAGGTAAGAAATACCTGGGTCTCGTATAGAGTTTTAAGGGTTCGTTTTGAAAACCTGGCTAAGTGCCCTTGGGCGAAGGATTGTACCGCATCCCCTCCCCCCCGAATAGGGTACGTATCCAAGCCTGTTAATTGGGTATGCTAGAATACAGTTCACAGTTTGAATCTGTCCAGGACCCGAGACTAATAGGTGATTCGGACCCAAAGCAGACATGAGTTACCCTGTCTGTTACCTGTTAACACTATTGCTCTCTGAGGTTGGCACTGTGGGAGCAGAGGGCCTGACCTGCGGAGTGCATTTGTGACAGATTTGGTTGGCAGCGATGTGATTTTAAAGTATTGGTAACACGAGCTTTAACTGGTCAGTGTATCAGCTTAATACTGTACAGCTAACTTGCAAAAAAAGGCAGTGATTTATTTTAATAAGGTAAACAGAACTATATAATTTTGCTTACAGTCAAAGTTCCTACTTGTTTTATTTTTTTTTTTTTTATTCAAGTGCAAGTTAGAGTAGCCATAGTTAGGGAAGAAGATGGCTTCCAACTACAGTGAGCACACTGCAGACTACCTGAAGCAGTTGTGCAAGGAGAGAGGAGTCCTGCACGAGGGAAGAGCCAACAAGCAGAACCTCGTGGATGCTCTGATGGCCGCTGATGCCCAGAGCCTCAAGTCACAGTTTGTGACTGAAAAGGACCGAACTTTGGGCATGGAGGGGCCAGGGTCCATTGCAGTGTCCAGATCCAGTGAGGAGGACAGCAGGGCCAGTGCAAGCCAAGGGCCACAGCAGCAGGGGAAGGTCACCAGCATTCTGGAGCCAGAAGCGATCCGGTTGCAGATGGTGTTACGCAGAATGGAGCTGGAGTTTCAGAGAGAAGATAGGCGACAGCAGTGAGCCACAGAGGAGAAGCGGGAGTGAGAGCAGCAAGCCACAGTGAAGAGGGAGCGAGAACAGCTAGAAGCTGACCATGAAGAGCGTGAGCGCTACAGGCAGCATGAACTGGAGAAGCTAAGATTCCAACCACCAGCACCAGAGCAGGTAAGTGGCCTGGGTTTAACTAGAACTACAGGACTGGGTTACAAATTAAATTCCAAATTGATAGCTGAATTTAAAGAGGGGGAGGATATGGATGCCTTTTCAAATTTCTTTGAAAAAGGTTGTATTCCGGCAAATATTCCTAGAGCATCCTGGAGCTTCCAGCTATCCCCGCTACTTACCAGGAAAGCTCGGGATGCATCGGGTCAAATGGACAATGAAGACAGTATTGATTACAGTAAGCTGAAAACAGCACTTTTAAAAAAGATTGATTTAACTGCACAAGCATACAGAGCTAAATTCTGTAAGCTCAGGAGAAGCCCTGACATGAGCTATGAGGAGTTAACCACGAAATGACGTCAGTTTTTAAAACGGTGGGAAGGAATTGAAGCAAACTCTGTAGATAACATTGAAAATGCTATATTGTCAGAGCAGTTTTTTTGGGCATGCCCAGCAGAGTTGAAAACCTGGCTGGAGGACCGAGATCCCAAAACGGTGTAAGAGGCTGCTGAACTCTCTGACCGCTATGCCAAGAGCAGACCTGCTCTGAGAACGAATGGGGCTGGCGTGGCAGTGCAGAAAGGGAAAAGCGACGCCTTCAGGGCAGCTAAAACCCTCCCTGCCTCCACCAAAACCAGGTAGTCCCAGGTTTCAAAGGAAAGATTTAACTGAGAAAAGACATGAATGTTGGGTTTGCAAAGAAACTGGTCATATTGCCAAACAGTGCCCTAAAAGGACAAGCAGTACACAAAGTGGTGCTCGAAAAAAAGTGGGTTGTTTGTGTGTCCCTGAAAGCATGTCAGTCAACATGAGGGAACACATGCACCTGGTCATTGTGAAAATGGTGTACAGACACAAGGGTTAAGAGACACAGGGGTATCCCTGACTTTGGTAAAAGGGGATCTGGTAGAGCCTGGTCAGCTTATACCCAATCAATTTGTAACTGTACAGGGATTCACTGGGGCGGAGAAAGCATTGCCACTCGCTAGTGTTCTCCCAGACTGGGTTGAGACAGGGGGAACTGTGCAACAAGTTGCTGTAGCTGAAACGTTAACGGTTGATGTCATTCTTGGCAACAATCTCAAACGGGATGGTGTGTGCAGTTACCCATAGCCAAGCAGCAAGGGAAAATTCTAGTTCCCTGAACCCCGTAGGAGCCCCTGTGAAAACCACTGAGAGGCTGATTCCCCAGCCTGTGTCTCCTGATATGGTGAATAATGAAAAGGGGGTAGAAATTCCCCAGTTAACAGTTAACCACATGGCTATGGAGAGTTACTCTGAAGAAGGAGGGGTGACTCATTGTCAGAGGGTTAGGGATGACAGTGATCCTGAGTGCCCCGACACTAGAGCTAGGGACCCTAGTTCAGACACAGAATGGGACCTGTCCCATGCCTTGGGAATGTGTAAGGAGTTTGCAGATGCTCAGAAAAGTGACCCTAGTCTGGAGAAGCTGAGGGCTTGGGCAGACTCTGACGCAGCACAGGGACGTGACTGGAAAAACAGTTTATTGGGACAATGGACTGATGTATATGCAGGATGCTAAGACAGAGAGAGGGGTGATAGGCAGGCAGCTTGTCATTTCCCAGGGATACTGTGAGAAGTTGCTCAAGATTGTACACGATTTTCCCATGTCTGGTCATCTGGGAATCACACACACTATGCAGCGGTTGACCCAGAATTTCTATTGACTCAACTTCACCCAGCAGGTGAAGGAGTATTTCAGGTCTTATAACCGGTGTCAAGAAATAGGGAAGGCAGGTAAGAAAACCCAAGCTGCCCTAATTCCATTGGCCGTAGTGGAGGAGACATTCCAGAGGGTGGGAATGGATATTGTGGGGCCTTTAAATACTCCCAGCTCCTCCGGGAAGAGGTTCATTCTGACTGTGGTGAATTATGCCACCCAGTATCCAGAGGCAGTCTCCCCATCTTCACTGAGGACAGACAAAGTGACAGATGCCTTACTTGGGATTTTCTCTTGGGTTACCGAAGGAGGTTATCACCGATCAAGGCGGTTCCTTCATGTCGGACCTGATGAAGTATTTGTGGGAGAAGTGTGGAGTGGTGCAGAGATGCATGACACCCTATCACCCAGAAGCCAGTGGGCTTGTGGAAAGATTTAAGGGTACGCTTAAGTCAGTGCTCGAAACGTTTGCTGAACAGCATGGGAGGGACTGGGAGAAATACCTTCCCCACCTGTTTGCATACAGGGAGGTGCCCCAAGAGTTGACAGGGTTTTCCCCCTTCCAGCTCTTATATGGACCCCGGGTATGTAGGCCCCTAGACGTGATCCAGGAGGACTGGAAAGGCAAGCACGCCACCCCAGTGAACTTCCATAGTGGATTATGTCCTTAGGTTTAGGGAAAGGCTAAAGGAGCTTATGGGGACAGCTCAGAGCAATCTGGCAGCTGCCCAACAGAAACAAAAAGTGTAGTATGATCGCAGAGCCAGAGCTTGCTTGTACACGGTGGGTCAGGAAGTCATGGTCCTAAGCCCGGTCTGGAAAGATAAACTGCAGGCTGAGTGGGCAGTACCGCACAAAGTACTCAGAAAGGTAAATGACGTAAACTATATTGTTAGAGTTACCTGACAGAAGACATACACAGAGGATGTACCACGGAAACATGATGAAGCCATATGCTAATAGGGCTGACATGGTGTTTGTATTGTGTAGTCCTGGGGAGGGGACGGACGAAGGAGACCCCTTTCTGGACTTGCTGAAAGCAAGCAAGTGGGAGTCTTTTGTGGAGGCAATTAAAATGTTGACCCTGGACCAGATCCTGGAACTAAGGGAGGTTTTAGCAGACTTTGCCCCACTGTTTAGCGCCAAGCCTGGACTAACCCCCTTGGCGATGCATGATGTGGAGACAGGAACGAAGGTGCCCATACGGCGAACAGCATATCGGGTGTCCGAGGCTGTCCAAAAGGACATTAGGAGGGAGATGGAAGGAATACTGGATTTAGGGGTAATCCAGAAATCCCACAGCCCCTGGGCCTCACCCGTAGTCCTTGTTCCCAAGCTAGATGGCTCTACTCGTTTTTGTGTGGACTATTGTGGATTAAATGCAGTCACGAAGTCAGACGCCCACCCAATGCCACGGACAAACAAACTCCTGGACAGGTTGGGGGGGGTGACATACCTTACAACTGTTAACCTGACGAAGGGGTATTGGCAGTTAGAGTTAACTGCCAGAGCTAGGGAGAGGTTGGCCTTCATCACTCCGATAGGGTTATTTGAATTTAAAGTAATGCTTTTCGGAATGAAGAATGCCCAGGCCACCTTCCAAAGGTTGGTGAACCAGGTGTTAAATGGTGCTGAGGAGTATGCCGTGGCATACCTGGATGACATTGCCATCTTTAGTGCCAGCTGGGAGGAACACCTGTCACACCTTAGGGAAGTACTGGGCAGGATACAGAGGGCCGGGCTCACTGTCAAAGCTGAGAAGTGCCAGGTGGCCATGAGAGAAGTGGCATACCTCAGGCATGTGGTAGGCCGGGGACAGCTCCGTCCTAACCGAGTAAAAATAGAGGCAATCAAGGCATGGCCCAGACCAGAAACGCAGAAGCAGGTCAGGAGTTTTCTGGGGACAGCAGGGTACTACAGGAAATGTGTACCCAATTACAGTGCCCTGGCCGCTTCCCTGTCTGACCTGGTAAAGAAAAGGATGCCTAAGAAAGTTACCTGGGAACCAGCCTGTGAAAAAGCCTTTACCAGACTGAAGGAGGCATTGTGCAGTGCTCCTGTATTGACAAGTTCAGACTATAGCAGACCCTTTATAGTCCAGACTGACGCCTCAGATGTGGGTATTTGGGGCAGTGCTGAGTCAGACATCCAACCAAGGGAAAGATCACCCATAGTGTACCTGAGTAAAAAGGTACTTCCCAGGGAGCAGGCATACTCTACTGTGGAAAAAGTGTGTCTTGCCATAGTGTGGGCCCTAAAGAAGTTAGAGCCATACTTATACGGGCAGCATTTTGAGGTATAAACTGACCACAAGCCCCTGGTTTGACTGATACAAATGGGGAAAAACGAATGGTCTACTGTTAAGATGGAGTCTTGCCTTGCAAGGGTATGACACAGGGTTTTATTTAACTCTAAAAATTGATTAGCGTTTTGCTCATAAAAGTGCTAAAACATTGTGAAAATGCATAGCACCTGCCTCACTGTGTTTAACAAACATAACACTTCTAGAAAACCTATATAAATGCTTTCTGAACAGTTAGTATTGTCCCAAGAAAAAAACTGCTAATCAATTATTTAAAACCCTGTGACATGACGATCTCACATAGGGCTGGAGCAACCAATAAAAACGCAGATGGCTTGTCGTGTCTATATGAGGAATGAACTGACTTAGGGAACTTATCGCATGCAGGGGATAGAGCCCCCAAATTCAGTCTAGGTGGGTAGGATTGTGATGCTGTGCCCTCTGCTTACGGTTATTGTATGACAGTTATATTATAAATAAATGGTCTGTGTATGAAATGTCAGTATGTGAGAAATTTGGCCTTTAACTTTAATGGTCAGTAGCTGAAAACACAGGATGTCATTAAACTGACCAGGGGAAGCATTTAATTAAGACTTCCTTACAGAAGGGCATTTTACTACCTTTTATGACCTGCCCAGGCTTTTGAAGTTGAAACTAAATGTGAGTTTTATGACGTTACATGAAGAAAGGTAATTGGGCTGGTTCCTCTCATTTTAGCACATAGCCAGAAGTGTGCGAAGAGTCATAAAACCCTCAGATCACACTAGCAGCAGGAAATAAGAAGGGTCATCAAAGAGAAATGTTTGATTAAAGATGGTCATATTTGGGAAATGGCTAGTTACAGATTTTCCAAAGTAATGACTTACATCCTCAGGGATAACTGTGTCAGAAATGAATTCTAAGGGAGGAGCTAGCTGACTCACCAAAAGGGGCGGGGAGAGGGATCTTGAAATGAATCCTCTATCTGGAATTTGTGACGTATCATCTTTGGACTCTGAGGAACTTCTACACTCTGAAAGCGCTTTTGGTAGATAGGAAAGATTTTAAGTTAGTGGCAGAAGTCTTTGTTCTGTAACTTCCCTTTTCTATATGTGACACTGAGCTCTTGATATTTGTTCTGTATTTTCTTTCACCTGTTTTAAACTTTTTAGTAAATAAAATTTTCTTCATTATACTGCCTGTGTCTTCTCAGTCCTTTGTTACATTTCATTGCTGAGCCTGTATTAAGTCTGACAGCTGTAAGGGCTTGCATGGTGTTACTAATCTTGCTTAAAGGTAAGAAATACCTGGATCTCATATAGAGTTTTAAGGGTTCATTTTGAAAATCTGGCTAGGTGCCCCTGGGCGAAGGATTGCACCGCATCCCCCTGGAGAGGGTACATATCCAAGCCTGTTAATTGGGTATGCTAGAATAAGGTTCCCAGTGTGAATCTCTCCAGAAGTCGAGGCTAATAGGTGATTCGGACCCAAAGCAGACAGGAGGGTTACCCTGTCTGTTACATGTTCACACTATTACACTCTGAGGTTGGCACTGTGGGAGCAGGGGGCCTGACCTGCGGAGTGTATTTGTGACACTGATCAGAGCTTATGTAAACTCTAACATGCACTGCAGTCTATTGAATCTTCCACTGCTGCAGCCCTGCTCTGATGTCAGCTGCAAGGGATTCTGGAATTTATAGTTACAGAAAATGTCTGCCTGGAAGTATGCAAAATTAGTTTGATACAATCTACTCTACCACAGTAACCTATAAGTTAAAAAAAAAAGAAGTTTTTGTACATAAAATGTAAATTGGGACCAGCCCCACACTTGGGTGAGGGACTGTTGGTGCAGACTGTTCCCCTTTAAGGAGAACGGAGAGGAAAAGGACCTGGGGGGGAGGGTGATGCTACACCAGAGTTTGAAACAAAATGTTAATTTTGACTATAAGCACTTAAGAGGGCAAGGGAAATGCCGGGCTGTATCAGATGAGTACTTGTTATAGTACACCCATCAGTGTCATAATGCCTCTTCATAGGTCCTGTGTAAGGCCCCCATATGGAATAATGGTCACAGCTCTGCTACCTTCATATTAGTAAAGACATCTCAAAATTAGAAGGGGTCCAGAGAAAAGCAACCAAGGTTGGACGTGCCCTATCCAAGACATCATACAGTGATAGAGTGGAACACCTGGGAGCTTTTCACTCTGGAAAGGAGGTATAGTAGAGGGGGCCTCCTTTTCCTTTACAGAACAGTTAGGGAGCAGGCATTTTGCACCAGCTTGAACCTGACCTATAAGGAAAATGACAACACTTGGCACAGATACCAACTCCAGAGAAAACCATTTAAAACTAAAGCAAGGAGATCCTTTTATACCCAGAGGATAGTGGGGATCCAGAATGATCTACCAGATTCACTGGTTGAGTCAGGAATGTTCCAAACCTTGAAATATAACAGATAAATAAATATATGTAAATCTTAATTTACACAGGAACAGGCAAGTAGGAATCAGTCTGATTTTCAGTTGCCCTGCAGACTTCCAGCAATATTTCACAAATATGTTATACAATTGATAAATATACTAATAAAAAAAATAAATAACTGCAACTGGGCACTTTTCTATCCTGTTGTCACTGAACTAGTGGGGGAGAGGCAGTCTTGATGGACAGTGTCACGTCCTGCTTCTGTCCCTTGAACTGTTGTACTAGCCATATTATGACTGCTAGGTACCCCATTCTTAATAACTATAAATCTTACCCACTGGTTATGGAATAGTCCGTTTGTTAGGGGGTTGCACCCAGGTATATTTTGTAGGCTGGAGTGAAGTGCTTTTAACAGCGTCCCACATCACCTGTGATGTCATTGAGTGTGCACTAGTGATTGTGTACACTCCTAGACATCCGAGTCCTCAATCTGTCACACCTTTTTAACAAAACGCATATTCCCACAGGGTTTACCTCTGTTACTGTGCTCCCGCGTTTCATGCACAAGGAGAACTCAGTGATTAAACAAAGACCATTCTGCTGTTACGTACATAGTGCCTCAGTATCGCACCATAGAAGAAAAGACTTGTCCAGCGAAAGTTAGGTGCTTACTGGTGAGTTTGTCCAGGTATTAAACAGAGCAGGGAACAGCCACAAGAAAGATCCGAGAGTTAAGTGGTCATCATTGCCCTCGTCGTTCCCCTCACAGCTGGGATGGGGTAGACCCAGGGATAGCAGTGGTACTGGACCTCAGCGGTGATGGTCCATCACCAGGTTATTCACAGCATTCACCAGTAGATGGCAGTGCTTTGTCCCACCTGCCTTTCTCATATTCAGGACCAATCGAGAGTGCCGTTTTGGGAGACTGAGCTAAATGAGCATGACGGGAGAGCAAGATAACGTCAATGAGTGTACATTAAAAAAAAACCTGGTGCAGACTCAGGTGGCTGTGGTATGCTCTGGAAACTGGTTGGTGTTGACAGGTCACCTTCTCGCAGCTATGTGATTAAAATGATTGATGTATGGAGCTGAAGGTCAGAATGGCATGTCCGTAGGCAGAAGGAACCTCACCAGACAGGTAAAACTGTTAGAGGGGCACTACCTGTCAGCAGGTACTTAAAATAGACAGGGGTGCTGATTAATAAATATTTTAAAAGCTCCAAACAGCCAACCTAACATCTGTGGGTTTTTTCCCATTCCCTTCCCACAGGGCCCTGGCTCTCTGTGGCTGTATTTATCCAGATTTCCCCCTGTGCCCTTCGGGTGCATGTTTCCTCTATCCCTCGCCCCGATGTTAAGGGTCACCATGGCTGCATGTTTCCCAAAGCCCTGAAGGCACATGAGCAACTTACGGAAAGCAAGAATGGATGGAAAGAGATTTGGTTTTATATAGTGCCTTTCATATAAATTGTATGTCAAAGCGCTTAACATTTCAGGAGAGGAAGGGGAAAGAATGTTGCTGCCATTTTAAGGCAAAGGGAGAGTCAAAGAGCACCAAGATAGATCAGAGAGAAGTCAGGCACCAGGAGGTTAAGTGTCTTGCTTAGAGTCAGGCAGTGAGTAGTTGGTGATTTAGGGATTCAAACCTGGTGAGATTTGAAGCTGCATCTCCTGGTTCCCAAGCTGGTCCTCTAACTACTAGACCATGCTGTGTTTCGTGTTGGTAGAAGGCTAAAGGATTATCGCTGTGGACAGGTGATGAAACTTCTGGGAGGAGGTGTGGCACTTAGCTTTGCTTGACTGCCCACTGGTGGTACTGGGGAGGGGAGTCATGCAGGGTAGAAGAACCCCTCCCTCGCACAGCATGGCACTAATGTCAGCCACAGAAGTGTCCAGTGTTCTGCTGCAGGCTGCCATAGCATGCTTGCATCCAGGGTGTTCTGTCCTCTTGGGGGAGTGCTGGCAGGGAATGGCCCATCACAGACAAACTGCTGGAACTGGGGAGCAGGCAGGAAGAAGGACAGCTGATAAGAAAACTGGATAGAAATGCCAAAAAAGAGCATCAGAAGGGTCAGTAATAGTTATTTTGACTGTGTCCCTTTAAATATACATTCCAAATAGCTACCCCAACAGGCCACCCACGGAGGAGCTGCTGTGAGTGTCAGAAAGCAGGTGGCTATCAACAGGTTGGCTCCTTCCCCTTGTTTATAATACTGCTGGGATGAAACAGAAGGGGAACTTCAGAGACAGATTGCCAGCTAGAGAAAAAATAGAGGTGCTTGCTGTCTGGGAGGGGGTGGGGGTGGAGGCAAGGGCTAGAAATTCAGTTCACTGCTTTTGTATTGCAGCACATGAAAAGGAAGGAACGCATTGCAGCATTCCTGATTCATATCTCCATACCACCTGCTCTCTTCGTGCAGGTGTGTCGTTCTTGTTTTTTTTTCTGTCTCCACGGCATTTAAAAGCAGCTCTGTATGTAGCCTCCCCCAACCCCCAAAAAATAATACTGTGCCACTATTGGTGCTTCAACCAGTGACCTAATTCGTTACAATCAATCTGCGGCTTCTGACGTGGACATTCCTACTGGCATGGGCAGTCAGTCCATTGCTTTTGATGTTGATACTGCTACTGGCATGTGCTGTTCCAACCAGTGACATCATCGGTTACAATCAGTCAGCAGCCCCTGACGCTGATACTGTTCCTTGGATGGGCTGTTACTTTGAAGACAATGGAGCGGCTCTTTAATGTGAACATTTTTCATCAAAGTAGCAACTTCTGCAAGTAGTGGTATCGATATCAGGAGCTGCTGACTGATTCTAACCAATGATGTCACTGCTTGGAGCAGCCCATGCCAGCAGCAGCATCAACGTCAGGAGCCGCTGACTGATTGCAGCTGATGGTGTCACTGGTTGGAATGCTGATAATAGCATTATAGGGAAGGGGTTACATACAGAGCTGGTTTTAAAGACCAGAGAGACAGAAAAAAAAAGAGTGAAGTACATGTAAGCTGTGAGCCATGACACGGTTTGCAGGATATTTGTACCTGCCCCATGGGAGGAAGGTATGAAGCTGAAGGCAAAGTGTCCTTATGCCTTATGCACTTATAAAGTGACTCAGTGCTCTTCTGGGTTATTTGCAAAGTGAACCATTTTTAATTATTGCCTTTTTTTTTTTTTTTTTTTGGGCATAAAATCAGTTGTTTCAATGCATTTTAAATGACAAATTTATATATTGGGGTGTAAAATAGTCCCTAATTTTTTAGGTAATGAGGCTTATGTGTCGTGGTAAAGAGATGCGCCTGATCATACATTGCTAGATGTTTTTAATTTTTCTGCTCTCACCATGCCTTCCGACACCACTGTCCTTCAGGCCTCCACATCGCCATGTCTTCTTCCAGCCAGACTCGCCCTTTGTGTTGCACCCCACTGGGTCATGCATCCAGTCCAGACCTCCAGATGCCTTCTAGGGCTGGTTTGTCCCTGCCGGGGGCCTTCCTTGTCTGTCATCACAGGGAATGCGTCCAAGAGTTCCTTACTTTTGTCTGTTGGCCAACTTATTCCTGCCGGAGGCTGCATCACGGCCTAGTGGAGGAGCAAGACATGCAGCACCCAGAGGGGGCGTGACAATTGGGTGCATTGCCAGGTAGGGTCCAGGTATGGGAAGGGACAGAGAGGCCTTCTCCTGGTGTGCCAGCACAGTGTTTTCCTGTTTTTTGTGTCCCATCCACCCTCCACCCCAATTGCTTATGGCTGGCTGGTCTAGGGGGTGCCTGACGACATATGGTCAGTCACGCTGTTATCCGCACCTCCACCAGCCACCGCCAGAATCTGCTACAGAGCAGCACTGTGAGCAGTCTCCCCCTCCTCGGAGGAGACTGTCCAAAGGACGCCCTTCCATCCTCCCTGCCAGCCTGTTGAAAGTTTTAATGCACGGTCCGGTGATGCCTCTCAGCCAATGAGGTTTCTGGAGTTTTCCTTGACATTTTATGAAGAAAGAGAATGGGTAGAGGGTACACAACTGTGAATTAAGAATACTGCACTGCAGTCCTTCCCCAGTAATGCATATAACAATTCAGATGTGTATATTCTCAGGTTACTGTCTTCTCTGTCGCCAGATGTTTTTTTTTTCCACTACCTGAAAGTCCAACAGCTGTTAACTCAAAGGGAAAGGAAACTTTATCCCCACTCAATATACTGCAAACTCACCGTAAGAAAAAACATTTGTTTCAATACTTAAAAAATTAAAAGGTTTATTTTGTTGATCCTGTGATCCCCTGACCCTGCCTCCAGTCTGCCCGATGCCATCCCGGCCCATCATGCTGGTGCCACGCTGCCTCCACATGCCAAGTACTCTCTTGTACCTCTGCGGCTCCTAGTTGCACCATGACAATCAAACTTGGCTATTAGGGTGCTGGTCCCGGTTGGCAGTCTTCTATAAGACCTGCCAAGTTCCAGTCATAATTGGGTTGTTGGGGGTCAGGGTTTGCATAGTTCAGTGGTCCAAACTCCCAAGCTGTCAACTCCATGAGCAGCCCACCTTCCATGAGCAAGAAGAGACATGAAGCCTTTGTCGAACCACGGTTCGACATGGGCAGCAGTTGGGGGCGCTGGACCAGCTTCACCCTGTGTGTGCCTCTGTGTCCATAGTACACATCAAACCATGTTTTCTGCAGTTTTTTATTTCAATTTTTTTTCCTCCTTCCCTCTTGGGCAGCTCAGTCGAGTCCTCCTTCCGATGCACCTGTTCCTTGCTCGTACTAGTAACTTCCAAAAGACCCCAATCCCCTAGGTGACCAGTGCCCCTTCTCAAGCCCCACAGCTTTCCCCTTGCACTTGGGCCAAGCCACTGCCCCCTTTACACCAGCTTGGAGACCAGATCTTTTCAGGTAGAGGTGAGAATGGCGACTGTGGCTCAGCCCATTGAGACATGGGGGGAGGTGGGAGGAGAGGATGGAGACAGTGGCTCAGCCCATTGAGACATGGGGGGAGGTGGGAGGAGAGGATGGAGACAGTGGCTCAGCCCATTGAGACATGGGGAGGTGGGAGTAGAGGATGGAGACAGTGGCTCAGCCCATTGAGACATGGGGGGAGGTGGGAGGAGAGGATGGAGACAGTGGCTCAGCCCATTGAGACATGGGGGAGGTGGGAGGAGAGGATGGAGACAGTGGCTTAGCCCATTGAGACATGGGGGGAGGTGGGAGGAGAGGATGGAGACAGTGGCTTAGCCCATTGAGACATGGGGGAGGTGGGAGGAGAGGATGGAGACAGTGGCTTAGCCCGTTGAGACATTGGTGGAGGATAGGGTGGAGACAGTGGCTTGAGTTTCTTGTGCTGGTCTGCTCCTGGCATTGCATATTCAGAGTGCGAACCCGAGTCAGCATTGTAGTAGGCAGCTTCAGCTTGCCTAGTTCACGGGGGTGCCAGCACCATCGAACCATGTTTTTAAATCTCTGCAGTCGAACCATATTTTTATGCCTCTGCAGCCGAACCATGTTTTTATGTCTCTGCGAAAGGGTGACCGATTCCCTAGATCATTTGGTGAAGAGAGCTTGTTTGGGTTTTTCTGTCAGCAGGATTTGAACCTGTGATCACTGGGGGGAGAGGGAGGTGCTGCCCACAACCTGTGAAGTTCCATGAGCTACATTACAGGAATGATCAAAGCTGTCCTTTCTGTCTGTTGTTGCAGGCATTCCCACTCTGATCATTCTGGATCCCAAGGGAGACATCATCACTCGCCAGGGACGGGTGGAAGTGCTGAACGACGTTGACTGCAAAGAATTTCCCTGGCATCCGAAGCCTGTGTTGGAGCTGACGGACTCGAATGCTGTGCAGCTGAATGAGGGTCCCTGCCTGGTTCTCTTTGTTGGTAGGGAATGGTATTTTTGTCTCATTGACCCATGTATTTGGATAAGGGGAGGGGGTGAGGGAGTGTAGAAGTGGAGAGAAGGCTCAGTGTAATTGAATTATCCTGAAGCAACTGTCTACCCCACACTCATTCATCTAAACTGAAACGAGCCATTGTAGTCTTAATTACAAAACCCTGTGTTCTGTTATAAGATCCATCCTTAAGTCCCTGCCACATGCTCAGTTTACACTTAAAAAAAATGGCGTTACAGTCTGCAGAAAGCACTGGAAATAGACACCAAAGCGAAACAGTAGAGTTAGACCAGCTGATCTTTTTTCCCCCCCTGCAACTTCCATCCAGGTTGGGGGTCTCACTTCATTGTCCCTTGTCACAAAGCAAGGGATATGTGCCAGGCAGTGGGGGTTAGGTTGTTCCCCAACCCCCATAGCTTCAGTGATTGTGTTTTGGCTTAATTATCCCTCTCCCCCTCTGGACACCTGGATTCGTAGCTGCGTACCTTGACCTCTGACGACTCCCCCCATGTGTATGTTTTTGTGCCTCACATCAAGGCTACTTGGAATGGCAAGATCGGAGGTGCTGTTGTAACACGTCATGACCACCCCCAGAAGTTGAGTGTGTCGGCCCCCCCCCCACCCCATCGTAGCAATAACTAACAGCAGGGTGTGTGATTACACAAAGTATTGTGAGTCAGGAAGTGCAGCCAAGTGCCTTCAAAACCTGGGAAGTGCAGTATAAGCTATTTAACCACACAATCTAAAGTGGGTGACTGCACTGATAAAATGAGTCGTTCATACAGACAACTGTCTGATTAAGACATTTTGTAAGTTAAACGAACAACTCTTAAGTTACTTGATGACAAGTCATATGATATGTCAAATCTTACATTGTGGTCACATGATAAGGCTCTGCCAATCCCATCCTTTCTTTTCTCCCTGCAGTTTTATATACATCATTATTCTTGCTCGTTTGTCATAGGAACAAAGTTTGCAAGGCACTTCATTATTTGGGCCGTATCAGAACCAGGTCACTGGTAGAACTGGACTGTACTGGGTCAGACCAGAGCGAACTTGCAAATGTCACTGATTACCAGTGACACCGGGCCAGTTCGGGGGTCCTGATCTTCCACAGAGTTGGTACACCTAGTTCTAGAATAAATTTGTTATCCTTTTAAGGGTTTGAAATTTAATTTTACATCTGGTGTTTCTTAGAGAGTACCAGCATTTCTAATTTTGGTATTTTGCTCAAAAAGTCTGGTATACACCCAGGTTTTTTTGTGTGCTCAGAACTGACTGAACGAGACATTCGGGCCCTTTTCTGTACCCAGTCTTGCAGATCATAGCTATTGTGTTTTGTTTTTGCTTGCTGTAAAAAAGTGTGATAATTTTTTTGTGATATGAGAAAAAACAGTGATGCTCAGGGGGGCAGAAATGAATTCCAAATAGTATTGCAACCAAAAATAGCTTCTTGGCAAACTAAATTGATAAAGATTGCTGTGGTATTGCTTGTTGTTACTTCCTAAATGATGTTTGCTTTCTGCAGTCTGAGGCAAACATACACATCTGCATTTAATTGGGTGCTTTTCAACACAGATTACGCAGGATTTGGGGAATCGGTGTGCGCCACGTTGTAACTTGTGGTGATACATTATAGAACATTTGACATGTACTCTTAAACAGTGCCTTCTAACAAGCGAGGCTGCTGTCCTTTAGAGTATTCTGGCTCTGTCATTTAGAAGGAAGTGCACTTATGTTTCAAGGGAGCTGGGTACAGAGCAGAACCTGTCAAAGGAGGCTCTGAAAGTCAGCTACTTGTGATGCACTGCATTTCACGTTAGCCCCACAGATAGCGGCACACAGCACACTACCACTAGGGAGACCTAGTGTTTGTGCACAAGCCACAGTATTTAACACTTGGGCTTACTAAGGGGTGGGGTTGCGTTGTGAAGGGGGAGGCACTTGTCTCCTAGGGAGGGAGGGTACAAGTTATTGCTCAGCACCTGCTGGATGTCCAAGGAGTGGCACCAATGTCAGCTGTGAATGTAGCCGCTCCCTCAGCCCTCCTGACCTGAGGAAAGATGTAGCCGTAATGATTCCCGATCATTGGAGTGGTGGACAGGGTGATGAGTTGGGGGAAAGAAAAACAGGAAAAAATAAACAGCACCATGTCTTTCAGATTCCGAAGAAGTGGGGGAGCTGGAAGCTGCAAAACAAATGATTCAGCCATTAGCAGAGAAGATCATTGCCAAGTACAAAACGAAGGATGAGGAGACGCCGCTGCTCTTTTTTGTTGCAGGAGAGGTGGGTAGAAAAGGCCCCTAGAAATAATATGTATTAGGCCAGTATATGGGGAGGGGAGTGCTTGTCTGATGAATTGATAGGCTACTAGATGAGCAGATTGAGTAGCACCCCCCTTCCCCTCAGTATACTCTGTATGCAGCCAATTCAGGACTGCTTCTTTGTCGCACATTACTGGGCTCACAGATCAAGAGTACATTGTTTGGTCAAATAACCTTGTATTTTCAACAGCATGTGCATTTTTATAATCTCCCTTGTAGAAACAATGAATGGCTGAGGAAATGCTATTCCTATAGGCCGCTGTGTTGCACTGTGGAATATATGCCTTGGGAAGTAAGCCATGAAGCAATGTCAAGTGCCTTACGCACCTGAGAATTTCTGTTATCCCATAGTTCGGCACACCCTGGAGTGCCTTACTGGGATTATGCAATGGTTTCTCCAATTTTTATTTTAAAACCTAAGACCTGTGCTATTGTGTGGGGATAGCACACAGTCATGTGATCATATTTGACCAATCACTGGTCTTGGTGGCTCGTGCCCATTTTATAATGTCTAGAAGTTTGTGAACAACAATATATTATTCCTATGTTAGTTTAATCTGATGTGGTGTGGGTTGTTTTATTTAATTAATGAAATATTTAAATGTTTCACCACAAATGTATGCTGAGTGGAGAACAGCGTGTTTCTGGATGCATCCTGGTGGAATGGGGCTCAGGGAACACAATAAACAATATAATTAACGGAGCAAAAGGGTAAGGTGCAAACCGTGGCTAAAGATGAAAAATTATGTACAAAATGAGACGCAATGCAAATCAAAAACAAAACAAAGTGCAAAATGCAATCTGCATGGAAGAGGTCAGAGGCAGAGAGGTGGGCCTTGAAGATACAGTATGAGCAGTCAGAACAAAGAAGCGTAAGCCAGGCCGGGGTGGACGAGGCAGGGCTGGGCCGAACAAGGCAGTAACAGCACGGAGACCGGCAGCACCAAAGACAGAGACTGCCTGCACAGAGGATGGAGATTGGCTGCTTGTCTCCAAGTGATATCATAATCCTCTGCTTTCGACATCATTATTTCTGTAGCAGTCAGCCATGATGCTGCAGACAGATTACAGTGTCAGTTGTAGACCAGCAGCTAGAGCGGATGCAGACCAAGTGACAGAGATCCTGTTTTCATGAACATTTCTTAAGTTATACAATGTGGCAGGAGGTTGGACTATGAAATCTAAGCAAAATTGTGTCTACGTATGTTTTCCAAGAGTTGCAGCTGTGGTAACCGAGACTCGTAAGTAACAATTCTAGATCCTGTTTACCACTTACAGAAGGAATGTCTGATACTTCCCAGCCTCTCATGGTTTCTTTTCCTTTATAACATTCTCTGCCTTTCTGTAATTCCTCCCTGTTACGCAAGACAAAGAATGCTGGTTTGTTCCCCGGCCTAATCTTCTGTAAAATGAGGCCACAACACTGTTGAAAGCCTATAGCATGTTTTTGAGGAGGTGAGAGAGGCTGAAAGAGTTGTTTAGCTTTAGATTGCTCCTCTGACTACTGTTATGTCTAGTCAGTCATTGGAGCTGCTCAGACCACCACTGGTCTGTAGGGTAATGCTGTCCCTTGTTTGAGAAACAAAGCATAGTTTCCAGCATTGGATTTCAGCACCTCATCTGGGTCACGCTCGGCACATCTGTTAGTCATCGCACCAAGATTGTCGGTGTCCGTGGATAACAAGGTATTAGGTGGCTGTAAATGGAAGCGAGTCCAGAAGCTGGAACTTAAATGGATGGATGGATGGATTCCTCTAATCACTAGTGTGGAAAACATTCATGTTTCACATCCCTCAGTGCTAGGCCTTGGTTTGACCACACCTGGACTACCATATCCAGTTCTGATCACCCCAGTACAGAAAGTCATTGAAGAGATTGAGGGGTTCAGTATGGGGTCACCAAGCTGGTTAGTGGCTTAGGAAGCAAGAGTTATGAGGAGAAATTGGACATAATGAAGGCTGAGAGGGGACATGGTCACAGTGTTCTGAATACTAAAGGAAGCAGACAGGGTGGGGTGTACACAGATACAGAAGGCTGAGGGGGACATGGTCACAGTGTTCTGAATACTAAAGGAAGCAGACAGAGTGGGGTGTACACAGATACAGAAGGCTGAGGGGGACATGGTCACAGTGTTCTGAATACTAAAGGAAGCAGACAGGGTGTGGTGTACACAGATACAGAAATCTGAGAGGGGACATGGTCACGGTGTTCTGAATACTAAAGGAAGCAGACAGGGTGGGGAGAACACAGATACAGAAGTCTGAGGGGGACATGGTCACAGTGTTCTGAATACTAAAGGAAGCAGACAGGGTGGGGTGTACACAGATACAGAAGGCTGAGAGGGGACATGGTCACAGTGTTCTGAATACTAAAGGGGCTAGACAGGGTGGGGTGTACACAGATACAGAAATCTGAAAGGGGACATGATCACAGTGTTTTGAATACTAAAGGGAAATGGGAAATTGCTTAACCAGGAAAGGCACACTAAGCCAGATCTTGTTTCCAGGTGCAGCCTGGAAGCACAAGGAAGTTAAGTGACTTGCTCAGGGTCACACAGTATACAAGTGGAGGCTGATGAGATTCAAACCCAGGTCTCCAGGTTTTCAGCTCAGTGCCCTTAACCACTATGTTATACTGCCTTCTAAAAGATACAGACAAGGTTGGGTATACACAGATACAGAAGGCTAAGAGGGGACATAGCAGTGTTCTGAATACTAAAGGGGCTAGACAGGGTGGGGTATTCACAGATACAGAAGGCTGAGATGGGTCATGGTCGCAGTGTTCTGAATACTAAACGGGACAGACAGGGTGGAGTATACACAGATACAGAAGGCTGAGAGGGGACATGATCACAGTGTTTTGAATACTAACAGGGATAGACAGGGTGGGGTATACACAGATACAGAAGGCTGAGAGGGACATGATCACAGTGTTCTGAGTACTAAAGGGGACAGTCAGTTTGGGGTATACATAGATACAGAAGGCTGAGAAGGGACATGGTCACAGTGTTCTGAATACTAAAGGAAGCAGACAGGGTGGGGTGTACACAGATACAGAAGGTCGAGAAGGGGCATGATCACAGTGTTGTAAATAGTAAAAAGGATAGACAGGGTGGGGTACACACAGATGTTTAAGCTGGTGAGTGCATGCAGAACTACGGGCATGCCCTCAAACTGAGGGGGGTGGCAGAATTAGTGGAAATATTAAAAAAAAGTACTGCCTCACACAAAGAGTGGTTAACATATCGCATAGCCTAGGCAATGAAGTTGTGCTAACAGGCACTCTTCAGGCTTTCAAAACAGGTGTAAACCAATTCACGAGGGAGAATGGCAGACAGTTGCACAGTATGAGGATGGGTAACATGCCAGCATTCAGGAATGGGCACAGCGCATCAGGGACTGGCCAGCGAGAGAGAATTGAGTATCCTAGGGTCTGCTTTCCATCCTCGGGGAGGGGGATGTTGTTCCCGCTGTGTGACTGCAGACTGGTGGAGATCGGATGGCAGCGTGGTTGGGAACATCAAGAGGGGCGGAGTTGCCGCTGGACGCCTGTCATGCATGCGCGACTGTGTCTTTGCATGACGGCACCCAACAGGAGAAAATCTTGAGGCAGGACGGAAATGCTGGCTGTTGATGTCGGCACTCCCTGCAGACTCTCACACGATTGGCAACCCACGACACTACAGTTCTGGTAAAGTGGCGGATAACCAGTAAGTCCATGAGAAGATTGGTGATGTGGTGGGAGGGGGTGCCACCAGATGAGACCAGTACGAGAAACAGCTTGGGGGGGGGGGTAGAACCTTAGCCCCTTTGTCATCTAAATACATTGTTACTGTTAACCCAATTCCCAGCACATGTCTTTCAGATGAACAAGCCGCTAACCTGGTTCCTTCCAAATAAAGTGCTAGAAAGCTTAATTTGTGCCTGGCTGTCTCTGCAGTGTGTTTGAAAACCACGTATGGAGGGTTAGAGCAGAATAGCAGTACAGCTGTGCACTTAAGCCTGCTCACTGGGATAGCCACCCTCACAACCTGCTATGCAGCTTGTCCACTGGACTGTGATGCTCTCTAAAAGATAGAACTTGGCACTTTTAGTTTGTTTTTTAGTTATCCTGGGATAGCTCTTCAGAAGCAGAGGCAAAAGGAAAGGATTGTGGAATATCATGAATCCAGTGGATTACAAGACCTGAGGCAACATGTTTCACGGGGAGTAGGGAGTGGGAGTCATGTGAAATGAATCTGATAGATTACTTTGACTGGGTGACAAAGGATTAAGATCAGGGTGGAGCAGTGGATGTGGCCTACCTGGATTTCAGTAAGGCTTTCAGCTCTGTTCCACATAGGAGACTAGTAAGCAAGCTGGATAGCTTAGGAGTGGGTCCAAAGGTGGTAAACTGGGTAAGAAATTGCTTAGGGGATAGACAACACAGGGTGGTGGTAAATAGAGTTCACTCCGAGAAAAGGAGGGTGACCAGTGGGGTGCTTCAGGGATCAGTGCTGGGACCGGTCCTCTTTAATATCTTTATAAGTGACATTGCAGAGCAGCTGAAAGGGAAGGTCTGCCTTTTTGCAGATGGCACCAAAATCTGCAGTAGGGTGGACACTCGGGGGGAGGGGGGGTGGAAAGGATAAGCAGAGACCTGAGAAAACTAAAGCGGTGGTCAAGGGTATGACAGCTGGGTTTCAATGTGAAAAAGTGCAGAGTAATGCACTTAGAGCACAGAAACCCAGGGGCGGAGTGCAAAATGGGTGTAGTGGTATTGATTAAACCAAGCAAGAAAGAGACCTAGGGATAATCATATCAGATGACTTAGTGGTGGCCATGCAGTGTGACAAGGCAGTCGGGAGGGCTAATGGGATGCATAGGGAGAGCTGTCACCAGCAGAAAGAGGGAGGTAGTGTTGTGTCTGTGTAGATCACTGGTAAGACTCCACCTAGGGTACCTGTGTTATTGTTGAATTGTACTATTGTTCATATCTGTATTCTCAGTTTTGTACTCTCCCGGGTTGTGTCTGAAAATAGGCAGGGTTGTTGCCTAGCGCACTTACCCAGTTACCAAAAGCTAATAAATAAATAGAGTATCGTGTCCAGTTCTGAAGACAACATCTCCAAAAGGAAATCGACAGAGTGGAGGCAGTACAGAGGAGGTGAACTAGAATGGTGCAGGGTCTGCATTAAAAGCCTCTAGGACATTAGGGTAGCCCTGGAACAGAGACGGGAGAGGTGGAATATGATAAGAGACCTTTAAATACCTCACGAGGGCAAATAAAGTACAGGACAGAATTATGTTTCAGAGGAAAAGGTGCTCAAGAACAAGGGGACACGCTGTGAAGCTGTCGGGGAATAGATCAGGAGAGATATGGGGAAGTACTTCTTCACAGAAAGCATGGTGGATTCCTGGAATAGCCTTCCAGCGGAGGTGGTGAGGGTGAGCACAGTGGTGGTGTTCAAGAATGCCTGGGATAAGCACAAGGGAATCATAGTGGAAAGGAAGGTGGGGAGGGAGAAAGAGTTGTAGATCAGGCACGGTCTGCGGTAATAGTGTAGATAGGGAGAAATGGGCAGAATGGATGGGCCAAGTGGTCCTTATCTGCCATCAGATTCTATGTTTCTATCTTAGAGATGCACCGTCTTGTTTTCAGCAAGGTGGAGGCTGCTTCTGCCCAGTTACGCTGTTATGTTGGAAGGCCCGAAACACTGGGAGGTCAAGTAAACATGCTCAGGATCACAGTGAGTCAGTGATCCGGATGAGATGGAAACATGGAAGTTGTCAGTAGATGAGGATCGCTTGGCCCACTCAGTCTACCCATTTTGTCCCGTGCCTGTACTGTCACTGCAGACCCTACCTGACCTCGGACTACCCCCCTGTGCTTTTCTAACAAGATTCCTTTGTGCCTATCCCACACATGCTTGAATCCCATCACTATTTTCGCCATCACTGTTTTTTTCCACAAAGCTGTTTCTCTTTCAGGATTCAGTCCTGTTTAATGTATTCAAAATTCTCCGCTTATTATCGGGGACAGTATGTTGATCGACATGCTGTTATGAAAGGTCAAATGTCCTGTTGCAGTGGCTCATGTTTTATTAAGAACTTTTTTGACATTATTGCTTGAATTAACTATGTTGAAATTACCCTTCAGTAGGTTGTATCAGCTTTCTGCTTGAAACGTTTGCTAATGTACACGTCGATGCCATATTGTTTGATGCTGTATAGCAGTTACGTGTTGTATCTGGTAATGTGTACCATAATCTGAAAAAAAAAAAAAATAGACATTCTGCACTTGTTCCTTCCATATTCACTCCCAACCAGGTGTACCATAAGACAGTGTGCAGCTGTCGTCGAGGCAAAGGTCAGGAAGCATAGGTTGTATTATTCTCAGTAACAGTAAAATAAAAATAAAATTGTTAAGGATTGCTCTTTACAAAGGCAGTACAGAGAAAACAAAGTCTTTCATCTGAGGGTTTATTTTCCATTTCAAATATCAATCTCTCACTCCCCAACAAGATTGCTCTTTTTATATATAATGGGCCAGATATTCAGAAATGTGCCAAAGGCAGGCGCAGGTCCGGCACAGCGCAAATCCAATGCTCCATGGCACAACAGGTACCATATTCCAGAAGTTATGCCGCCAAATCAAGGCCAGTACAACGCTGAATATGGTACACTTGCACCATGGCAGGGCCACAATTGCACCATGGCGCAACCAGAGAAGCACCAGGTCAACCGTGGAAGCGCTGAGCAAAGCGGAGCAACAACAGTGGGGGGCAGCACAGAGACATGTGACCCAGGGACACAGATGGGGAAGAACAGTGGCAATGGGCACAGGGCCAGGCCAGCAGGGCACACCAATGCACACACAGGCACAGTGCATGGTGGTAGAATGGACAAGGCCCTGGATGTGTTTCTGCAGGACGACAGCCTTGGTGTGCTGTGTGCAGAGACACAGCTCGCAGCGTGGTCCAACTCCGATGAAAATGTGACATTGATCCTGGATGGCATGGGCGACACTGTGGGTGTGTTGCCCCTGCCAGCAACACAGCATGCCCACGTCTGCACAGCCACCTGCCAGCTCTGCAGGTGCAGTAGTGTGCGGTGCCACTGCTGTGCCCCACGTTGGTGGTGGCGCGACTGCGCAGGTGCAGGGCGGCAGTGGGCAGCATGCCGGGCAACACCAGCAGGCTGCAGTTGCCACTGGGCAGCCGGACACAAGGTCCACCGCTGGTACACCTGCCTCCCCCAGTGGACCCCACTGTGCAGCACCCACCAAAGCGGGGGGGCTGGACAGCATGACAGGTTTCCCCCCTGCTGACCAGCATCCCGGCCAGGAGACTCAGGATGCAGACCAGCAGGCAGTGCACACCCGGCTGCTGTGGGCCTCCGTCGAGCAACATGTGCTACTCGCCACTGGGGTGCGTGCACTGCAGGCGGAGGTGCACCAGCTTGCGGAGCAGCAGGACAGGGGCACTGTGCAGATCCTGGAGGGGCTGCAACGCATGCAGGAGGCCACGACTGCATCCATGGATCGCATTGCCTGTGTAGTTGTGGATGGCTCTGTGTTGCTGGCTGCCACTGGGCACGGGCGTGCACAGGAGACCCCCCCCCACAGTGTGCTGTCCACCCCACAGACCTGGCGTTAGGTGACCCCATCACAGTGAACGCCGGGTTCCGATGTAGACATCCCCGACACGCCTGGGGCTGGCCTGTTTGGCCACCTACACACCTCCATGGGGACACAGTCGCGTTCCGCACATCCCCCTGGGGCCTCTGGCACCCGCATGGCTGATGCGCAACCTGCAGCCTGCCAGTGGCCATGGTGACATGTGGCTGCCCTGCCTGCAGTCTGCTGCTGCACCCTGTGCGCATGGGCACTGTGTGTGTGCACATCTGTGTGCATGCCTGCGTGCCATGCCGCATGCTGCCTGTGTGTGCCTGCCGGCTGCTGGGACGTGGTGTGGGTGTGATGAGGGCAGACTGGCACCAGTTGCGCATCTGACCCACGCCACCGACCACTGCCTCTGTGTGTGTGTGTGTGTGTGTGTGTGCGCGTGCGCATAGCATGTGTGTCTTACTGTGTGTCAGTGTGTGCCACTGCCTCCCCTCCCCTGCTTTGCACCACTGTCTGTGCATGCCCCTCACTGTGCACGCCCTTGCATGTGTGTGGTGTGCCTGTCTGTGTGGCCCATGCATGTGTACCACAACACCGACCTGCATTCTCTGAAGTGTTCCTGTGTGACTGTTGTGGTGACGTCGGGCCTGCTGTATCAGTCGAGGGTCCCTTGCCTGGGGGGGGGGTGCGGGTCCATTGTCACCGTGGTACCCAATACTGTCGCCTTCCTCAGCCTTGACCGCTATCCCACGGTTAATGGCCATGTTGTGCAGTATGCAGCAGGCCAGGAATAGGCCACAGGCTTTCGAGGGGCTGTACTCTAGGGCACCGCCTGACCTGTCTAGGCAATGGAATTGCGCCTTCAGCATGCCAAAGATGCGCTTGATGATGTTGCGTGTGCCTCGCTGTAATGTTCCTCTGCAGCGGATGACGATTGCCGGTAGGGGGTGAGCAGCCAGGGCCTTAGCGGGTACACGCTGTCACCTGTGTGGAGAGTGACATGGTTAGCCCCATGCTATGCTGTTCTTTGCCCCTTGCCCTGTCCATGGTACCCACACCACTACACACATGCTGCCTCCCCCAACCCCAGGTCTGTCACGCCACTTGCCCCTGGCCCGTGCCATACTCACCCACAAGGTGGCCCATGGAGATGTCCCCACATTTGAATCTGTGGCACAGTGCAGAGCTGTGTCAGATGAATGCGTCGTGTGCACTCCCAGGGTGTGTGGCGCAGACATTGATGATGCGCCCTGTGGCATCGCACACCACCTGACAGTTGATGCTTGGGCTCCCATTCCTGTTGATATATGCCATGCCTTCGGGGCCAGGTAGCATGCGGATGCCCACGTGGGTGCAGTCAATGGCCCCAATCACGCCAGGCGTGCGTGCAACCCTGTGGAAGTCCTGCATGTTTGCTGTATGCTCCACCTGTGTGCTGGGGAACTGTAGGAACTCCGAAGCATGTGGCAGCAGGGAGTTGAGGAACTATGTTGGAGGTGGGACATGGCCGACTGGGTGATACCCGTGGTGTCCCCTGTTGGTCGTTGGAAGGTGCCCGTGGTGAGCAAGCACATGACGGTGGTCACCTTGGTCTCCATGGACATGGCATGACTACGTCTGGTGAGTGCCTGCTTCTCCTCACTGCACAGCTCACAGAGCTGCCTCAGAATGGCCCTGTTCAGGCAGTACCAATCTACGATCTCGGTGTCAGTATAGTTCTCTAATGTGATGCGGGCACGGTACCACCTGTGTCGGGCATACTGTTGCTGGGCCCTTCTTCTGCCACGTAGCTGTTTCCCCAGTCTCCTGACACCCCTTATTACCACCTCCATCAGAAAAGGCTCACTCTCCATCCCTCCTTCTCTTTGTGTGTCCCCTCCCGGGCGGATGGGTGCCTGTCTGTCTGCCTCCCTGGTGTACTGTTTGTGTGTGTGTGTGTCTTTCTTTCTCTCTCTGTCCCCCTCTCTCCCTTTCTCACTGCACCTCTCTGTCTCTCTCCCCCCCCCCCCGGTGTTTCTCGGCGCAGGGTTGCGCATCTGCTGTTTTGTGTTGTGCCCTGATTTTATAGGAACAAGTCTGGGTGTGCGCATCTTGGGTTTGCTCTGGACTTGTGCCATGGCTTTACGGTTGAATATCCCGTTGTGCTGCATATTCCTGGGAACACCCCTGCACTTGCGTTGCATACATTTTAGTTGCGTATTGGCGCAATGGGATTTGTGCTGCGCTGCACCTCCCGTTGACTATTGCTTGATGACGCATCTTTGTACTTTCACTGGCGCAACTCAGTTGTGCCATGTGCAAGTGCTCTGAATATCTAGGCGCATGTCTTTTACTGGCAATTAACTTATTTCTATTTATAAAATGTTCCAAAACTTTTTCAGCGTTTAAGCACAACATTTGTTCATAACATAAAAATATTGCATTCGACTTTTTAATAACAGCAAATTTCAATTAGTATTTTATGTCTGTAACTTAAAAAAGTATAGTCCTCAATTTGGATAGCAGATCCAAATAAAATATATATATATATATATATATATAATGGGCTTTGCTGAGTTATAATTTTGATTAACCTAAGAAAAAAATGTAAAATATGTATATAACTATCCAACTTAGCAATAAGGCCCAATTAACAATTCCCCCTTTTAAAGTAGTAATCATTCATATAGACAGATTATAGCCACAAATCTGCAGATTCAAATAACTGAAAGAATAATGAAGAATTTAATCTCCGCCCCTTATCACAAGCCCATCAACATCAAACTCGTATTCCTAACAGCAGTCCATTATTAAGTTCCCCAAGAAATCATCCTTCCATTCCTTCCTCCGAGGCATTTCTTCCTTCTTTTCTGCTTCATGTCTCTGTTCCTCAGCTTCTCTCTCTATTCTTTTTTCTAAAATATGTCTTTAGTTGTTCAGGTTCAAAGAACAGTCTTTTTTCATCTCCACATGTGAGCCAACATTTTGCTGGAAATAGAACTTTAAATGTAGCTCCAGTTTCCTCCTCTTGTCACTGCGTCTCTTTTTTCTGTTTCTCCATCTCTCTGTTGTATAGATAACCATTTGAAGAAGCAGACAGGCTTTCAGGTTCTGTCCCTGGCCGTTCTTTTCCCATCACTGGTTCCGACTGTACAGTCTCAGTTTGGGCTTTTGTTTCTGCTTCTAGTTTGGCAGCAGTTCTTCTAGTAATCATTTCTGGGCTTGCTGTTGCAGGATCCATATATTTCTTCTGTGCTTCCCTGGTACCAGGTCTATTACCCCCGCACAAAATTCCTGGTTTACAGTTTGCACAGTGTAAATCCTACTTAGGCTGACAGCATCTGTTGTCGAGGCAAAGGTCAGGAAGCATATGAAAACCAGGAGCAGTTATAAAATTCGGAAGTAATGTTTTATTATTATCAACAGTACAATAAAAATCAAATTGTATAGGATAGCTCTTTACAAAGGCAGTACAAACAGAGAGAACAAAGTCCTCCGTCTGAGGGTTTCTTTTCATTTTCAAATCTCAGTCTCTCACTCCTCAACAAAAGATTACTCTCATTATATATAATGTATTTTCCTAGTAGTTAACATCTGTATCTTGAGCTGATTACAAGACATCCTGTTTCTCACAAAATGTATCAGAATTAGCCAGCCCACCAGAGCAGCAGTGCGTTACCGCTTGCAATGCTCGTGACCCGGATTCAGAACAAGCTCAGGTTGTCGGAGGGCTGGCCTGGGGGGAGGAGGCTTAAGCATCTGTTGGACCGCTCATCTCCTCGGGAGGGGTGGGGGGTGCCAACTTGGTGCATGACTGATCTCTGGCAGTGGCCGGAGGTTCAGCAAGCCTGAAGTCTTACAGTATGTGGGAGGCGGGACCGATGTTGGCGCATGCCTTGATGTCCTAATATAGTCACGCCTCCAGGGGAGTACTAGTGGGGGGGGGGGCTCAAGCCCCGGTGCAACACCAACACGAGGGCCGGAGATTAGCCCTTGCCTGCAGCTGCCGTAACCTTCGGTGAGCACCCAACGAGACCTGAAGACATGAGGGGACCCCCTATTCATCCCTGCCTGGGGGGTAAACCAAGGCTTGTGGGGGTCCCCGGGGATGCAGTGACAGGTGAGCAGTTTGGTTACAGTACCATAGATGAGGGGGCTTAATAAGAGATTTAAAAAAAAAAAAAAATGTATCAGACCTTTGTCAGTTTCTTTCCTTACAGGTGTAGCAAAATAGAACATTATGTACCAGAACTGATTTCCTGTTGACAGCTCTACGAATTAGCTTGTGGGAAGTCAAACTGCATCTCAAGGTTAACCCACTGAGTTCTAAATAGCTTTCTGCAAGTATTTCAACAATATAACTATATACATTTTCAAACCAAACAACCCAATTTCACATAAATATCCACATGCATTTTTACAATCACAGAGAAGCAAGGGGGAAGAAAAGACAGAATCAGCAAGAAACAGCAAGTGAAGGCAGGGAGATAGCGGGAGGGGGAGAATCATGAGAGTGTCTGAGTGATCAGTTCCTAGGTCTCACAAGAAAATTTGATTGTGTAATCGGACAGACATGAGACAGAAACGGACAGGATAGAACAGATCATTGCATTTAACTCTTTCTGCATAACAAATGGGACAGGATCTTATTCAATCCTGTCACAGCAGTTAGCAAATTATGGCCATAAACAATTGGTTTCCCACTCCCCCCCACCAACACCACCACCAAAACGTTCTCACTAAGGATCGTAAGATGGGAACAGTAGACTCATTCAGCTCTCTTTTACTTTTGGATTCAGGAAAGTAGAAATTAGATGAGGCTCAACACAATCCTCAGTCCAGTACCAGGAACCAGTGGGACAAAGTATGGGCCCTCACTCCAGTACCAGGGACCAGTGAGACATAGTGGGGCCCTCACTCTAGTATCAGGGGCCGATAGGACATAGTGGGCCCTCACTCCAGTATCAGGGACCGATAGGACGTAGTGGGGCCCTCACTTTAGTATCAAGGACCAATAGGACATAGTGTGGCCCTCGTTCTAGTATCAGAGACCATTGGGACATAGTGGGGCCCTCACTTCAGTATCAGGGAGCAGTGGGACATAGTGGGACCCTCACTCCAGTATCAGGGACTGATGGGACACAGTAGGGCACTCACATAGTGGGGCCCTGTCACCAGTATCGGGGACAGATGGGACATAATGGGGCCCTCACTCCCGTAACTGACCAATAGGGCATAATAAGCCCCTCACTCCAGTATCAGGGAGCAATGGGACATAGTGAGGCCTTCACTCCAGTACCAGAAACCAACAGGATATAGTGGGAGGGGCCCTCACTCCAGTATCAGGGACCCATGGGACATAGTGGAACCCTGACTTCAGTATTGGGGACCAGTAGAACATAGTCCCTCTCCCCAGTATTAGGGGCAGATGAGATGTAGTGGGGGCCTTCACTCATCAGGCATGACTGGGACATAGTGGGGCTGTGCTTCTAGTATCAGGAATTGATAGGACATAGTGGGGCCCTCACTCCAGTATCTGGAACCAAGGCAATATACTTGGTCCCTCATTCCAGTATCAGGGACTGATAAAACATAGTGGGGCTTTCACTCCAGTGTCAGAGACTGATGGGCCATAGTGGAGCCCTCCCTCCAATATCTGAGACCAGTGGAACATGTGGGGCCTTTACTCCAGTTTCAGGAACTAGTAGGACATAGTCCCTCATTCCGGTATTAGGGACACATGGGACATAGTGGGACCTTCAGTATCTGGGATAATTGGGACATAGTGAGGCCTTCCCTTCAGTATCGGGGATCATTGGGACATAGTGGGGCCCTCTCTCCAATATCAGGGATGGATGGGACATGGTCAAGCCTTCACTGGCACTGAGTCAGTACCCCACAAACAAAAATAGCGTAGTAAACAACCACGCAGGCAAAACGCCAAAAACAAATTTAAGGTCGGTGAAAACACCGACCAACACTAAAATGCCCCGGCAACAATACCCCACCATAGGACGTTAGAGTTTTTCTTGGCACAGCCCCCCCCACACACACACACACACACACCCCAAAATTAATATAATCCACTCCAAGGGGGTGTGGACCTCGGGGATGGGGAGAAATTCATGAGGGGGAGATTTGTTTCCCCCCACCCCAAAAAATGCTATTATGGCAGCACTATACTGACCTGGTACCACCCTCACTCCAGTATCAGAAATGGATGTGACATTGTGGGTCCTCATTCCAGTATCAGAGATTGATGGGACATAGTGGGACCCTCACTCCAGTATTGGAGACAGATGGGACATAGTGGGGCACTTACTGCAGTATCAGAGAGTGACAGGACAACGGTTGGCCCTCACTCAAGTATCTGAGATAGATGGAATATAGTGGGGCCCTCACTGCAGTACCAGGGATTCATGGGACATAGTGGGGCTCTCACTGCAGTACCAGGGATTGATGGGACGTAGTGGGGCCCTCACTGCTGTACCAGGGATTGATGGGAGATAGTGGGTCCCTCACTCCAGTACCAGGGATTTGTGGGACCCTCACTCCAGCACCAGGGATTAATGGGATGTAATGGGGTCCTCACTTCAGTACCAGGGATTAATAGGACATAGTGGGGCTCTTCTTCAGTGTCAGAGACCGATGGAAAATAATGGGGCCCTTTATTCCAGTATTGGGGACATAGTGGGTCCCTCATTCCAGTATCAGGGGTGAATGGGACATCCTGAAAATAGGCATATTACTTGTCTAGTGTATTCACCCGGTTACCAAAAGCTAAATAAATAAATAAATAGTTTGGCCCTTTACTCCAGTATGGGGATAGATGGGACATAGTGGGTACTTTCCTCCAGTATCAGAGAGTTATGGGACGTAATGTGACCCTCGCTTTAGTATCAGGGACAGATGGGACATAGTGAAGCTCTCATTCCAATATTAGGGATGGGATGTAGTGGGACCCTTATTCCAGGATCAGGGATGGGACAAGGTGGGGCCCTCACTTCAGTGTCAGGGACAGATGGGACATAATGGGGCCCTCACTGCAGTACCAGGGATCTGTGGGACCCTCACTCCAGTATTAGAGACCGATGGGACATAGTGGGGTCCTTACTGCAGTATCAGAGAGCTACAGGACAATGGTAGGCCCTCACTCAAGTATCAGAGACAGATGAAATATAGTGGGGCCCTCACTGCAGTACCAAGGATTGATGGGACATAGTGGGTCCCTCACTATAGTACCAGGGATTGATGGGACATAGTGGGTCCCTCATTCCAGTACCAGGGATCTGTGGGACACAGTGGGTCCCTCACTGCAATACCAAGGGATCTTTGGGGCCTCACTCCAGCCCAGAGATCGGTTGGATGTAATGGGGCCCTCACTTCAATACCAGGGATCGATGGGACATAGTGGGGCCCTCACTGCAGTACCAGGAATCGATGGGACATAGTGGGTCCCACACTTCAGTACCAGGAATCTGTAGGACATAGTGGGCCCTCACTGCAGTACCCAAGATTGATGGGACATAGTGGGGCCCTCACTTCAGTACCAGGGATCAATGGGACATAGTGGGTCCCACACTGCAGTACCAGGAATCGATGGGACATAGTGGGGCCCTCACTCCAGTACCAGGGATCAATGGGATGAAAGGGGCCCTCACTTCAGTACCAGGGATCGATGGGACATAGTGGGGCCCTCACTGAGGTACCAGGAATCTATGGGACATTAACATAGAAACATAGAATTTGACGGCAGATAAGGACCGCTTGGCCCACCCAGTCTGCCCATTTCCCTACCTACTGGATAAGCTGCAGATCCTAGTTAACCAGCAGCCTACTTCTTTCTACCCCAACCCCCTAGAATTGCCTTATGGCTGTCCCATGCATGGTTGAATTCAATCACTGTTTTTGACTCCACAACCTCCTCCGGAAGGCCGTTCCATGCATCCACAACCCTCTCTGTGAAAAAATACTTCCTTACATTACCTCTGAGCCGCCTCTATCTTCAAATTGTGCCCCCTTGTTCTTGCACACCTCTTTTTTTGAAAGATGCTACCCTCTTGGACTTTGTTGATTCCCTTGAGGTACTTGAAAGTTTCTATCATGTCCCCCTCTCCCTCCTTTCGCGAGGCAATACATATTAAGCTTCTTAGTCTCTCTTCATATGTCTTCCAGTGCAGGCGCTGCACCATTTTAGTTGCCCTCCTCTGGACAGCTTCCATCTTGTCTATGTCCTTAAGTGGAGATTGGGTCTCCAGAACTGCACACAGTACTCCAGATGGGGTCTCACCAGCTGTCTGTACAGAGGGATAACAACTTCCTGTTTTCTACTGGTGATGCCTCTCTCTATGCATCCCAGTATCCCCCCAGCCCTCCTTACTGACCTCTCACATTGCTTACCCACCTTTAAGTCATCTGATATGACTACCCCCAGGTTTGTTTCCATTTTTGTTGTTGTTAGTATCTCACCCCCCCATTGTGTACTCTTCCCCTGGGTTTTTGTTTCCCAGGTGCATTACCTTGCACTTCTTAGCATTAAATCTAAGCTGCCATACATTTGACCATTTCTCTAACCTTGCCAAGTCCCTTCTTATCCTTTCCACCACACCTTGTGCATCAACTCTGTTGCAGATCTTTGTGTCATCTGCAAAGAGACATACTTTTCCTTCCAGTCCCTCTGCAATGTCACTTACAAAGACATTGAAGAGGACCGGTCTTAATACTGAACCCTGCGGCACCCCACTAGTAACCCCCCCTTTCTTCAGAGTGGACTCCATTTACTATTACCCTCTGTGTCCTATTTTCCAGCCAATTCTTTACCCAGGCTGTCATCTTGGGACCCACTCCCAGGCTGGCTAACTGTATATTAATCTTTTGTGTGGGACTGAGTCAAATGCCTTGCTAAAGTGTAGGTAGGCCATGTCACAGCCCTCCCTGATCTACTACTTTGGTCACCCAGTCAAAGATCTATTAGATTCTGTCTGGCATGACCTTCCTGCTGTGAATCCATGCTGCCTAGGGTCCTGTGCCCTCTGGCCTGTAGGTACTCGACAATTCTTTCTTTCAGAAGTGATTCCATCATTTTCCTGTCACTGAGGTTAAACTAACTGGTCTGTAGTTTTCTGCTTCTGCCCTGCTCCCACTTTTGTGAAGGGGAATCACATTGACCCTCCTCCAGTCCTCGGTACTACCCCATCCTCCCGTGATTTGTTAAAGGGTAGTCAGTGGTGTCACTAGTTCTACCCTTAGTTCGTTTAGAATTCTGGGATGAATCCATCAGGCCCCATTGCTTTGTCCACCTTCAGTTTTAAGAGTTCTTTCAGAACCCTTTCTTCTGTAAATGGGCTGGTATCAACTTCTGTATCCAGAGTGTTTCTATTGTTTGTTTGGGTACCTCCCCTCTTCATTTAGTAAATACTGAGCAAAAATATTTGTTTACTATCTGCTTTTCACAGTCCCTCTGCCCACCCTCCCTTTATTAAACCTCACTATCCCTCCCTTAGTCTTCCTTCGCTCCCTGATGTACCTAAAAAGGTTTTATCCCCTTCTTAACTGAGTTGGCAATCTTTCTCAGTTCGGGGCCTTTGCTGTTCTGACTGCCTTCAGCTTCTTTTTAGCTTCTGATACAATTCTCTGTCCTGCTCCTTCTGTGATTCCTTGTACTTTCTGAATGCTTTCTTTTTCTCTTGAACCTTCACTGCCACCTCCTTTGAGAACCATAGTGGTTCTTACATCATTTGTTTTGTTTATTTGCTTCACAAAGGCTTGTTACCTCTGTGATGGCAGTTTTATTATTCCCCATTGTTCTTCCACCCTCCTTTCTGCCCATTTGCTAGTGCATTCCTTAGGCACTCACCCATTTTGGCAAAATCAGCCCTCCTGAAGTCCAGTACTTTTGCCTTGTATGGCTTGACTCTATTGCTGTGTTTATTTGAACCATACTGTTCGATGGTCGCTAGTTCCCAGATGGCTACCCACTTCTACATCTGTGATCCTCTCTCCATCTCCATTTGAGAGGACCAGGTCTAAGATTGCTCCCTCTCGAGTGGGTTCCAATACTAGTTGTCTAAGGCATGCCCCCAGTAGGGCATCTAGAATAACCCCCCTCTTAGAAGTGGCTGCTGCAACTGCACTCCAGTTAACATCTGGCATATTCAGATCACCCATCAGCAATATTTATTTTTATTTATTTTATTTAGTTTTTGTTTACCGGGTAAGTGCACTAGACAAATCCTGCCTATTTTCAGGCACGACCCGGGGAAGGGGGATACAGATGAATGTCAACTGACATTGAACCAGATTAAGCTGCTGGTGGTATTTTTAGAGAATGAGGGAAATTTGGCCAGGACACCGGGGAAATTCCCCTACTCTTTTCGATAAGTGCCATGGGATCTTTAACATCCACCTGAACTACCACCAATCCAGGCAGATGGGACCTCGGTTTTAGTCTCATCCGAGCGGCAGCTCAGAAGTGCAGCACCCTCTCATGCTGCACTACAGTGTCAGTACTGGGATATTAACCCAAGTGCCAGATGTGGGAACTGAACCCACAGCCTTCTGATCTCCCAGCCTCAGAGGCGAGTGTGCTACCTACTGAGCCACTGACACTGCAATATCTCCCCTTTATCTGCCATTCTAAGTATACTTTCTATCATTTCCTTGTCCATTTCCTCCCCCTGAGAGGGGGGTCTGTATACAACCCCTGTGCGGACTGTGGTGCCATTGCCTGCCTCCAAATTGACCCACAGTGCTTCTTCTCCTTCCTGTTTACCCTTTTGTTCTGTTGCTTTGATTCCTTCTCTTGTGAGAGCTACTCCTCCTCCTCTTTTACCCTCCCTGTCCCTCCTGTAGATATGTATCCTGGTATGTTTCGTCCCAGTCATGGTTCTGTGTGTACCATGTTTCTGTGACTGCCACGATATCCAGATGTTCCTCCTCCATCAAGGCCACTAATTCAGGAAGCTTATTACCCAGACTACGGGCATTGGTACTCATTGCTCTCCATTTTTTGATGGCTTTACCTTCTGTAGCAGCATCCCCCACTGACCTTTCTACCTTGGTCTTTTTCTCATTTAGTACCCTGTTTTGTAGGGAGGCTGGGATTTTCCTGCTGCTTATCAGTGCCTCCCCCCTTCACTAGTTTAAAAGCTTGCCAATGAAGCATTTAAACCGATTGCCCAAAAGACTTGTTCCTTCCTGGACAGATGCAGACCATCCTGCCAGTATAGGCTGGTGTCCCTCAGGTGGAACCCCAGTCCCCAATGAAGCCAAACCCTGTGCTCACACCATTTTTCAACCATTCATTAAACTGCATTGGTGCAAAGTCCCTCGCCTCACCCATGTCACTGACAGGCAGCACCTCTGAGAAGGATACTGTGTGTGCTACTTGTCTTAAGCCCCTCCCCAACTCTACAAAGTCCTTCTGCACTGCTGTAATCTCATGATGAGCCAAGTCATTTGTCCCTAGGTGGACAATGACATCCAGCTCAGACTCCCGTGCAACTGTTCTCGTGATCCTGAGGATGCGCTTCTTGTCCTCCAAGCCATGGCACCAGGCAGGCACCTTATTTCAGTTTTCCCTGCTCCCCCCAGTTCTATCCCCCTAATAATTGAGTCCCCCAGGATCAGGGATGGGACAGTTGTGGGTCCCACACTTCAGTACCAGGAATCTGTGGGACATAGTGGGCCCTCACTGCAGTACCCGAGATCGATGGGACATAGTGGAGCTCTCACTGCAGTACCAGGGATCTGAGGGACATAGTGGGGCTCTACTTCAGTGTCAGAGACCGATGGAAAATAATGGGGCCCTTTATTCCAGTATTGGGGACATATTGGACATAATGGGTCCCTCATTCCAGTATCAGGGGTGAACGGGACATCCTGAAAATAGGCATATTACTTGTCTAGTGTATTCACCCGGTTACCAAAAGCTAAATAAATAAATAAATAGTTTGGCCCTTTACTCCAGTATGGGGATAGATGGGACATAGTGGGCACTTTCCTCCAGTATCAGAGAGTTATGGGACGTAGTGTGACCCTCGCTTTAGTATCAGGGACAGATGGGACATAGCGAAGCTCTCATTCCAATATTAGGGATGGGATGTAGTGGGACCCTTATTCCAGGATCAGGGATGGGACAAAGTGGGGCCCCTCACTTCAGTGTCAGGGACAGATGGGACATAGTGGGGCCCTCACTGCAGTAGCAGGGATCTGTGGGACATAGTGGGACCCTCACTCCAGTATTGGAGACAGATGGGACATAGTGGGGTCCTTACTGCAGTATCAGAGAGCTACAGGACAATGGTAGGCCCTCACTCAAGTATCAGAGACAGATGAAATATAGTGGGGCCCTCACTGCAATAGCAGGGATTGATGGGACATAGTGGGGCCCTCACTTCGGTTCTAGGGATTGATGGGACATAGTGGAGCCCACACTGCAGTACCAAGGATCAATGGGACATAGTGGGTCCCTCACTATAGTACCAGGGATCGATGGGACATAGTGGGTCCCTCATTCCAGTACCAGGGATCTGTGGGACACAGTGGGTCCCTCACTGCAATACCAGGGATCTGTAGGGCCCTCACTCCAGTACCAGGGATCGGTTGGATGTAATGGGGCCCTCACTTAGTACCAGGGATCGATGGGACATAGTGGGGCCCTCACTGCAGTACCAGGAATCGATGGGACATAGTGGGTCCCACACTTCAGTACCAGAAATCTGTAGGACATAGTGGGCCCTCACTGCAGTACCCAAGATTGATGGGACATAGTGGGGCCCTCACTTCAGTACCAGGGATCAATGGGACATAGTGGGTCCCACACTGCAGTACCAGGAAGGGGTCCTCACTTCAGTACCAGGGATTAATGGGACATAGTGGGGCCCTCACTGAGGTACCAGGAATCGATGGGACATTGTGGGTCCCACACTTCAGTACCAGGAATCTGTGGGATATAGTGGGCCCTCACTGCAGTACCCAAGATCGATGGGACATAGTGGAGCTCTCACTGCAGTACCAGGGATCTGTGGGTCATAGTGGGGCTCTACTTCAGTGTCAGAGACCGATGGAAAATAATGGGGTCCTTTATTCCAGTATCGGGGACATATTGGACATAGCGGGTCCCTCATTCCAGTATCGGGGGCGAATGGGACATAGTTTGGCCCTTTACTCCAATATGAGGACAGATGAGACATAGTGGGCACATTCCTCCAGTATCAGAGAGTGATGGGACATAGTCTGACCCTCGCTTTAGTATCAGGGACAGATGGGACATAGTGAAACTCTAATTCCAGTATTAGGATGGGACAAAGTGGGGCCCTCACTCTAGTATCCGGAACAAACAGTACATCATGGGGCCTCACTCCAGTATCTGGGACCGATGGGACACTGCTCCCTCCATAACCCAAAGGTGGTGAGTGACTTGCAATACTTTATTCCTTTTGACACCCCTCAACGATGACTGAAGCATGAAACATGAACTCTAGTCACAGGTTTGGCAAGAGACTCCCCAGCTGCTGGACAAGTTAGTCGTATTTCTTTTTATTTACACGTTTCATGTTCTGTGGCTGTCTCCCTCAGCGACTTGTGGCAGCCTCCAAGCCTCAGTGTTTCCTTTCCTGCTGTTCTGTCTACCCCAAGGCTTTGCACTCTGTGCTGGGGGGCATCTCTATAGTCCCATATGGTTATGACAGAGTGCAGACCAGGCGTACCTGATGTCCTCTAGAGCCACAGTGTTTCTGCTCATTTTCCTCCCTGTCCCCTAGGACACCACGGACAGGGCTCTCGGCTGATGCATGCAGAGATGCAAAGGGTGCCAGTGTTGATCCTGTCAGTGGATGACCTTCTCACCTGGCTGTGTGCAACACCTGCTTTGCCAGCGGTGATCCTCCATGGGGAAACAGAGCAATGGAGGCAGCGTCCCACCGTCCGTGGAAGAACGTATACTCTGCAGTGCTCACTCCCCTCCCCTGACACTCCAGGCTCGAGTCCCAAACTCCAGACACTGGCGTCCTTAGCGGCAACACTGCCATAGCACAACAGGCCACCCATTCTTAATACAAAGGTCTTTTACAAATGCCACAGCATATATGAGGACTTTTTCTTAGACAAGACCATGTGAAGCCTAAAGTGGGGGTGACCTTTCGTCATTTTGATACTTAGGCTGCAGATGTTTAAAAACCCAGCTGGTGCAAAGGCAAAATATGCCATTGACTGTGAAGACGGGAAAGCCACACCTAATTTTCAGGAACATTTTGGTTCCTGTACACTGATGCAGATTTCAAACCATGCCACAGGTTTTAATGACATCTCTACTGCTCACTATGCCTTGCTTCACCTTCTGGTATAATGCTGTGTGTCTGCAGTATTTGAAAGATTAGGTTTGATTCTGAGGAAGGGCAGGTGACTTGTAATTATGGCAGTACAACTGATCTGAGAGCTTGCTGGTGTCAAGGGTTGCCAAAATTCCCTTGAAAAGGTTTATGACCGGATTCCGGTTTGAAAGAACCTTCATGGAGGTTGTCTGATAAGTGAAGCCAGGCCTGCGAATTTCATTAACTGGATTGTAAACTGAGGAAACAAGATACCAGGGATGTAAAAGTTACAGATGGAGGTAATTATCAGGACAGAGGAGGACTCTGCTGCTTTGACACTGGGAGCAGCAGGGAACTCCCAGTCTAGCAAGAGTTTCACCAAATCTCCTTGTGCTTCCTTTGATCATCCCAGCCTTAAGGCTGCATAACGCAGCTATAATAACTATCCACCCCCAACAAAAACAGGTAATTGAGATTTTACATCACCACTGGGACATCTGAGATAAATAGACTGTAAACTGGAAGCACATTTCACTGCCAGGTGAGAGCCGGAGGACTACAGTACATGTGAGCTTTGAAATTCTGCACTTCCGGCTGGCTAAGGGCTCAGCGCATCACAGAGTTGAAGTATTCTGCTCTTAGGAAAGGATGATGTAGGCCATACTACATCCCCTCCCCCCACTGGCCAAGTCGTAAGTGGCGTTGGCACCAGCTGTAAAGAGTGCACACACCGAGCGAGTTAAAAAATGTGTTGCGCTCAGATGGAAAAGGCCCCACATCCAAACAAACCCCCCTATGTAGCAGTTCCTATGCTAGGTTTCGCCAGGGGGCCAGCTGTGAAAGCCACCAATTGCTAGCCCGCCTAGCCGGAGGGAGGATACTAGGCATGGTGGCCTAATTGTCAGACTGGGGGATAAGGGGAACCAAAGAACGGGGGGGAAGGAGAGCAAAAAATACAAATGTTTAAACTCCCATCTTGTTTGTTGGGGAAAACTTAAAGGAAAACTACACCCAAAACTTGAAAAAATATATGTTGTGCAGAGTGTTTTAATTTGTATGTGAAGTTCTAGTGTTTCCTTCCCTCTGACTGGTATTAGGAGTTTTTCCCAAATTAGCCTGCTAGCTTTATGCTAGTTTTATGACCCCTGGGGATCTCCATACCTGATAGTGTAATTGTATTTCTGGTTTCCACAGTGCATTTTGTCTCATGTGACTGTGATGTAAGAGAGACCCAACATTCAGCACACACATGCCAAACAAACTAAATATCTTGGAAGCTTTACAAGCTGCACAAAAATTACCAGCAGCAAAGTTTTTCAGGACAGTAAAACCTTTACGATGAGGGTGGTCACCAAGCTGAATTCTACAGATTTTAAAATATAGCCATCTCTATTGTTGTGAACTGATTGTAATGCAATGCTTTCTGCTGGATTTATGGGCTCTGCTACATCACCATTACATGAAACAAGGTGCATTGTAGGACAAAGAAATGCAATAAACCTATTTGATATTGAGCTCTCCAGGGGTCGTAAAACTACCCTAAAGCTAGCAGTCTAATTTAGGAAAAACTAATACCAGTCAGAGGGAAGGAAACACTAGAACTTCACATACAAATTAAAACACTCTGCACAACATATATTTTTTCAAGTTTTGGGTGTAGTTTTCCTTTAAAGGTGGAACTTACTGGGTTCCATTTTGGAACATAGAATTCTATGAAGGACAGTATCTCAGCAGTCAGTAACTGGGGCGGGGGTACTTCAGAGCTAATATGAAGGACACACAGCTTAGGCCCTCCATCCTGTACCCATTCCAGATATGTCTTTATGGCAGTAAAGCAGAGGCTTCAGACCTTCACCTGATGATGGCCACCTAGGAACTCTCCGTAGATAACTTATGAGGCTGTTGGGCAGCTGTTCTATATAACTAATGTAGAATGAGACTCCGGATCACATCTGGGGGGTGGGGCGAACAACATGCAGTCTCATCAAAACAATGTCTAAATGGTTGCTGTAGGAAACTGCACTCCAAATAGTAGCTGTTAATGCTACCCCCTGTTAGCTCAGTTATGCTGAAAAAATGGGGGGGTGGGGAGCTCCCCATCCCCATTTTTCATCATCAAAACACTGCACTGACTTTCACGAAAGTCATTTTCAAAGTGTTTTTTAAAGCAGCAGTTAATGACAAAAATATTTCCGGACGCTTTGCATTTCAACCCCCACTGTTCAGTTTTATTGCCAGATCTGTTTACCTTGGGCCCCATTTCATTTTATGTTTACCATGTTAAAGTTTCGCCCTGATGTTCTGATGTCCATAAAGTCAGAGGGCGGAGTCTGATGAGAGTTCATCCTTCATCTTGGTCATAAGAAACCAGGTGTTAAGCAGTGAATGTTCCGAAACTACAGCGAATGCTGAGGAAAACCTAGGAACATATTCATAAAAGCTCCCCTTCAGTTATTTTAAATATAACAACAAAGGAAACTAGTAAAGCAGATGCAAATAAGGCAAAAGGGCATTTTGCATGACCGGAGAAAAGTGCCACACTATGACTGAATACTGTGGTGTGTGTTCCACATATTTGCCGTAACACCAGCTGCTACTTTAATGCTTCCTGTTGCAATGCAGCCAGGAATGTCCTGGAGGTTGTATTTTTTAAATTGTTTAATAAAATTTAAACCTATTGGAATGCATTGTTGTCAAGCAGCTAGAGCACTGAACTATGAAGTGGGAGGTTATATGTTTGAATTCCACCCCAGCCACCACCTCAGTGTGTGAGTCAGCTGACCTCCCAGTGATTCCCCCATGTCAGCGTGTGTCAGCTGACCTCTCAGTGCCTCTACCATGTCAGTGTGTGTCAGCTGACCTACCAGTGCTTCCACCACGTCAGTGTGTAAGTCAGCTGACCTCCCAGTGCTTCCACCACGTCAGTGTGCAATTCAGCTGACCTCCCAGTGCTTCCACCATGTCAGTGTGCAAGTCAGATGACCTCACAGTGCTTCCACCACATCAGTGTGTAAGTCAGCTGACCTCACAGTGCTTCCACCATGCCAGTGTGTGTCATTTGACCTCCCAGTGCTTCCACCACATCATTGTTCAAATTAGTTGACCTCCCAGTGCTTCCACCACCTCATTGTGCAAGTCAGCTGACCTACCATTGCTTCTACATCAGTGTGTGGGTCAGCTGACCTCCCAGTGCTTCTGCCTACTCAACTGTAAAACTCTACAGAAGCAGGACTCCCTCCACAGTAACTGAAGTGTTGCCACACAAACTGAGCTATACCAGGTACAAAATAACATAGTGCACATTACTGCAGAAACAAGGCTTCATGGGTAAATGTATGCAAATTCCAAATCTCATCTTTGGTCATTTGCATGAATCACCTATGAATGGCGAGCAGCCTGCACCCTCTCTCCATCAGAGTCAAACGCCTCAACGACACGTGCCCCCCCCCCACACACACACACCAACCGTGGTGTAATACTGGGGGGGTGGGGCTCACATGAGCATCCTGGTGTCTTGGCTACAGCACAGCATGCTACTGGCCAGCCACAGCTTATGAATAAAAGTGAGATTCAGTGCCATTGGCCAAAAGCAAAACCTGTTTTGGGTTTAGGGAATCACACTTGTCCAGAAAAACTACAGCTGTATTTATTTTGCCTCAATATTATTTCTAAAATATATATATATTTTTAATTTACATGTTTTGCCCCCGATTTCTGTAGGTAGCCACACTCTGCATCGTGCCCTGTCAGCGCTGTATTATTCGCTCATTGAACTGATTGGGTTGTCAGGTCTTATTCTACGGTCAAGGCCTGTCACGAGGCGAATGAGTCAGTCTAGACACGGGGTTCCCCGAACATCTGGGCCCCCCAGATGTATGCAAGCTTTAAAACAGCTGGATGTAGAAGTCAGTGTATGAATTGTGTGCCAACCCATCCAGACACCAGCTGTTATTCAGCTTTATTTTATGGCCCTGTAACTTGAGAGAGCACCTTTCTAACTGTCTGCTTCAGCTCGGCGGGGGCAGTTTGGCACCACAGGCAGTTTCTGTTGTAGTCTTTGTAGACTGAGCTAGTTGTTATAACCGTGAGAGGCTCTTAGTAGCCTTTTCTGAACTTACAAAAATGGAACTGACTGGCATCTCATTGGCTGACTGGCACCTTTCAGCCATGGTAAATCGTAGCATAACCACCAGACATAGTACCAGTCAGCCATTTTATCAATCAAAACTAAAACTAAATCAGTACTCCTCACTCGAAATCAAAAGAAAAATCTGCAGTATTGGCTTGCCAGCAAACGCCAACCCAAGAAAGCCATGATTACTCCGAATCATTTTTTTAATTAAAATACATCAACCTGTTCAAAAAAGTATTTTAAAATGCTCCAAAACCCCAGACGATCCCACTGTAGCACTTCTATGCTACTTGCCTAAACTTTGTAAATGCTTTGCCGTCAAAGGAGAAAGGAGGCCAAAATCATCCCTCTTCACAAAGGCGGTGACCCCTCCCAACCGGGAAACTATAGGCCTGTCTCGCTCCTCCCCTCCCCTCCCTTGCCAAAGTCCAGGAATCCCTTGTACTGTCCAAACTGTTAAACTTTCTCTCTTCCGTCGGCTACCTTTCACCAGCTCAGTCTGGCTCCCGAAAACACCACTCCACCCTCACCACCCTTTTAAGCGTAACCGATTCCATCACAATAGCCAGATCGCAGCTGCCATATTCATAGACCTGGCTAAAGCTTTCGACTCTGTCTCCCACCAGCTACTACTCAGGAAACTTGGCTCTTCTACCATTGCCCAACCTGCCATCTCCTGGTTCCACTCGTACCTCCACAACAGGCAATAATCAGTTCAAGTAGGGGACATTCTCTCTCTCCTCTTCCTGTCATATCTGGCATCTCCCAAGGCTCTATTCTTGGCCCCTCCTCTTCTCTCTCTTCATAGATAACCTTCCCTCTTCCTGCCTCACCTTAATCATGCATCTTTACACAGATGACACTGTTATCTTTGCCTCTGGTCCCTCCTATGACAGTGTCCTCCCCATTCTCCAAAACGATTTCGAAAGAGTCCAGTCCTGATTCCTTGAGAGCCTGCTCATGCTCACTGCAAAACAAACAGTCACAATGGTCTTTGGTTCCAGACAGAAGCTGGCCACCCTCCCAGTCCCCCTGTTATCACCACCATAGATGACTCACCTCTGGAGCTCATCTCAGCCTTCAAATACCTGGGAGTGTGGCTGGGCAGTCACCTCAACTTTTCCACTCACATCAGGGTGATCTGCACCAAACTCCGGCCAAAACTCACTATCCTCTATCTCCACAAATCTAGCCTACCAATCCCCACCCGATGCAAGCTTGTACGTAAAACTGTCTTGCCAGTTATAGACTCTGCTGACATACAGGTAGTCTGTGGTACGGCCCCATCCTCCTCTCTCTCCAGACTTGACATCCTTCTCAACTCCTTCTGCCGCTTCGCCACCGCCTCGCCCCCACTCACTCACCACCTGCTCTACGCTCCTCTCTGCCTGGCTCCACTCTCCCACAGGCGAACCATCCACGGCGCCTCCTTGCTAGCTAAATTCTGGTTTGGGTCCCGCCCTCCCGCCTCATCCCAGCCACCTTTCTAAGCTACCCTCTCCGCCACAGGGACCCTCGCACTTTCCACCTCCCTTGCCATCACTGTCTTACCGGCCAAGCTGCCTTCTCACACCGCCTCCCCCTTCTCTGGAATAACCTCCCCCCAGCCTTCGCCTGGCCCCTTCTCGTTCTACCTTTACTCAGCTCCTCAGGCTCCAACCCACCTCACACTGCCCTAAATGCCCAAATGTTCCCAGCACGCAGCCAATGCACCACGCAGTCCCAACTCACCAACCCCAGCTGCCTAGTCCTAGCTGACCTCATCTCCCTTCTCCCACTCCACATGCAATTTTAGCTGTTTTACCACTGAACAATGTATTGTAACTGTTTGTAAAGATGTTGTGCAAACTGTCTATATTCCTCAATCTGTTGTTAATCTCTGTACAAACTGTACCCGGTTTGCACCTGGAAAAGAACCTCGGCTCAGTGTGCCTTTCCCGGTCATCAAATTTTAAATAAATAAATAAAATAAATTACATTGGGGGGGCATGGATGAAATTGGTTAATTTGAGCTGGGTACCTGGGTGATGCAGCATCAGCGACCAGCACTACCAGTAGCATTCAGCTCTGAACACGGAGCCCTGGGATGGATGCGGTGAGTATGTGGGTGGCATTCAGCTCTGAACACGGAGCCCTGGAATGGGTGCGGTGAGTATGTGGGTTGCATTCAGCTCTGAACACGGAGCTCTGGGATGGATGCGGTGAGTATGTGGGTGGCATTCAGCTCTGAACACGGAGCCCTGGAATGGGTGCGGTGAGTATGTGGGTTGCATTCAGCTCTGAACACAGAGCCCTGGGATGGATGCGGTGAGTATGTGGGTGGCATTCAGCTCTGAACACGGAGCTCTGGGATGGGTGCAGTGAGTATGTGGGTGGCATTTAGCTCTAAACACGGAGCCCTGGGATGGGTGCGGTGAGTATGTGGGTCGCATTCAGCTCTGAACACGGAGCCCTGGGATGGGTGCGTGAGTATGTGGGTCACATTCAGCTCTGAACACGGAGCCCTGGGATGGGTGCGGTGAGTATGTGGGTGGCATTCAGCTCTGAACACGGAGCCCTGGGATGGGTGCGGTGAATATGTGGGTGGCATTCAGCTCTGAACACGGAGCCCTGGGATGGGTACGGTGAGTATGTGGGTGGCATTCAGCTCTGAACACAGAGCCCTGGGATGGGTACGGTGAGTATGTGGGTGGCATTCAGCTCTGAACACAGAGCCCTGGGATTGGTGCGGTGAGTATGTGGGTGGCATTCAGCTCTGAACACGGAGCCCTGGGATGGGTGCGGTGAGTATGTGGCAGAGGCAATGCAGTCTTTTTCCTGGGGGGGGGGGAGGGTCTCCCTTGTATGCTGTCCGTGGAGTAGTATTACTATCGGGTGTGAAGGCAGCTGCTTGTCTACCACCCTGGCTAAACAGTAGGTGCCCTCCCCCCCGATCGGGGGAGGAAGCAGAATAAGAGTGTAGCCCACACCTCTAAACTGACCCTTAACAAAGGAACTCTGTTTTGTAAAATCTGGAGACCTAGGAGCCAGGGGTCCAGTCTCAGTTCCATATTTGTACAGTGGGGTCCAGTCTCAGTTCCATGTTTGTACAGTGGGGTCCAGTCTTAGTTTCATGTTTGTACAGTGGGGTCCAGTCTCAGTTCCACGTTTGTACAGTGGGTCCAAAAATGGATTGACTGACACCTCATTGGCTGACTGGCACCTTTCAGTCATGGTAAATCCTAGCATAACCACCAGACATGGTGCCAGTCAGCCACTTTACCAGTCAAAACTAAATCAATACTCCTCACCCGAAATCAAAAGAAAAATCTACAGTATTGGCATGCCAGCAAATGCCAACCCAAGAAAGCCATAATTACTCTGAATCATTTTTTTTTAATTAAATACATCAGCCTGTTCAAAAAAGTATTTTAAAATACTCCAAAACCCCAGACGATCCCACTGTGGCACTTCTATGCTACTTATCTGAACTTTGTAAATGCTTTGCCACCAAAGGAGAAAGGAGGCCAAAGTCAGACCGCAGCTCTATCAACTCCCTGCCGGTTACCAGTGTCCCCCTGCCTGCTCTTCACTTATTTTTCAATGTGGCATCACCGCGATGTCTGACCGCTCAAAACACTCACGCACACACTGCTTGGGGGGAGAGAACGTCTTCTAAAACACTATTCTGCCTAGCAACAGGGGAGTACTTATTCTACAGAGGAAGGATATTACACAGACAAAAAATAATAAATAAAAGCAGTAAAATCAAATTTTGAATATTTTTTTTAATCATATACATTGTATATTAGCAGTAATCCACTCCAAGATGTGGGTAGTGGTGGGATTTACTCACTTCTGGTGTGACTTAGTCACTTTTCCTGCACCCTCTTGACCAAACCACACCAGGCTTGGTAAATCCCATCACAGCCCACACCCTGTCATGGATTATTGCTTAAGTAGAAACTGCCAGGAGGGATGTGAGGAAGTTTGTTTTGTACAGACAGTGTTTGAGCTGTGGAACAACTTGCCAGCTTGGTCGTGAGCACCAAGACCAGTAACGGATTCAGACAGGGATTGTGAGCTCATGCATCTGCCCCAGGCATATTTTGTACAATGCCTGGTGAGCTGCTTTTTTATTTTATCCTTAACTTTTTTTTTTATTTCAATCACATTTTCGATTATTGACCATGCCTTTGGCTGCTACGTATATGAAACCATACTGTGATGTTTGTACTGTATCACTGCTCTGTTTTGTGTTTTGAACTTGTCCTTGTCCACGACGTGGAACCTTTGTAAAAGAGCCTGTGGCTGAAAGGTGTTTTCCGATATCCTAATAAATAAAAAAGCATAATAGTCAATCAGGGAGGTAGCAGCAAGGCAGGGAAGATACGGGAGGGTAGCATGGGCATAAAAGCCATATAGACACTAGTTCTTAGTGGTAGGACTCGGTATTATGGGCAGACCGGATTGGACCAATGGTCTTTTTGTGCTGTCAACTTCTATATTTCTAGATAGAGGTGAGAAATGTACAACTAAAAGCTTTGCAGTGTAGCACAACAAAGGCTTTGTGGAATCACCATCCTCTGCTGGATTGAGATCAGCACTTTGGCTTATATCAACCCAGGGATGAACACTGTGATGTCACTCTACCACTTGTAACATTATTGACTCTGTGTAGTCCAATGCAGATTAATGGCACCTTACAGAAATCGACAGCTGTTTCCAGCCTCATTCTCATAATGGATGAGTTATGTAGTTCAGTCGAGCGCAAAAAAAAAACCTGGAAGTTATAAAGCAGTTTGCCACAATTGCAAACAAAAAAGGCAACCCCTTCAGAACACCTGACTGACTTCTGCTATATTTTGGACTGAAGCAAGGAAACTGTAGTGCAAATCTCTTTGCGTGTCACTTCCAGGTCCTTCTTATAGTTTTGCGAGGATTTAAACCAAATATTCCTTCATCCCTGTCAGAAAAGCTGTAACGTCAGGGGTACTGGGGCTGGTTATCTGAGGTCAGCATTGTGCATTTGTGAACAAGACGGTGATCCTGACTCCCAACCCCCCAGCCCAGTGAGTCTCAGACACACTGAAGAGGTAGTCTGTTTGGACTCTGTCGGGGGTGGGGTGCTCGTCCATTACCATAGCATCTTCCATGATGGGTTGGGGGGCACTCGTCCATTACACAGTGTCTTCCATGATGGGTGGGGGGGCACTCATCCATTACACAGCGTCTTCCATGACTGGTGGGGGCACTCATCCATTACATAGTGCCTTCCATGGCAAGTCGATGAGTGGGGGCACTCATCCATTACACAGTGTCTTCCATGGCAGGTTGATGGGCGGGGCACTCATCCATTACACAGTGTCTTCTATGGCAGGTTGATGGGCGGGGCACTCACCCATTACACAGTGTCTTCCATGGCAGGTTGATGGGCGGGGCACTCATCCATTACAATGTCTTCCATGGCAGGTTGATGGGTGGGGCACACATCCATTACACAGTGTCTTCCACGATGGGTTGGGGGCCACTCATCCATTACAGTGTCTTCTATGGCAGGTTGATGGGCGGGGCACACATCCATTACACAGTGTCTTCCATGGCAGGTTGATGGGTGGGGAACTCATCCATTACAATGTCTTCCATGGCAGATTGATGGGTGGGGCACACATCCATTACACAGTGTCTTCCATGATGGGTTGGGGGCCACTCATCCATTACTCAGTGTCTTCCATGATGGGTTGGGGGCCACTCATCCATTACACAGTGTCTTCCATGACGGGTGGGGTGCTCATCCATTTCACAGTGTCTTCCATGGCAGGTTGATGGGCGGGGCACTCATCCATTACACAGTGTCTTCCATGGCAGGTTGATGGGTGGGGCACTCATCCATTACACAGTGCCTTCCATGGCAGGTTGATGGGCGGGGCACTCATCCATTACACAGTGTCTTCCATGGCAGGTTGATGGGTGGGGCACTCATCCACTACACAGTGCCTTCCATGGCAGGTTGATGGGTGGGGCACTCATCCATTACACAGTGCCTTCCATGGCAGGTTGATGGGTGGGGGCACTCATCCATTACAATATCTTCCATGGCAGATTGATGGGTGGGGCACACATCCATTACACGGTGTCTTTCATGATGGGTTGGGGGCCACTCATCCATTACAATGTCTTCCATGGCAGGTTGATGGGTGGGGCACACATCCATTACACAGTGTCTTCCATGATGGGTTAGGGGCCACTCATCCATTACACAGTGTCTTCCATGATGGGTTGGGCCACTCATCCATTACACAGTGTCTTCCATGGCAGGTTGATGGGTGGGGCACACATCCATTACCGTAGTGCCTTCCATGGCAAGTTGATGGGTGGGGGGAACATCTATTACCACAGCACCTTCCATGGCAGGTTGACTGGCGATGGGTGGGGCCTTCATCCTTTAACACAATGCCTTCATGGCAGGCTGAATGAGAGGCATAGACATTGTGGTTGACCATTGGACCCACCACACATAGCGGTAATGGCCTGACAAGGATGTAGGCAGGACCTGCAGGGGAGAAAATTGAGTACTAGTGTCCCCCTGCCTGTCAAGACCTTTTTCACCCCGGATCCGTGCAACACTTGTTGAGTCTCGCTTTGGGGGGGGGCTGCCAGGGGCATTGGGGGGAACAGATGGGTGGAGATGGAGTGTAAGGAATAAAACTAAAATTGAAATTTCTCCCTGAAGGTGGTCTGTGGTGATAATTTATTCAAGTACATCTCTGAGTTTCTGCTTCAGTGGTTTTATTTTTAAATTCTTGAATCTGTGCAGCTTTTATCCGAATTGTTTGGGTTGCTATGGAAATCATGGAAACCTCCTGAAGCAGGTTGGTGAGGGAAGAATAAATTATTTGCTTAGAATACATAACAAAGAATCTCAGGTCTTAAACTCATAACAAAACAGTGTTTGATTTTTAAACAGTGTCTCACTTTTGTTTTGCTTGCACACTTTATAAATGTACTCTTTTATGCACCTGAGGTCATGACCTCCATCGGACATACCATCATGTCTCCCACAGACTAATCCCTACTGAGCACAGAGAGAGACCATATCCCTTTGGGAGTGGGGGGCTTGAGTAGCAGGTGGTGGCCATCATTATGTCACCAGAGTGCAACAGTTTCCTTAGTGGAGAGCTGCCTGAGCTGTGCAACCACATGCATTGCTGACACAATGTCCTATCATCTCATCCACCCTGCCCACTTGGTACATCAGTCTACTCGAGATCCACAGCACGCCTAAAGAGGAATAGTCGATGCTTATATCCTGGCCTTTTTTTTTTTTTTTTTTTATTTGTCAGAGATCGGAATTAACAATCCTCTGAGTCAGGGACTCTTTTCCAAAGGCTCCATGTGATAGTACACATAAGGGAACACAATTAATTACAAGTACATACATTCAGATATAGCATAAGAATTGGTATTGTTACATAGCGCAATTCATAAGTTACAACTGTTCTAACAGTATATATGTAACAATATTCTAGGTGCATAAAACAGTATATACAGGAGAGGCAGTGAGCCTGAACAGAAGCCTGTACAGTGGTGTAGATAATCATAGTGTCACATTTCTACAGCCATAGTACTGAAGGGACATTAACAGAGGCAGTCTAGATAGTAAGACTTTGTCAGTAGTTCTAACTAGGTCATAAATACAGTTTAGGTTGGCAGCTCACCTCTGAGGGCACCTACAGGTCCGGGCTGTGAGAATGTGGTTCCTGAGGGCTTTCCTTGGCTCTTTCCCCAGTAGAGGAAGCTAACAGCTTGCTGTCTGTGTACCTCCAGATACACAGTGGTTTGGGCTCCCGTAAACCAGGAGCAACTATATGGTAGTGCAGGGCACGAGGGCTACCAGGCTTTTTTTTTTTTTTGCGCATTTAAAGGGCAGGTATTGACTGAAGTAAAATGCTTAAATCTCAGGTTTTACTAGTTGCATTATCTGTAATAATTTTTTTTTTCCCCCCATGAAGCATTTCACCTTGGCCATTTCTTTCAGTGATATATTCTGTTCTGGCCTGTTGACCCCTGGGTCCTGGCCTCAGACATCAACTTCTCCCACAGGACTAACCCCTGTGGCAAGGGCCCCAGGAGAGGGTTGCCCCCCCCCCCAGGCAGTCCATCATGTGGAGCAGGATCCAGCATTCAGTGGGCAGCAGGACCTAGGGGAAGCCCATGCTGTCCTGCAGGTGGATGTTGGTTTTTCCTGTTGTTCTCCCGTAGTTCCTCCCTTCTCCTCTAGCATGAGCACAGCCCGAGTGGCCCGGATGCACACAGCAACATCGGGGGGCACGCTCCCTTGGTCCACCACAGGGGCCTGTTCTGCATCAGAGTCCAGTGTTGTCACTCCATGACCACAGTGCACCGCAGGGGCCCCTACTGAACCAGAGCCCAGTGCTGTCACTCCACGACCACAGTGCACCGCAGGGGCCCCCTACTGCACTAGAGCCCAGAGTTGTCACTCCACGACCACAGTGCACCACAGGGGCCCCTACTGCACCAGAGCCCAGTGTTGTCACTCCACGACCACAGTGCACCGCAGGGGCCACCCTACTGTGCCAGAGCCCAGTGTTGTCACTCCACAACCACAGTGCACCGCAGGGGCCCCTGCTGTGCCAAAGCCCAGTGTTGTCACTCCACGACCAGCACCACAGGGGCCCCTACTGCGTCAAAGCCCAGTGTTGTCACTCCATGACCACAGTGCACCACAGGGGCCCCTACAGCACCAGAGCCCAGTGTTGTCACTCCACGACTACAGTGCACCGCAGGGACCCCTACTGACCCAGAGCCCAGTGCTGTCACTCCATGACCACAGTGCACCACAGGGGCCCCCTACTGCACCAGAGCCCAGTGTTGTCACTCCACAACCGCAGTGCACCACAGGGGCCCCTACTGCACCAGAGCCCAGTGTTGTCACTACACGACTACAGTGCACCGCAGGGGCCACTGCTGAACCAGAGCCCAGTGCTGTCAACACAACCACAGTGCACTGCAGGGGCCCCTACTGCACCAGAGCCCATTGTTGTCACTACACGACTACAGTGTACCGCAGGGGCCCCCTACTGCACTAGAGCCCAGTGTTGTCACTCCACGACCACAGTGCACCACAGGGGCCCCTACTGCACCAGAGCCCAGTGTTGTCACTCCACGACCATAGAGCTCCTACTGCATGAGAGCCCAGTGTTTTCACTCCATGACCATAGGGCCCCTACTGCACCAGAGCCCAGTGTTGGCACTCCCCGACCACAGTGCACTGCTTAGTGGCAGCTGCTGTAGTCTGGCCATCTCCCCGACACGGTGTGCATGGCAACCTTGTGCGGTGCTGCTGAGCCATTGGATAGCCCGGGGGGGGGGCTTCATCTCATTAGCAGTCTTTTTTTAATGTTCCGCAATATAAAAACATGGCTGAGAGAAGACCTATGATTGGTGACCTGTCATTATATGACTCTGCATAATTCCAGTATGACAGCAGAGTTCAATAATACTTCATTACTCCATTTTGTTTTTAAAACTTGGCTTTATTCCACACAATGGTAAAGCAGCATATCACAGTAGTGTACAGAAAGTTATTCCACACCAACCTTTTAAACACGGCTATACAGATCTCTGCAATACAGTATACATATCTTATATGATTCCTCTACGAACAAGAGAAACCGTTCTCTGATTCCTTAGATAAAATGCTGACAGTTTTGGTATACCAGAATCTATGATCATGAAGACTGCTGTAGATGGATAATATAGCTAATATAAGGGTGTCTCCACCAAATTTGCAGACACTAAAGCTAGTTTTCTGAACCTTGAGAAAACTGCTATAAGACAAAACAACAAAACAACAAAGAAGAAAAAATAACAGCAAACCAAAGAAAAAAGATCAAAAAAAGTAGCAATGGCCTAAAATGGCCCAACTTTTGGCTGCGCGTCTGTCCACTCCTACTCCAGTTACCCACCTTATTCATTTTATCGACCATGATGTATAACAAAAGGTTACATTGCTCAGTTTTTTAAATAAAAATTGGAGAAACTATTTTATAATTGCACTAAGGGCCACCAGGGTGTGTATCACTGTGGCATAACAACACTTCTCAGGTACGTAAGGCATTCAGCATTGCCTCAAGCCTCACTTCCCAAGGCATGCCATTATCTCACAAAAAAGCACACCCTGTCATGCCTTATTGCTAATTAAAAAGTAATTATCCTACTGTATGTTGCAAAAATCGCTGACTATCCCCAATTGATGTCATAATGGCTGAGTTTGTGATGTCATGACAAGTACACCATTAGGTCATGAATGTGTTCCGAATGTGAAGTAGGGTACCTGCTTTGTAAACAATACCTGCCTTCCTTGCAAAAAGTTTGAAGCGACCCCATTACTTGCTCTGCAGTCCTTTCTCATTTCTAAATTTTCTTATGATAATTTAACTCTTTCATACGCAGGCTCCAGGAGAATAAGAAACAGTTAATAGGGAGACTAGACAATGACCTCAAGTTAACATGTGACAGGAGTTTGGAGGTCTCGGTTCCTAAAGGACAGCTGAGGGCATCTGGACAATATTAACAAGCTGCAGAATTTGGGCAACATCTGACCGGCCCAGTGGCATGGAGGGCTGAGGCATCACTGCCTTACCTTCTGCCACGCCGGTGATCTGTTTTCACAGTGTGAGTGGTTGCTGGGGGTTGGCCAGAGAGGGAGAGGATCATTCTCTCCTGGGAGAGTGGGTTGGCAGTCCTGCCAAATGACTGGCCCCAGGTGGAGGTCTGAGGGCAGAACGGGTCGGGACACCAATGAAAGGGAGGGTGCTGCAGGACTCTGCAACATGTGTACACCTCCACTCATGTGCGTTGACGTGTTGCGCCCCAGCAATGGGGGGGGGTGTAAAAAAATGGTCGACCAGCAGGGTGACACCAGTCCTCTGCAGGCTCCACTCCACACCAGCTGGCTAGGCACCTCGGTGCACTCGAGGTAAGTCCCAGTGAATGCCGGGGTCGTATGGGGCTAGGGGGGACCACAGTGGAAGGGGACCGGGAGTATTTGGGCCACAGCTGACATGACTTTCTCGAAAGAGAGGCCGCTTCCTCCCATGAGCAAGGGGGCAGAGTTCCCAGTGCCTCAGCCCCAGTGGATGATCCTTTCGAGTCGGATTGAAGGTGCTTCCGGGGAGTCATGAGGAGAGTTCAATGCTGTGCCTTTATTTTTCAAATGACGCTTACCATGCCAGGAAAATTCCCAGAAAACTCCAGTCCCAGGGAATGATATATTTATCTGTTCTAGCCTAAAGCCGTCATTTAACTTGAACCAAAAACTAATACAGATTGAGGAAACATGGGAATCCCAAGCTAGGTCTGGTAATGTTGAGTTCTGTTGGATAATATTTTTCACCTCTCTTGTGCAGGATGACATGACGGACTCCCTTCGAGACTTCACTAACCTGCCGGAAGCTGCACCGCTGCTCACCATCCTCGACATGTCAGCCCGAGCGAAGTATGTGATGGACGTGGAAGAAATCACACCCGAAATCGTGGAGGCCTTTGTGGCCGACTTCCTTGCAGAAAAACTGAAGCCAGAGCCCATATAAACACGAGTGGGGACTGAACATTTTTTTATATCCTACACAAAGCAGACTTTATTTAAAATTAGAACCTTTCTAACTTGGATTTTTATTTTATGTGTTCTAACATATGGCCTAAAATCCATCCTTTTTTGGACGTGCCTTTGATTGCATATCGGACCTTTCTCTGCTTCAGTTTCTTGTGGTAAATCTGCGACGGTGCTGATAAATGGCCCCTTACCTCTGAAGACTACATTTGTGCTGACTGGTGGTGTATCACTTGCTGAGAAGCCAAGAACTGTAACAGTGTCTTAAAGGGTTAACAATAAACCATTTCATTTGTTCAGGCCAGGGTAATCTTTTGGGCTTCGGACGTTGGAACTCTGATCTCCTAGGGCATGCTTCATATGATATCCAGATTTGGGGTGTGCTTCTGTTTAAGATACATAGGCATTTCAGTGTGAGGAAATAATGTTCCAGCATTTGAAAAAAACAATTTGTGGCTGTCCATTAACCTAACAGAGAGTGATGGTTTACCATGCCAGTGACTCCGCTCCAGTGGTGGAAATGAAAAAACTTCTCTGGGAGAACCCACCACCTTTGATGTTGTATGGAACGTATCTGACAAGGGTCTGCAGACATGTTTTCTCATAATATATTGCATTTTTATGTTTCCGTCAGTGTAATGTTTTTTTCGGGTGCATTTTACAAGGGAGCAATCCCTCCCCATTTTTCTTGTGGAACTGAGTCAGACTTTAAATTTCAGTCCTGGAAATAAGTTCCCCAATGCCCCCTCCCCACACACACTTTGTAACAGAGTTCCCCCAGACCCTCCCCTTATACACATTCTGTCTCTCTCTCTCTCTCTCTTCCCCCTAGAACTGAGTTCACTGCCCCCCCAACAGAAGTGCGATCCCCTGGTTCTTCTGCTGAGCTGAGCTCCCCCTTCCCAAGTTTGCCCCAACCCCCAGGTTCCACCTGAGCAGCCCAGCTTTGCATCCTAAGCCCAAGCTGTGCAGCAGTAACTAGCGGCGGAGATTAGAGTAAGTATCTGTTGCAGATGCTCTCTACCTCAGCGAGGGGGGTCAGTTCCTGCCCAATACATCTCTGCCTCCTGGTGGCCCAAAGGGACAAGAATCGTTTGGGCAGGATGACATTGCCGACTGAAGGGTGCATGTCTGCTGCTAAAATGATGCAGGATGATGAAGTCTGGTGCAGAGGCACCTGGACATCCAGTCTCATGTTGGTGTTGGGAGGGCCTATATGGGGTGGGGGCAGGTGGCCCTGTAGCCAGTTAAAACATTTGGCTAGCCAATGGGCTTCAGATACAGGTAGCATCCCAGTGGGAGAGGGGATTAGGGAGAAATGGAAAAATGGGTGGAGTTCATGCAGATGACTCAAGTGCCCCCCCCACCACCACCACCACAACCACCACCAAGTTGTGGCACTTAGACTGTGGGTCCACATAAGCTTGAATGGTTCTGGTTATCACTCCTACCTGGCCCACAGGGAGGGGACAGTCCAGGACAGTGGGAGGCTGAGGGTACATTATGCCAGTGTGGACCACTCCAGAGGCATGGAGGGGCTTCTGGAATGGGCCAAAGGAGAGTACAGTTTCACAGTGAGGGAGTAACACATAAGAAAAAAAAAAGAGAAATAAAATTCAGACTTCAGGTATCAGAACATTCTTTGAATCAGATTTTGGTCACTGAACCGGCCAGGTGGCGCTGAGGGTTGAGGTGCTGGAAGCCACATCTCACGGCACGCCAACAACCCGGGGTCGGGAGCGATCTCAGCTGTCGAAAGGTCGGCCGGGGGAAGGAGGATTGAGCATCCCAGGGACTGCTCTCTTCCGGGGAGAGAGGGGTGGGATTACTGCTGCTGTGCTGACTCCTGGTGGCAACTGGGGGTCAACACAGGCAGACGGTTTGCTGAGGGGGACAGCATAGGATGTGCAGTGCACAGCAGTGTCATTGATGGCCTGCATGTCCATGCCAAGGGGTGGGGATCTAAACTTTTGCAGGAAAAAAAATACTCCACTGCGCACCATGACATCTGGACCCTCAGCTTCTGTGGTGGTGGGGTATGTACCTGCCGTGAAGCAGCTGGTGAGAGGAAAGGAGGAGGGGGTCGAGCTCGGGAACTGGGAGTGGTGCGGGGCCGCGGATCCAGACTGATGGAGGGAACCATAGGTAACCCCTGCCCCCCCAGCCGAGGAGGGAATAAAGATACTAGCAAAAAAAAAAAAGATTTTGGTCACTGCTTCCACCTGTCCTCAGTTTGTAACTACTGAGCAAGCTCCCAGTAATGGTTTGTTCTTCTGGTCATCCCTCTACGGTATCTCCTTCTGCCCACGGCACACAGTGCAGATATCGAGTAGGGTCGTTACAGTCTTGTGTACATGGAGTTGTGCAGGTAATGTTTTTATTTTCTGGTGAAATAATGGGAATGTTGCAGTTGAGGGAGGGAGTGATGTTAAAGAATAACTTTGCCTGTTCACCCTTAAAGAGCAAACTGACAATATTATATTTCAGAAGTAGCCAGATATCAGTTTTTACTCCTGAAGTACTTTTTTCTTATTTTTTTCTCATTCATTTTCCTGCCTGGCCATACACGACTGGCTGTACGCAAGGGTGTTTCACCAGGACAATGGTGCATCTAGTGCCGAACCCCCATTCATTACCTCATCAGTGTTGTGACCTCATAGGCAGTTGTGATATCACAGCTAGGGTAGTCATAACATTGATGATATAAGGAGAACAGTGCTTGATGTGTCAGGCTCCAGGTGTCGTGCTGTGTGTTATGTCTTCATCACATCTAGTACTGTCAGCACCAGAAATGAACAGGTCCATCAGAAAAAGTAAGCACTAGATCTTTAGAAAAAAAAAGTTGCAGTCTGGCAGTGTCCACATTCAACGGCTCAATATCCAGGAGTGGGGCTGCCCTCGCTGACTGTACTGCAGAGTAATTTAGTGTGGCTTCTGTGGCCACCGCAACCTGTTTTGTGCAGTTTCCCAGCTGGGTGGCATCCCAGACTCCCCAACTTTATGGCTGTGGATGAACCATGACAGATGCAGGATTAGTATAGGAATTAATAGCTCTCTGTTAGCAGTTCCTTGGCCTGTCCCAAGACAGAGTCAGGTTGTATGAAAGAGAGCTGTGTATAGCTCTGATACCAGTCTGGGCTAGCTGAATATCCCACAGGATGTTTTTTTTGGGGGGGGGGGCGCAGGATCAACTAGATAAATAAAATTTCTGTGCAGTACAGTTATTTAATTTTTCACACACAGTGCAAATTGGGAGTGGCCCCACATTTAGGTGTGGAGCCCTTGAATGCAGACATTCCCCTTTCAAGAGCTACTGACACCTCTGGTCAGCTAACTCATGGCAGGGAGTTGCCTGCCTGAGGACCTGAATCACACATAATTAACATCTGCCGCAGTCCCACCCCTGAAAACAGTGTTGTGATGACGCTAACTAGGGAAGGGGCTACAGGGCTACTAATGGCTATAGATAATGACAGTGAGCAGCGTCGCCGTGTAAATGCATGTAGTTTACTCTGTAGGCACTTGGACATCTTAAAGAGCAACAGCTGTGATCATTTTTAAAAGGTCCCTAAGCCCCCCACTGGTGCCGTACCCCACCTGGACCACAGTTTTTATCTTGCAGTTTTCAGAGTTTTAGCAGATGGAGGGGAAAGGATCGTAATTCCTGGCTTGGAGGAGCTGGCTGACAGATCTCTTACCCTTCCTGGTACTGCTAGCTGAAAGCGCCACCCCCGTGCTCTGACGTTTTGTGACCTACAGTAGTTGTTTGTGGAGCGTAGGGGTGCACTACATTGAAATGAATGGGGGTGAGTTTTTAAAAAGGAGAGGCAGTATAGCGCAGTGGTTTAACGCTCTGAGCTGCAAACCTGGAGACCTGGGTTTGAATCCCACAGCCCTCACTTGCATACTGTGTGACCCTGAGCAAGTCGCTTAACTTCCTTGTGCTCCCAGGTCGCACCTGTAAACAAGCTTCAGCTTAGTGTCTGTCTTTTAGTTAAAAAAAAAAAAAACATATATATGCTTTTTGTCGTATTTCAGAAGCCCACTGGGGTCAACTCAAAGCTGCTGTTCAACTAATAAAATGCCTGCATAAAAAAATTCACACTATTTGGGATTTAGGTCCTCAGGCAGGCAACTTCTTGCCATGAGTTTCTGGACTGAAGGCATGTAGGTGTCAGCTGCTCTTCAGAGGTGCACTGGTAGGCTCTGCCCGTCTGGATGCCACTCATAGAGCCGTCAGTCCAGGTTTGGGAATGAGCCAGGGATGTTTGGGTCTGACCAGTTGGAGGAGAAGCAAATGTCCCAGAGCATGCTTTCCTTTCGGTAGGGAGGGCAGCATCACCCCCACTCTGCCACCGCCGCCTGTAGGAGTACAGGCATCAACGCAGCAGGGAGGCGTGAAGGAGCAGGGATGCTGCACAGCTTGTGTGGGGGGGGCAGGCTTGTGCATGCCTCCACTGGGAGGACTGTCGATGAGCTGGCTGCACTGCGAGGTGGGACTAGCCAGGGGTGGGCAACTAGGGGTAAATTCCCTCTGTCCAGCTCCATGATGACCTCTGGCCAGAAGGTGATACATCTTCCCAGCCAGATGGAGGCGCAAAAAAAAAAAAAGAATTAAAACTGTGCATCAGCACTTGAATTTCATCCTGAATTCTGATCAGTAATGCCTGTCCCTGCAAGACCAGTAACACCTCCCCCCTCACTGTAAACTGATCAGTCCTGTGCTGTGCGTACAACAGTAACCTCTCCCCCTCACTGTAAACTGATCACTCCTACTGTCCATCCAACAACAGTAACCCCTTCCCCTTCACTGTAAACTGATCAGTCCTGTGCTGTGCGCTGCAGCTGACCCCTCACTGTAAGCAGTCGGTCCTGTGCTGTGCATGCAACAATAATCCCTCCCCCTCACTGTAAACTGATCAGTCCTGTACTGTGCATGCAACAGTAACCCCTCCCCCTCACTGTAAACTGATCAGTCCTGTGCTGTGCATGCAACAGTAACCCCTCACTGTAAACTGATCACTCCTACTATCCATCCAACAACAGTAACCTCTCCCCGTAAACTGATCACTCATACTGTCCATCCAACAACAGTAACCCCTCCCCCTCACTGTAAACTGATCAGTTCTGCCTGTCTGAGCAAGAACAGTAACCTTCCCCCTCACTGTAAACATGATCAGTCCTGTGCTGTGTATGCAACAGTAACCCCACCCCCTTACTGTAAACTGATCAGTCCTGTCTGTCCATCCAAGAACAGTAATCCATCCCCCCTCACTGTAAACTGATCAGTCCTGCTGTGCATACAAGAACAGTATCCCCTCCCCCTCACTAAAAACTGTAGTACAAGAACAGTATCCCCTCCCCCTCACTAAAAACTGATCAGTCCTGCTGTGCATGCAAGAACATTAACCCCGCCCACTGTAAACTGATCAGTCCTGTCCTGTGCATGCAAGAACAGTAACCCCTCCCCCTCACTGTAAACTGATCAGTCCTGATGTGCATGCAACAGTAACCCCTCCCTGCACTGTAAACTGGCTAGTCCTACTGTCCATCCAAGAATAGTAACCCCTCCCCCTCACTGTAAACCGATCAGTCCTGCTGTCCATCCAACAGTAGTAACCCCTCCCCCTCACTGTAAACCTGATCAGTCCCGTGCTCTGCATGCAACAGTAACCCCTCCCCCTTACTGTAAACTGATCAGGTCTGCCTGTCTGTGCAAGAACAGTAACCCTTTCCCTCACTGTAAACCGATCAGTCCTGCTGTCCATCCAACAGTAGTAACCCCTCCCCCCTCACTGTAAACCTGATCAGTCCCGTGCTGTGCATGCAACAGTAACCCCTCCCCTTACTGTAAACTGATCACTCCTACTGTCCATCTAACAGTAATCCCTCCCCCTCACTTTTAACTGATCACTCCTACTGCCCATCCAACAATAACCCCTCCCCTCACTGTAAACTGATCAGTCCTGCTGTGTGTGCAAGTACAGTAACCCCCTCACTGTAAACTGATCAGTCCTGCTGTGCGTACAAGAACAGTATCCTCTCCCCCTCACTAAAAACTGATCAGACCTGCTGTGTATGCAAGAACAGTAACCCTTCCCCCCCACTGTAAACTGATCATTCTTGCCTGTCCATGCAAAAACAGTATCCCCTCTCCCTCACTGAACATCATAGGGTTACGTGATATGCTGGAATTGCTTTGCCTGATTTAGTCAGACAATCAGAAAAATGGCAAGATGCCCTTTACCAAGACAAGAACGGATCTGTTTATCAATCTACGTGTACTCTTTATTATATCTGGTGTCTGATGTGTCTCCCAGCCACATGCAATACACAGAGTCTCAACCACAGTACCAAGCAGTGTGGTTCGTGTAAGGCAGGTCCTTGTGCAGGGCAGACTGTCAAGGCTGATACTGACTGCATGACACTGAGGAGCCCAAAATAGAACTCAGTCTTGCTCCGTAGTTTGTCATTAGCAGCCTAAACTGGAACTAATGTAGAAACCTGTTTTCAGGCAACTTTTATTCTGGTATAGCCTTGCCAGCCTCGCTGTACACAATAATTTGCATGATACCCATACTGCTTTGTACCAGGTTTGAGACTTTAGAGTGTGTGCATGTGATTGGTAGGGAGGCACAGAAACCAGTTTGGATCTTTGTTCGTTCCCAGCATCCAGGGCAGTTTCCTGTGTTTCATCCACCGAGAGCTGTGTAGGACACAACCACACACATGCTTCTTGAGGTACAGGCGGGTTACGTCATCACACCTCCAACCCACATCTGCTGGTCCTGCTATGCTGCTGCTTAGTAGCAGGCGACTAAGAAGGGTCAGTGTCCCACCATCCCCAAGGGAAGAGAGCTGTCCATGGGACACAGACTCCTCCCTCCCCTGGCCAGCCTCTGAGATACCCTGTTCTGTTTCTGAACCCAGGTTGGCAGCATGGCTGGAGGTAAGATGTACAGCGCTTTAGCCCTCCTTGTCACTGGGACAGGTTTACATCCAGTAGCGTGGGTATGTGTAGTAAAACTGTTGATTATAAAACTACTGGACAGCTTTACATCCAGCAAACTCATGCTATAGTATATATTAATAAGGCTCAGAAAGGCATGCTTCTCCATAGGATTGTTGTGCACATTCTTCGGTAGGTGAGAACCACAAACAAAAGCTGAGGTTTTGACCACTCTTATCAGTAACTGCCTGCCTGAGCCATATTTACATATTACTGATCATGGAAATTAAAAAAAAAAAAATAATTACTCTTTAAAAAAAAATTACCCTTTCAGTGTAACTTGCATCAAAGAGGTGTTCACATTAGGCACCGATGGAAATAACACTGTATCACATGCTACTCAGAAAATGCTTAGAGATGCGATCTAGAAAATAAATCAAGCATGGCGTGCACCTAATAAAACATGTCTGGTATTTTACTTGTGACCCTTGACCTGTGACATCACTCATGGCGTCACCACTCATGATGTCACGGGGTCACAGACCACTCGAAGTATCAGGTATTTTTTTTATTAAGGCCATGTTATATTCCTTATCTGTATTTACGGACCAATATCATAAATGGCACCGGACACTGCAAACAGATATTTTGGCACTAGTCACTCCGTTTCCATTTCCACAGGAAAGCTGATGCAGGTGATTGTTTTCCTGTTGGCCAGGTTCAATGTTGATGGAGTGTGAATGTTATGATTTTTCTGTCTGTTTAGTTAACAGATGTCAGCGGGAAGTGTAAAAATATGAAAAAATAAAATGGTCCATCAGAGCATGACTGGACAAGTGATGACTAATACAGGAAAATGACTAGTGCCTTGTTACTATGCCTATATGCTGGCTGGCTGCTCAGTGATTTGTTGAACTGTATTTCACATCTTGTCTATGTTACAGACTTAAAATGGACTGTAGTCCTCTTTAGTCAACTATCAGATATGGATCAGATGTTCTGTACTGGATCTGTTTAAACAGGCTGATTTGGGCTGCATCTGATAAGCCACCATCCGATTTATAAAATCCAAGCTGAGATCAGCGTCAGATGGTATCCAACCAAGGCTCTATATTATCGTCACCCAGTGGTATATCGGGGCGGTCCCCAGCCCCACCTCAGTTCACCCACTGGAGACCCGTGAATAAGGCTCAGCAGGTGGACCAGGCAGAAGCTTGCTGTAAAAATGATGCAACAACAGCTCACCAGGGGGAAGGAGGGAGGAAAAGCAGCACCTGCTGCAAGAGTTCCTCTCGAAGATCTACGGTTACAGTCAGTTCTTGCGTAACTGTACTATCTTACTTTGAGTTGAAGCTCTTGCAGCAGACTATTACAATTAGGACTGAATCCCAAGCAGTCCCGCAGAAAGGAACAGGAACTGGGAGGCGGCTGTAAGCACCAGTGCTAACAACAGGGCACTTTTAAAGAAAGGAGGCCCTGAAGGACTGCTAGGCTGAAGCCTGCCCTTCACCTAGAAGCAATGTCCAGGCTGTAGTGCTTAATGAAGGTATGCACTGAGCTCCAGGTAGCCGCTGCACAGATGTCTCTGATGGAGACATTTCGCAAGGATGCGAATGAAGTAGTCACTGACCTGGTAGAATGACCCCTAACCACACCCAGTAGGGTCTTGTACTTGTAACAGAAAACAATGCAATTGACCACCCATTTTGATAGCGTTTGCTTCGACACTGGAGCGCTTTGGCATAGAGGTGCAAAGGCCACAAACAATTGCTCTGTCTTACGGTGTGAAGCACTGCATTTCAAGTAGTACCTCAGTGCCCTGTTGTGGACTTCCAATGTATGCAGGAGCACTTCCCCTCTATTCGAGTGATCTGGATAATATACCAGAAGATTGACATCCTGATCCAGCGTAAGTTCAAACACCACTTCAGGCAAAAACATAGGATTTGTTCTTAAGGACACCCTGTTCCTATGAAAAAATTAAATAAGGCTCCTTACACGTCATGGCCTGAAGCTCGGAAACTCTCCGAGCAGAAGTAACTGCAATCAAAAATAACACTTTCCATGAAAGAAAGTGAAGCTCACAATCCATGGCAGGCTCGAAAGGGGGAAGGGTAAGCTTCTCCAGCATAAATAGGAGATCCCAGGGGCATACTGGATCTTGGATGGAAGGCTTAGTATGTAAAATGTCCCTCAAAAAAGTACAGGACAAGTCCGGCTGGGCGAGTGTTTTCCTTCCATTGGTACGTGGTAAGCAGAGACTGCTGATAAATGTGCTTTTATGGAGGAGTAGCTCAAGCCTTGATTCAATAAGGAGAGAAGATATTCTAATATATAGTTCACTGGGCAGGAGAGAGGATCCAAGTGATGGGGTGAAGCCCATAGAATCGCTTCCACTTCGTGGCATAAATGGATCTAATTGAGAGCTTTCTAGCTACTACAAGAACGTCCACCACTTCTTTGAAGATCCCATACCTGGATTTGACTAAGTCTACAGGAGCCAGGCATGAAGATGCAGGGATTTGAGGTCTGGGTGGACCAATGTTCCCTGATCCTGGGACAGTACGTGCGAGCTCAGCAGCAGCTGAATTGGAGGTTCCACTGCCAGCTGCTAAAGTAGTGGGAACCAAATCTGCCAAGGCCAGAACTGGGCGATGAGGATCATCTCTGCTTCTTTGGCCTGAAGATTCAGAAGAACCCTCTGAAGAATGGGAAGGCATACAGAAACCTCCCTGTCCCACAGAGGGACAACGTGTCTGACCAGAAAAAAAACAGGCGCGGGCTCTTGCGAGCAGAAATTGGGCAGTTTGGCATTGTGGAGACGCAAAGAGGTCCAACTCTGAGCAGCCCAACCTGTTGAACAGTTGATCTGCTATCGACTGGAGGAGCTCCCACTCGTGAGCCTTGGACCGAGACCGGCTTAGAAGACGTTTTGGATGCCTGGAACATGAACAGCAGTAAGATCTAGGCGGTGTTCCAGTGCTCAATATCAGACTCTCATTGCTTCCCGGTATAGTGGGTAGGAGTGCGTGCCTCCTTGCTTGTTGACGTAAAACACTACTGACGTGTTGTCCATCTGGATAAAAAGAGGGCCTGGCGAAAGGTTCATCTGAAACGCCCACATGGCATTCAGGACTGCTCGCATCTCAAACATTTTGATATGAAGCGGTTGCTCATCTGGAGACCATGTCCTCTGGGTTTGTCTATTTCCCAGATGAGCACCCCAACTGAGACAGGAGGCATCTGTCGTTGGGATCTATCTAGGGAGCTCCTGCCAAAAAGGGACCCCTCGTTCCAGGTTGGAGGGGTACAACCACCAAGAAAGAGTCCTCCATACTGGGTCGGAGATCCTGACCGGCTGGTCCAGATCATCTGACCTTTGGTCCCACTGCACCCTGAGCATCCATTGTGGGACTCTCATGTGGAGGCGGGCCAAAAGGACTGTGGGAATGGTCGCTGCCATGTGCCCCAGAAGTCTGAGGAAGGTCCTGGCTGAGACCTGTGGAGCAATGGATACTGTCCGGGCTATGCCCCTTAGACAATCCCCCGTCCTGTGGGAGGAAGGCATGCCCTGAACTATGTCAAGGACCACTCTGATGAATAGGAGTCACTGACTGGGCTCTGGGGAATACTTTGGAAGGTTCAGGGTGATCCCCAGCTCTCGGAAAAGAATAAAGGTGTCTTCGAGAGTGTGAAGTACCTGAGCCCTGGAATGCACAGCCAGGAGCCAGTCATCTAGGTAGGGGAAGATGTAATGGCCTTGGCGTCTGAGAGCCACAGCCACCACTGCTAGGAATTTGGTGAAGACTCGAGGAGCGGAGGAGAGACTGAATGGTAAGGCTCGGAACTGGTAATGTCTCCCCTGGAAGTGGAACTTCAGGAACTTCCGATGGGGAGGAAAGACTCTTTTGTGCATATAGGCGTCCTGCATATCCAGGGAGCAGAGCCAGTCCCCTTGGTGCAAGAGGGGAATGAGGCCTGGAACAGTGACTATCCTGAACCATTTGTACTTTATGAAAAGATTTAGGGAACTGAGTTCCAGGATGGGCCAAAAGTCCCCGGTCTATTTTGGAACCAGAAAAAAAATGGGAATGATAGCCCTGTCCCTGGGGGACCGGCTCTATCGCCCGTTTCAGCAAAGGGGCCTGGATCTCTCCTTCTGTTAGAGGAATGTACGAAGGAGGATAACGGGAGGACCCTGGTGTTTCCTCTGGAGGGATCTGGATGAACTCGAGAGTATGTCTTCTCCTTATTAGATCTAGAACCCAGAGGTCTGTTGTGACGCTGCTTCATCCCTCTTGGTAGAGGGAGAAGCGACCCCCTACTGCCTCCCCATCACCTCCGCTGGAGGAGGGGGGCCGGTAGTGAGTCACTGGGTAGATCTGGGGACTGGCAGAGAAGGCTGGGAGGACTTGGGGCCTCTAGAAGTTGAGCTCCCAGAAGCTTGGGTTGTAGCTTTTCTCTTAAAGCCACCTCTCTGCGGCGGGAATTGAAACATAGACATAGAAACATAGACTTTGATGGCAGATAAGGACCACTTGGCCCATCTAGTCTGCCCATTACCCTACCTACAGGATAGGCCGCAGATCCTAGTTAACCAACAGCCTATTTCTTCCTACCCCCCACAAGAATTGCCTTATGTCTGTCCCATGCATTCTTGAATTCTCCCACAGTTTTAGACCCCACAACCTCCTCAGGAAGGCTGTTCCATGCATCCACTACCCTCTCTGTGAAATAATACTTCCTCACATTGCCCTAGAACTGCCCCCATCTTTAAATTGTGTCCCCTTGTTCTTGCACATCTCTTTTTCTGAAAGATGCTACCCTCTTGGACTTTGTTGATTCTACTGAGGTACTTAAAAGTTTCTATCATGTCCCCCCTCTCCCTTCTTTCCTCAAGGTTATACATATTAAGCTCCTTTAGTCTCTTCTCATACGGCTTCTCTTGCAGACCCTGCACCATTTTAGTTGCCCTCCTCTGGACTGCCTCTATCCTGTCTATGTCCTTGCGGAGATGGGGTCTCCAGAACTGGACACAGTACTCCAGATGGGGTCTCACCAACTGTCTGTACAGAGGAATAACAACTTCCTGTTTTCTGCTGCTGATGCCTCTCCCTATGCATCCCAGTATACCCCCAATTGGCTGTGGGTAATTTGCCCTGAAGGCTTATGAAATGGCTGTTTGTGGAAAGGTTTCTGGTCCCCGTTACATAGCTTTCAGACGGACCAGATGGGCTTCCCGGAATCTTGGAGGCAAGAGATGAGTTTCTTCATCTCCTCCCCAAAAAGGACAGAAACTTGGAATGGAAGGTCCAGGATTCCAGACGGCAGATCATGGAAGAATCCTGAGTCTCTAAGCCAGGCGTGGCGCTGAAGCAAACGCCGGAAGCTGCTGCCCTCAAGGCCATATCTGCAGTGTCGTATGAGGCTCTCAAAACATGAATGCCTACGTCCGAAGCCAACTTCAGTAGGTCCAGAAGTTCAGTCTTTTGTGTCGAGTCTGGTAAGGCTTGAGCCACTTCTAGGCCCTTCTCCCACATAGCATTCTAGTACTGGACCATATGTGTGAGGAAGTTCAAAGGATGGATGGAACAGGTGGAGGCAAAATAAAATTCCAGAAGTACCGTATGCACAAGGGTAGTGCACTGAATGAGGTTGGCTAACCCAAAATAAGTAATGAAATCAAAAAAAGTCACAGTGCTCTTACCAAAATAAAGCAGCCCAAACATACATTCAACTCATTGACCAATTTATTAATCTAGGGGATAGAAACACAGTGGTGGATTAATAAATTGTTCAAGGAGCTGAATTTATGTTTGGGCTGCTTTATTTTGGTAAGAGCACTGTGACTTTTTAGGAATTTCATTACTTATTTGGAGGCAGAATAAACCACCTTGTCCACCTGATCCAAGAATCTGGACTCCGCTTTGGGAGGCTGGGAACTGAGGTGTTTAGGCTTTTTAGATTATTCATGGGCAGTCGTAATCACCATTGAGTCCACCTGAGGATGTTCCACCTGAAAAGGCTCCTGCTTTGGGGCTAGGTACAGCCTTGCCAATTTTTTGGGAACTGCCGGGGTGGTGGAGGGTTGCTTCCAAGTGATCCTAGTAAGGTCCTGGAAGGTATCCACAAGTGGAGGAACTACCAAAGACTTTGGCTCCTTCTGCCTCCAGTATTTTGCCAACCTTTGGCGCTCTAGATCCAAGTCCTCCATCTCCCATCCATTGGAGGACTGGATGTGCCTCGTGACGTCCATGAAGATCAGATCATCAGGAGGAGATCTGGGAGTGCCCTTCTCATCTGGGGACACTGGCCTTTCCTGTGAGAAAGAATGGTTGGACCCAGAAGAACTGGGATGCGAACCGTGGCCTTCAGAGGAGGAGGAGGAGAAGGCTGATCTTGAATGAGTTGGGGATCTGCTCCTCTTATACGAACGTTGCCTGCTGGGAGACCAGCATCAGCTATGAGACTGATGACAACTTTCAGCCCGGCATTGGCTATATGACTGTCTCCTGCTTGGGGAGCGATGGTGAGTGGTGCTACCAGACCTGAAGCGTCGTTGGTGCCAATGTTTCTTGTGTATAGTCCGGCCACAGGTATCCACTGGAGTGCGTGACCGTGACTTAAGCTCAGGAGAGGAACTTTTAGGTGCAGGAGAGGACGGCTTTTCGACCCGGCCTTTATTCCTTACCTCCTCTGGGGGGTCAGAGTTGGGTTCGGCTGCGTTGGGAGTAAATCCTTTCTAACCTGACCCCACCAGAACTGAAAAAGTTCTGTGAGCTTGTCCTTGTTAAACTGTGCTGTGGCAGACCCCACCGGAAGGCTGGGCTTTTACGGTGTATGAGGAACTATAGGTGAGGAAGGGAGGTCAGGTAGGTCCCTGGGAGAAGAATCATCTTCCTCATCTTCAAGAGTGGAGGCCCTACGGACCTCAAGCGACCGGCGATGCCTTGGCCGATGTTGGCTCCTCCTCTTATGCTATTGACGGTTTGGAGACGTCTGACTCGGAAACCATTGTTGGCTTTGGTTTGGAAGGCTGAGCCGTAGAGGGGAGGTGAGCCAATGCCAGTTTTGAACCTGGCTCCCGCTCCGTGTTCAGAGGTCTTGCCTGAAGCGGTGGGAACGACCAAAGTTGGGATTTTTCACAGTGGGGCTGAAGTCCCCACAGAAGAAGAACCAGAGGTCCCAACTCCCGAGGTGGAGGGTGGCCGCAAGGGATCTGCCTTCACCTTCGGGGTGGAAGAGACTGGCATAGAGACCGGGCCTTGGCTACCGCTGCTCGACGTCAGTGGCTTGGTGGGAGTGGTAGTGTTGTGCCACCCTGTGGAGTGCTGCAAGTGGCAGGAATGGAACGACCCGCCCAACCCAGAGGAGGAGGAGGACTTCTTATGGGTGACCGAAAGCACGAATACCTCTTAGACCGGCCCCGGTCCTTTTCGCGGGACTTACGTTGGTCGAATCCCATTTCTTTTCTTCATGTTTAGTGGACCAGGAAGAGGACTTCTCCGCTGGCGAGCGTTGCATCACGGCCACCTATTGTTCTAAAAGATGGGCCTTGAGAGTCTGAAGGCATCAAATTCTGGTCTTGCCTGTACAGCCACTGCATATTGAGCAGGTCTGGCCCGAGGCAAAAAACGCAGGCCTCGTGGGCATCCTTCACCAGGATCTGGCGGCCACAGTTGCACTTTGTCCTCTTTTTTTCGGATGAGGAGACCAATGTGGGTGAGGTCAACACGCAGTAGTAGGAACGAAGAAGCAAAAAGCAGACTTTTCGAGAAATATAACGAGAAAAACTTCACTAGAAACTACTAGACTTCATTCTAAAGGCAACCGAAGAGCCGATGGAAGCGGGTCTGCAGCTGGAAAAGAACTGAGGTTCGGCTGGAGACTGCTAACATACTAAAATGCCAGCAGAATAGGCCTAACGTTCTTTCGCGTCTGCTCGTTTGGTCAGCCCCCACCCTGGGAGCTGACCTTGCTGCCCCCCTCGCCTTCTCTGACTTTTCCCTTCTCAGTTCCGGATATTCTTGCTGCACTGGTTTTTGCTTCCAGAACCCTTCCCCTGTACTTGTCCCACCCCCTCTTGAACCCCTCTGTCTCCACCAGCCCCCTGGGCAACGCATTCCATGGCTCCACCACCCTCTCAGTGAAGTAGCACTTCCTCCTTTCTCCCCTGAATCTTCCCCCCTCCAGCTTCCACCCATGCCTTCTAGTTGCCCCCTCCTCCTTCCTTCAAAGCACCCTGACTGCTCCTCCCCTATTTACCCCCTTCATGTACCTAAAGACCTCTATCATGTCCCCCTGGTCCCTTCTCTCTTCCAGTGTGTACATATTTAGTTCTTCAAGCCTCTCCCCATAGGTCCTGTCCCCCAGGCCCCAAATCATTTTGGTTGTCGTCCTCTGGACCCTCTCCAGGAGTTTAATGTCCCTCTTTAAGTGTGGCCTCCAAAACTGCACGCAGTACTCGAGGTGCGGCCTCACCAAGCAGTTATACAGAGGGAGTATCACTTCCCTCCTTCTGGAGGTGATCCCCCTAGTGATGCATCCCAGCATCCTGTTGGCCTTGGCTGCTGCCCTCCTACGAGTCTCCGAGTTGTTCATCTTGACATCCACCACCACCCCAGGTCCCTCTCAGCCATCGAGACTTGTAGCATTTAGCTAAAGGTTTCTGATGGGTCCTAGTGCCTGCAGCATACTCCTAATTGTAATAACCTGCTGCAAGAGCTGCCGCTCCGAAGTAGGATCCATCTATAGAGTGTCTGCATTCGGGACTCAGGGGTCCCAGGTTTCATTCCGAGGAAGAACCAGAGGTGTCTACCCGTGTACAGGGGACTGATGGAACACCAATGTTGTGGGGGTAGGGGCAACTTTATGGTTACCTGAGAGTGAAATAGAAGTTGTACCCAGCTCAAGTCAGAAAAAGAGAAGGAACTGGGCACACACCAAGGATAGAAGATAACTGTTTATTTACTGACTTTAGAAAGCAAAACTAAAACCTGGCTACCATCCCTACATATCCACTCAGGATAGTGAGTCTTCCTCAGGGGGCGGAGTTAGCCAACAACCATCACCATTAAATACCCCTTGATTTGATCACGTATGTTATCAATTCCACAATGGTACAGTACATAGATTTGTAAAGAGATGTGCCACTGTGATCCCCTATTGAAACCGGTTTATAGTACTCCGCCATTTTAACACTTTAATATTAAAGCACCATTACATTATTTTACTGATTGATGTTAAAAAGCACCATTAACAAATGCCCTGCGTGCAAAACTGTTAAAAAGTGTTATAACAAGTTACAATTGTCTGTTATACCAAGTGGATCAATAAAATCACTTTTAAAATGTTGGCTCAAAGAGGGGTGGGTGGGTGGGGAGATACCGTACCCAAACACCCCAAAACATTTGTTTTCATTCTTTTAGAACATCCTAGAACAGGAGTAGAATATATGTTATGTGACTACTTGGATTGTCAAATGCAGTTATACAATGGGGTATGAAAATCCTGTAACCTCATTGGTCAAAACACATCACATGACCATGGTATATTCTGTAATAATACATGGCTGAGAAATGGCATTTATAAAAAACATACTTAAACACATTTAAAATTTATTTTACACATGGGTTCATTGTATAATCACAATAAGGCACTCCAGGGTGTGGGTTATTGGGGGATTTACCCACTTCTTGAGTGGTTAAGTCACTCTGCTGCGCCTCGTGACACACCACACAAGGCGTGGGTAAATCCCAATACTACCGTGTCATGCCTTATTGCTTAATTCACTGTTTATGCTGCCATGTGTCAATGTGGTATGCTCTATATAGGGTTACATTCCATACGGTATACTGAAGCTCGTGTCCAATTTTAGAAGTGTTCTTTTTTTCCCTTTTTTAATAAGTATTACTATATCTCTAACTTGTATAGTAACTTAGAGAGTTTTGATAGTGTGGTGTCTTTTTTTTTTTTTTGTCTATACCTGCGTGGATCCGTTTCTTACTTTATTGAGGCCCTTCTGGTACCTGATGCCATTTATTCTAAAAACATGTGTTCTAAAATAATGAAAATAACTTTTGGGGGGGTGTATTGGGTACCAATATCTCTTTTCCTTCCCCCCACTCTCTCTTTTGGAGCCAACATTTTAGCAGTGATTCTTTTGATCCACTCTGGTACAATAGAAAATTGTTGTAACTTGTAGTACTTTTCAACATATTTTTACACATGGGGCATTTCATAATGGTTTTAACATTAAGTTTTCAGAATAACATAACGGTGCTTTGAAGGAGACAAGAAATTATTTTCTGCTGTGAACTGTTAAATAAATTATAACTAAACAGTGGCCTGTGTGTGTGTGTATTTTAAATGTATAGAATGTACATTTATTTATATGCTCATTATGTTGAACCCACCATTGGCCGTTGGGTTCAGTTTCCTGGCCCCCTCAGTAGGTTGGCCCCTACGGAGATGGTCCGGTACCGCCCTTTGCGGGGTGTTACCCCGAGGGGCCTGATGGCGGTGCTGGACCTATCGAGTTTGCCGAGTGAATGCATGGATCCTGGGGGCCTGGTTCTTGCCTATAATAAGGCAGTAGCAGGGGCCTTGGATTCCATTGCTCCTGTTCATGTTTGTCCCCTCACCCTTCGCCCCAAGTCCCCTTGGTTTGATGAGGGTTTGAGGGAGTTGAGGAGAGTGGGAAGAAGGCTTGAGAGATGTTGGCAGAAGTCGGGTCTGGAGTGTGACAGGCTTAGTCTGATGGACCATTATCGGGTCTATCGATCAGCAATTACCCATAAGAAGGCAGAATTCCTGTCCAGGGAAATTGCTGCTGTGCAGAATCGACCAGCCCAGCTCTTTCAGACCATGGACAGATTGTGCAATCCAATCTGTCTTCAGCCCGAGAGAGCGTATTCACAGGAATGGTGTAAGGAGTTTGCTTGATTCTTCATAGATAAGGTTGCCACAGTCAGGTTCGATCTCCTCCCAACTCTTTCAAACAGGAGTTGTGGTGGTGAGCAGGAGATGTCGGACACCCAGTTTGTGTGGTCTGACTTCGACCTGCCCACAATCAATGACATAGTGATGATCGTCCAGTCGCTGCGACTGACCAACTGTAGTTTGGATCCGGGCTCCACGCCCCTTTTAGAAGGATGAGTGGATAAAATCGGCCCAGTCCTTGCCAAGATAGTCTGGTTGTTATTGGAGAAGGGGATCTTTCCGGATCCCTTGAAGGAAGCCGTGATTCGGCCCCTTCTTAAAAAACCCTCCTTGGACCCAGACTGTCTGGCTAACTACAGGCCTGTCTCTAACCTGCCTTTTGTAGGTAAGGTTATTGAGAAGTTGGTTGCGTCGCAACTGGATGGTCATTTGACCAGCCACAATGTCAGTGATTCTCTCCAGTCCGGATTTAGGAAGAGACATAGTACTGAGACGGCCCTTGTTCGGGTACTAAATGACCTCCTAATAGCGAGAGATCAAAAGACCCGTTCCATCTTGGTCCTTCTTGATCTCTCTGTGGCATTTGATACCGTTGACCATAGAGTGCTTTTGGAACGCCTGCGGTTTCTCTGTGGACTATCTGGCCCAGTCCTCAGTTGGTTTCGATCATTCCTTGAGGGTAGGACTCAGAGGGTGGTGTCTGGGATTTTTTCCTTGGCATCATTCCCCCTATCCTCTGGGGTGCCGCAGGGCTCCATTTTGGCGCCCATCTTGTTTGCGGTATATATGCTGCCATTGGGAGCGATTATTAGGCAGTACGGCTTGAGTTTTCACTGCTATGCAGATGACACTCAGTTGTACATGTCCTTTGTGCCCGACCAGGGTGATGCTATCTCTGGTTTTTAACAACTGTCTCACCGAGATCCAGGACTGGATGACTGTGAGTTGGTTGCGGTTAAACCCTGAAAAAAAATGAGGTGTTGGTCGTGGACCCAGGTCGTCGGGAGGCAGGTTTGCTGATGGGATCACCTTTGGGTCTTTGGCTTGGGGGGCCCAGTTAGCTACCTCAGACCAGGTGCAGAACCTGGCCATTCTATTGGATGACTGCCTGAGCCTTAAACATCAGGTGTCAGCCATTGTCAAAGCCTCTTTCTACCATCTGAGGAATATAGCCCGGGAGAAGCACCTGGTTCCTGCTGACGAACTTCCAACATTGGTCCACGCCTTCGTTACCTCCTGCCTGGACTACTGCAACGCCCTGTACCTAGGGCTACCGGGGGTGGATATCCGCTGCTTGTAGTTAGTGCAGAATGCAGCGGCCAGGCTTTTGACTGGTACATCTAGGACCAGTCATATAACGCCTGTCCTCCGCGGACTGCACTGGCTGCCAGTACAGTGGCGGATTACCTTCAAGGTCGGTTTGCTGACCTATAAGGTCCTACACGATCAGGGACCTAGTTACCTGCAAGATCTTCTTCATCCCTACTGTCCCTCCCGTCTGCTCTGATCCACCGATGAGGGATTGCTGGAGATTCCCAGGGTCCGTTTAAAGACATCTGGGGCCAGATCATTTAGTTTTATGGCTCCAACCCTGTGGAATTCTCTACCTCATCGGGTGCGAGATTGCCTGACCGTCCAAAGTTTTAAATCAGCATTAAAAACGTATTTATTTAGCCTGGTGTACTCTTGAGTTTTAAGTACATGTTATTGACTGATTTTATTATATTGTTTTAATTTTGTGTTTTTTGATTTATTTATTGTAAAAGCGCTTTGGTCCTGGAAAGGCGCTTTTTAAAAATAAAGGATTGATTGATATTGATTGATTGATTGAGGGTCTGTGTCTTGTATCGGAAGTCAGCACATGGCAAGCTTTGAAATGTTCATGTCACAGACTCCTGATACAACATTCAGTTAGTTGCAGCGTTTCGCACTGGGCTCGTCCACCGCTTCAACAGTAAAGGCTGGTGCAGTATCGTACTGCACTTCTAAAAAGGACACCTAATATCCACTTATCATTTGGCGACCGGCACCCCCCAAATCCTTGGATGATCGCCATACCGGTCATGGGAAAGCTCTAAGTATTTAAACTGTGCAGAAAAAAAAGTTATTTCTTCTCTGGTGTTGCGTGGGTCCCCACCCTGTCCTGTTGCTTTTTCTGTAACCCTGCCATCTCCTTCCCCTCCCAAGGAAGTTTCATATTTTACCCTTCATGCCCTGTGCAGCTCAGCAGTCTCTGGAATGCTGAAATCCGTTCTTCTGCGGGAAGCACAGGAGCAATCTGTAGGTGCTCAGTAGCGTCAGGAGTAAGTTTGCTGCACTGGTTTGTTGTACTTCCCGCCCCACTGTGCTGCCTCGGGGGGGGGGGCAAAGATCTTCAGGACCTGCAGATCCACGGGCACATAGATGAGCCCGAACAGCTGGTGAGTGCGCTGCATGCTTCCTGCCCTGCTGCTGGAATGTCTGGGGGGCACATAGATGAGCCGAACAGCTGGTGGTGCACTGCGTGCTCCTGCCCTGCTGCTGGAATGTCTCGGGGCACATAGATGAGCCCGAACAGCTGGTGGTGCACTGCGTGCTCCCTGCCCTGCTGCTGGAATGTCTCGGGGGGCATAGATGAGCCAGAACAGCTGGTGGTGCACTGCGTGCTCCCTGCCCTGCTGCTGGAATGTCTCGGGGGCACATAGATGAGCCCGAACAGCTGGTGGTGCACTGCGTGCTTCCTGCCCTGCTGCTGGAATGTCTCGGGGCACATAGATGAGCCGAACAGCTGGTGGTGCACTGCGTGCTCCCTGCCCTGCTGCTGGAATGTCTCGGGGGCACATAGATGAGCCTGAACAGCTGGTGGTGCACTGCGTGCTCCTGCCCTGCTGCTGGAATGTCTCGGGGGGCACATGAGATGAGCCGAACAGCTGGTGGTGCGCTCGTGCTCCTGCCCTGCTGCTGGAATGTCTCGGGGGCAGCCATAGATGAGCCGAACAGCTGGTGGTGCTGCATGCTCCCTGCCCTGCTGCTGGAATGTCTGGGGGCACATAGATGAGCCCGAACAGCTGGTGGTGCACTACGTGCTCCCTTCCCTGCTGCTGGAATGTCTGGGGGGCACATAGATGAGCCGAACAGCTGGTAGTGCGCTGCGTGCTCCCTGCCCTGCTGCTGGAATGCCTCGGGGGCATAGATGAGCCGAACAGCTGGTGGTGCACTGCATGCTCCTGCCCTGCTGCTGGAATGTCTCGGGGGGCATAGATGAGCCCGAACAGCTGGTGGTGCACTCGTGCTCCCTGCCATGCTGCTGGAATGTCTCGGGGGAGAGTTACGGTGAGAAAACCTGCAGTTACTCCGGCCACTAAGAGACGGCATGCTGCTTCTTCCATGGCCCAAATTTTCTGAGTTTTTTTTTGGGGGGGGGGAGACACACCACGAGAATGGACTGTTTGAGCAACTCGCTTCATAGATGAAATGGAGCAGATTTTTCCTGTGCTCCCTGGCCCAGATCCAGTTCGCGAGAGGGTCAGAGGAGTGAAGACACAAGCAGCTGCCAGCCACAAAAGAAAGCATTTTGGTGATTTAGAGGCTACTGGTACTGCTGCACTGCACAGGACATGAAGGGTAAGCTACAGAACTTTTGTGGGAGAAAAGGGGGTGGGGGGTACATAAAAAGCAAGAGGACTGGGTGGGGGCCCGCGCAGCACCAGGGAAGAAATAAATTACTTTTTTTTTTTTTTTTTTTACTGCACAGATAAACAGTTCAAATAATTACAAGCTTTTCCATGACCTGTATGGCGATCGAATGAGGATTTGGGGGAGGTGGTGCCAATCGCCAAATGATTAAGTGGATGTTAGTCAGGTGTCCTTTTTAGAAGTGCAGTACAGTACTGTACCAGCCTTTACTGTTGAAATTGTTCAGTTTTTTGCACACTTTGTTCATCCAGCCCTCTCTGGTCACCCGGACACTCTCCGGAGGGACACCCGGCCCTACCTTATCCCACCCCACCTGAAGTCCTCAGCCTACCTTGCTGACATGGAGAAGCCTCCACTCCACTCGCTCTGATCTTCTGACCCCTTGGATCTAAGCCCCCTGGAGTGGGACCACCAACTCTTCCTGGCGACCTTTCTGTAATTTAGTTGGTCGACCAGGTGATGGATGGAGCACTGGAGGCAGGCTGCAGGACCTGGCGCTGGACGTGGAGGTTGGCCACTCGACCCACCTTCGCCTACCAGGGACCAGGGCACTTTTTCCCATTTCCTGCGAGGCTCGGACATTCAATGACGTCCAGCGTGCGACTGGCATGCTCCCACACCTGCCTGCAGGGCATTCGCCACAGCCTCAACCCTCTTGACATGTTCTCACTAGTTGCAATGCCCCAGGCTCCACTGAGAGCCGCAATGGCAGTGGGAGCCACAACCCACCCTTCCCAGGAGAGCAGTCCTCTGGATGCTTAATTCTGTCCTGCCGACCCCTGATGACCCAAGCTCACTCCTGAACCCAGGTCATCGGCGTGGCGCAAGGTGTGGCGTCCAGTGCCTCAACCCTCAGTGCCACCGGGATGGCCTACTGCTGAAGCTGTTGAGCACAGCGTGAAACGCTGCAACTAACTGAATGTTGTATTGGGAGTCTGTGACATGAACATTTCAACGCTTGCAATGCGCTGACTCCTGATACAAAATACAGACTGTCAGGCCGATGGTGGGTTCAACATAACGAGCATATATTATACAAAAGAACACACACACACACACACACGAGATCACTGTTTATTTATAATTTATTTAACAATAAACAGCAGAAAATCATTTCCTATCTCCTTTAATATTTAAGTGTTAAAATGGATGAGTACTATAAACCGGTTTCAAAAGGGGATCACAGTAGCACATTCCCTAATAAATCTACGTGCGCCATTGTGGAATTGATAGCATATGTGATTTAATTAAAGCAAGGGCTATTTAATGGTGATGGTTGTTGGCTAACTCTGCCCCTTGAGGAAGACTCACTAGCCTGAGTCAATACGTAGGGGTGGTAGCAAAGTTCTAGTCTTGCTTTCTGTGGTCAATAAATAAACATTGTGCACATCACTCAGTACTGTGTATTGTACCCAGCTCAAATCAGGAGGTTATACTGCCCTTGTAAGGCATCTTCTAGAGTATGGAGTTCAGTACTGGTGCCCACACCTCAAAAAGGACATTAACCTGCTGGAGAAGGTCCAAAGGAGGGCTACAAAGATGAAAGTGGGTCAGCAGGGTAAGGCATATGAGGAGAGGTTGAGGGCACTGAACATGTACTCCCTGGAGGATGGGGGGGGACATAATTGGGACCTTCAAGTACTTGAAAGGGATAAATAAGGTGGATAAGGAGAGTCTCTTTAAGCTGAGTGGCAACCGTAACATGAGGGGACATAGTCTTAAATTGGAGGGTGGGAAGTTTAAGAGGGAGGTCAGAAAGCACTTCCTCACAGACAGGGTGGTGGACACTTGGAATGCGCTGCCAGAAGAGGTGATCTCATTGAAGACAGTGGGCAGCTTTAAGATAGGCATAGGGGGGAAGGTAAGGATCATGGGTAGGGAGGATGCGAGGTGTGGGGAGGGAGGGCAGGGACAGTAGCTCAAGCTGTGTACCCTGCAATATGAGCAGACTAGATAGACCAAATGGTCTTCTTCTGCTGGCTTCTTCGTATGTTCGTATGAAGGTTCCAGGCAACAGGGCAGCTCCCTGTCTTCTAACCTGCAGCACTGACTGCACAACTTGGTGTGCTCAGGATACTGCAGGGTATCATAACCCCGTGGGTGCGCTCAGGGTACTGCAGGGTATCATAACCCCGTGGGTGCACTCAGGATACTGCAGGGTGTCATAATCCCATGGGCGTGTTCAGGATATCATAACCCTGTGGTTGCACTCAGGATACTGCAGGGTATCAACCCTGTGGGTGTGCTCAGGATACAGCAGAGTATCAAAACCCCATGGGTGTGCTAAGTATACTGCAGGGTTTCATAACCCCATGGGTGTGTTCAGTATACTGCACAGGGTATCATAACCCCATGGGTGTGTTCAGTATACTACAGAGTATAATAATCCTGTGGGTGTGCTCAGAATACTGCAGGGTATCATAGCCCCATGGGTGTGCTGAGGACACTAAAGGGTATCATAACCTCGTGGGTGTGCTGAAGATACTGCAAGGTATCATACATAACCCCTTGGGTGTCCTCCACATACTGCAGGGTATCATAACCTTGTGGGTGTGCTCAGGATACAGCAGAATATCATAACCCGTGGGTGTGCTCAGGATATCATAATCCCATGGGTGTGCTCAGGATAGTGCAGGGTATCGTAACCCTGTGGGTGTGCTCAGGATACTGCAGGGTATCATAACCCGTGGGTGTGCTCAGGATACTGCAGGGTATCATAACCCCATGGGGTGCGCTCAGGATACAACAGAGTATCATAACCCTGTGGGTGCACTCAGGATACTGCAGAATATGTGCAGTATACTGCAGGGTGTCATAACCCCATGTGTGTGCTCAGGATACTGCATGGTGTCATGGCCCTGTGGGCGCGCTCAGGATACCATAACCCTGTGGTTGCACTCAGGATACTGCAGGGTATCATAACCCAGTGGGTGTGCTCAGGATACAGAAGAGTATCATAACCCTGTGGGTGTGCTCAGGATACTGCAGGGTATCATAACGTTGGGGGTGTGCTCAGGATACTGCAGGGTATCATAATCCCGTGGGTGCATTCAGGATACTGCAGGGTGTCATAACCCTCATGGGTGTGCTCAGGATACAGCACAGTGTCTTAAGCCTGTGGGTGCACTCAGGATACAGCAGAGTAACATAACCCTGCTAGTGTGCTCAGGATACAGCACAGTGTCTTAACCCCATGGGTGCACTCAGGATACTGCAGGGTATCATAACCCTGTGGGTCTGCTCAGGATACTGCAGGGTATCATAACCCCTGTGGACGTGCTAACGATACTGCAGGGTATCTTAACCCCGTGGGTGTGCTCAGGATACTGCAGGGTATCATAACCCTGTGTGTGTGCTCAGGATATCATAACCCTGTGGTTGCACTCAGGATACTGCAGGGTATCAACCCTGTGGATGTGCTCAGGATATAGCAGAGTATCAAAACCCCATCGTTGTGCTCAGTATACTGCAGGGTATCATCACCCCATGGGTGTGTTCAGTATACTGCAGGGTATCCTAACCCCATGGGTGTGTTCAGTATACTTCAGGGTACAATCCTGAGGGTGTGCTCAGAATACTGCAGGGTATCATAACCCCGTGGGTGTGCTGAGGATACTAAAGGGTATCATAACCTTGTGGGTGTGCTGAGGATACTGCAGGGTATCATAACCCCGTGGGTGCACTCAGGATACAGCAGAGTATCTTAACCCTGTTGGTGTGCTCAGGATACAGCACAGTGTCTTAACCCCGTGGGTGCACTCAGGATACTGCAGGGTATCATAACCCTGTGGGTCTGCTCAGGATACTGCAGGATATCATAACCCCTGTGGGTGTGCTCAGGATACTGCAGGGTATCATAACCTCATGGGTGCGCTCAGGATACTGCAGGATATCATAACCCCTGTGGGTGTGCTCAGGATACCGCAGAGTATCATAACCCCGCGGGTCCGCTCAGGATACTGTAAGGTATTATAACCCCATGAGTGTCCTCAGGATACAGCAGAGTATCATAATCCTATGGGTGTGCTCAGGATACTGCAGGGTATCATAACCCCATAGGTGTGCTCTGAATAGTGCAGTGTGTCATAACCCCATGTGTGTGCTCAAGATACTGCAACATGTCATAAGCCCGTGGGTGCGCTCAGGATACAGCACAGTATCATAACCCTGTGGCTGTGTTCAGGATACTGCAGGGTATCATAACTCCGTGGGTGCGTTCAGGATACAGCAGAGTATCATAACCCCATGGGTGTAGCCAGCTCGGTGGCACTGAGGGTTGAGACACTGGACACCACACCTCACTTCACGCTGGCAACCCGGGTTCGGAAACGAGCCTGGGTCATCAGGGGTCAGCAGGGGAGGACTAGGATTGAGCCTCTGATGACAGCTCTCCTAGTCCTGGGGATAAGGGGTTGATGTACACCACGCTCTGCTGGTCCCTTGGGACACCTGGAGGTACTACAGAGGCGCAAGTACCTAGTGGGGGAAGCATGGTTGACATCTGCATGTTAGTGCGCTGATGTCATGACATGCCTGTCCTTCCATTGGGGGATAAAGGAAAAAGGCAGTACAAGCCCGTGGCAGCTTGATGGCCGCAGTTTCGCCGACCGACCAATGATGCCTGGATGGCATGTGCCGGTAATGTTCCTCGCCGAACGGGGGGGCCCCTTCCACAGGTGTAGCTGTGTTTGCCAGCTGAGCATGCGAGCTTCGGGGTCGGAGGTGAAGTGGAGAAGCAGTGGCTGGATGTGGAGCAGGGCTGTGGCTGAAGGTAGGAAAAATTGTTAAATGATAAAAAAAAAATAAAAAATAACCCCGTGGGTGTGCTCAGGATACAGCAGAGTATCATTACCCCGTGGGTGTACTCAGGATACAGCATAGTATCATAATCCTGTGGGTTCGCTCAGGATACAGCACAGTATCATAACCCCATGGGTGTGCTCAGGATATCATAACCCCGTGAGTGTGCTCAGGATACTTCAGGGTATCGTAATCCCGTGGGTTCGCTCAGGATATAGCACAGTATCATAACCCCATGGGTGTGCTCAGGATACTGCAGGATATCATAACCCCGTGAGTGTGCTCAGGATACTTCAGGGTATCATAACCCCGTGGGTGTGCTCCGGATACAGCAGAGTATTATAATCCTGTGGGTGTGCTCAGGATACAGCAGAGTATCGTAACTCGTGGGTGTGCTCAGGATACTTCAGGGTAACATAATCCCATGGGTGCGCTCAGGATACAGCAGAGTATCATAACCCCATGGGTGTGCTCAGGATACAGCAGAGTATCATAACCCTGTGGGTGTGCTCAGGATACTGCAGGGTATCATAACCCCATGGGTGTGCTCAGGATACTGCAGTGTCATAACCCCATGTGTGTGCTCAAGATACTGCATGGTGTCATAAGCCCGTGGGTGCGCTCAGGATACAGCAGAGTATCATAACCCCATGGGTGTGCTCAGGATGCAGCAGAGTATCATAACCCAGTGGGTGCACTCAGGATACTGCAGGGTATCATAACCCCATGGGTGTGCTCAGCATACTGCAGGATATCATAACACCATGAGTGTGCTCAGGATACTTCAGGGTATCATAACCCCGTGGGTTCGCTCAGGATACCGCACAGTATCATAACCCCATGGGTGTGCTCAGGATACTGCAGGATATCATAACCCCGTGAGTGTGCTCAGGATACTTCAGGGTATCATAACCCCATGGGTGTGCTCCGGATACAGCAGAGTATCATAATCCTGTGGGTGTGCTCAGGATACAACAGAGTATCGTAACCCATGGGTGTACTCAGGATACTTCAGGGTAACATAACCCCATAGGTGTGCTCAGGATACAGCAGAGTATCATAACCCTGTGTGTGTGTGTGCTCAGTATACTGCAGAGTATCATAACCCTGTAGGTGTGCTCAGGATATTACAGGGTATCATAACCCTGTGGGTGTGCTCAGGATACTGCAGGGTATCATAACCTCGTGGGTTTGCTTAGGATACTGCAGGGTATCATAACTCCATGGGTGTGCTCAGTATACTGCAGGGTATCATAACCCTGTGGGTGTGCTCAGGACACTGCATGGTATCACAACCCGTGGGTGCACTAAGGATACTGCAGGGTATCATAATCCTGTGGGTGTGCTCGGAATACTGCAGGGTATCATAATCCCATGGGTGTGCTCGGAATACTGCAGGGTATCATAACCCTGTGGGTGTGCTCAGGATACTGCAGAGTATCATAACCCCATGGGTGCGCTCAGGCTACAACAGAGTATCATAACCCCGTGGGTGCACTCAGGATACAGCAGAGTATCATAACCCTGTGGGTGTGCTCAGGATATTGCAGGGTATCATAACCCTGTGGGTGCGCTCAGGATACTGCAGGGTATCATAATCTCGTGGGTTTGCTTAGGATTCTGCAGGGTATCATAATTCCATGGGTACGCTCAGTATATTGCAGGGTATCATAACCCTGTGGGTGTGCTCAGGATACTGCATGGTATCATAAACCCATGGGTACACTAAGGATACTGCAGGGTATCATAATCCCGTGGGTGTGCTCGGAATACTGCAGGGTATCATAACCCTGTGGGTGCACTCAGGATACTGCAGGGTATCATGACCCTGTGGGTTTGCTCAGGATACTGCAGGGTATCATAACCCCGTGGGTGTGCTCAGGTTACAGCAGAGTATCATAACCCCGTGGGTGCGCTCAGGATACAGTAGAGTATCATAACCCCATGGGTGTGCTCAGGATACAGCAGAGTATCATAACCCTGTGGGTGTGCTCAGGATATTGCAGGGTATCATAACCCTGTGGATGCGCTCAGGATACTGCAGGGTATCATAACCTCGTGGGTTTGCTTAGGATTCTGCAGGGTATCATAATTCCATGGGTGCGCTCAGTATATTGCAGGGTATCATAACCCTGTGGGTGTGCTCAGGATACTGCATGGTATCATAAGCCCATGGGTACACTAAGGATACTGCAGGGTACACTAAGGATACTGCAGAGTATCATAATCCCGTGGGTGTGCTCGGAATACTGCAGGGTATCATAATCCCGTGGGTGTGCTCGGAATACTGCAGGGTATCATAACCCCGTGGGTGCACTCAGGATACTGCAGGGTATCATGACCCTGTGGGTTTGCTCAGGATACTGCAGGGTATCATAACCCCATGGGTGTGCTCAGGATACAGCAGGGTATCATAACCCCGTGGGTGCGCTCAGGATACGGTAGAGTATCATAACCCCATGGGTGTGCTCAGGATACAGCAGAGTATCATAACCCCGTGGGTGTGCTCAGGATACTTCAGGGTAATATAACCCCGTGGGTGTGCTCAGGACACAGCAGAGTATCATAACCCAGTGGGTGTGCTCAGGATACTGCAGGATATCATAACCCCGTGGGTGTGCTCAGGATACTTCAGGGTATCATAACCCCATGGGTGTGCTCCAGATACAGCACAGTATCATAACCCTGTGGGTGTGCTGAGTATACCAAAGGGTATCATAACCTTGTGGGTGTGCTCAGGATACTTCAGGGTATCATAACCCTGTGGGTGTGCTCGGGATACAGCAGAGTATCATAACCCCGTGGGTGTGCTCTGGATACAGCAATGTATCATAACCCTATAGGTGTGCTGAGGATACTAAAGGGTACCATAACCTTGTGGGTGTGCTCAGGATATTTCAGGGTATCATAACCCCGTGGGTGTGCTCAGGATACAGCAGAGTACCATAACCCCGTGGGTGTGCTCAGTATACTGCAGGGTATCATAACCCCATGGGTGCACTCAGGATACAGCAGACTATCATAACCCCGTGGGTGCACTCAGGATACAGCAGAGAATCATGACCCTGTGGGTGCACTCAGGATACTGCAGAATGTGCGCAGTATGCTGCAGGGTGTCATAACCCTGTGTGTATGCTCAGAAGACTGCAGGGTGTCATGGTCCTGTGGGCGTGCTCAGGATACCATAACCCTGTGGTTGCATTCAGGATACTGCAGGGTATCATAATCCAGTGGGTGTGCTCAGGATACAGCAGAATATCGTAACCCCGTGGGTGTGCTCAGTATAGTGCAGGGTATCATAACCCTATAGGTGTGCTCAGGGTACTATACTGCACAGTATCATAACCACGTGGGTGCACTCAGTATACTGCAGGGTATCATAATCCCGTGGGTGTGCTCAGGATATTGCAGGGTATCATAACCCTGTGGGTCTGCTCAGGATACTGCAGGGTATCATAACCCCATGGGTGCGCTCAGGATACTGGAGGGTATCATAACCCTGTGGGTGCACTCAGGATACAGCAAAGTATCATAACCCCATGGGTGTGCTCAGGATATTGCAGAGAATCATAACCCCATGGGCATGCTCAGGATATCATAACCCTGTGGGTGTGCTCTGGATACTGCAGGGTATCATAACCTTGTGGGTGTGCTGAGGATACTGCAGAGTATCATAACCCCACGGGTCCGCTCAGGATACTGTAAGGTATTATAACCCCATGAGTGTCCTCAGGATACAGCAGCGTATCATAATCCTATGGGTGTGCTCAGGATACTGTCAGGGCATCATAACCCCATAGGTGTGCTCGGAATAGTGCAGAGTGTCCTAACCCTATGTGTGTGCTCAAGATACTGCAACGTGTCATAAGCCCGTGGGTGCACTCAGGATACAGCAGAGTATCATAACCCTGTGGCTGTGCTCAGGATACTGCAGGGTATCATAACCCTGTGGGTGCGCTCAGGATACAGCAGAGTATCATAACCCCATGGGTGTAGCCAGCTCGGTGGCACTGAGGGTTGAGGCGCTGGACACCACACCTCACTCCACGCTGGCAACCTGGGTTCGGGAATGAGCCTGGGTCATCGGGGGTCGGCAGGGGAGGACTAGGATTGAGCGTCTGATGACAGCTCTCCTAGTCCTGGGGATAAGGGGTTGATGTACACCACGCTCTGCTGGTCCCTTGGGACACCCAGAGGTACTACAGAGGCACAGGTACCTAGTGGGGGAAGCATGGCAGACATCTGCATGTTAGTGCGCTGATGTCATGGCACACCTGTGCTTCCATTGGGGGATAAAGGAAAATGGCAGCACGAGCCCATGGCAGCTTGATGGCTGCAGTTTCGCTGACCGACCAATGATACCTGGATGGCATGTGCTGGTAATGTTCCTCGCCGAGGTGGGCCCCTTTCACAGGTGTAGCTGTGTCTGGCAGCTGGGCATGTGAGCTTCGGGGTCGGAGGTGAAGCAGAGAAGCGGTGGCTGGATGTGGAGCAGGGCTGTGGTTGAAGGTAGGAAAAATTGTTAAATGATAAAATAAATAAATAACCCCGTGGGTGTGCTCAGGATACAGCAGAGTATCATTACCCCGTGGGTGTACTCAGGATACAGCATAGTATCATAATCCTGTGGGATCGCTCAGGATACAGCACAGTATCATAACCCCATGGGTGTGCTCAGGATACTGCAGGATATCATAACCCCATGGGTGTGCTCAGGATACTGCAGGATATCATAACCCCGTGAGTGTGCTCAGGATACTTCAGGGTATCATAACCCCGTGGGTTCGCTTAGGATACCGCACAGTATCATAACCCCGTGGGTGTGCTCAGGATACAGCAGGGTATCATAACCCCGTGGGTGTGCTCAGGATACAGCACAGTATCATAACACTGATGGTGTGCTCAGGATACAGCACAGTGTCTTAACCCCGTGGGTGCACTCAGGATACTGCAGAGTATCATAACCCTGTGGGTCTGCTCAGGATACTGCAGGGTATCATAACCCCTGTGGACATGCTCAGGATACTGCAGGGTATCATAACCCCGTGGGTGTGCTCAGGATACTGCAGAGTATCATAACCCCGTGGGCGTGCTCAGGATATCATAACCCTGTGGTTGCACTCAGGATACTGCAGGGTATCAACCCTGTGGATGTGCTCAGGATATAGCAGAGTATCAAAACCCCATCGTTGTGCTCAGTATACTGCAGGGTATCATAACCCCATGGGTGTGTTCAGTATACTGCAGGGTATCCTAACCCCATGGGTGTGTTCAGTATACTGCAGGGTATCATAATCCTGAGGGTGTGCTCAGAATACTGCAGGGTATCATAACCCCGTGGGTGTGCTGAGGATACTAAAGGGTATCATAACCCCGTGGGTGTGCTGAGGATACTGCAGGGTATCATAACCCCGTGGGTGCACTCAGGATACAGCAGAGTATCATAACCCTGTTGGTGTGCTCAGGATACCGCACAGTGTCTTAACCCCGTGGGTGCACTCAGGATACTGCACGGTATCATAACCCTGTGGGTCTGCTCAGGATACTGCAGGGTATCATAACCCCTGTGGGTGCGCTCACGATACTGGAGCGTATCATAACCCTGTGGCTGCACTCAGGATACAGCAAAGTATGGGGGACTTCCGGTGACGTCAGCAGGAGGAATGGCAGCTTAATTTGAGAGACTCCCCCAGCTGCAGAATAAATCAATCGGCATCCCCATCAATAAGAAATGCAATCCCCAGCTAAAGGCACCAGATCGAAAGCAGGGGATGGTAAAAACAGCCAAACGCCAGCGAGGAAGCTGCAGCTGCTGTTACAAGGGGGAAAAAATGAAAAAATGCCCGGGCCTACGGAGGATGAAGGCGCGACCCCCACAGACCAGTCCCCCGAGGACTATCCCCAGTTAATAACGTCGATACTGCAGACAGCAAAAATGGTCCAGAAAATAGATCATACACTTACAGAATTAAAAACGGATATCAACAGGATCGAGCACAGAGCAGATAAGCTGGAGCTGAGCCTCACTAACACGACTGAACAAACGGATCGACATGACCGCCTGGTGCTCTATTTGATGGCCTGAGAGAGAGAACTTCAAGCCAAACTAGACGACCTTGAGGGACGCAGCAGGAGACAAAATATAAGAGTATACGGCATTCCTGAAGGCACAGAAAAGGGAGGCACAGACAATTGCTTTCATGCAAAAGCTACTATCGGAGCTTTTAAATCTCCCGCCAGAAATGGACGTCTCCATGGATAGGGCACATCGCTCTCTAGTCCCCAGACCGTCGGCTCCAAATTCAAGGCCCCGCTCATTTGTTGTACGAATGTCAAACTATACTTCTAAAGAAGAGATCCTCAAAAGAGCATGGCGGAAAAAAAAAGTAATGTATGGGGCACACAGAATAATTATAGATAATGACTATTCAGCGGGAGTACAAGAAGCGAGGCGGAACATGTGGTCGATGGTGAAGCAACTGAGGGCGCGTAATGTGAAGGCACAGATGTTATTTCCAGCGAGGTTGAGAGTGGAATCGAAACAAGGAGTGAAGAATTTTGAAAATTTACTAGCCGCTAGATCCTTCCTTGAAGAGAACGACATTTCGGTCCCAGGGCTAGAAAGGGAGAGATTGGAGAAGGAGCTGAAGGAGTCGGCGTGGTCAGTGGCACAGAGAAGACTGACAGGTCGGGGAAGATCGAGCGCCATGAACCTTAGAGGGGATGTTGCAGCTCTCATTAGACCGTACGTCTCGAGGGTTCAACTCAGCGGTCTCATCCCAGAGGAGGATGCATCGGAAGATGTTTGATCATAAAAAATGGCCACTCATGCGGGGAGAAGACTTCGGAGGTAAACGACTCCACAACACCCTGTAGGACTCTAGAAGACAAAGATGGACTAAGGGGTAAAATGGAACTTGGGAGGGGAAAGGATCGGAAATAGTAAAATGACTATAATACATCAGGGTTAGGGGTTAGAGATGTAACAAGGAGGACTTAAAATGCACAAGGATGATACCAGAGCCAAAAAAGGGAAGCTAATTGAAGTCGGAAGGGAGCCTCGTTAGAGGAAATTTGGCGGATGGGGAGGAGGGTGGTGGATGGAAGACTCATTGTTGGAGAGGACAGGGGATTTGGAGGGAGAGGAATGGGAAGGTGGATTAGATTGTACCCTCCTACTCCCGTGGGGAGCTGAAAGAAAGGTGGGAAATGGAAGGATCCATTGTGCTGTCGGGATGCGGGGGACGGGGGAGGCAGGGAAGACATGAACTAGCAGATTGTGAGGACGACGCTTAGGGGGACAGAGGGCCTGGGGGTCATGGACCCAGATGTAGATCAGGGGAGCAATGACGCACCGAGGACTCCGAGACCTGTCGAGGGTTGGGGTTCCTATGGGCTGTAATTCAGACAGCATATCAGGGATTGCCCGTGATAAGGAAGGAAAGAGAAGAGGGAGGAGAGATTTTTTCCTTCCTGGGGAGAGGGAAAGAAGGAAAAGGAGCTGGGGAAAGCACTGGGAAGATGGAGCAGAAGGGTGCTCTTGTTTGCTATTTACTCATGCTGACGTTGGAGTGTAGCAGGGGGGCTCAGACCCCAGAATAAAAGCCCTGATAGGGATTGGCCTGGAACATCTTACAGGGCGTAGTGTCACAAGGGAGGCACTCTCCAGTCCATACAAGGTAGGATGGGCTGACCTAGGAAATTGGTTACCGCAGAGTTTGGGACTGATATCCCCTGGAAGCTATCCACCAGGATATAAAAAAGCTTTTGAACATGGGGATGCAGAGGGAGGGTTCTATACACTGCGGGTAAAGTTGTTATATAGAATTAGTAGTTTTACAGTTACGAATTTAGATATTGTAGATGTTAATATGGTTAAATGGATTGCAACCCCACTTAAAGGGGCAGTTACAGGGAGAATTGCTATAGATAAACAAAAAAGCTGCCGAGTTGGGGACAGCTATGATATACATTGGATTTTTTGCAGACAACAGGCACGGCACAAAGAACATACTGAATTAAGGCACAGTGTGAAAGGGAGAAACAAGTCGAGGGGAGGGACACCCCAAAAAGAGAAGGGGGAGAAGGAAAGATACATCTGGAAGTCAAATTGGAACTTAGATCACTAAACAGGATGAGGAACTTGATCATGGATAAAGTAAAGACTAAAATACTCTCACTGAACGAAATGGATAAAAACCCATAAAAAGAAAACGCCTTCAGAAATTCTTAAAGAGACAGGCATGTGAAGTACATTTTATTCAGGAGACACATCTTTCCCCTGAGGAGGTTCTTAAACTTAGGAACAGGGACTTCCTGAATATATACCACGCATCTCTGCCCACAGGAAGGAAAAGGGGAGTGGCCATGCTCCTTTCGGCCACGTTTCCATTCGTAGTGGACGAGGTAATAAGGGATGAGGGGGCTAGATATGTTTTGGTGGTAGGCCGTGTCCAGGACCTTCAAATATCCCTGCTGAATGTATATGCCCAGCCGGGGACACAGACACCCTTCTTTGCAGATCTATTTAAATTAATAGTGGAAAGGCAAAGGGACACTAATTGCTGGGGGACTGGAATGTGGTGCTGGATAGGGCCCTAGATACTACTTCAAACATCCCAGCCCAAACCAAAAATCTCTAGGTCTTTGAAGAGACTTATGAGAGACACGGGCATAACGGATGTCTGGAGAGAGAAGTACCACAAAGCAAGAGATTATACATTTTACTCACCCAGGTATGGCATCTTCTCGAGAATAGACATGTTTTTTGCATATAGCAGGGATGTCTCAGTCTTTGACACGGTATGGGTGGGTACTGAAACTATATCAGACCACAAACCATTGTTCGCTAAGCTAGATCTCCAACTACCCAAAAAACCTACACACTAGAGGTTAAATATAAGTCTACTCTGGGACGAAAGGATAAAGGAGATGATAAAGAACACTATTCAGCTAAATGAGGCTCCAGAGGTTGCTCCTCAAACCCTGTGGGATACGGTCAAGACTTTAGTAAGGGGGAAACTAATATCAATAGCCACTTACAAAAAAAAGGGAGAGAGAAAAACAAAGAGAGCAAATAAAACAGGAACTCCTAGAGTTAGAAAGACAACAGAAGTTAAAGTTTAATGTAGAAGAGAGAGAGAGATAAGGGACCTTACACACACTTCAGAGGATGCAACTCAGAAACTGAAGGGCATTATTACGTATAAAACAGTCTTACTATGAAGGGGGCCAAGAGCCACCGCTTTTGGCTCACCGCCTTAAACAGCAAACGCTGGGCAAATATTACTGAATAAGACATCCGGGTACGGGGACAATCCTGCATAGTTGGGAACAAATAACAGAAAGGTTCGTTGCCTATTACAAAAATCTATGTCAGCCCCAACAGAACACGAGGCCTGAAGAGGCAGTTCAGTTTTTAGCGGCACTGCACCTCCCTGAACTTACCGAAGCCCACAGAAAGACATTGGAGCAACCAATTACACAAAGAGAAATCTTGGACACCATAGGTAGGCTAAAGGCAAATAAATGTCTGGGCCCGGACGGGTTTGGGGGAGAATTCTACAAAATATTCCAGACGGAACTGAGCCCTCTTTTAAATTCAGTCTATAACCAAATATGGCTGGAGGGGGTTAAAGTTCCTCCTTCTTGGAATTACACCTCCATAACGGTAATACCAAAGGAGGGAAAGGATCCGAGGGAGTGCGGGTCATATAGACCAGTCTCTACTTAATGTAGACTATAAAATTTTCACAGCGATCATAGCAGCGCGCCTACAGTCTTTATATGCAGGACCTAATACACCCGGACCAAACGGGCTTTGTAGAGGGCAAGCAGGCCCCAGAAGGGTGAGGCAGACCATAGACATCATTGATATAATTAATAAAAGAAAAATACCAGCCTGTCTTATGAGCCTAGAGCGGAGAAGGCGTTTGATAAGGTGGATTGGAATCTTTCCTAGTTCTTGGGAGAATGGGATTCCCACCACATTCCTGGAGGCAATTAAAACTCTGTACGCCTACCCACAAGCTTATGTAAAGGTTAATGGAGGGATCTCGCAGAGATTCACACTAGGGCGGGGCACGAGGCAGGGCTGTCCTCTGTCACCCCTTCTATTTGACTTATATATAGAGCCACTAGCCCAAGCAATAAGGGAATCAAAAGAGATTAAAGAGATAGACATAGAGGGGGAGGAACATAAAATATCTTTGTACGCGAATGATGTTCTCTTATATATAGCTAATCCAAATGAGTCCATCCCAAAAATCTGGGAACTCATAGATAAATTCCATCAGTATTCAGGATACACACTTAATAAAAATAAAACGGATGTCTTGAGATTTCACTTCATCCCACAGAGGAGGTGCTACAGACCCTGAAGACACAGTGGAACAAAGAGATGATTAAATACCTGGGTATACAAATCCTAAAATCTGATGTTGTTATATGCAAATAACCTTGAACATATAACGAATCAGACTAAACAAAGATATTAAAAGGTGGAGACACTCAACTTGCCACTATACTCAAGGATACAGTCAATATCTATGAATGTACTCCAAGTACCTGTACATGTTCCAGTGTCTCCCCATTAAAATACATAAGAATCAATTCCAGATCTGGCAAAGGATGCTAACAAGATTCATCTGGAACAAAAGAAGACCAAGACTTAAGGTGGGGGTCCTCAGTCAAGTAAAAATCAAGGGGTCGGAATGTACCTAATCTGAGGACTACTTTTTAGCCACACAGCTAAAATGGGCCCTGCTTTGGTCAATTAGCTCTTGCAAGGTGAGGTGGAAAACAATAGAGGTAGCTCTAACAGATGGTACACCACTAGGAGCCAGAGTAATGGGGACCAAGGTACAAGGTAGAGAGAAGGATATAACTTTAATAGCAGTTAGAAATACACTAGGGTCTCTCAAAAGACTATGCAATAAACATAGAGTGGAGGAGGAGACATGGTCGTTGAGATGGTTTGCTTGGGACTCGGATTTTTCCCCATCTAAACAAGATCTTACTTTTAGAAACTGGGGGAGACTGGGATTGCACTCTCTGAGTCACTTTCTCGGGAGATGCGGTCATAGAGTTTGCCCAGGTTGAGAGGAATTTTCCTTAGACAGTCAGACTATTTTAGATATCTCCAAATAAGATCGATATATACACCTTACAAAGAAATACATGAGCCCATCCTCAAACGAAGTTAAGAGATACCATAATTGATATATTGAACTTAACGAGGGCCAAGGGCCTTATTTCAGCTATATATGAGGCTCTGAGGATCGAGGAGGGACCAAACTATACACATTAGGAACAGATGGGAAAAGGAAATGGGGAACACCCAGAGGAGAGGGCCTGGACATCCGCTGACTGGAGCTCTGCACACACGCCCCTCTCCTTATTGGAGAGAATATGAAAGGAAGGTCCGTAAGGTACTTTATACCCCAAAGACACAAAGTAAGTGGGACAAGAATTGCTCAGGGTCTTGTTGGAGGGGCTGCGGAGCTGTTAAGGCAGACTACCTTCATATGTTCTGGTCAGGCCGGGTCCTCACACAATACTGGAAAGATGTAGAAATGAAGATAAAAAATATACTATCCATACAATCAAACCTGGGTTCGAAAAACCTAGTATTGGGGATACTACCGGAAGAAATAAGGGGAGCAAATCGAACCTATCTATGGAATATTTTTCTGGTGGCGTCCCATAAGGCCGTGACCAGGAAGTGGCTTACTGAGACCCCACCGACAAACCAAGACTGGGAGTTAATTGTAAATCAAATAAAGGATATGGAGGAAGTGACATATAGAATAAATCTGAGGGGACAAATTTGAAGGGAGAAATGGACCCCCTGGTTTTTGGAAATAGAGAACAAAGAGAACGAAGAAAAAGGGTGAAAAGGGGGAAGGGGAAAATAGGAGGCGAGAGAATATCCGAATAAGAAGTTTCTGGTCTTGACAAGCCTCACCTTACAGGATTGAATACATAGAAGCATATAAAATGATAAGGTCAATGAATGTAATATTATGAATAAAATAGAAGGGATCGGGTGGGGGGGAAACTAAGTAAGTAAGAAAATCTGAACACGTATAGTCCTCTACACTGTGCATTGAAGAAAAATGAAATGTAAAAGATCTTTATATATGTGCCAAATATGCAATAAACTTGAATATAAAAAAGGATAAAGTATCATAACCCCATGGGTGTGCTCAGCATACTGCAGGATATCATAACCCCGTGAGTGTGCTCAGGATACTTCAGGGTATCATAACCCAGTGGGTTCGCTCAGGATACCGCACAGTATCATAACCCCATGGGTGTGCTCAGGATACTGCAGGATATCATAACCCCGTGAGTGTGCTCAGGATACTTCAGGGTATCATAACCCCATGGGTGTGCTCCGGATACAGCAGAGTATCATAATCATGTGGGTGTGCTCAGGATACAACAGAGTATCGTAACCCATGGGTGTACTCAGGATACTTCAGGGTAACATAACCCCGTGGGTGTGCTCAGGATACAGCAGAGTATCATAACCCTGTGGGTGTGCTCAGTATACTGCAGAGTATCATAACCCTGTGGGTGTGCTCAGGATATTACAGGGTATCATAACCCTGTGGGTGTGCTCAGGATACTGCAGGGTATCATAACCTCGTGGGTTTGCTTAGGATACTGCAGGGTATCATAACTCCATGGGTGTGCCCAGTATACTGCAGGGTATCATAACCCTGTGGGTGTGCTCAGGACACTGCATGGTATCACAACCCGTGGGTGCACTAAGGATACTGCAGAGTATCATAATCCCGTGGGTGTGCTCAGAAAACTGCAGGGTATCATAATCCCATGGGTGTGCTCGGAATACTGCAGGGTATCATAACCCTGTGGGTGCACTCAGGACACTGCAAGGTATCATAACCCTGTTGGTTGCGCTCAGGATACTGCAGGGTATCATAACCCTGTGGGTTTGCTCAGGATACTGTAGGGTATCATAACCCCGTGGGTGTGCTCAGGATACAGCAGAGTATCATAACCCCGTGGGTGTGCTCCGGATACAGTAGAGTATCATAACCCCGTGGGTGTGCTCAGGATACAGCAGAGTATCATAACTCCGTGGGTGTGCTTAGGATACAGCAGAGTATCATAACCCCGTGAGTGTGCTCAGGATACTTCAGGGTAACATAACCCTGTGGGTGTCCTCAGGACACAGCAGAGTATCATAACCACGTGGGTGTGCTCAGGATACTGCAGGATATCATAACCCCGTGGGTATGCTCAGGATACTTCAGGGTATCATAACCCCATGGGTGTGCTCCGGTTACAGCAGAGTATCATAACCCTGTGGGTGTGCTGAGGATACCAAAGGGTATCATAACCTCGTGGGTGTGCTCAGGATACTTCAGGGTATCATAACCCAGTGGGTGTGTTCGGGATACAGCAGAGTATCATAACCCCATGGGTGTGCTCAGGATACTGCAGAGTATCATAACCCCATCGGTGTGCTGAGGATACAGCAGAGTATCATAACCCCGTGGGTGCGCTCAGGATACTGCAGAGTATCATAACCCCATCGGTGTGCTGAGGATACAGCAGAGTATCATAACCCCATGGGTGCGCTCAGGATACAGCAGAGTATCATAACCCCGTGGGTGCACTCAGGATACAGCAAGGTATCATAACCCCCTGGGTGTGCTCAAGATACAGCAGAGTATCATAACCCTGTGGGTGTGCTCAGGATACTGCAGGGTATCATAACCCTGTGGGTGTGCTCAGGATACTGCAGTGTCATAACCCCATGTGTGTGCTCAAGATACTGCATGGTGTCATAAGCCCGTGGGTGCGCTCAGTATACAGCAAAGTATCATAACCCCATGGGTGTGCTCAGGATACTGCAGGATATCATAACCCCGTGAGTGTGCTCAGGATACTTCAGGGTATCATAACCCCGTGGGTTCGCTCAGGATACCGCACAATATCATAACCCCATAGGTGTGCTCAGGATACTGCAGAGTATCATAACCCTGTGGGTGTGCTGAGGATACCAAAGGGTATCATAACCTCATGGGTGTGCTCAGGATACTTCAGGGTATCATAACCCAGTGGGTGTGCTCGGGATACAGCAGAGTATCATAACCCCATGGCTGAGCTCAGGATACTGCAGAGTATCATAACCCCATCGGTGTGCTGAGGATACAGCAGAGTATCATAACCCCGTGGGTGCGCTCAGGATACTGCAGAGTATCATAACCCCGTGGGTGCGCTCAGGATACAGCAGAGTATCATAACCCCGTGGGTGCGCTCAGGATACAGCAGGGTATCATAAACCCATGTGTGTGCTCAAGATATTGCATGGTGTCATAAGCCCGTGGGTGCGCTCAGGATACAGCAGAGTATCATAACCCTGTGGGTGCACTCAGGATACAGCAGAGTATCATAACCCCATGGGTGTGCTCAGGATGCAGCAGAGTATCATAACCCAGTGGGTGCGCTCAGGATACTGCAGGGTATCATAACCCCATGGGTGCGTTCAGGATACAGCAGAGTATCATAACCCCATGGGTGTGCTCAGGATACAGCAAAGTATCATAACCCCGTGGGTGCACTCAGGATACAGCAAAGTATCATAACCCCATGGGTGTGCTTAGGATACTGCAGGATATCATAACCCCATGAGTGTGCTCAGGATACTTCAGGGTATCATAACCCCATGGGTGTGCTCCGGATACAGCAGAGTATCATAATCATGTGGGTCTGCTCAGGATACAACAGAGTATCGTAACCCATGGGTGTACTCAGGATACTTCAGGGTAACATAACCCCGTGGGTGTGCTGAGGATACAGCAGAGTATCATAACCCTGTGGGTGTGCTCAGGATACTGCAGGGTATCATAACCTCGTGGGTTTGCTTAGGATACTGCAGGGTATCATAACTCCATGGATGTGCTCAGTATACTGCAGGGTATCATAACCCTGTGGGTGTGCTCAGGACACTGCATGGTATCACAACCCGTGGGTGCACTAAGGATACTGCAGGGTATCATAATCCTGTGGGTGTGCTCGGAATACTGCAGGGTATCATAATCCATGGGTGTGCTCGGAATACTGCAGGGTATCATAACCCTGTGGGTGCACTCAGGGTACTGCAGGGTATCATAACCCTGTGGGTGCGCTCAGGATACTGCAGGGTATCGTAACCCTGTGGGTTTGCTCAGGATACTGTAGGGTATCATAACCCCGTGGGTGTGCTCAGGATACAGCAGAGTATCATAACCCTGTGGGTGTGCTCAGGATACAGTAGAGTATCATAACCCCGTGGGTGTGCTCAGGATCCAGCAGAGTATCATAACTCCGTGGGTGTGCTTAGGATACAGCAGAGTATCATAACCCCGTGAGTGTGCTCAGGATACTTCAGGGTAACATAACCCTGTGGGTGCGCTCAGGACACAGCAGAGTATCATAACCACGTGGGTGTGCTCAGGATACTGCAGGATATCATAACCCCATGGGTATGCTCAGGATACTTCAGGGTATCATAACCCCATGGGTGTGCTCCGGATACAGCAGAGTATCATAACCCTGTGGGTGTGCTGAGGATACCAAAGGGTATCATAACCTCGTGGGTGTGCTCAGGATACTTCAGGGTATCATAACCCAGTGGGTGTGCTCGGGATACAGCAGAGTATCATAACCCCATGGCTGTGCTCAGGATACTGCAGAGTATCATAACCCCATCGGTGTGCTGAGGATACAGCAGAGTATCATAACCCCGTGGGTGCGCTCAGGATACTGCAGAGTATCAGAACCCCGTGGGTGCGCTCAGGATACAGCAGGGTATCATAAACCCATGTGTGTGCTCAAGATATTGCATGGTGTCATAAGCCCGTGGGTGCGTTCAGGATACAGCAGAGTATCATAACCCTGTGGGTGTGCTCAGGATATTACAGGGTATCATAACCCTGTGGGTGTGCTCAGGATACTGCAGGGTATCATAACCTCGTGGGTTTGCTTAGGATACTGCAGGGTATCATAACTCCATGGGTATGCTCAGTATACTGCAGGGTATCATAACCCTGTGGGTGTGCTCAGGACACTGCATGGTATCACAACCCGTGGGTGCACTAAGGATACTGCAGAGTATCATAATCCCGTGGGTGTGCTTGGAATACTGCAGGGTATCATAATCCCATGGGTGTGCTTGGAATACTGCAGGGTGTCATAACCCTGTGGGTGCACTCAGGACACTGCAGGGTATCATAACCCTGTGGGTGCGCTCAGGATACTGCAGGGTATCATAACCCTGTAGGTTTGCTCAGGATACTGTAGGGTATCATAAACCCCATGGGTGTGCTCAGGATACAGCAGAGTATCCTAACCCTGTGGGTGTGCTCAGGATACAGTAGAGTATCATAACCCCGTGGGTGTGCTCAGGATACAGCAGAGTATCATAACTCCGTGGGTGTGCTTAGGATACAGCAGAGTATCATAACCCCGTGAGTGTGCTCAGGATACTTCAGGGTAACATAACCCTGTGGGTGTGCTCAGGATACAGCAGAGTATCATAACCCCGTGGTGTGCCCAGGATACTGCAGGATATCATAACCCCATGGGTATGCTCAGGATACTGCAGGTATCATAACCCCATGGGTGTGCTCCGGATACAGCAGAGTATCATAACCCTGTGGGTGTGCTGAGGATACCAAAGGGTATCATAACCTCGTGGGTGTGCTCAGGATACTTCAGAGTATCATAACCCAGTGGGTGTGCTCGGGATACAGCAGAGTATCATAACCCCATGGGTGTGCTCAGGATACTGCAGAGTATCATAACCCCATTGGTGTGCTGAGGATACAGCAGAGTATCATAACCCAGTGGGTGCGCTCAGGATACTGCAGAGTATCATAACCCCATGGGTGTGCTGAGGATACAGCAGAGTATCATAACCCCATGGGTGCGCTCAGGATACAGCAGAGTATCATAACCCCGTGGGTGCGCTCAGGATACAGCAGGTATCATAACCCTGTGGGTGTGCTCAGGATACTGCAGGGTATCATAACCCTGTGGGTGTGCTCAGGATACTGCAGTGTATCATAACCCATGTGGGTGTGCTCAAGATACTGCAGGTGTCATAAGCCCATGGGTGTGCTCAAGATACAGCAGGGTATCATAACCCTGTGGGTGTGCTCAGGATACAGCAGAGTATCATAACCCTGTGGGTGCGCTCAGGATACAGCAGAGTATCATAACCCCATGGGTGTGCTCAGGATACAGCAGAGTATCATAACCCAGTGGGTGTGCTCAGGATGCAGCAGAGTATCATAACCCAGTGGGTGTGCTCAGGATACTGCAGGGTATCATAACCCCGTGGGTGCGCTCAGGATACAGCAGAGTATCATAACCCCATGGGTGTGCTCAGGAGACAGCAAAGTATCATAACCCCGTGGGTGCGTTCAGGATACAGCAAAGTATCATAACCCCGTGGGTGCGATCAGGATACAGCATAGTATCATAACCCCGTGGGTTCACTCAGGATACAGCAAAGTATCATAACCCCGTGGGTGCGCTCAGGATACAGCAGAGTATCATAACCCCATGGGTGCGTTCAGGATACAGCAGAGTATCATAACCCCATGGGTGCGTTCAGGATACAGCAGAGTATCATAACCCCATGGGTGCGCTCAGGATACAGCAGAGTATCATAACCCCGTGGGTGCGCTCAGGATACAGCCGAGTATCATAACCCCATGGGTGCGCTCAGGATACAGCAGAGTATCATAACCCTGTGGGTGTGCTCAGGATACAGCAGGGTATCATATCCCCATAGGTGTGCTCGGGATACTGCAGTGTCATAACCCACTGTGTGCGCTCAAGATACTGCATGGTGTCACAAGCCCGTGGGTGCACTCAGGATACAGCAGAGTATCATAACCCCATGGGTGCGCTGAGGATACAGCAGAGTATCATAACCCTTGTGGGTGCGCTCAGGATACAGCAGAGTATCATAACCCGTGCGGTGCGCTCAGGATACACTGCAGAGATCCTGACCCTGTGGGTGCACTCTATGGATACTGCAGAATACGTAGTATACTGCAGGGTGTCATAACCCTGTGTGTGTGCTCAGGATGCTGCAGGGTGTCATGACCCCGTGGGCATGCTCAGGATACCATAACCCTGTGGTTGCACTCAGGATACTGCAGGGTAGCATAACCCAGAGGGTGTGCTCAGGATACAGCAGAATATCGTAACCCCGTGGGTGTGCTCAGTATACTGCAGGGTATCATAACCCTGTGGGTGCGCTCAGGATACTATACTGCACAGTATCATAACCACGTGGGTGCACTCAGTGTACTGCAGGGTATCATAATCCCATGGGTGTGCTCAGGATACAGCAGGGTATCATAACCCCATGTGTGTGCTCAAGATACTGCATGGTGTCATAAGCCCATGGGTGCGCTCAGGATACAGCAGAGTATCATAACCCCATGGGTGTGCTCAGGATGCAGCAGAGTATCATAACCCAGTGGGTGTACTCAGGATACTGCAGGGTATCATAACCCCGTGGGTGCGCTCAGGATTCAGCAGCGTATCATAACCCCATGGGTGTGCTCAGGATACAGCAAAGTATCATAACCCTGTGGGTGCGATCAGGATACAGCAGAGTATCATAACCCCATGGGTGTGCTCAGGATGCAGCAGAGTATCATAACCCAGTGGGTGTACTCAGGATACTGCAGGGTATCATAACCCCGTGGGTGCGCTCAGGATACAGCAGAGTATCATAACCCCATGGGTGTGCTCAGGATACAGCAAAGTATCATAACCCCGTGGGTGCGATCAGGATACAGCATAGTATCATAACCCCGTGGGTTCACTCAGGATACAGCAGAGTATCATAACCCTGTGGGTGCGCTCAGGATACAGCAGAGTATCATAACCCAATGAGTGCGCTCAGGATAGAGCAGAGTATCATAACCCCATGAGTGCGCTCAGGATAGAGCAGAGTATCATAACCCCGTGGGTGCGTTCATGATACAGCAGAGTATCATAACCCCATGGGTGCGCTCAGGATACGGTAGAGTATCATAACCCCGTGGGTGCACTCAGGATACAACAGAGTATCATAACCCCATGGGTGCGTTCAGGATACAGCAGAGTATCATAACCCCATGGGTGCGTTCAGGATACAGCAGAGTATCATAACCCCGTGGGTGCGCTCAGGATACAGCAGAGTATCATAACCCTGTGGGTGTGCTCAGGATACTGCAGGGTATCATAACCCCATAGGTGTGCTCGGGATACTGCAGTGTCATAACCCACTGTGTGCGCTCAAGATACTGCATGGTGTCACAAGCCCGTGGGTGCACTCAGCATACAGCAGGGTATCATAACCCCATGGGTGCGCTCAGGATACAGCAGAGTATCATAACCCCGTGGGTGCGCTCAGGATACAGCAGAGTATCATAACCCCGTGGGTGCACTCAGGATACAGCAGAGAATCATGACCCTGTGGGTGCACTCAGGATACTGCAGAATGTGCGCAGTATACTGCAGGGTGTCAGAACCCTGTGTGTGTGCTCAGGATGCTGCAGGGTGTCATGACCCCGTGGGCATGCTCAGGATACCATAACCCTGTGGTTGCACTCAGGATACTGCAGGGTAGCATAACCCAGAGGGTGTGCTCAGGATACAGCAGAATATCGTAACCCTGTGGGTGTGCTCAGTATACTGCAGGGTATCATAACCCTGTGGGTGTGCTCAGGATACTATACTGCACAGTATCATAACCACGTGGGTGCACTCAGTGTACTGCAGGGTATCATAATCCCGTGGGTGTGCTCAGGATATTGCAGGGTATTATAACCCTGTGGGTGCGCTCAGGATACTGCAGGGTATCATAACCCCGTGGCTTTGCTCATAATACTGCAGAGTATCCTAACCCCGTGGGTGTGCTCGGATACTGCAGAGTATCATAACCCCATGGGTATGCTCAGGATACTGCAGAGTATCATAACTCCATCGGTGTGCTGAGGATACAGCAGAGTATCATAACCCCGTGGGTGCGCTCAGGATACAGCAGGGTATCATAACCCCGTGGGTGTGCTCAGGATACAGCAGAGTATCATAACCCCATGGGTGCGTTCAGGATACAGCAGAGTATCATAACCCCGTGGGTGCGCTCAGGATACAGCAGAGTATCATAACCCCGTGGGTGCGCTCAGGATACAGCAGAGTATCATAACCCTGTATGTGTGCTCAGGATACTGCAGGGTATCATAACCCCATAGGTGTGCTTGGGATACTGCATTGTCATAACCCACTGTGTGCGCTCAAGATACTGCATGGTGTCATAAGCCCATGGGTGCGCTCAGGATACAGCAGAGTATCATAACCCCGTGGGTGTGCTCAGGATACAGCAGAGTATCATAACCCCATGGGTGCGCTCAGGATGCAGCAGAGTATCATAACCCCGTGGGTGCGCTCAGAATGCAGCAGAGTATCATAACCCTGTGGGTGTGCTCAGGATACAGCAGAGTATCATAACCCCGTGGGTGCGCTCAGGATACAGCAGGTATCATAACCCCGTGGGAGCGCTCAGGATGCAGCAGAGTATCATAACCCCGTGGGTGCGCTCAGGATACTGCAGGGTATCATAACCCCGTGGGTGCGCTCAGGATACAGCAGAGTATCATAACTCCATGGGTGCGCTCAGGATACAGCAGAGTATCATAACCCCGTGGGTGCGCTCAGGATACAGCAGAGAATCATAACCCCGTGGGTGTGCTCAGGATACAGCAGAGTATCATAACCCCGTGGATCCGCTCAGGATACTGCAAACTATCATAACACTGTGGATGTGCTCAGGATAGTGCAGGATATCATAACCCCGTCGGTGCGCTCAGGATACTGCAGAGTATCATAACCCTGTGGGTGTGCTCAGGATACAGCAGAGTATCATAACCCCATGGGTCCGCTCAGGATACTGCAAAGTATCATAACACTGTGGGTGTGCTCAGGATAGTGCAGGATATCATAACCCCGTGGGTGTGCTCAGGATACAGCAGAGTATCATAACCCTGTGGATGTGCTCAGGATACAGCAGAGTATCATAACCCTGTGGGTGTGCTCGGGATACTGCAGGGTATCATAACTCCGTGGGCGTGCTCAGGATACTACAGGGTATCGTAACCTGTGGGTGTGCTCAGGATACTGCAGAGTATCCTAACCCCGTAGGCGTGCTCAGGATACTGCAGGGTATCATAACCCCGTGGGCGTGCTCAGGATACTGCAGAGTATCCTAACCCCGTGGGCGTGCTCAGGATACTGCAGGGTATCCTAACCCCGTGGGCGTGCTCAGGATACTGCAGGGTATCATAACCCCGTGGGCGTGCTCAGAATACTGCAGGGTATCATAACCTGTGGGTGCGCTCATGATACTGCATGGTATCATAACCTTGTGGGCATGCTAAGTATGCCACCGTGCAGTATTATGGCCCTGTGTGCACGTTCAGGATATGGCACAGTATCATAATCCAATGGGCACACTTAGGGCACTGCGCAGTATTATAAACACACACCCCCCACCCTGGGCGTGCTCTTCTGCTTTGTGATGCATCGTGCCATAAGACTGAGGGATGCAGCCTCCTTTTCTTCCAAGCACAAAAAACAGTTTTTCATGAACTATGACTTCTATAGACTTGCTGTGCCTATTAATTACTGGCACATGGACCTTTTTTGCTGATGAAATGCTGACTGTCAGCTAGTCTGCTGAAACATTTGAAATCAATAAATCCATGAACCTGCTGTTTAATTCAGCAAGCAGCATTCACTACACAGCAACTGCAAATGGCAGTAACTCATGCCACCTAGTGGCACAGCTGAGGCTCTGCAGCCATGTGTTGAAGAAATGGACTTGCAAAATAATTTTTTACACCCAGGATAGCCCAGCTGGGGGCCTGGACTGAAGGGAGTGGCTATACTTGGATTTGATCCTGGGATTTCTTCCTTCATAGTTCTTTTTGCCTACTTCCTTTGCTGTGTAGCTTGTTGGCAAAGCAATAAGGAGAGCCTGTTTTAATACAGCACATTATCGTTTTAGTATCAAAGTCACAATTTAATTGTGTAATAAATCATGATCTCTTGACAGTCTTGCTTGGATTTTGTTCCCACCATAATGCATCAGCATGCCCAACTTGCCAGCTCAGGCTGTTTCACTTGATGTTACAATGCAAATTATTTGCCACGGGCCAGCACAGTACTGAGGCTGCTGAGAGACCAAGGTTTGGGTGCAAGCCGTGGAGTCCCAAGCAGAGGCCATCTAGGGCTGGGTGCATGGCAGACTTCAGATACTTGGGTCCAGTGGAAGGAGCTGCTGTGCATTTGCATTTTTATAAACAGACACGTGTGTGTGTGTGTGTGTGTGTGTGTGTGTGTGTGTGTGTGTGTGTGTGTATATACATACATACACACACACACATACATACACACACAAACTTTGAAAAAAACATGATATTTAGAATTAAATGTATAATTCAGGTACTTCTTGTTCTTCCCTTCCCTGATTCTTTATTAAGGATGTTTGCCTGAAAACAGGATCTCCGCTGCTTGGTCCACATCTGCTCTGGCTGCTCATCTGCAAGTGAAATCCTGACCCTCCACTTGTGAATCTTTTCTACAGCAACCAGGTGTGATGTCACAGAAGAGGATTATAATGTTGCTTGTAATTCCTCACAACCTACACTGCCATACTTATCATCCCTCTGTAGCCTGGAAGCCCTGAAAGAGGTCCAGTGAAGGTGTCTCTGCGTAACCACGTCATGCTGCTTACTGGCTTGCCCACAGATGTGGTTTAGACATGCAGTGCCGTGAGATATTCAGGATGTCAGAACGTTGGCCTGGCCAAACTAATTATGCAGGAGATATTGCTTCTGATTGGCTTTTGTGACACGCACACGATTGTCACCAAATTTGGCACACGCATTCAGCATTAAGGTCTTCACGATATTAGAATGGAAGGTAAGGTATATATTTTTATATAGCATCCCATGCAAATGGCTGTTGGTATCTGAAGGGTACTTGGTATTAGGATTAAGCCCACCAGTCCTCTGATGCTCTGGGATGCCCCCGAACCCAGTCTGCTTCCTCTTGGTTGCAGCAATGGAACCCTTTGCCAGGGAAAAAATTATGTCTCTGTCTGAAGACGAAGGGGCTTGACTGAAGGGCTATTCACAGGGTAATGGTGTGTCCCACGTTGGCAGGTTGGCAGTGTGACGTAGCTCAGCCCAAAGCAGCAGGACACTGGGGCATGTGGGAGTGGGGAAAAAACAAGACTTGGCTGGTGCCAACAAAGCTGTTCTTGCTTTTTTATTTTATCTTTATTTTTGTAACAAGCATTACTGTCTCATTGTAATTGTAGCTCTAGAGGGCTACGTCAGTTTTTCAGATACTTTGCATACATTGCCTACATGCAGAGCTTTGACACAGCAACCCTGCTTTTCAGTAATGCTCCCCTACACTGTGCACAGTGGTTCGAGTCCAGCTAATTAGTTTTATCCCCCAGAACCACTGACTTATAGCCTCCCATCTCACTATTGGACACTGGATGCATCAGGTGGTTTAGTTGGTGGTGGTGGTGGTGGGGGGGTGTGTGTGTGCAAATTATTATTTATTTATTTTTATTCCTTCATGGCCCAGTTGGTCATCAGACCCATTGGGTAGTTTAGGGGAGGGAGTCGGATTTTTTTTCCCCTTCCCTTGACAGGCTGGGTCTAGCCCTCGATTCGTCGGGTATCAGGGTGGAATAGGGACATTTCCTTTTTATTTCCCAGCAGATTATGGTGGGCACTGAACATATTAAATAGTCGGTGGGGGGCAAGCTTTGTTATTTGATATTTCCTGATAAGCAGGATCAGCACTGGACCCGTCAGGCGGTTTGCAGGAGGGGGACATATTTTGTTTATTCCCTGATGGGGCAGGTTGGGCACCGGACCATTCTGCACAGCAGGCTGGGTTGGAATGTGCACGGCAGGGGTAGGAGCAGCAGTGCGGCAGCAGCCCCAAACCTCCTGTGTAGTGTTTTTGCCCTTCACTGTAACCTGCGTGGGTAGAGCAATATTTTACTGCCCTGCCTATTCCAGCTTCCACTCATCGCTTTGCTGCTGCTCCTCCTTATCTCTGTTTGGCTTAAAACCTGGACCAGGTTAGGCACTGCATCCAGCAGGTAGTTGGAGGGAGGTGGACAGGTGTTTTTTTTTTTTTTTTATTCGCACTGGCCAGTTTGACCACCAGACCCGTCATATCATTGGGGAAGGGACCCCCCCTTTTTTTTATTCTGTGATGGGCCAGGCTGTGCGCTGGATGTGTCACATTGTTGTGGGAAGGGGCACATATGTTTTTTATTCCCTCACAGGCTGGGTTGCATACTGGACCCATCAGGTAGTTTGGGAGAGAGGGACATATTTATTTTCCTTTTCATTTATTTATTGATTAATTCCCTGATGGGCTGGATTGAGTATCGGACCAGTCAGGTAGTTGGTGTGGGGGGGGGGGGGCACAGATTTGTTTTGTTGTATTCTGATCATTCACATTGGGTACCGGATCTCTCAAGTTGTTGGTGGAGGGGGACAGATTTGTTTTGTTCCCTGATGGGTGGGGTACTGGATCTCTCAAGTTGTTGGTGGAGGGGGACATATTTGTTTTGTTCCCTGATGGGTGGGGCACTGGATCTCTCAAGTTGTTGGTGGAGGGGGACGGATTAGTTTTGTTCCCTGATGGGTGGGGCACTGGATCTCTCAAGTTGTTGGTGGAGGGGGACAGATTTGTTTTCTTCCCTGATGGGTGGGGAAGTGGATCTCTCAAGTTGTTGGTGGAGGGGGGACAGATTTGTTTTGTTCCCTGATGGGTGGAGTACTGGATCTCTCAAGTTGTTGGTGGAGGGGGACAGATTTGTTTTGTGCCCTGATGGGTGGGGTACTAGATCTCTCAAGTTGTTGGTGGAGGGGGACAGATTTGTTTTGTTCCCTGATGGGTGGGGCAGTGGATCTCTCAAGTTGTTGGTGGAGGGGGACGGATTTGTTTTGTTCCCTGATGGGTGGGGCAGTGGATCTCTCAAGTTGTTGGTGGAGGGGGACGGATTTGTTTTGTTCCCTGATGGGTGGGGCAGTGGATCTCTCAAGTTGTTGGTGGAGGGGACAGTTTGTTTGTTCCCTGATGGGTGGGGCAGTGGATCTCTCAAGTTGTTGGTGGAGGGACAGTTTGTTTGTTCCTGATGGGTGGGGCAGTGGATCTCTCAAGTTGTTGGTGGAGGGGACGGATTTGTTTTGTTCCCTGATGGGTGAGGTACTGGATCTCTCAAGTTGTTGGTGGAGAGGCGGTTTGTTTTGTTCCTGATGGGTGGGTACTGGATCTCTCAAGTTGTTGGTGGAGGGGGACAGATTTGTTTTGTTCCCTGATGGGTGGGGCACTGGATCTCTCAAGTTGTTGGTGAAGGGGGACAGATTTGTTTTGTTCCCTGATGGGTGGGGCACTGGATCTCTCAAGTTGTTGGTGAAGGGGGACAGATTTGTTTTGTTCCCTGATGGGTGGGGCACTGGATCTCTCAAGTTGTTGGTGGAGCGGGACAGATTTGTTTTGTTCCCTGATGGGTGGGTGGGCACTGGATCTCTCAAGTTGTTGGTGAAGGGGGACAGATTTGTTTTGTTCCCTGATGGGTGGGGCACTGGATCTCTCAAGTTGTTGGTGGAGGGGGACAGATTTGTTTTGTTCCCTGATGGGTGGGGCACTGGATCTGTCAGGTTGTTGGTAGGGAGTGGGACATATGTTTTTATTCCCTGACAGGCAGGGTTGTATACCGGCCCCATCAGGTAGTTTGGGAGAGTGGGACATATTTTTGTTCCCTGATGGGTTGGGTTGGGTATCAGACCACTCAGGTACGTGGGGAGGCAGATTTTATTATTTCTTTTAATTCCCAGATCTGTCCAGTTGTTGGGAAGGTGGGGCAGGTTTTTTTAATTCTCTGACAGGTTTGGCTGCTCACTGGACCTGTCGGGTAGTTGGGAGGGGGCTAAATTTTATTTTATTCCCTATCAGGCCAGGTTAGGCAATGTAAATTCTGTTCTATTCTACATTTCCCACGTTAGTAGCATAGAACTCCTGTGCCTTGTAAAACACTTTGGGTTATGTTGGCTGTGTTGTTTTGCAAATTACCTCACACTGGCCCCCTCTTGCTTCAGTAACTGATCCCCCCCCCCCCCAACACACACACTTTGTTCTCCCAGTCCCTGACAAGGCTAGCTGGAAACTCGGTTATTTTTTCATTGAACAGAGAGTTGGAGAGAGAGATGTCCTAGTTCTTACAGTAGCAAATGATGCCACAGCTACGCTGTTCGTTGTCCTTTTGCATTGCAGCAATTTAGTAACACAAAAACACTGTTTAATATAGACAATTTTGTTTAGGAAAAAAGAAATAAAGGTTATTTTTCCTTTCATGAAGCTATGTTGCCAGAGTTAACTGTACTTTCTTTCTGAGCTCATTCATTGTCATTCTTGTTGTTACGGGGGCTAGGCTAGCAACCCAAGGGCGTCTTCAGTGTATCACCTAGGTCAGCTGCACATGCATCAGTAGCACCATTTACTCAGCAGGTTCTCATGAACTCCCCAACTTTCAGCCAACAGAAAGTTAGCAAAGCATTACAAACAGCTGCAAGGAGCAATGGCAAGGCACACCACTAATTGACAGCCATAAAAAGGAGTCCCCCAGTCCCCCAATGCATTTCAATGGGAGAGTTGCACAACACTTCCTGACTTTGATGCCAGTGGGAACTGGCTTGACTGCTCAACACGGCCTTGAAAGTGTAGAGCCTGGTGCTTGGATTGGTAATTTCAGTACCAAATTCAGATTAAGTGTTTCCACAGAAATTTGCACAGTGCTGAACAGTGAGGCAGTTTTTGTTTCCTGTGACACACACTTTTCAGCACAAACCATGTTTCATTAATACATCCCCACTTCTAGAAGCGGTCAGAATAAAGCAAGATTTTTGCTGTATAGTGTTTGACTGCATCTCAGCTGGGCTATCCTGGGCAAGGAAAAGGTTGTATAAAAAAATTGTGGCCACAAAATACACCTGCAGGATTCAATCCAAAGCATTTCTGTTTCTGTAATGATGTTAGTGCTGCCACCGATTTTATTTAGGGAGGTTTTGTGCATCCGCGGCCTGGCTACCTCCATGCAGGGACACAGAGATTGTTGCTGTGATCTACAATTATGCAAGTCTTGGACTTTAGAAAAATCAGTTCTAGTCAGTTCCATGGCGACCAACTGCAGGGATGTTAGGAAAGGGAGACTGAGCACCCAAGCAGATGCTTTCCTTGGCAGGGAGAGTTTGTGCATCCAGGCACACACAGAGGTTTTTGTGCATCCATGGCTTATATGCCTCCATACGGGGACACAGAGAGGGTTTATGTATCCATGGCCTGGTTGCCTCTGTTCAGGGACACAGAGAAGTGTTGTGCTTCCACGACCTGGCTACCTCTATGCAGGGACACAGAGGAGTGTTGTGCTTCCATGGCCTGGCTACCTCTATACAGGGACACAGAGAGGTTCTGTGCTTCCACGGCCTGGCTACCTCTATGCAGGGACACCAGTTTTGTGCATCAACGGCCTGGCTATCTCCATGCAGGGACACAGAGAGGTTTTGTGCATCCACGGCCTGGCTACCTCCATGCAGAGATACAGAGAGGTTTTGTACATAGACGATCAGGCTACCTCCATGCAGGGACACAGAGAGGTTTTATGTATCCATGGCCTGGCTACCTCCATGCAGGTACACAAAAGTTTTGTGCACTCACAGCCTGGCTGTTGCCGTGCAGGGACACAGAAAGGTTTTGTGTATCTGTGGCCTGGCTGCCTCCATGCAGGGACACAGAGAGGTTTTGTGTATTCTGCAGCTGGGCTGCCTCCATGCAGGGACACAGAGAGGTTTTGTGTATCCGCGGCCTGGCTGCCTTCATGCAGGGACACACAGAGGTTTTGTGTATCCGCAGCCTGGCTGCTTCCATGCAGGGACACGGAGAGGTTTTGTGCATCTGCGGCCTAGCTGCCTCCTTTCAGGGACACAGAGAGGTTTTGTGTATCCATGGCCTGGCTGCCTCCATGCAGGGACACAGAGAGGTTTTGTGTATCTGCGGTCTGGCTGCCTCCATGCAGGGACACAGAGAGGTTTTGTGTATTCCGCAGCCTGGCTGCCTCCATGCAGGGACACAGAGAGGTTTTGTGTATCCGCGGCCTGGCTGCCTCCGTGCGGGGACACAGAGAGGTTTTGTGTATCCGCAGCCTGGCTGCTTCCATGCAGGGACACAGAGAGGTTTTGTGTATCCGCGGCCTGGCTGCCTCCATGCAGGGACACAGAGAGGTTTTGTGTATCCACGGCCTGGCTGCTTCCATGCAGGGACACAGAGAGGTTTTGTTTATCTGCAGCCTGGCTGCCTCCATGCAGAGACACAGAGAGGTTTTGTGTATCCGTGGCCTGGCTGCCTCCATGCAGGGACACAGAGAGGTTTTGTGTATCCGTGGCCTGGCTGCCTCCATGCAGGGACACAGAGAGGTTTTTGTGTATCCGCAGCCTGGCTGCCTCCAAGCAGGGACACACTTGCAGGGAGGGTTTGCATCCACAGCCTATCCGTCTCCATGTGGGTATACACTTGTAGGGTGGGTCTGCATCCATGGTCTGGGACCTTAAATGCACAGAAGGAACGTGGGATGTCTGGGGCTCAGAGGGGCACACCCTGCATTCCTATGGGGGCACATGGAAGAAAATGTATAAAGACCACGCCTAGTGCCAGGTGATGGCCGCCACTTCTCCAGAGCCTGATGCACCACTTCCCTCAGTTCTTTTCTGCCCACACAAACCTAGCACAAGTTTGGCTGCCTTTCCTGCCCAGGAAAGAGCACTGCCGGGGTTGGGGATTTGGAGTTGGGAGCACGCCATTGACTGGAAGCAGTGTCCTCAAGGGAAGACAGTATTGTTGGGCTCCACTAGGACAGGGACAAATGGGGAACGAAACAACATAAAATGTATTCCTCTGTGTTATCAAGAAAACAGTTGTGTAGCCACAGCAGGAAACGCAGGCAAACAGCAGCTGTAGTGGGAGGATCCCCGGGTTCCTTTTGAACTGCTGACAAGCGCAATAAAGCAGTATTACAAATGACTCTGTAATGAAGTAAATTAATGTTGAATTAGTCATTCTGGGAACTGGGTGGCTGCCTTGCCAAAAAATGATTATGGCTTTAAACTTTATCCTCCGTGGTTCAGTGCTGCAAAAAGAAGAAAAAAAAAAACACAAACTCCGAACCACAGCCCATGAGGTTAAGGAGGAGCTCACTTGCAGTCATTTGAAGGGGACCCCAGGGCCTGGAGACCTGGATCCCGGCAGAAATCATTCAGCGTGGCATCGCATAGCGCAGCAGCATTACAGATGTCATCCTGTATGTGACTGGCGCCGACGGAATACAGTAGTAACAGAGATGATCAGCTTAGAAAAATAAACCAAAAACACGGTTGTTAAATCAGTACAAATTTTGGGGAGTTTTATGTCTCTTGGTAATGTTAAAAGATAAGGAAGCCAGACCATAATTGCCCCAGTGGTTAAAAAAGTAGATTGGGGCGGGGGAAGGGACAGTGGTTTACAGAAACAACTTTAAATAAGACTGCTTGGAATTTTAACTACACATTCTTTGAACTTCTAATCAGAACGGTAAACAGTGGGGCCGATTCCAAGAGGCACAGTACAACTCACAGGTGTATGAGACTTGAGCCATGTGGCGCTACGTCATGGACCCTGTGCCATATTCCAGGACAGGCAGGGTCCCTGGCACATATGCCCATGACCTGCGGCAGCCACAGGCTAGTGCCAGATGCATGGCACACTGAGCCTGGGTTCCGCAAGTCATGGCACGTGTACAACTGCCCACCCCAGAGGCCCCCCCACCCCAGAACACCACTGCAAGCACCAGGAGGCATGGGGGGGGCTGGACAGATGGCACTGTTGTTCAGACGGGGGCAATTTGAAAATCAGACCCTGGGGGTTTCAGACATTTGGGGTGGGGGGCATGAATGTGTTCGGGGAGGCACGGGGAACACTGCAGTACCTTTGCCGCAGTGCTGCGGAGTGGGCATCCGTCGATTGGCATGGACGGATGCCCCTTAGACCATCTCCATGATGGTCTAACTCCACTGCAGCATTACAGCTCTTGGAATAGCGTAAGTGGGTTACGGCAGCTGCCCTTTTGGAACAGGGCACAGTTGCTACCGTAACCCACCCTTGTGCCATGCCATTGCAGCCGTAGTGGGTGGCGTAACCGACATTTGGTGCAACCTGCATATGGCATGGTGCAAGGTGCCTTTTGGAATAGCAAACAGTGTAATGCATGGCGCAAGTTGCGATTTACACTATGGGGTTTGGCGTAACTCGGCTTGCGGCATGCGTAAGCCACCTTGGAATCAGGCCCAGTGATTCCTTCTCATTAACACTATTGTTAGGTGAATGGGATTAATTTTTGGAACCAGGAACTCACCTCAATCCACGAAGCCAGAACTGAGGCAAACTATGTTCTTTTAATACAACTTGATAGTATATTGTAAATATAATCTGCGGACCTTTTTCCCACACTGTTCTGATTTTTGGTGCAGCTACAAATCTAACTGCTGATGCTCTACAGTGTTTTTAAGGCCCTATTTTAGTCTTTTTAGTTATATAACCAGGAAAGACTCAGTAAGCTGTGATCGCTTGCTTCCAGGTGCGTCCGGGGGGGGGGGGTGTTACATGGACCTGTTTTTTTTTTTTTTTCTGTAAAACTTTCTGGCCCCCAGTCTGCCACCATCACTCACCTGCTTCTGGCATTGTCCAGCAGTCCCCTCTGCCACTCCACCTACTGTCATGATGGCAGGGATACACATGGGGTGAGGCCCGATATCATCCGGTGCCCATAGTTCTTATGTTTTTCTCCCGTGCCTCCCCTTCCCCGAGAAAAATCAAATTGCAAAGGACTTAAGGTTCGCACACAAAGAAAACCCAGCGTACTGCCTTTTGCGGTGAAAAATATATTCTGGGTGAAGGACCTGTTAATGAAGGACAGACTCCTCCACAACCAGATCATGCGCTGAGAAAAAGGATATTTTTTCACTGTAAAGGGCAATATGCCACGTTTTCTTTGACTGCGTATCTTTGGTGATTTGTCTGATAGGAAAGACAAATGGCATTCCAGGTTTTGGTAGCAGCATCAGCAAAGACCGTTTCCATGTGCGTACCTCTTGTGTTGTTGTTTTAGCCATGGAGAAGAACTAGAGGGCCACAGAGATGGAAATCCTGTTATGCCCCCATGTTGAATCAGGACCATCTGGGCATGGAGGTTCCTCCCCTTCCACTTTCCCACCAGAACTGGAGTTCTGCGTATTCTCTCCCCTTGGGGCCCGATTGGGCGGGTTATAGCCACCAGAACTAGTGTTCTCCTGTGTACTTTCTTCCCTGGGGCCCCAGTGTGTGTGTGTGTGTGGGGGGGGGTTAAGTCATGACTGGAAAACAGAAGATGGTGGATCATGATGCTGGAGCAACCACAGCTGAGATCAGAGACACCTGGCCCTTGTGACCGACACAGGTATTCAAAACTGGCAGGATATAGTACCGGACTGGGAGAATGATGGAAAGTATAAATATAACAATGTGAACGTTAGAGTGGCAGAACTGGGTTTCCTTGTATAGAAGCATCCCAGCTATCTCTTTGTAGTGTGAGGAAAATTTAACATGACAAAACGGAAATGATGCTGCTTCCCACAGAATTATTATGGCTCTGAAAACTTAGGAAGGAGACCACTGTGACAAAAAGACAATATAGTGATATATTTTAACAATATTTTAGTTTGAAAAATGGGTATTTTTATTTTCTTGATAAAAAGAAAACAAGGTACATTTAATGTTTCCGTTTATCATCAAGGAAATACTTGACAGCCCCTTCCCCTTTTCCCCATCCCACACTCTGACAGTCGGGGGGGGGGGAGTGTCTGCCTTCACAGACTACAGCAATGCCACTAGATGATCGGAAAGCAAGGGGCGCAGGTATATGCCACACACACCCCCAGCACCTGAGCACCACACTTCCATGGCACAGATAGGACTGAGATAGAGGGATGACGTGACATGTATTTTGAGACCTAAGTGTGGCAGACAGTGGCATACTGACTGAGTGTTTCTGGCTTCTGGCTTACCGGGTCATAATGTCGCATGCATAATAGTGTACGACATTATGGCGAGCCTGGGCCTGTGCGCTCTCAAGTTAGCCCCCGGAGTGAGAATCTTTAGTGGGGGGTCTGGGCGCCAGCCCCTATAGCAGGGGTATGTTTAGAGCCCCCACAGAACAAAAACTGCAGAAATCATGCAGCGTGATTGTGCGCCGGCATTCTGCCGTGCGACATAATGACCCCGTGCTGTGTTCTGGCTGATGGTTGCACAACAAATTTATTACATGTGCTGATTCTACCTCCAAAGTTTGAACGTGCCACAAGATAACCATTCCCAGAAGAGTGCAGCAAGTCATTCTGTTTAGGAACTAGTGGCAGTGGAGTTGGAGAAACTTGTGATCTATTAAACTCCCTGCCTCCCTTGGGGAACTACTCTCTGAGCTCCAGCCCAGTGTTCCCAACACCACATTCCCTTGTAACTGTTCTTTGATTTTTCCTGGGGACCTCCGTTAATCTATGTCAAAAAGAGCCTAATGAAACTAGACAGAGTAGTTGGAGTGTAATTAAACTATGCATTCAGCTATGCAAAAATGTGAAGGCTGGTATGTAAATCTTAATCTATCCCATGACTAGCTGCTTAATTACAAAGATTGCTGAGGCCAGACGAAAGGAAAACACTGGTAATTAAAAAATGTATAAAGCAGACTGAAAATGTGTTTGTTTTAACTATGCTTGCCTTATCTTCAAACCAGTTTGAGTCTGTCTTTCAATGAGGCAAAACTTCATTTTCTGAATCTGAAATTTTTCCGCAGTCAGGTACGGTGCCTACCTTACTCATGCACACCTTTCCAAAAGGATGCAAGCGATAATGGGGAAATGCTACTAAACCATTTCATCTCATTCCTTTTGGATGCATTACCAACCCAAGCCCAAAGGGTGTGCTTGGCAAGGACCCTGGTTTTCCATTTTTACCAGTAACACCAGTAAAAATCATGGAATTCTGCTTGGTTTGCAGATTTTGAATTCGTGTACCGGTGCCTCACGGAAATTTCATGTCACTGCACAGAATCCCTAAGATTTCAGCATCTTTTTAATTTTTTTATTTCTCTTGCTATGCCCCCTTCTCACAGCATCAGTCTCCACTTTTCAGAGATCCCTAGGCTGGGTATCCCCTAGCTTCACCCCAAGTAATGCTCAGGAGCTCCTGTGGGCCAGCCCACATCCTGCCTGGGTTGTACCCCCCAGGTGGGAAGGGAGGGGACCCCAGGTTACCCCTCCACAGTCCCTTAGTGTGTGTCGGGCAGGCCATTGGGTCCCTCATGGAGCCTGGTCATGATGTCTGAGCAGCTGGGTCCCTTCTACCAGTGGCTGATGTGGGGTGGTTGTTCCTGGTTTTCTGGTCTCTGTTCCTGAGGCACCGGCACTTGAGGCAATCCATGGAGGTAGGGCACATAGAGACATGTCGTTACTCCAGATCCTGGTCAGCATTCTCCCCTCCTGATTACTCTGCAGCCCCATTGCACCACCACCTGTGGTCACCCAGGTGGCGGTAAAGCAGCAGGACCTGCAGCCCACCCTCCCCTGATGAGGACAGCAGCCCCCCAGGTGCTCAATCCTACTACCCTGGCCAGACCTCCAGCAACCCAAGTTTGCTTCTGACCCTGGGTCGTTGGCATTGCAAGCAGTAGCGCTGCCGCAGCGCCGGCATGCCGGCCCAGATTTCAGCATCTTAAAATGAATGCTGCTGTGCTTCGCATTCTTTCTGCTTTGCTGTGTATGGAGTCAGTAAGGAAACCACCTGCACTGCTTTGTTGTAACCAGCCGTTCAGTTTAACCACCCATGCTTCCTTCCAACCTCTCCATCAGCTGAAGACTGCTTTCCTTCCTGAAATCAGTTTTCATTTAGTATGTACCTAATCATCTTTTATTATTTATGTTACATTGGATGATACAAAAACAAAACACAAGTATCAGCACACATGGGCAGGGCCACTGGAGAATTGTGGGAAAAGTAACCTGAAAGGGCAGAGATTTTTTTGCAAAACTTGAAGGGAAATTGCAGGAGTTCTACTATAGACCCTGAGTGCTTCACAATAAATCCTTTACTGTTTTCTGCAGCATATATTAGCATAAACTACTAAATGAATACACTGACACTTGAGTATGTTTTAAATATGAAGAAAAACCTATGTTCCTAACATGAATCCTAAATGGATAAGATGTGTTGCTTTTCTTCCAAAATGTAAAAACATCTGCCTCACACAGTGCTAAATAGATTATATTTAGTGAACCACAGAAAATCTATATTAAATAAATCCAGAATAAACAAATTGTATCTGTTTCTGGATGTAGAATAATGAAGTCTGATCAAAACTATTTACAGTGCTCTGTCAACTATTCACCCATTTTGGTGTACAAAAAATAAGCAGATGGAGTGGCAAATAATTCAGTTTTAGTAAAATGTTATAAAGTGTTTAATGTTCATAATTTGCATTGTAGGTACTGTGCACCATTATTGAAATCATATATTAAAACATTATATATGGGTGTTATTATGGCTGGCAGTATAGCCTAGTGGTTAGAGTGACAAACAGTGATTGAACTGGGTACATCCAGCAGACTTGGATTTGATTCCCACAACCTCCACTTGTATACTATGTGACTCCGAGCAAGCCACTTAACCTTTCCAGTGCTCCTGGGTCACCCCTGAAAACAAGCAGTTCTGCCTAACGGGCCTTACCTGGTTTACAAAGAATATAAAAAAATACCAATATATGTTTACTACATCATACAGTAAGTAGTCAGGGTGCCATGTAATTGACCTGAGTTTTACTCGGGCTGCAATGATTTTGTATAGGTAAAGATAAATGTTCAGATATATGTTATGTGTTTTATAAGCTTGTTTTTAGACTTTAGTCAGGTTTTTTATTGTATTCCCTGCATGTGATAATCTAGGTTGTAGATTGCTAAGCACAGGATAATTGTTACCATTTAGCTTATTCAAGTTTATAATCAGCAGGGCCATCCAAAATTCTCAATCGTTTGAATGAAAACTAGTCTGAATGAAAGTATGTTTACAAGGAAGAAACTGCCTTACTACTTACAAAAAGACTTTACAGTTAGGACCCCATTTAGGTGAATGGGATCATTTGCACTCGTTTTCCCACTTGCTGTTTCAGTCTCTGTGACAACAAAAAGTTTTCTGATAGACTGCTTTAACAAAAGCAAATGTTAAGTGTTTAAATGTACTTATGCTTGGCCAGTGGATTTTGAAAGTACATTCAATGACACACAGAAGGTAAGACCCCAGGGGCTGTATGATGCTGGTGGGCAGAGTGGTGCTCAATTCACATCTGAACAAACACATGAAAACTGGGAGACGCCCTTTTCATGGAGACCAAGCAAAAAAAAGCATCCAAATGTTTGGGAGATGCATGCTTTTCCATCTGAATGTCCTCCACTAATCACCTATGGATTTTTTAGGTAGAGACACTTTATTTCAAAGAAGCAAATTCAAATTATATATTTTTTGCTCCTTCTACCCGCTGGCCATCCACTCCTTCAGGCCTGCCAAGGCCCCCTGCCACCGCTGCTGAGTCCTGACCGCCATCCACTGCCCCTTATTGCCGTGCTACCAGGTAACCCAAAGTAACCCTTCATCGGGTGGGCCCCTACCCCTGTGGGAGGCTACCGGGGGAGGAGGATCACCCCAAAGAGCTTCCGGTGTACCTTGGACATGGCAGGAGTCAGAATGGACACACATGTGTCTGGGGTGTCGGGCTTATGGCGGGACCAGCAGTCATCCTCCGGGTGGCCAGCGGGTGTTTTACCATTTTCTTGGGAGCATGACAAGCCACATGATGACAAGGCACAAGCCGATGTCCATCACAGTCCCTCCCGCAGTGTGGGCTGATGTGTTGCCATGCCTCTGGCCTCCACCACGGGCCAGAAAATGCTGAGCCATGAACCCACCCTCCCTCCCAGGAGAAGGTGAGTGATCATTGGACACTCAAGCCTTCACCCTCCCCGGCCGGCCATCCAACACCCAAGTCTGTTCGCAAGCCCTGGTCAGCAGTGTCACAGGCAGAAATCCAATTTAGGCAGTTAAATGATAGGAAAAAACGAAGGTGGCCCACCTTAGTGGTGGTGGTTCAGATTAATTCACATATGAGTTCTAACAAGCAAAGAGACCAAGTAATTTGTAACTTGTGCATGTGGGGTGTGGGTGTTGAAGAAAGGGGATCATAGTGCTGTCACTACTGCCATCACCCCTGAGGGATGTGGACTGCATTGTTGCTACAGCCATCACACCTGAGGGGCAGGGGTCATAGTGCTTCTGCCATCACCACTGGTGGATGGGGAATGTAGTACTGCTGCCATCTCACCTGAGGGATGGGGGTCATAGTGCTGGTACTGCCATCACACCTGAGGGATGGGGAATGTAGTACTGCTGCCATCACACCTGAGGAATGGGGAACGTAGTACTGTTGCCATCACACCTAAGGGATGGGGACCACAGTGCTGCTGCTTCTGCCACACCTGAGGGAGTGGGAGCCGTAGTGCTGTTGCTGCTGCCATCACACCAGAGGGATAGGGGCCATAGCACTGTTGGTGCTACCATCACACCTTAGGGATGGGGGGTATAATGCTACTGCTGCCCTCACATCTTGTACCTAAAATAACTTTAAATTGGTACAATGATGGAAGGATGTGCAATAGTGGAGGTCAAAATTGCTGAAATGCATGTTAGCAGAGTTAAAAATTGTTAAATAAAGTACACAAACCCAAAACCCACAAAACCGGATTTTGGCTTAGCAGACATCGGTGACAATACTGTTTTTTACAATGTGCAAAATGGAATTTGCCCTTTCTCAATCCTGGTAAACCAGTGTCCCTGGTGCTTAGGCATAAACTCGTAACCAGAACAATGCAAGACATTTTCATCACGTTTTTATATGCTAAGTATATAGACTAAGGTATGGGCAGCTATGAATAATGATGCATTTTTACACACCTGTGGTTTGTGATGACCTCAGGAGCAAAACTCAAGTGATTTGCAATGTCATCACACAGTACGGGTGTAAAAAACGAGTTTACTGCCCCCCATTTTAATTAAGGACTATTTTTTCAACTGCAAAAGTTGTTACAAAACCAAGTTCACAGATCTGAATGTGTGTGGGACTCGTAACTGGGTGGGAGAATTTGGTGGGGGCACATTTACTGTTGAATTTCTGAGGGAAGGGGCAAGATGAGAGGGAGGAGGAAAAAAGAGAATGCCAGTAGACACATGCCATTATACATGGGTATATCACCACTACTGTGCATAACAGCAGCTGTGATGTCATATCCACTTACAGCTTTTTTTTTCCTTTTTATTACGTATTATTTCACTCTTTATATTGGCATTTTAAGAGTCCTCATTTTTTTTAATATTATTTTTTTCTCTCATGCCCAACCGACCCTCATTCCCACACAGCTACCACCCAGCTCTGCCACCTGGCTCCATGCCCTTGAGGAACCATTCGCCTTTTTCTGTTGTGGTTAACCTGCACAATGTGGCTTTGGGATGGGGCCTCCCACAGGTGTTGAAGTTTGGTGAGTGGCTCCTGTTGTGCCAAGTGGGTCATGCTGAGCCTAAGTGTGTTGCTGCTTGCACTGTCCTTTTGACAGTGGGGTTTCCACCATTAATTCCACACCCTTGAGATGTCTGCATGAACACGTGGTGTGAGCATGCAATGGGAGTGCTCATCACAGAGCCTGACACCTCCCATCCCACTGCCACCCTTGCTGATCTGCACCATCTGTCGGCCCCAGCTAGCACGCATACAGCAGACATTGGTTGACCACTGAAGAGGTGAGTGTCTTGGGGGCCCCCAAATGCCCCAGGCTTGTTCCTGAACCCAGGTCACTGGTATTGTTTCTGGCAACACTGCCACTGCCCTGAAGATCTAGCAGTGTGTTGCCAGTTGCACTGAAGATCTGGCAGCATAACCTTATTTATAAAATGGCAAAGAAAAATCCACAGACCTTATTGGCTGAAACACGTCACCAGACCATACGTCAAAATGCTACTGATGCAAGGTCAGGTACCGGTTCTTGTTTTTAAGCAACCATGCCTATGCACTCAACCAAAATGAAGTAAAGCAACCGGTTCCTAAACCAGCTAAAGCAACGTCCAATAGAACAGCTCCACCTGCTGACTCAATAAGCAAAAAAAAAAAGCTAACAGTTAGCCACCATTTTCAGAGAGAGACCACCTCCTCTGGCAGTTTGTTCCAATTGGCCACCTCTCTGTTGGTGAAAAAGTGCCTCCTCATCTCTCTTTTGAATTTTCACCCTACCAACTGTAGGCTATGCACCTGGTGGACTTGAGTGCACTAAGACTGGAGAAGCCCTCTTTATTCACTCTATTACAGTGGAACCCGCTTGTAATGGATGGCTCCGCCTTACCAGTCTGCAACCCTTGTATAGCGGACACTGTGGGCTCCTCTGTACCCGTTACATACTGCTAACTGCCTGCTAATTGTCACCTGGTTATTCATCTGGTTTGTCTGCCACTGTAAAGACATCACTCGTCTCACCTGATACCTTACTCCAGGGGATTGATTACTCCTGATTCCCCCAGTCAGCACAGGTTCTGTACAGCAAAATCTTACCAATCACATTTACTGTTCTGCCCCCTGATCCCCCAAGCAGTACAGGTACTGTACTATACAGCAAAATCTTACCAATCACATTTACTGCTCTGCCCCCTGATCCCCCAAGCAGTACAGGTACTGTACTGTACAGCAAAATCTTACCAATCACATTTACTGCTCTGCCCCTGATCCCCCAAGCAGTACAGGTACTGTACTGTACAGCAAAATCTTACCAATCACATTTACTGCTCTGCCCCCTGATCCCCCAAGCAGTACAGGTACTGTACTGTACAGCAAAATCTTACCAATCACATTTACTGCTCTGCCCCCTGATCCCCCAAGCAGTACAGGTACTGTACTGTACAGCAAAATCTTACCAATCACATTTACTGCTCTGCCCCCGATCCCCCAAGCAGTACAGGTACTGTACTATACAGCAAAATCTTACCAATCTTGTTTACTCTCTGTCCCCAATCAGCTGCAAGCAGCACTTCCCCATACCTTGTGTTGTCAGGAGCAGGTATGTTCTGATTTTAACTCCTGTGTGTGAGCTGTAGTAGAGGAGATTTATGTTTTAAGACTTTAGGATGTAGCAGACACTCCTTATAATTGACAAAACCTGCTTGCATAAATGTGTCAGTTACAACAGGGTTCCTTTCATGTATTTGAAGGTCTCAGTCATATCCTCCCGCTCCCTTCTGTCCTCAGGGGAATACATGTTGAGCTCCCTGGACCTCTCCTCCTAGGTGTTGGCCTGCTGGCCCTGGATCATCTTGGTTGCCTTTCTCTGGACTGTCTCCAGCAAGTTGACAGCCTTCTTAAAGGCACCGATGCTACACACTCTACTCTAGGTGCAGTCTTACCAGTGACCTGTACAGTGGCAGTATGACCTTTGCCTTCCTGCTGGTACTCCCCGGGCTATGCAGCCCAGCATCCAGTTTGCTTTTGCTGCTGCTTTCCTTCAGTGTGCCAAGTGCTTCAGGTCACTCTTGATGTTAACCCCCAGGTCCTTTTCTTCCTCCAACTTGCTGACCTGCACACCATCCAACCACTATTTGGTCTCTGGGTTCCTTGCCCCAAGAGCATAACTTTGCACTTTATATCACTGAACCCCAACTGCCAAATGCCAGACCAGTTTTCTAATCTAGTCAGGTCTTCCCTTAGTTCCTGTCTCTCCTCCTCTGTGTTCACTCTCTCACATAGCTTTATGTCCTCCATGAATGTGCAGATTCTACCTTTGATCCCATTGCTATGTCACTGATGAAGATAAACACCACCACACCAAGCACTGAGCCTTGTGGGACCCCACTGGTCACTGGCCTTGCTTCCAAGAATTCTACCCTCCAGAGCACCACCTTTTGGCTTCTGTCCTTCAACTAGTTTTTGACTCATCTGGCGAGCTTGGCCCCCAACCCCAGGTATTTCAGCTTCCTGACCAATCTCCTATGAGGCAGAGTCAAAGGCCCCGCTGTAACTACTTGGCCCCTGTCCACTGTCTTGGTCATTCAGTTGAAAAAGTCATATTAGTCTGACAGGACCTCCCCAACAGAAACCTACCTCTCGTTTTGCAGCCTGTTTTCCTCGAGACCCGAGTTTTATTTTTTATTTACTTATTGAAATATTTCACTAGGTAGGCACACTGAACAACAAGTTGCTCATCTCCCGGAGTGACCTGAGGGAGAGGGTACAATGAAGATGGAACAGTAATACATACGTTCCAGTTACATAAGACAATATTTACATACATTTGTATACAACAGGTGTAATATACAGTGTACAGTACAATAAGGTACAATGACAGAGCAGGCATTTGCATAAGACAGGTGCTACATACTGTGAACCGTACAATAAGGTAATTTGAGAGAACAATCAAAAGTGCTAGGGAAAATGGGGGAAGGGTCAATGCACACATGGAGAAAGTAAGCAAAGGGAGAAGGAGTTTAGCGATATAAAAAAGGAAAGAAGGATGGAGCAGGGAGAGGTGACAAATGGAGATTATACAGGGAATAAGTGCAAGGGGGCAGGTGGATCTAACTGTGTGTGGACAAAACAAAATGTTAATTGGGGAAATGAAGTAAGCAAAGAAGCGCAGAGGAGAGGAGAAAAAGGGTGAGTTGAGGAGGAAGGGAGAGGCCTAGTCCCTGAGGGACCCCTTCAGGATTCAGAGAAACCCTACAAGGGGGCTGAAAGGGCTAGAGTGAAAGGGGGAAAGAGAGCAGAAGGTCTTAAAAGAGGGAAGGGAGAGCAGTGTGGGTTAGTAACCAAGACAGGAATAGGACCAACTCGGAGGAACCCTTCAGGATGCTGAGAATCCTGCAAGGGAGTAGGGATGGCCAAGAGGGGAGAATGAAGGTGGGAGAGAAAGGGAAGCCTAATCCCAGCAGGAGAACCCCTTCAGGATGCAGAAAACCCTGCCAGGGGATCGAAAGGGCTAAAAGAGATGGGTGGGGAAAGCTGGGTGTAGGAAATCTGGAGAGGGTAGAGAAAAGAGGGAGGAGGCTAGGGCTAAGTCCATGGGAAAGAGAGGAAGTGTTGGAGTTTAAGGAGGAGGGGGTGTGGAGTTGCATCGGGGAGGACAGAGGTATAAGTAAAGAAAAGGGGGGGGGGGTTTTATGGAGTTTAGGAGCAGGAATTAAGGAGGGTTATAGCAGGTACAGCTAGGTGCAAGGAAGTTATGGAGGGCAGTGCTGATGGAGTAGAAGGAGGAAGAGTGGTGAATTTGAGGGAGAAGAGAGTTCCATAGTTTTGGTAGGTGATAAGAGAAGCCTATTATTCATTAATTTCATTAACATTTTAAAATCTGTATTGAGCAGTGTTATTGGCTGCCAGTTTGCTAAATCTGCTCTATCCTCTTTTTTTGTACATAGATATTATTAGGCCCTCTTTCATGCTTTCTGGTAGCACCACGGAGTCCAATATGTCTTGTAAAACTAAAGTGAGCTCCTGTAGTAGTACCTTAAAAATAGTTTTATACAGTTCATAAGGTATCCCATCTTTCCCAGGGGCTGTACCTGCTTTTGTTTGTGAGAGTAGAGCTGAAACTTCTTGGGGTGTAATTTGAGCCACTAGCATATCTTTATTATGTGTGGAAAGTTGTGGTAATATACTCTGTGCTAGCCAGGGTTTATGTGCATCTACTTATATATCAGTTGGACCAAACAACATACGAACATGCTGATCTGTGGCCTGCATAATATCATCCTTAGCCGTGCACCACTTCCCCATGGGTCCCGTATACCTGCCGTACATTTATGTTGTCTTTGGTGGGCGCAAAATTGATAGGGGTTCATAAAGGCTTTACCGCCCTGTGATCCAAACCTATGCTCTGTGTCCAGTGATTTTCTGGAGATTTTTTTATTTTATTTTATTGGATACAATCGGAATTACAATCCTTTGAGTCACAGACTCTTTTGCAAAGGCTCCACGTCGGTTTATATCGGGGTTAATGGGTACTTATAAAACTAAATATGAAGGTCATTTTTTGATTAATAACCAGCATCTGTCACCTGGTTCTGAGGTGGCTGAAGCGTTAAATGATTTCTTCCTTGGACCTGGAACTTTGGGGAATGAAAACTTTCAAACACAGTCACTTTCATATAAACAGTTATTTTTTAAATAACACACTGATTTCTTACAAGGGGATCCAAAATTCACATTTTCAAATGTATCAGTGGATGATGTACAATTTGAACTTTTGAAATTGGATACCAAAAAAATCCATAGGTTTTGATGGAATACCGTAAAATTACTTTGGTATGCGGCTCCAGTTATTGCATATTCATTATCATATACTGTATATCTAACCTCTCCTTTCAGACTGTGGAGTTCCCAGATCACAGGAAAATAGCTAAGGTAATCCCTATACACAAATTGGGTGTTAAAATGGATATTGGAAATTATAGACCAATTTCACTTTTTGTCCCAGATCTCAAAGATTTTTGAGCAACTGGTATCTTGCCAGCTTGCCCATTTTATGGAATCTGGGAAAAAAACTAAATGATAGACAGTCTGGGTTCAGAATTCATCACAGTACTCATGCTGCTTTAGTTACAGTCGTAGGAGACATACATTTTGTTTTCTTTTTCAATTGTTTAACCAGGAGTAGCACACTAAGCTGAAAGCTTGTTTACAGGTGCAACCTGGGAGCACAGGGAAGTTAAATGACTTACTTAGGGTCACACAGTATGCAAGTGAGGGCTGTGGGATTCAAACCCAAGTCTCCAGATTTGCAGGTCAGAGCTTTAAACCACTGCACTATACTATACATGATGGTTTGGATCATGGGCTTTTGACAGGTGCTATTTTTATTGACCTGTTGAAGGCTTTCGACACACTCAATCATGTTACCCTTTTGTCCAGGTTCCGGGAGCTTAATATTTCCCCTAAGAATGTGGAGTGGTTTGGCTCCTACATACTAGATAGGCAACAGTATGTATCACTTGGTTGATCAGATTCTTCTCTTAAATATGTTCGATCTGGAATGCCCCAGCGGTCGATACTGGGGCCTCTACTTTTCAACATATATATTAATGAACTTAACTTCTGTGGCATGAATGTTGATTTTCATCTTTACGCTGACAATGTGGTGATTTATGCTAGTGAGAACTCTGTTGATTTGGTTCGAGAAAGGTTACATGTAGCATTTACACATTTACAAAATTTCTTCGTATCACATTTTATGAAATTAAAGGAGAACAGTACTTACGTAAAGCTCCCCACCCCCCGAAACTTGACTGCCCGATTTAGCTTTTGGCAAGAAAAATAAGACATTAAGTGCCTGAACTTATTCGCTACAACACTCATAAATTCTGCTGGCAGGCAACATGGCGGGCACTGCTCAGTGCCATCTCGTCTTAGTGTGTGGCGCCACACTGCTCGCTCAGCATACAAGTGAGCAGTGTGGCGCCGTACACTTACATGAGATGGCACTGTGCAATGCCCGCCATGTTGCCTGCTGGCAGAATTTACAAGTGTTGTAGCGAGTAAGTTCAGGCACTTAATTTCTTATTTTTCTTGCCAAAAGCTAAATTGGGCAGTCAGGTTTCGGGGGTGTGGAGCTTTATGTAAGTACTGTTCCCCTTTAAATGTAAAAAATGCAAACAATCCTGTTTAGTAGGTCTAGGGAGTATAAGAACTTTGATCTAAAGATTAAAACTAAAGCCAGAGATGAATTAAAATCTACTATATGTTACAAATATTTAGGAATGTGGTTAGACAGCCATTGAAGTGGGACACACATATTCAATCATTACTGGGAGTATCCATAAAAAAACTGGAGCAATGTGTAGAGTAAAAAATTCCTTGGATATTGATTCTAGACTCAAGCTGGTCAGTAGTACTATTATTCCAATTATAGACTACGGGGATTTCCTATACGCTGGGGAAACTAACACTTTACTGAATTCTATTGATATGGTTTACAATAGACTGGCTCGTTATGTTTTAGATGTACACACTAGAACACACCATTGCTTGATGTACCAAAAGCTAAACTGGTTAGGACTAGGTGAAAGGAGGGACTTGCACATTTCACTGTTCCGGGTAAAGGTTTTAAAGGGACTGTTCCTCAATATATTGCTGACCTTTTTCCACTTAGGCCAATACCATCAAATCTAAGGTCTGCCGCTGGCTTAGAATTTAATATACCCAAAGTTAGATTAGATATAGGGAGATATTTGATTAAATATAAGGGTGTTACAGTGTGGAATCAACTTCCGATTGACTTAAGAGATCCTTCTATAATAAATAAAAAGAAAGTTATTGAGTTATGGTTTAACGATCAAAGCCATATTCCTGTACTATGCTGTCCGGCAGCAGCATCTAGGAAGTCTTAAATATTGTTTTACGGTTCTGTGGGCCTACTGACTCGATGTATATATCATATTTATAGATTATATGTAAAATGTTTCTGTAATTTATGCATTATGAGAATGTGTGTAAGGCAACTGTATGAATGTGTAACTGGATCACCTCGGAAATGAGTTCACGTAATGGTGTTTTATCCATTTCATGGCACTGTCCTGAATAAAATATATCACTACTACTTACCGGTTATAGTGTGTAGCATTCATTAGTTTCCTTATTTTGTCTAATTATGGGAGGTCCGTTTTTTTCCCCCCGTGCAGCTTGAAAATGTAATTCTAGGAATTGCTCCCTATATCATTAATATTTGTCAGATTTGTGTTTCCCATGAATTTTCCCTATAATTTGAAAGTATTGCTTAACTTCATTTTTTGTATCTCCCCACCACTCCCTATGTGCATCATATAGGCATACAACAGATTTCCTTGCTTCTAACTGGGCCATAAAACCATCCTCTACCGATGGGAGGATAATAAGCTCTAAATTTAACCTGCAGTAACCTGGTCCTCAATGCATTATCTCATGGCTAGCAACTGTGACTTCTATAATGGCACGGTCTGATGGAGCAACCGGTAATGTTTTAGATTTTAGCACCCTCAAGAGAGTCGGACAAAACACAAAAATCTATCCTAGTGGCTTGAGTACTGTGGAAAAAGGTTTTTTGTGGGGTTCCTGTTAAGGCTAATACATTTACTAGTCCCATCTGTGTAAGCAACTCATTTAGACAATTAGCATCACAAAACATTTTCCTTGTTCTAAGCTCTCTATCCATCTGATACCTGCTACAATTAAAATCACCTATCAAAACAACATCCCAAAAAAGTAGGGGAATTTTCCCGGTGTCTGAAAATACTACCAACAGCTTAATCTGGTTCATTGTCAGTTGGCATCCCTCTGTATCCTCCTCTCCCGAGTTGTGCCTGAAATAGGTAGAATTTGTCTAGTGTACTTACCTGGTCAACAAAAACTAAAAAACTAAATAAAATATCTGCTGTAGAAAGTATAAACAGGGGAGTACCACAAGGGACAAAATTGGGACCTTTGCTTTTCCTGATAACGCCAAATGACCTTAAAACTGTTGGATCCTATAGCAAGCATATGGACAATACACCAGTGACTGACAACTGTAGTGAAATAAGAACAATACACAGGGGGATTTAAATAAAACTGAAAGGTAGTTAAAACCAAATTTTATGGAGGGGGGGGGTGTTGTGGAGTCAGAGCTGAGCGGCAGCATCTTAATATCAGCTCCATCTCCCATGCAGAAAACTGAATACAAATTATATATATATTTTTTTACCACTTCTACCTGGGAAATGTCTGCACCGAAGTTATCTGAAGCAGTCGGAGGACAAGATGGAAAATCCTTGGAAGGATGCCTGGAGGACAAGACGGAATATCCTCAGAAGCAGAAAGACGCTATAGAGGGGCGAAGGCAAGAATGTCAGTGCTGCTCAGTCCTCATGGTTGGAGCCAGACGCCATGGCCAGGCATGGCCTGGAAGAAACGCTTTCATCACTGGAGCTCAAAATGCAATGCCCAGTCTCGGTAACAAAACTTAACACCAGATTGGATGACTTCACTTCCCAAGTTACTGTAGTTGAAACAGCAATGGACTCAAACAGGAGATGCTGGAGCTCCCTTGGCTGCGACGACCCTTCTCATCACCAGGGAGTGCAACTTATGTTTGGGGTTATAAATAAATAGCTTTTTTTTGCCATTTCTTTTCTCCTTACATTGTCTCATCAAACTGCACTTCTAATGCCTAATCATATGAGACCTCAACTCCCAGAATTATTCATAGGACTCATTTTGGGATTCTTTCTGACTCTTTTCCTTCCATTTCAGTTAATCCCCCCCCCTCGTCCCATACTGAGGATCCGTATTCAAGTACAGGCCTGATCACACCTCTCAACCTCCTGCATTACAAATCAGGGGCAGGGCTTAAAATAAATGAACGGTAAGTGACCAAAATCAGGGACAAGTCTTAAAAAAATGGTAGTAGCAGCAGCACAAGCATCCTGCAATGTATAGCTTAATATGAAAAGCATTTTCTGATGAAGAACTGAACTGTAACACTATAAAGTCTGCCATTATTTTATTCTTCAAATCCCCACTCTTCTGTGATAGAACCACCTAATTCAGGAGGGACAGAGTTAAATTTTGAGGCAAAATCAGGGACAGTTGAGAGATATGGGTCTGGTTACAGTGCAGTAGGAGTTTAACAGGTCTTCTTGACTGACCCCAGCCTTTTCTAACATAAAAAGTGTAAGTCACTTCAGTGTTGTGCACCGAAGCAGGGGTGTCGGCAGACATACGCACTGTACTCAGCAGAGTACAGTAAATAAAATCAGGCAGGGGCAACAAAAAGAGGAAAGCAAGGACATTGTGAGTCACACTGTGTCTGTGTGGCGCTGAGCCCTATTGCCTTTGTTGTTCACTATGGGGCACTGATGCCACCAGCCAAATACACAAACAAGAACAATTTACCAGGCAGGCAGAAAAACAAAGGAAGGAGGATTACAGGAAGAAACTGATTACTTGAACTCAGACATGGCAAACGGGGGGGGTCTAGTGTTGGTGTGGCATGGCAGCGCATATTTTGGTTTACGTTTACATAAAGGGGGGGGCAACAGTGCATTAGTTCTGAGTACAAGTTTAATATTCCTGGCTACACCCATGCACCAAAGAATTTCAATGCACTTCCCGGGGGCATGAGGACACTCTGCCTTTGACATCCTCTATCTCACCCCTGGGTGGGCATCAAAATCTTTTAATGTATATCCTATTGTGAGGCATTCATTATTTATTTAAAATACAGTGACCAGAAAAGGAATGCTGAGCCATGGCTCATTTCTAGGTGCAGCCCAGCGAAAGGGGTACAAGGATGAAGAAAGAGTCGATAAAAATACAAGGCAAATATGCAGCAAATAAAAGGCAAATACAGAAATACACCACAAATAATCAGCAATGACAGAAATACACCACAAATAATCAGCAATGACAGAAACACACCACAAATAATCTGCATCGACAGAAATACACCACAAATAATCAGCAAAGATAGAAACACACTGCAAATAATCAGCAAAGGCAGAAATACACTGCAAATAATCAGCAAAGACAAACACATGGCAAGTAACTGCAAATACAGAAATATATCACAAGTGACCAGCAAAGACAGAAAACACATGGCAAGTAATTAAAAATACAGAAATACATATTAAAGAATCTGAAAATATAGATTACTATGTAAGGAGGTAAAAATAAATTCATGATACAGAAATATCCTAGATGCAAACCAGAAGTCTACTTGTTTATGCATATACCACCACACCTGCCACCTGCTACCTCCCCACTTCTCGTCCCTTATAAGCTCACCTACCATTTAGCCTACACTCTGCATAAATCCCCGCTACTCAACCTCACCCTGTCCACCCCTTTCATCCATCATAAGCTATGGTAACTGTTACTTCTAGCCTTAATGTTAGCTGGGGATATTGAGCTAAACCCAGGGCCTGCAAGTAACTTATCACACAAGGATACAAACTAATATGACACCAAGGACCTCCGCACTGCACACCTGAATATCAGGAGCCTGCTTCATAACATGGTGGAACTCGAGGTATGGGTTGTTCAGTATAACCCTAATATCCTTTGCCTATCTGAAACTTCGCTAAAACCCTCCACCCCTAATCCTCTCTGCTCTCTACCTAATTACAAGCTAATCAGACAAGACAGGTCCTCATCAAAACGTGGAGGTGGTGTTGCCATCTTCTATAAACCTCATTTGTTAATATCCCATAATGTCCTGCCTACCCTATCTCACTGTGAAGTGATCCATGCAACCTTACAGCTAGGTTCAAAGAAACGACACTTAGTCTGCGCCTATAACCCTCCGGCTGGTGGTAGAACGGGTCTTGAAGAACTCCTCTCCCAAGTGGAAAATACCATTGGCCAAAATGAAGTCCTCATACTTGGGGAAATGAACCTAAACTTGATTAGTAAATCTAACCAGTCCTCTCATACCATGGTACAAGGCCGCAACCTTCACCAACTAATCACAGACCCAACCAGGGCCATGGCTCCCCCTCGGGCTAGTACTCTTATCGACTGGGTCCTCACAAACCGCCCTGACAGCATAGTGTGTGCAGGTATCCTTGAAGATTCAATAAGTGATCACTCCCCAATCTACTGCATCTGGTGCTCTACCAGTAAATGATCTCCACCTCCAAAACTCATCACCTTCTGAAATTTGGCTAACTTTAACCAAACACAGTTTATACAAGATCTCTCATTGATTGACTGGTCACCCATCTACACCTCAGCAAATGCCAAGTTGGCGTTAGACCATTTCCTGGCCTGGTTTCATGTACTCCAAGACACCCATGTTCCCTGTGTCACTCGGATTCATGGAACTCAGACTAAGTGGCTTACCAAAGACCTACTCACCCAGGTTAGGGCCAGGGACAGAATGTGGTGACATTTCAAAACCACTGGGCTCCAGGCCGATTATAACAACTACCGATCCCTGAGAAACGCATGCAAAAGACATATTCGATTAGCCAAAAGCTCTTTCTGCAAAGATCTGCTAACAAAAGCCACGGGGGACTCCAAGAAATTCTGGTTAACAATAAAAATCCTTCTTGGAGCAAATCAAACGGCCCATACAAGTGACATGCTGATAAACGGCATACATTGCAATAATCCAGTGACTATAGCCAACTCATTTAATCACCATTTCTCTGACCTAACCAGCTACCAGGCCTCCTTCCCCTCGCGCACTCACTGCTTCCCCCCACGGCAATGCAAAACCTTTACTCATGCATCCTCCCTTTAGGTTCCAGAGCACTACAATAACAGAAGTGCTAAAATTGCTCCTCTCCGTTCCTGACAGTACCAGCTTGGCATCCGACGGTCTAGAACCCAGGCTCTTGAAAATCGTTGCCCCGCTCATAGCCTCTCCCCTAACGAAAATCTTCAACCTATCTCTATGTCATGGTACAGTCCCTAATATCTGGAAAATAGCTAAGGTCACACCCATTCCTAAAAAGGGTGATCCTAAAGAAATCATGAATTACTGTCCCATAGCAATTCTCTCTCTGCTTAGCAAAAATCCTAGAAAAACTAGTGGCCATCCAATCCATAGAATATCTTCAGAAGTATAACCTTCTCTCTTGCTCCCAGCATGGTTTCTGCAAGGGCCACAGCACTTTCACTGCCCTCCTCTAACTCACAAATGACATCTTTGCTTCTATGGACTCAGGCCTCCTGACAGGTGTGATTTTCATTGACTTAACAAAGGCATTTGACCTGGTTAACCATACCCTTCTTCTTGCTAAATTACGCTCCCTTGGCTTCTCTACCGACGTAATGGCCTGGTTTGAAAGCTATCTGTCCGAAAGAAAACAGACTGTAGTTTTCAACTCAGCCATATCTGACCTTTCAGCTATAAATGTTGGAGTGCCCCAGGGCTCCATACTTGGCCCCTTGCTATTCTCAATCTTCATTAACGACATCCTGTTGCTTGCTCCTACCTGTTCATCTCTGCTCTATGCAGATGACCTAGTCATTTACCATAGTGCAAGAAATATCGCCGACATAAACCAACCTTTTGCCTCGGACTTCTCAAGTATTCAGTCTTGGCTAACAGAGAACAAACTCGTTCTCAATATTAGCAAGACACACTCTATGCTCTTTGGGTCACCTGCCAGACTTAAAGCAAACCAAAATGCCCTCAAAATCTCATGTGCAGATGGCTCCCCACTGGTTAGCACCAGATCCTTTAAATATCTGGGCATTACTCTTGACGAATCCCTAGATTTTGACCTGCACATAACTGCCACCTGTAAATCTGTCAATGCTAAGTTAGGAGGTAGCTATGTCCTTACCCCATTGGCTAGACTAGCTGTGGCACAAGGTTTTCTGCTCCCAGCCTTGGCATATGGCTCAGTCACGTACCTATCTGCCTCAAAATCCTCCCTCCATAAATGGGACACCACCTATTCATCTGCTGCTACGCCTCTGCATCCCCACGTTACAAACACCATTGCCAGCGCTATACTGCCTTAAAATGGCCTAGCCCCTCTGCCCATTGACTCCAGTCCTTTGGCTCACTGATTGACTGCATTGCCAGATCAGGCCTCCCACTATCCCTTGCCTGTCTGCTGCACTTACAACCTCTCTCCTATGGGCTCCAATTTGCCGACCTAACCCCTTTTCACATCCCCAGAAGTAAAACTAATATGGGTGCACGCGCTTTCGCATACATGGCTCCAAAAGTACTGGAACTCCATACCTCAAACCGTTCATCAAGCACCCACCCATGCTAGTTTTAAGGAACTTCACCGTGACCATCTGCGTACAACTAGCCCCTGCACTTGCTTGCGTCCACCTTAGACCATTTTTTCTCCCTGCCCTCTGTTTTCCCTAGGTAATCTACCTCTCTGACGCCTTTTCTCCGCCTCTCTAAATAACCTCCTCACATGTCTCTTCTCTTATCCTTTACCATTTTCCCCTGCTTCCTACCACTCTCCCTTCTTCTCCCCCATTTTCATTAGCCACAGATTTTTGGCACTTATTGTATTGCTCTGTGTATACCTTTCTCTTGCAATGCTTGTTTCTCACATTGTTTTGACTCTTGTTGTTACTTGACCTAACTGTATTTTGACTGCTTCATACCGAACAATTGTCTCTACAGCCTAAGTGTAATTGTTACATTGAATCAATGTTTTCTCTACACCTTAAGTTTGATTGTATGTTGATTTCCCTCCTTACTGTGTTACATGTCTCATTTGCTGCATCACATGTATGCTCATTTGTATTTCAAACTGTCCTTCTCCCAGGTTGTGCCTGAAAATGGACATTCTTATGCCTAGTGCACCCACCTGGTTATCAAAAGCAAATTAAATAAATACAGTGTCTAAAAAGTCATTTAGATCACACCTAACCTACGGTTGCCACCCATGAATAAGACAAAAATGGATAATTAAGTCCACATCTAACTCCGCCCAGAGCTTCCACCACAAATGTATCTTACAGTGGCACTACTGTGTACTGCAAAGATATCTGTGGTATGTTTAATTAATTTTTCTCCGAGACTCCTGCTCTGCTGCTGAAAAAGGCAGGTTTATCTTTTACTGGATTATCTTTTGATCCCCTCGCAGGGTCTCGTCCCTCAAGACCTGAATTTTATTTCAGGTAATCTGATGAAGTATTTAAATGGTTATCGTCACTTGAGAAAGGACACTGCTAAGGGAATCGATAATCTAGACAATTTTCTACTTAAATGCAGCACTGACATGTTGGCCCCTCTTTTAACCCACATTTTTAATCGATCTCTTATCACTCAAACTTTCCTTTCAGCCTGGAAACACTCTTCAGTTATCCCTTAACACAAAGGTGGGGATAAGACTGATGGAAAATGACTGCCCAATCTCTTTGCTTCCAATAATTTCTAAATTCATGGGAAAAAATTGTCCTATCTCAGATTACTGAATAGCTAGCTAATTATCAGGTTCTTTCTAATTTTCAGTCAGGTTTCAGACCAAATTGTTCTATACAAGCAAATTGATTGATTTCCATGATTCTGTCTCTAGGACGCTGGATAAAAGGTGTCTTGCAGGTTATCTTTTTTTATTGATTCATCTAAAGCCTTTGATGTGATTCATCACTTGTTGCTTCTAACTCATCTATCGTCATGTTATCATAGCGTCTTGAGATTCATATCAGGCCTGTCAAGGAATACCCACCATTGTAACTTATATGAAGCTGTCGGCTGGACCTTTTTAACCGTGCAGAGACAGCTGCATTGGTATATCTTTGTATATAGATTCATAGTAAATACAATCCCATCCTACCTACTGACCAAGCTAAATCCAAGATAAGCTGAACATTTACAGACTCAAATCAGCCAAATTGTCCAATTGTATAATGCCTAGATTCAAACAAAATCTGGGGATCACACTCTGGCAGTAGCAGTCCCACCCACATGGGAGTTCGTTTAGAAAACATTACACATCACTACCATTATTTCAACCACCCAATTAAAGGCTTACTTAAATAGCCTGCTGCACTGCCGTTGTGACTGCTATGGTTGAATGCTATCCATCACTGAACACTTACTATAACCAAAACTCAATGGCCACAATTAAAGTGATACTTGACGTCTGTAATTTATGTGAGGCAACTGTTCTTTTTTTTTTTTTTTTTTGTAGAATCTATTTATACTCCTTTGGAACGAGGCATCTCTCAGTGGTGCTCACTCGATCTGACCCTGCTACTTCCCACTGAGACTCAACCTCTGATGGACCCCCCAGGACATCCCAGTCCCCTGAATCACCCCTTGGGGAGGGCATGCCTCACCCACCTTGGTGGCGTCTTTCTAGAATTTGAAGGGTCCATCCTGTGGGTGGTGCCTGGGGGCCATTGGGGCTGTGTTCTGGCATTGGGGATGTGAAGGCAGATCCCTGCAGCCCTCATCACCTCCTCAGTCTACCAGGGATTTTCTGGAGTGGTTTCCCCAGGAGCGCGGACATGCAATGACATTGTGGCACTATGTGCTGATGTCTGCTGTCACTCCTCCTCGCTATGCCGGCACTGCATCTCTGCATCACCCAAGTTCCTTCAGGAGCTGCTGAAACAGCGTGAGATCCCAAGCCCTCCCAGGAAGGAGGCAGTCCTCTGGATGCTCAATCCCTTCCCTCCCCTGTTGACCCCCGGCAGCCCGAGTCCATTCCCGAACCCGGGTCTGTGGCGTGGCGTGAGGTGTGGCATCCAGTACTTCAACCCTTAGTACCACCAGGCTGGCTCAACTGCTTGTTCTTTGAGAAATGGACGCAGTTGTAAAAGAGAGTTCTTACTCTCAATTTACCTTCCAATAAACACTGATTGACTGACTGATCTATTTTCTTATAGCTTTTCCACAAATATTATTACCTGGTTCTCATTCTATTTACATGGGAGAACTCCATCTGTTTTCTGGAACAGCTGTCTTTCTTCTCCTCCATCTCCACTGGGGAACCTCAAGGGTCTATACTTGGTCCTATTTTATTTAATCTTCTCATAGATCCCCTACCCTCTGTTTTGGACCATTGCTGAATCAGACTTTACGCTGACAAAACAGTCCTCTTCTATGGTCACAAAAGTCCATCTTTACTTTCCTCTGCACTCCAGGGAGACTTAGACAAAATTGTGAATTGGTTTTCTGAAAACACGTTACTTCTAAATAGTAAAAAGACTCAAGCTATACTGTTTGGGTCTCAATCTGCTTTGTCACTGGCAAATTCTTCTCAATATGCCTAAATAACAACCCACTCAAGCTTGTAAGTGAATTCAAATATCTTGGCCTGATCTTTGATTCCTCCTTGACCTTTAAAACACACATTGACAAAACTGTCTTAAAAGTCCATCAATGACTGGGTCACCTAAAATGTGCCAGGTATTGTTTATCAAGCTCGGACCGTAAACATATTATTGTGCAAGCCATTCTCCCTATTCTAGGTTATGGTGATACTATTCATCATCCCACTTCTGTGTCACATCTCTTCCCAAATACTGTTTATAATCAGTTGCTTCAATTTATCCTAAAATCAAATTAGAACGAGCATCCTTGTACTTTACTGCATCAAATAAACTGCCTGTCACCCTCTTCCAGACGCACTTTTCATTGGCTGTCCTTTATTTACAAAACTGAACAACCAGATCCCTACTTATTTATGTGAAAGGCTTATAGTTTCCATCCACAAATCCAGCTTCAGAGATGTGCCTGTGTTTTTTTTCTTGCCTGAGTTCCAAATGTACGCTGAGAAAGAATGTTTCCCATGTGCAGCCCAATTTTCTTGGAACATCCTCTCTCCTCAGCTTAGAATTTTGCCTACCCTTGGTATTTTTTTTTTGTATTTACTATTTACCCCCTCTTCACCCACAGCCTTGACACTGGCTGATCAGGCAGTCAGATTTTTCTCCACCATGTTGACCAGTTATCAAAGGGGATTGACAAGGAGTTGATCTCCAAGACCCCAGTTTTCCCAGTCCTCACCCAGGAGGATGTGGACCAGTGGGTGGCCCCAACTGGCTTCACGCAAGATCAGTCTCCACTGGTGGTTGTGCTGCTGAAGCCGCTGCTTGTTCATCCACCTCGGTATGTTGTGCTTGCTTGTCCATGCTCCTCAGTAATCTATATAGCAATGCTTCAGTGGCTTCCCCTCAGCACCGGCCCTCAGATTAATGATCGAAGTCATGGTCAAGGTGCTGCTCATGATCCTGCTTGACTGGGCTGCACCACCATTGATGTTCCTCATCCTCAGGTGAAGAGAGGCACCACCGCAGGATGTAATAGTGCTATGAGGAACCCCTCTGGTAGCAATGGACCACTGTGGGGCAGAGTAGGTCTCAACCCCCAAAACCCTTAGATGGCCCAAAGTTTTTCTACTCTTGGTTCCTAATTTCCTTGTCTTCCAAAGCAATTTTCCCCTAGTTATCCACTCCTCTAATATATCTCCCTCCAATCCTTCCAATATCTTCCCCCCAGTTTTCATCCCTAAAGTTGTCTGCCACCTGGACCTGTTTCCACAATTTGTTAAAATATCCTCTTCCCCTACCCCTCATGTCGAAGCCTCTCTGGCTGATGTATTCTCCCTCCCCTACGTAGTCTGACAGCCACAGCCATGGTTCTGTGACGAACCCGACCTGCCAGACTGCCACCCGCAGTCCAGGTGTGAAGCCACCAGCCCCTCACAGAAGCGCAGGTAGTCTGAGAGCCACAGCCATGGTTCTCTGACGAACCTGACCTGCCAGACAGCCACCCTCAGTCCTGGTGTGAAGCCACCAGCCCCTCACAGAAGCGCAGGTACGGACTTGCCCTTAGGGACTGATTACCTCCAGGAAGGGAGCCCTAGCTGCAATTTTGCTTTTTTTACATGAGGACAGTTGTCTCTGGGTTTAAATCCAGAGTCTGTTACTGCTGTAACTCACTGGCTGCAGTCAGCCCCAGGAGCACTCCGACCGGCTCCATACAGCTCTGCACTGTTAATGCTTGATTATATTGTACTAGATTATGTTTTCTGTTAAAACTGTCTTGCTTGCATTTTATAGCTGAAGTTTTCTGACTTAATGTAAATGCCTGTATTGTGTTCCTCATAAGACTAGTAGCGATCTCAGCTCAGGCCTTTGAACCCCCCCCCCCCCTTCACCTTTTTACTCTAGTATTGTGTTTTAAATGGCCCTGTTATTGCCTTCTCAGACTTTGAGGCACCTTGCCTAACATTTTGGTCTGCAACACCCGCACCCCCCAGGCCAGTCTGAATTTCTTTTAGCTCACGAGTAGCCCCACCCCTCTGACTTTCTTATTTAATTCTTCTCTGCCTTCTCCTTTCAGGTAGTCTGAGAGCCACAGCCGTGGTTCTCTGACGAACCCGACCTGCTAGACTGCCACCCACAGTTCAGGTGTGAAACCACCAGCCCCTCACAGAAGTGCAGGTATGGACTTGCCCTCAGGGATTGATTACCTCCAGGAAGGGAGCCCTAGCTGTCGATTTTCGGCCCACCCAGCCACCCCTCCAGTCCTAATTAAATACACATAAACCCGGCCCCGGCTTTCTAACTCACTCCTACAGGCTATTGCCAGCCACGCTTCATTGGTTATCTAGGCCTTAATCTTCACTGGTCCTCCATTCTCCCACAGTAACCACTCATTTCCCTGGCCCTCTATGCCTGTCCCCTTTAAGCTGCCACAACAGTTAGGGGATTTCTAATGCTAGATCCATGCCATGGCCCAACTACTAGGCTTCCTGCCACTGCTCATCCATGTTCTCTTCTCCCTCCCCTCCTCTCCAACATGCCACCCACCTCTCCCATGCCCCCCCCTTTTCCTGCCCAACCTCACTGGGCTTCCCCACTCCTCCACTCCGGCGTCCACTCTCCCTTTCACCCAAGCCTGGATTCACCCAGCCACACATCCCAGCCCTTTTCTCTTAATCCCATCACTCTCCTGGTTTACTTTTCAACTACTCCCCCTTTGCCCAGCTCCAAATAATCACCCAAGCCTTCTAACTAAGAGACGTCCGCTCATCCATCAGTCACATACAGCTATCCACCCACTACCTATCTCTTGTGCTCCTGCTCCTTGCCCCAGGTGACATCCACCCAAACCCTGGCCCCCAAACCACACACCCCTCTCAATCGCTGCAAGCCCCCCTCCTAATTCGGGCACTTCCTCACTTCTCTCTGGAGACCCTCTCCCATGTGGCCTGTGCCTCCTGCACCTAAACATAAGAAGCCTAGTCCATAAACTTGACTCCCTCCAGGTACTTGCTGCCCCCAACTATGCTCCAGATATCCTCACCTTGTCCCAAACCTGACTCATAAAAAACATTAGCGACTCCTCTGTTGCCATCCCAGGCTACACTCAGGCTCACCAGGACAGAGCCACAAGAGGTGGCGGAGTTGCCATCTACATCAACTTGGACTTGCACTATTCGGTTATCCTAGCCAAGTCTGAACCTAAAATCTATGAATTAATTTTACTCCAGCTGACACTCCCCTTCTCGTTACCAAGCTACATTGCAGGAATATACTGCCGACCTGGCACACCATCCACTGCTGTCACCAACCTCCTCAAGCAAATCTCCTGCCTACCCCTGACAGGGGAACTTTATATTATGGGCGATCTAAACCACAACTGGCTAGCTCCTGCCCTCAACAAAACCAGGACTGAAATTGCTGCTCTAAACCTCTCTCAAATCATCACTGAGCCCACCCAGCTTAACCTAAAATCTGGTAACCACTCACTCCTCGATTGGGCTCTTACCACACACCCTCACCTGGTCATAAATGCCGGTATTCTTTCTTACTCCCTCAGTGACCACCATGTTACTTTCTTAGTGTGCAAAATCCCCCCTAGTCCAATGCTCCTTCAAATCCTTCAATCTCGCCCCAGTGTTAGACGACCTTGCATTAGCAAACTGGGCCCCGGCCCCTATTATGGACTCCACTGACGATGCCTTTCTCCACTTTAAAGACACTTTCCTCAGCGTCTGGGACAAACATGCCCCACTGCGATGTACAAAAGTACAAGGCAACCACCTGCCGTGGATCACCCAAGAACTGATTGCATGTCAAACCGCCCATGACAAAGCCTGGAAAACATACAGTAAATCCTCACGCCTCGCACAACATCTCTCTGCATACAGCATGCTCTGAAACAAGTGTTCCAGAGCCACTCACCTAGCTAAAGCAGAGTACTTCAGCAGCACCCTACAGTCCAACCTAAATAACCCCTCAAAATTCTGGAAGGTCATTCACTCCCTCTTCACCAAACCAGCTGCCAATCCCGCTCCAATTCTAAATATTAACAACTCCATTCTTGCTGAGCCAACAGCAGTCGCTACTGAGGTCAACATATATTTCTCCACTTGTGCTGCTACTCTCCTCTCTGCCCTGCCAAACCCTGCACCTATCGCACCCTCTACAGACGTAATGAACCTGACTAGGCCTCGCTCCTTTTCCTTCAATTACATCTCTGCAGCAGATGCCCTAGATGCACTACTTTCTCTCAACCCTTCAAAAGGCAAATCCCCAGATGGCTTGGACCCTAAACTCCTCTACCTCTCCGCCACTGCCATAGAAACTCTGCTTGCCAAACTCTTAAACCAATCCTTTGCCACCACTGCAGTCCATCAAGCATGGAAGCACGCCACTGTCATTCCCCTCCCAAAAGGAGGTACCCCCACTTCCCCCTCCAACTACTGCCCTATGTCCCTCCTCCCAGTACTAGCAAAACTACAAAGTACCTTGTCCTCACCCAACTTACTTCTGTCCTCCCTCACCGACTCTAATTTCTTCTCACCCTACCAGTCAGGTTTCAGAAAGGGACACTCCACTGCATCCTCCCTGATAAGGCTTATCGACCCCATCCTGACTGGCATGGACAGTGGGCTGATCACCTCAGCCATTTTCATCGACTTTGTGAAAGCCTTCGAGACCGTCTCCCACCCCATATTGCTCTCTTGTCTCACTGAATCAAGGCCTCTCTGTTGCTGCCACCAACTGGTTCAGATCTTACCTCTCTGGCACAACCCTGTCCATTAGAGTCACAAATGCTATCTCCTCCCTTCCCTTAACTACCGGTGTCCCCCAGGGGTCAGTTCTGAGACCCATACTGTTCTCTATATTCCTAAATGGCTTACTGTTCATCTGCTCTACTACCTCAATCCACATGTATGCAGATGACACTGTACTCTTCTCCTCAGACTCCGACCCTGAAGTGGTACAAACTAACCTCCAAACTGACTCCAACAAAGTACAGCAATGGTTCAGTTCTCACCAGCTCTCCCGAAATGTAAAAAAAATGTCACGATGACTTTTGGCACACGACAACGCCTGTCCAGACTCCATCCCTTCCCTATTTCCACAAGCTGGATGGTCAAAAACTCGAAGATGTCTCCTCATTCCGCTACTTGGGGGTATGGCTCGACTGTCCTCTGTCCTTCTCGGACCACATCAATGCTATTTCAAAAAACTATGCCCCATGCTCGGTACACTTTATAGGAACCACAGTAGCCTTCCTCCCCGCCGTCCGCCGTGAACTGGTCCAGAAGATGATACTCCCCTCCTTTGATTACTGTGACATTGTTTACGGTGCAGCCCCTAAGTCCACTCTATCTAAGCTGGACACACTTTTTAATGCCTTCTGCCACTTTGCTCTTGATGCCTCACCCCTTACCTACCACTGCAACCTCTACCGTTCCCTGGCATTACTGACCCTCGGAAACCACTGCATTTCACACTATGCTAAATATGTATCTAACCTATGGCTTGGCACCATCCCTTGCTGCCTCTCCTCCGTGTTCTCAGCAGCCCCCTTCCCCGCCCATTATCTTAGATCCTGCGACTACTGCCAACTATCGATCCCTAGGCGGAAGACTACTGCCGGGCAAGCCGCCTTCTCACACTGGTTACCCAAGCTATGGAATGATCTCCCACCTCAAATTCGGCATTCCTCCTCTGCCCACTCTCTTTCTACCGCCCTAGCTAACTTCCTCACCACTAATTGCTCCTGTACCTGACTCGGCCATGCCAATTGCTCCCTTCCCCACTGCCCGACCAGCGGCCTTAGCTTTGCTACAAATGCTGGCATATAGCCCCAACCTATGCACTTTTGTCCTGCACCATCATGTGTTCTATGTCTCCTGTTGCTTATACCTGCATATTACTGTGTGCTAAATTTTCCCTTGTATTGTTGCTATATGTCAGGTAATTGTTATATGTTCCATACAATATCCAATGTACTCCATGCGTTGTTGCTTGTAGTTTAATGCAATTGTATCCCATATGCTGCTATTTGCCTCTGTTATTTGCTCAGTTGATAACCTGCGTGTTATCCAACCCCCTTGTACCCCTTCCCCCAGGTCGCACCGGGAGATGAGCATCTTGTTGCTCAGTGTGCCTTTCTTGGTGAAACTATTTCAATAAATAAATACGTAAGTTTTTCTATCTGCTATGTATGTCTCAGCCTGTCTTACCTGTTTACCTTTACTACCTCTCACTCTTGCTTCTAATTGTATTTTTACATACATTGTACAATGCCAACTTGATGTCGTGTTACCTTACTTACCTAAGTTTAACATTGTTTGTATAGTTTACTTTGTATTTAATTTTTGCTACTTAACAGCAGTCACTTATGTTTACACTGTTTGTCCAACTCTGACATGGAACCTGTGTAGTGAGCTTGTTCTAAAAAGGTGTTAATCCGAGATCAGAATAAATAAATAAACTGGCAGTCGCCAGTCATTCCCATGAAGATCCACCCTTGGCAGCTCTGACCAAGGACCCCTGTGCTGCAGCCGACTTGCCAGATCAGCTATTGGTGGCAATCACCCAGTCGGAAGATACTCAGGTGGTCCATAGTGGGAAACAGTCACAAGCCATTTTGAAGCATCCTCAGACAACTCTGATAGGCTGTCAGGGTTGTAATCGAGGACACATACCTTCAACAGGGCTTCAGTCGAGGAGCTGACTACAAACCATGGGCCAGTGTAATTTGGGGCTGTTCTCAGATTGATGTCAGAGTCCATGAATGTGTCTTTGGAGCCAGTCCAGAAGCAGGCTAAATACCACTTTACTTACATCCTCGGCAAGAATGATTCCCCAGGGATCACTTCTTCCCTGGCTAAGGCAATTTTTGGGACCCTGGAGCTTTGGCAGCATCCTGCCTGGAATCCTCCACCTGCATGGTCTGCAAGTATGTAGTCCCTACTGGGTCCCTCTCAGGGTTCTTGGACTATCCCTCGGCTGAGGGGCTGGTCTCAGATTTAGCCTTTTGGAAGTCCAGAGGCCAAAGGCATGTAGGCAAGCCACCCCCCCCCCGACAAGGAGCCTAGAAACTTGACCACGCAGCCAAGAAGGTCTGTGCTGTGTCCTCTCTCGGTCTCCATCAGGCAAGATACGCCATTATGATAGCCAACTTTGGTCACTCCCTGATGGGAGTGCTGGATGAAGTCCCTCCCCACCTCCCTGCTGACAAACAACTGCCATTGAAGTTGGTCAGAGACCAGGGTCAAGCACTGGTGAAACACCATCTCCAGATGGCCTTGGATATGGGTGACTCCTGTGCCCGTGCTGTGGCAGTGGCCATTGCAATGCACTGCAGGGCCGAGCTGAGGCTGTTCATCTTCACTGCAGACACTCAGTGCAAGCTGGCCAATATCCTCTTCTTGGGCACCAACCTCTTTGGCCCAGGCTTGGAAGGCTGGACTCAGTAGCTTCATCCCAAAGGGACCCTAAGGCCCAGAAATGTAAGAAAGGGTCTTTCAGAGTTGGTCCTTTCAGCCACAGCAGCTGCAATACCAAGCCTGGTGTCCCAAGGCCAAGTTCTTTGGTCAGAGACCAAAAGGAGGTGGGAGTAGGGGAACTGGTGCCCCTTCAGCCCCAGCAGACAGTGTCCCCTCCAAAGCTGTCCAGTGGCAGGTCGGGGATGTCAACCTTCCACCTTTCCAGTCCCTGACCCAGCACCCTGTAAGGGGCCAGCTTCACCACTTCTGACCATGTTGGTCTGTCATTACCATGGACAAGTGGGTCCTGGAGGTGGCAGGCAGAAGACTGCCTCTAGATTTTGAGGTTCTGCCACATTATCGATCCCATGCACCAAGCGAGTCCTTAGTGTCACAGGACACATTGTCTGCCCTAAGGGAGGATACCACTCAGCTCCTTGTGAAAGGGGCTATAGGCCATGTTCCAGACATCCTGGCAAGTCAGGGGTATGTGTCTGGGTACTTCCTGGTCCTGAAACGGATTTGGGGGCACCCCATACTGGATCTGCATGATCTCAACCAGTACATGCAGAAGCATACATTCAGGATGGTAACCCTGAAGCAGATTATACCATCCCTGGAGCAGGGTATATGGTTCTGCTCTGTGCATCTTTAGGATGCATTCTTCCACATCCCAGTCTATATGTCCCACTGACGGTACTTTTGGTTCCATGCAGAAGGGGTTCACTATCAGTTCTGGATCATGCTCTTCGACCTCTGGTCTGTGCCCAGGGTCTTCACCAAGGCACAAGGGTGTCAGAGTATATATCTACATGGACAACTGCCTGATAGCTGGGCTATCCAATGATTAGGCTGTGCAGGTTGAGATGGACAACACCCCGACCGAGTTCTGCCTGAACAGGCAGGACGGAACTCACTCCCTGCCCTTGTGTCGGGAGGCCTGCCACACCTGGACCCTCATGCATGGCCCAAGTGTAGATCTCCTGGTGACCCACGTCACCGGAGTGAATGACCAACTGTCAAGACACGTCGCACAAGTAGTATCTGCATTAGGAGGTGGTAGGCCATCTGTAAGTTCTCCCACTGGGGAACCCCTCTGGTGAATCTCTTATGCAAAACTGAGGCTGTTTTGTGCTCACCCCCTACAGTCTTGGACACTGCTGGTGGATGCCTTCATGAGGCCCTGGACCCCAGGCCTAGTGTATGCCTTTCCTCCCTTCCTCTTGATCCAGAAGGTGGTGACCAAGGCCCAGAAGGATAAGTTGTGGATGGTCCTGATAGCTCCAGACTGACCACAGCAGTTCTGGTACCTGGACCTCCTCAGCCTCAGCAGCAGCAGACCTCCATGGCAGTTGCCTCTTCATCTGGACCTGCTGACCAAATGGGATGGCCCTATACCTGGACCTTTAGTCCTTGCATCTCACAGCCTGCTTCCTGAGCAGCTAGAGTTCCAGGCTTTGGGTCTTTCAGAAGCTGTGCTCCACGTTGTAGAAGCCTCCTGGAAAGAGTTGACTCACCAGTGCTATGCCTTTAAATGAAAAAGATTTTCCATTTGGTGGAGCTTGAGCCCCTTGCCTGCCTGTGGCTAGTATCCTTGAGTACCTTTGGTCCCTCTCCCAACTAGGGCTGTGAGTGACGACCCTCAAGGTGTACCTGGCAGCCATCTCGGCATATTGGGTGCTGGCTGGTATGGTGACAGCGGCCCAGGAGAAGGTGGTCAGACACTTTTAAGAGCCTTGACCACCTGTCCCCTCTGGTGCATGAACCACCACCACCATGGGACCTACTGCTGGTGCGGTCTATGCTCATAGGCAACCGATTTGAGCCTATGCACAAGTGTGAAATGTCACACCTGTCATGGAAGATGATATTCTTGGTGGCCAGTATGTCAGCTATAAGTTCAGTGAGCTCCAGGCACTCTTGGTGGAGTCTCTGTGTCTTCCACAGGGACAAAGTCATCCTTAGTCCCCACCCAGAGTTCCCTCCAAAGGCGGTATGAGAGTTTCATCTTAACCAGGTGATAAACCTCCTGGTACAGTTCAACAACTCTTCTCTGGAGGCCAACCACATGTCCATACCCTGGACCTGCAGACAGCTCTCCTATTACAGGAAGCACAGGGCTGGAGATTGGGTGAGGTTCGCCAGCTGTTTGTGACTTACACTGAAGCCAATAAACTGTCAGCAAAGCAGACAATTGGCAGGTGGATAACATCCTGCATCAACCTGCAATAGGTTGACTGGTGAGGAGCTTCCTGTAGGGCTTAGGGCTAATTCCACCAGACATACCACCGCCTCAGTGGCTGCTTCCAGGGATGCCCCTATCCAGGAGATCTGCAGGACTGCCACCTGGAAGTTGGCACACACCTTCACTTCCCATTACAGCATCGACCTTGAGAAATCAGGATGCTGTATTTGGGACCTTGGTTCTCCAACCTCTGTTTACTAAATAGGGGTGTATGCCTTGCCTCCTCCTGTTCCTCCTGGAGAACTGCTGGAAGTCTGCCATTGTGTGGATAGTGAAGCATATTCACGCGCCTAGAAAAATAGGTTACTTAAGCAATAAAGCATGACAGGGTGTGGGTTATTGGGGGATTTACCCACGCCTTATGTGGTGTGTCAGGTGTGTCACGAGACACAGCCGAGTGACTTAACCACACAAGAAGTGGGTAAATCCCACACTAACCCACATCCTGGAGTGCCTTATTGAAATTATACAATGGACCCATGTGTAAAATAAATTTTAAATGTGTTTAAGTATGTTTTTTATAAATGCCATTTCTCTGCCGTGGGTTACTACAGGATATACCACGGTCATGTGATGTGTTCTGACCAATGAAGTTACAGGATTTAGATACCCCATTGTATAATCATCTGTAACTGTAGTTCTAGATGTGGTATGTAGTTTGTATGATTGTATGTTTAATTGTTTGAATTTTGTTGAAGTTCATGCCCACAACACCCACCCCACCTCCCCTGGCAAGTCGCACATGAAGCCCTGCTGCCAGCATGCAAGAACTGACACCATGGGTCAGACCCAGAGGATATACCACTCAGGTGGCGGGAGGAGCTTAATTTAAAGAAGTTTTGACAAATCAGAATGTTTCAGTGGGGGCTGGTCCAGTGGCACTGAGGGTTGAGGTGCTGGATGCCACACCTTGCATCACGCTGGTGACCCGTGTTCGGGAATGGGCATGGGCCGTCGGGGATTGGCAGGGGAAGGGAAGGATTGAGCGTCCAAAGGACCGTTCTCCTTCTCTTGAGGGGGGGGAGCACAACATCGGCGTCTCGACGGCGCCTCGGGCGAGAGCCGGGGGAGCTGGGTGCGACGCCGAGGGGAACGCGCATGGATGCGCGCGGCTCTCCCTCGGCTTGCATCATTGCACGCACCCGGTTTCACAGAGGAACCAGTCAGGAAAAAATCCAGGTGGGGTCTCCGCCTCTATGAAGCCCTCCCTGGGCTTCAATTAGCCACTGTTGCTAGGATCCCCCAACCAGATACTTGTTCCTCGGACTGGACTGGGGACCAGTGCCACATCCCCGCCCTCTGGGGGGGAAAGCAGGGGGTGACCGGGGGACCTAGCAGTGACAGTAGGTGGAAGTCCGGGAGCCGTGACCAGGGCAGATACCTGGCGGAGAGCCCTACCACCAAAAATACTTAAAAAAAAAAAGACTGTTTCAGTGGAACTGCCTAAGTGTGGTTGTGAACTATAGAACGCCCCTACAACTGTGGTCACAAGTAAGTAACCTATTTTTAGTGTACTTTCTAAATAGCAATCCTTTTCACCTCCCTGCTTGTCTCTCTGGCATCAAACACCAGTAGGTAGGCTAGATGTGCAGCTCAAGCAGTTAATGACTGCACGGTGTTTAACAGCATGTGTCCATTCCAAACTAATCAAAAAAAGCAAAGGTGTTGATGCGAATATAACTGCTGCATGTTGGGTGCGTATAAATACCCATAGTGTTGCTTCTAATCAGCTCTAACTATAGGGGGGGGGGGTCATAGCATGATGGATATGTTGCAGCCAACAGACATACTCTAAACTTTGGGGGTGAGAGGGAGGCTGAATTCACATGCAATGCACCTAGAGGTAGTCTGTGATTACCGATATAGATAATTTTATGGCAAGGAGCAGAGCACACTTAAGCACCACAGACCACATTTACGCTCCTCTTTCAGGATTGGACCCAAAAATATTCTGGAAGTTTAGACTCAGATGCTGCTGCTGTTAGTTGATATTGCAAACATTACACAGTACTGACGTACAGTACACACTGCCAAGTGCTCTTAATTCCTTACTGCTGAAAAGTAGCTTTAGCGATAATGAGTCCCCTCTTGACTTAATCCCGTTGGAATCCTTGCTCTTTCTCATTCGACTTTTGCTCAAGTGCAACACCAGCCGTGTGTCTCGGTACAATTTCAGTGGATTACTAGGTACAATACAGACACACTCCAGCAGGCCCTGAATTTCAGAACGATTGTCTGGGAATGTGCAGGAGTTTTCAAAAAAGGCTGGCAGCTTACACTGGGACCAGCAGTAAAATGAATAGCCTCCCACATGATAGTGAGGAAAACTGAAAATAGAACAGTGAAGGATCTGACTGAGTATGGGCCATCATCGAGTATGAAGTTGGTGGTTAGGATTACTCAAATCTCAGCTGCAGTCTGATAAATGAAAACCCTATTTAAAGCATGGATGAGTTAAAGGTTAAAAAAACACCACCACTGATTTCAGGCCCTTTGGGGCAATACTGGCGGGTTGGGGGTGCACTGGATTTTGACTCCAATCAGACAATCATCAAGAATGTTGTGTGAAAACAGACAGCTGAATGGAGATTTTAAAAGCTGATTCATGGCTCAGCGACTGCAGTTCTTCATGTGCCCAGGGGCTTCAGACTTAGGCTTTTTGTGTTTTTCCCCATCCTGCACGCTGATGTGCAGAGTCCCCTTCCAGCTGCACCCTTCTTCTAGCCAGGAGGACAGGCACGCAGTTGCCTCCACACCTGATGCCAGTGCAGTTCCATGGTCGACCAGCAGGGGTGTGTGCAGTTGCCAGGGGGCCCTCACCCTCCCCGGAAGCTGAGCACCCATCCACCAACTGGCCCAACTGTTAGCCTCCAGATCTCATGTTACTTTAAAATGTTACTTGTCTGATCAAGCAAAGAAAAATCAACCTTCAGTAGTTAGGTCCCAGGCACCACATGCCCAAATTGAGTGTATGAAAGCGACATCAGTTACAGTGTGTATTTTACAGTACACTGTATCTCAAAAACTGTTTTACAAAACTGAAATCTATATACCGGGAGGTCCATCTAGTTAGCCCCTTTCCCTGCCTAGCCTCTGTGACCCACAGCTTATCCCTGTTGGGTGGGACACCTTGGTTCCCCAAGCAATTTGAAACATGCTTTTTGACAGTCAAGCTTAAGAGAGGAGATGTCAAGACAAGGGAGGAGTTGGAATGGCTCTAATGTGGTGTGGTGGGCCATTTGTCTGCCTGGGGCTGCAGGGGTGGTTGTCCCCCTAAAACTCTCCCCTTATCCTATCCCATAAGTCATGATCCTGTGGAGCAACCTGGCCCCACTCTGGGTAGATGACACCTTGGCATCACTCACCTGGCCAGAGAGAGTGTGTGTGTGTGACAATGTGAGACCACTCCAGAGGGACTATTTTGTTTCTTCCTTTACAGTACCCTGCCACCAGGGGGCAGTAGTGCAATGACGGGAGGTGCCCTCTGTCCTTGTGGCATCTTGGTGAACCCCTGAGCTTTGCCATCTGGCTCAGGGTGTGATCCTGTGTTGTTTGGATAGCAAGCGATAGCTAGGCAGCCTTGAATTGTATTAAAATAAAAATAACCGCTTACCACCAGTGGCTAAAATGTGACCTTCTCTATTCGTCAACAGACCACTTTTTTTTTCTTTCTTTTCAAGGTGAAAGAACTATAATGGTCCACGTTTACAGCTCAAGATGGGCAGAGCGTACAGCCGAGACATTTACAGCTTTCCATTTCTTAGAAACAGATTGTGTTAGCAGAAGAAGACTCAGCGGTCCATCCAGTCAGCCCATTTTGCTAACTCCATTGTCAGCCTAATGCTGTACTGGATTTAGAGCTCAGATATTCCTAACGGCTGATCGTCCCTCCCCTTTCCCCAGATATCCCATCTCCTTTTCTGCCTGTGGGTCCCACTATTGTCTTATATCTGCCCCAGTCAAGTTTCAACCCTGACACAGTGCTGGTTTCAACCCCCTCTGCAGGCAGTCTGTTCCATTTGGCCACCATCCTCTCTGAATGTCTTCTCCCGCTCCCCCATCTCCTCTAGTCACTGTGCCTTATTCCTCATAAATATGAATCTGACCATCAGGTTCTCACCATCCCTCGCTGCAGAACCTCCCAAGGGCAGAGGTCATATGCCTACCGGGCACCACTTTGGTTCAATAAACTCGGCACTGAACATAATGCCACACAGAGATTGGGGCTTTTCAAGACCAAGCTAAGACAACACCTACTGAAGAAAAGTTCCTCTGACTGTACTTTCTAATTACTCCACACACACACCCACTTCTGACCCCGATCTCATTCACCTTTCAGGTTATTACCATCTCCTCGCTACTCCTACTTTGTCCTTCTACCCTGAATTGTCCCCATTTTTGCCCTGCAATACCCTGCACTCTCCTCTCCCCCCCCCCACTCAGTGCCCCCTACTCTCCTTTCTGTATAGCTGCTTACTGTCTTTTATCTGAGAATGCCACCTAGGCTGCTACTGTTACCTGAATTATCCTAGTGTTAGAACCATCTCTGTTTCCTATTTACAATGTATTTTTGTCTATGTTTACTCACCTAACTAGATACTCCTAAACCCACAATGTGTGTATACCCACCCTTTACGATGTGGAACCTTTGTAAAAGAGTGGTCTCCCACTCAAAGGTATTGTAATCCAAGATTGAATAAATAAAAATAAAATAAGTCCTTTCAGTCCACCCTGTTGATTCCTCGCAAGAACTTGTATGTCTCAGTCATGTTCCCCACCCTCCAGTGTGTACATGTTTCGCTCTGCAAGCCTGTTCCTCATATGGCGGCCTGGCGAAGCTCTAACGAGTAAAGCAACGGGGCACCTGCTGCAGTGGTGTCACTGTGTGTCTCACAAGCACCTGCTAACTGCTGTCCTTGGATCTTCCAATACATTTACTTTTGGGCAACAATATATCTGGAATCTGCTCGTTTTTATTTTCATCATCGCATATCCAGTGAGTGCAGTTCAGCTTTTGTCAGTTTCCTCACAGGACCTCCCCTGCTGCCCCTGGATCATCTCTGTGGCCCTCCTTTGTATGGTCCCTATCTTTCTTGAGGTGCAGACCCTAGAACTGCTGATACAGCCTTACTAGGGACCTGTAAAGGGGCAATATCCCCTTCTTCCCCCTACTATCAAGCCCCCTTCCTATACATCCCTGCATCCTGTTTGCCTTTCTGTACGCTATACTGCACTGTGCAGCAGACTTGAGGCAGTGGATTTCATGTGCCTACTCTTGTCTTCGGCGCTGTACTATGTAGAGTCAATCATTCAACAGAAAGGGAGCATGTGTTCGGTTCCCATTTATCTCTGCAACTTAAACATTCTGCAGTCAAAGAAACTCCGGGGGTGGGGGATCAGCCTCTCACATCCCTTTCGGGCCCATCCTAGAATCCATCTGTAGCCACAGTTTCATTTTTATTTAATAACATTTACCTCATGATTTCTTTCTGCTCTGTGGGTTGGCATGTACTACACAAGTCATTAGTGGCTCTCTCCAGACAGGACAGGAAACCAGTTCAATCATTCTAGTACAAAAAAAGAAAAAGGCCTATGTTATTAATGCCTACAGTAAAAAAAAAAAAATGAAGTAAATAAAAGTTCATTCCAAATCACGAAGGAAACTCTGTCCCCTACCCATATGCAAATGGAGGGCATCTCTTTCTGCCACCATCTACTCTCACCTCTCAGAAGCACTAAATCAAGTAGCACATTCAACGACAAGTTGCTCACTAGGCAAAGTTAAAAAAAAGATAAAAAAATAAGTCTCTCAGGGTAAACATCTGTGGCTAACCTGGGCGATAAATTAAAAATAAATAAAACGGGGAAATCTTGCTCTCACCTTCTAGCAAGTGCTGCATGTTATATAGCTAGCAAACAAGCACTGTAATAATACACAGTAGTCCGTGAATAAACAGCTAGGGAGCTTAAGTAGCTCAGCACACCTCAACGAAATAATTAGGATGGGTTTTCTGCCATTAAATGTCCTTTGGGTATATGGACTGGCCATGCCTTCAGATGTTTTGCTTGTTAAGGGTTTTACAGCTGTTTTCAGTTGCAAGGCAACACTGCCCTGAATCTGATGATGTACAGTACATTGTAGAGGTTTGAAGCTTATATGCCAGGGAAGAAGTGGGCAGCCTGCCAAGTATTCATTCACCCCCAGCCTACTGACCAAGCAGCAGCACTGGTGTCTACTAGAACAGCAGGCACTCGTTTACTCATCTGTCCTCAAGCTGGAGGAAGCGTGCAGCTTCGGTCACCCCATTCATCATGCTGTGGGATGGGGAAAAAAGTGCTGATAGTCATTTTTTTTAAATCTATTTCTGCATCCATTCGGCCCCCATCTGCTGGACACCCCAGCCCCACCACCCCAACATCGACCACGACTTACTGCCAAGCCTTCTTCCCCTCCACCAATGGGGTTCCACAATCCCTCTGGCTGGTGGGCCCAGATGGTCAGGTGCAGGTGTCAGGAGCCATCCTGTTGCTGGTATTTTCTGCATTTCTGTGGTCCTCCTTTGGAGGTGTGGCATGCAGTGGCACCATAATGTATGCTACATGCTCCCGCGCAACATACATCTGCATCTGCCATCCCCCCCCCGCACTCAGCCAGTTCCAGATGCCTTGTGGGGGATGAGAAAAAAACAAAGTACATTTTGCAGAGCCTTCACCCACCTTTGCCAGTCAAAGCTACAAGTCCATAGAAATCACCCACCCCCCAATCGGTTATTATGCTGCAACTCCCACATGGCCCTGTGGACCTCCTCTTCTGGTCCTCAACCCCTCAGGTATCCAAGCTCCATAACTCCGCCATCCCCAGGATTTACCTCCCAACATGCCACTGTGCCCCAATGCCAAGTTGGACTATTGTGGTGGCCCAAGCTCCTCTGGACATTCTTTCTTTGGTCATTGCCGAGAGTCTGCCCACTCCCAGAGGGTGCTGCACCTAGACATCGCTGGATGTATGTGGGCAACGTCATCAGCTTCCCTCCCATATTATGGGCTGCACTTCCCGTGGTCACCCAGGGACCTTTGTAGCAGAAGAACTCTACTCCTCCTCCCTCCCTTCCCAGAGTCCTATGGGACACTCAACTCTCCTCCCCTGGCCAACCCTCTGATCCATGTTTTTTCCCAAACTCAGGTTGCCAGTGCCACAAGTGGTAGCACTACTGCCGGGCCGATGGGCCAGCTCGCAACCACCCCATCTTTACAGAACTATGTATCTTTTTGTCTGACCAGCATCTGATACCCAATTCTTTTATAACTTTCTTTCTCATGAAAATCAAAATAGAGTGCCGGCCCGGTGGTGCTGAGGGTTGAGGTGCTGGATGCCACACCTCGTGCCATGCCAGCGACCCAGGTTCGAGAACAGACTTTGGTCGCTCGAAGGTCAACCAGGGCAAGGAAGGATCGAGCATCCACCGACAGCTCTCCTTCCTTGGAGGAGGGGGGACAGTGCAAGTGCACTGTAGACTGACACCAGTGGTAGCTGGGTGTCGGCACAGATGCGCTGCTCAGAATGGTTCGGGCCCACGTCCAGGGCATTAGACTACCTCACCCCACCCATTGCACGTTTGTGGGCCCTGGGGCATTAACTGGAGGAAAAAGACAGAGTTGTCAGTATCCATGATGGCCGGCTGCGCCCTGACCCCCAGCAATCTGGATGTTGGCTTCCAGGGGTGGGGAGAGCGCAGCGCCCCTCGCCACCGGCCCTGTCACGGGGGGGGGGGAGACCCAGGTGGGATGGGTGCAGGGTAACCTGGCCGAAGAGATGAGTCTCCTCCGAAAGAGGGTCCAGAGCCACCTGCCCGCTCCAAGGAGGAGGAGGAAGAGCAGAAAGTGTAAATAGAAAGGAAAAAAAAAACAATGGTAAAAAATTAAAAAGGCCCCTCAATCAAGGCAGCTTGGAGGGGGTGCCAGTGAGCCAAGCTAGAGGCAAAGCATAATTCATTTCAGTTCTCGCTGATAATGGAGACTTGATTAAAAACAATAACTTTGAAACTCCTGAGAAAAAGACAAAGCGGCCAGAGCAAGTACAGGATTGCACAGATAGATTTTTACAGGGTTCCGACTTAACTCACTGTCAGGAAGAGTTAGTACTAACTTGGAAACACCATCACAGATGAAGATATCACTACAGTGAGTCTTGAGTCTAAAAGTGGCAAAGCTCCAAGGCCCGACGGCTTTAACGTCAACTTTTACCAAACGTTTAGAGAGGAGTTCACCATCATCCTGAGAAAAGTTTACAATGCTCTGCATGGCAGAAGGTGCTAAACTACACATGACAAGAAGCGCTAATACCAGTTCTCCCCAAGCCAGGAAAAGGCAGAAAGACATCTGTGTGACATATAGACCAACTTCTCTCTTGAACAAGGACATGAAGCTCTCCATTAAGGTACTGGCCAACAGGCTCAAAAGTTGCATAGACACCCTTGTACATCAAGAACATACATGATTTATCCCTAAGAGACATTTACACAGTAACATTAGATTCCTGTGGAATGTAATGGCTCATCTCAGTCGCACCAACAGTCTGAAACTAGCAATGTTTTTAGATGCAGAAAAAGCATTCATTCACCTGAGCTGGACATATCTGCTGGGAGGAGCTGAAAGCCATGCGGAGAGCTTTATGTTCTGCACAGTAATGTCATACATGCAGCCAGTCGGAAAAATCAAAGCAAATGGCACTATTTCAGAGTAATTTAAGTCTGAGAGGGGAACAGGTTAGGGATGCTCCTCTGTCCCCTATGGTCTCTGCACTCAGCACTGAGTCACTGACTGCAGCAATGAGACAGCAGGAGGCCTTTAAGGCATCAGAGCGCATGGGCAGGATAATGGCATATCTCTGTATGTGTATAATACTTTGATATTTGTGGTGGACCCCATACAGTCTATGCCTACCTTGCTTAACATATTAGAGCGCTTTGGGCTAGCTTCCGGCTTTAAAGTTCATACAGAACAGAAGCCCTTCTCCTTAGTGGCATCCTGACGGAGCAACTAAAGACAGAGATCATGTTTAAATGGGTTAAAGTCTGCTATCTAGCTATCCACAGCCCCACCAGTTTATATAAGCTGCATAGTATTAACTACGGCCCATTTAAACAAAAAACATTTGCAGACCTCAACAGATGAGTTCCCTGCCTTTCTCACTTTGTGACAGATTAGAAAGTGTAAAATTGAACCTGCCCCCTAAGTATTTATTATTGTATTCTTCGCTGCCACTGCCTGTCCTACAAAAAGACTGAGTTAAGAAAAATGCTTTCCGAGTTCATATGGGATGCTAGAAAACCCAGGATGTCCTTACTGAAACAAAGAGTGCAAGGGTGTACGAGTCTCCCCAGTACTATGAGGCTGCACGGTTAGTGCAAGTTGCTGAGACTATGTCTAACTCTGAAGACACTGGCTAGACAATTATGATGTAAAGAGATCCTGCCTACCTGTCACTGCACACGCTGCCATGGGTAGTGGACCAATAGGGTTTGGGAAATATTAGTAATATTCAGACCTAATGCAGTATGCACTGTTAGCAACAGATCAAAAAAAACATAGGCCTGACTCACCCAATATGGCAAAAGATTCGGATAAGATGGCTGCCGCTTTTCCGCCAGCCAGATGGGATGCTGGGTTCCAGGTCTGGGAAAGGAAGAGATTGGTTTACCTTGGTGGAAATCTTCAAACGCGGTCTAAAGGTGTTCCTTTTTAGGGAAGCCTCTAGGGCTTAGCACACTATTCTTTTATTGATTTTATTGCTGTTATTTATTATGTTCTGCGCTTATTTTAATTTCTTCATGAGCCTGTATTTTGTACAGCACCCTGAGCCCCAGGGAAAGAGCGCTTAAGAAATAAAACCTTGCTTGCTAACTCAATTCACGACAGAGGACAGCCTAATTAAAAACTTCCAACTCCTCCAGCAAGACTTGGGGTTGCACCAAAGGTATTTTCCCAAATATGTGCAGTGCAGAGATTGCATAATTACGGAGATGGGGGTCACAACTCTTAATGCAGACATGCCACCTGAGGTATCTTTCCTATGGGTTAAGACACAACTGCTGGACCAGAAGGGCTTTATGTCACAGGCATATCCTCTTATACTAGGGGAAGGGGTAAACCGGCCATGAAACAAAGTAAATGGACTGCAGGGTGAATATTCCGCTAACACCGGAGGACTGGAAAAAATCTGGCAAGGAATATACTGCTCTTCTCTCTCCTCATCGTGGAGAGAATTTTGGTGGAAGATGGGAGCTAGGTACTTTATCACTCCAGTAGAGACAAAGCAGTGGGAAAGGTGAGCAGGATGCTGGGGTACATTGGGAAAAGATTTCTAGCAGGAGGTGGTGCTGCTGTTGTATCACTCACTGGTGAGGCCCCACCTGGAGTACTGTGTCCAGTGCTGGAGGCTGCACCTCTGCAAGGACATTGAAAGGGTGGAGGCGATATAGAGGAGACAACCAAAATGGTGAGGGGGGCCGTACACTACGCCATACAAGAAATGGCAGCATGAACTCAATATGTACTCAAGAGAAGGGCAAGAGGGGACATGACTGAAACTTACAAGTACCTCACAGGCGTAAAAAAGGTGCAAGTGGAGGGTCTATTCCAGAGAAAGGAAGGCACTAGAATGAGGGGGCATGCAATGAAGCTGAAGTGGAGAAGTTTGGGAGAGATGTGCAGAAATACTTCTACATGGAAAGGGTGGTGGATGACTGGAACAGTCTACCACAGGAACTAGTGGAGGAAAAGACTGTGAGGAGCTGCAAGCATGCATGGAATAGGCACATGGGGCGTATCAGGTACAGGAAGGGGGGGGGGAGTGACACCTACAACCAACTAGGGTCAGTGGTGACAGAATAGATAGGGACAGGGGCAGACCAGATGGGTCAAAGGGTCCTTTTCTGTTGACAAAATGTATGTTTCTCGTGTTTAAATTAATTTTGTTTTTGCTGACTGGGAAAGGAGGCTATGGATGGATGCCAACTGATGTTAAACCAGATTAAGCTGTTGGTGCTATTTTTAGTGAATGGGGGAAATTTGGCCAGGACACCAGGGAAATTCCTCTACTCTTTTCGAGAAGTGCCATGGGATCTTTAACATCCACCTGAACTACCACCAGAACAGGCAGACGGGACCTCGGTTTAACATTGAAAGACAGCACCTCAGGAGTGCAGTAGCCCCCTCATGCATACAGTGTCATACAGTGTCAGTATATTGGAATTGAACTCAAGTGCGTGGTGTGGGGCTAGAAACATAGACTTTGACGGCAGATAAGGACCGCTTGGCCCACCTAGTCTGCCCATTTCCCTACCTATTGGATAAGCTGCAGATCATAGTTAACAAATAGCCTATTTATTCCTACCCCCCCCCCCAAGAATTGCCTTATGTCTCTCCCATGCATTCTTGAATTCTCCCAGTTTTAGACTCCACAGCCTCCTCAGGAAGGTGGTTCCATGCATCCACCACCCTCTCTGTGAAAAAATACTTCCTCACATTGCCCCTGAGCCATCCCCCCTCTATCTTCAAATTGTGTCCCCTTGTCTTGCACATCTCTTTTTCTGAAAGATGCTACCCTCTTGGACTTCGTTGATTCCACTGAGGTACTTAAAAGTTTCTATCATGTCCCCCCTCTCCCTCCTTTCCTTGAGGGCATACATATTAAGCTCCTTTAGTCTCTCTCCTTGCATGACTTCTCTTGCAGACCCTGCACCATTTTAGTTGCCCTCCTCCGGAGTGCCTCCATCCTATGTCATTGCGCAGATGGGGTCTCCAGAACTGGACGCAGTACTCCAAATGGGGTCTCAGCTGTCTGTACAGAGGGATAACAACTTCCTGTTTTCTGCTGGTGATACCTCTCCTTATACATCCCAGTATCCGCCCCCCCCCAGCCATCCCTACTTCCTTCTCACATTGCTACTACTCTACTACACTACTCTACGCAGATGATACGGTCCTCTTTTCTAGCAACCGGGACTTTAAGCTACTTGAGAGTCAACTGCAACATGATTTCAGGCTACAGGTAAAATGGTTTGGCTCTCACAGACTTGTCTTGAATTAAAGCAAGACAAAAGTCATGACTTTCTGCAACGCTCATAGTATGTATAAACCTCTACCCTTCACCATCAATAATCAAGGGGGGACCACACTTGAGCAGGTTCATGAGTTCAAATACCTGGGCATCACCCTGGACAGCTCACTCTCTTACCATCAGCACATTGGGATGGTTGCGAAGTCTGCCAACATACCTCTTGGCCTGCTCCACAAGTACAAACACTGTATGACCCCTGAAGCCCTAAGACTGGCCATCCACAGCTCTGTTACCTCCACTGTCCACTATGGGCTAGTCATCTATGGCGCGGCCTCCCCCACTGCACTTAGGAGAATATCGGCGACACTTAAGGCCTGTAGACTTCTCACGGGGGCTGACCGCCTAACGCACACCTGTGACCTTTACATCAAGACTGGTTGACTACCTCTCATTAGCAGAATACAATACCAGACCTGTCTGATAACAAAAAAAAGCTCTTCTTGGACTCATGCCAACAGGTGTTGCAAGTCTCCTTACTACCAACAGCAGTACCCAGTCAACTCGCAGTTCTCAATACCAGACTTTCCATGTCCCCAGGCGCCGGGCCTCATTGGGCCAGAGATCTTTCATGCACAGGGCTCCGCAGTGGTTCAACATCCTTAACAAAGAGACTCTTGCTGTCGCAACGCTAAGCCACTTTAAAACGCAACTGCAGCTATTCCTTCCCTCTACCTCAACTTGTGACTGCCTCTCCTAAGCAATGGTCACCACCCTCTATTTGTGACTACCTCCCCTAAGAAATGGTCTCCGCCCTCTACCCTAGCTGTAGCTATAAACACACGCGCAAGCCTTGCTTTCTTGGCTCCAGCCCTATCCCTCTCACCCCCCCCCATCCCCTCTTTTCGGATTCACTCATTGGTATGGCCACTGGCCCCCTCGCTCTTTTCATCCTTGTCTGACAACGACACCTTTCGGCCGGCTTCCTATTGACTTTTCTACCAAGTATACTGTCTCCACTACGAATCCTGTTAGAAACTAGCTTGTGGTTGTTCTTCTGCAACAGACTGACTGAACTATTTTATGTACTTGTTATTCTGTATGTTATGACTGTTACCATGTTTACCATTGTTGTATGTTACCCTCCATCCTTTGACATGGAGCCTTTGTAAACGAGCAGTCTCTGCTCAAAGGTAAGTGTAATCCATGAATTTAATAAATGAAAATTGCTTGCCGACCTTAAGGTCATCTGATATAATTAGCCCCTCACCCCTTTCCATTTTTGTTGTTGTTACTACCTCCCCCCCATTGTGTACTCTTCCCTGGGTTTTTGTTTCCCAGGTGCATTATTTTACACTTCTTTGCATTGAATCCAAGCTGCCGTACTTCTGACCATTCCTCCAACCTTGCCAAGTCCATTCTCATCGATTCCACGCCCCCTTGTGTGTCAACCCTGTTGCAGATCTTTGTGTCATCTGCAAAGAGGCATATTTTTCCTTCCAGTCCCTCTGCAAAGTCACTTATAAAGACAATAAAAAGGACTGGACCAAGTACTGAACCCTGCGGTACCCCACTAGTAACCCCCTTTCTTCAGAGTGGACTCCATTTACTATTACCTTCTGTGTCTTGTTGTCCAGCCAATGTTTTGCCTAGGCTATCACCCTGGGACCTACTCCCAGGCTGGCTAATTTGTTTATTAATCTTTTGTGTGGGACTGTGTCAAATGCCTTCCTAAATTCTAGGTAAGCACTGTCCACAACCCCTCCCTGGTCTACTACTTTGGTCACACAATCAAAGAAATCGATTAGATTCATCTGACATGACCTTCCCGCTGTGAATCCATGCTGCCTTGGGTCCTGAGCCCCACTGGCCTCTAGGTACTCAACAGTTCTTTCCTTCAAAAGTAATTCCTTCATTTTCCCTACCACAGAGGTCAAACTGAGAGGTCTGTAGTTTCCTGCCTCGGTCTTGCTCCCACTTATGTGAAGGCGAATCACATCCGCCCTCCTCCAGTCCTCAGGTACCACACCATCCTCCCATGATTTATTAAAAAGGGTAGTCAGTGGTGTCTCTAGTTCTCTCCTTAATTCTTTTAGAATTCTGGGGTGAATCCCATCAGGCCCCATTCTTTTGTCCACCTTCAGTTTTAGGAGTTCTTTCAGAACCCTTTCTTCTGTGAAAGGAGTGGGATCAACTCCCCTATCCAGAGTGCTTCTGTTAATTGGATTAGGTACCTCCCCCTCCTCTTTTGTGAATACTGAGCAGAAGTATTTGTTCAGCATCCCTGCTTTTTCACTGCCCCTCTCTGCCCATTCACCATCCATTCTATTCAGCCTCACTATCCCTCCCTTTGTCTTTCTACGCTCCCTAATGTACCTATAAAAGGTTTTATCCCCCTTCTTAACAGAGTTGGCTATCTTTTCCTCAGTTAGGGCCTTTGCTATTCTGACTGCCTTCCCTGCTTCTTTCTACCTCAACTGGTACAATTCTCTGTCCTGCTCCTTCTGTGTTTCCTTACACTTCCTAAATGCTATCTTTTTCTCCCTAACCTTCCCTGCCACTCTTTTGAGAACCATAGTGGCCTTTTCTTTCATTTTGATTTATTTGTTTCACACAGAGGCTTCTTGCCTCTGTGATGGCAGTTTTAATGTTTCCCCATTGTTGCTGTACCCCTCCTTCTGGCTTGTTTGCTAGTGCTTTTCTAAGGCACTCCCCATTTTAACAAAGTCAGCCTTCCTGAAGTCCAGTACCCTCACTTTTGTATGGCTTGACTCTGCAGCTGAGTTTATTGTGAACCACACTGTTTGGTGGTCACTTGTTCCCAGATGGCTACCCAGAGATCCTCTCATTGTCCCCATTTGAGAGTACGAGGTCTAAGATTGCTCCCTCATGAGTGGGCTCCAACACTAGCTGTCTGAGGCATGCCACCTGTAGGGCATCGAGAATGGCCCTGCTCTTGGATGTGGCTGCAGCAAAGGTGCTCCAGTTAACATCTGGCATATTCAGGTCCCCATCAACAATATCTCCCCTTTCTCTGCCATCCTAAGGATGCCTTCTATCATATCCTTGTCCATTCCCTCCCCGAGATGAGGGCCTATATACAACTCGTGTGGATTGTGGTGCCATCTCCAGTCTCTAAGGTGACCCACAGCGCCTCCTCTCCTCCCTGTTTACTCTTTTGTTCCGTTGCTTTTATCCCTTCCCTTACATAGAGAGCTACTACTCTCCCTCTTCTACCCTCCCCGTCTCTCCTGTAGGTTGTGTACCCTGCTATGTTATCATCCCAGTCATGGTTCTCTGTGTACCATGTTTCTGTGACTGCCACAGTATCCAGGCATCCCTCTTCCATCAAGGCCACCAGTTCAGGGAGCTTGTTGCCCAGACTACAGGCATTGGTACCAATTACCCTCCATTTCTTGATGACCTTACCCCTTTTTGGCCCATCTCTGTCCTTACTGCCTTTGTCATTTTCTCTATTTACCCCTGTCCTTCTCCCTATCGACGTCTCTATCTTGGTGTTTACTTCACTAACTACCCTGATTTTTTTTGGGGGCTAGGATTTCCTGCTCCTTCCACTGTCTCCCCATTGGCTGTTTTAAATGCTTGCCAATGAAGCATTTAAACTTATCACCTAGGATCCTGGTTCCCCTCCTAGACAGATGCAGACCATCACGCCAGTATAGGCCTGCATCACTCTAGGTGGACCCCCAGTCCCGAATGAAGCCAAACCCCTGAACTCTGCACCAGTTTTTCAACCACTGATTGAATCCCATGATGTGGAGCACCCTAGCCTCACCCATGCCATAGACAGGCAGCACCTCCGAGGTTACCGTGCATGCTACTTGTCTAAGGCCCCTCCCCAACTCCACAAACTCTTCCTGCACTGCTTTGATCCCCCTCCCAGTCAGGTAATTTGTCCCTACATGGACAATGATATCCAGCTCCCTACCCCATGCAGCTGCTCCCATGATCCTGAGGATTTGCTCCCTGTCCCTCCAAGCCATGGTGCCAGGCAGGCATCTTACCTCCCTCTCCCCAGTTCTACCCTCCTAACAATGGAGTCCCCCCACCTGGAGTAGTTTCCTTCTCCTGTGGGGTCCCATGCCACCCCCGTTGGTCTCCTTTGTGGAGGATCCCAGCATCCTCCTTTGGTCTCCACTGCAGGTGCCTCCATAGAGGAACCACACTCTGCCAGAACAGCATATGAACCTGGAGAGATACAGCTGGAGGGATGCACCTCTGTTCAACCACCCTCACCCTCCTGGAGCCCACTGCGGTCCAACCACTCCTCTTTCTTGGCAACCTCTGAGGCAACGGTGGTGGCCCTGGTGGTCCCTGGGTGGGAGAGGAGGTCCCCCAAAATCCTGGCCAACTCTGCCTGGAGATGAGCAACCTCCTCCATCTGCCCAGAGGGTGCCTGCAGATGGGACAACACCATATCCTCCAGAATGTTTCCCGGAAGACTGCTGCCTCACTGCACTGCACCACTCCCATCACATCTTATTTCTGGCCCCTTAACTCTTGTTTTGAATACTTACTGTTTTCTCTGTTTATTTTTCTCCCTACTTACCAACTGCCTCCGTGCCCTTAAACCTCCTGATCTTCCTGTTCTGAGACAGGAAGTTCCTATATTCTCAGTAGTCTCCTTACTTGCTCAGTCAGACCTCCAGTAGCTTTTTTTTTTGGGGGAGGAGACAGACAGCTACTCTTTTCCTTCTAGGATGGCGAGTCTTTGTGGCTCTGTGATCACCCCTTCCTGCTTCCAAACAGAAAGTTCCTGTTGTCAGTCAAATCCTGTGTCTATAAAAGTAGAACTAGTTGGGGGGGGGGGGAAGGAGGGCAATTTAGTCCCAATAGAGAAGTATAGTTCTAACAGTACCTCCTTTCTCTTGCTGTTCTCTGCCTGGCAGTTTTTAAATCCAAAACACATGGCTTAGCTTCTAGCTAAGCCACCCCCCTAATTTACAGCTCCTTCTACACCTAGATAACTACACAGATAATTCACTTTAGCCACCTTTTTTTGCCCTAAATTGAAGGTCCCAGTAGCAGAGTTCTAGTTCTTTGGTCCCAGTAGAGAAGTATAGTTCTAACAGCACCTCCTTCCTCTTGCTGTTCTCTCACAGCCTTCTGATCTTCTGGCCTCAGAGGCAAGTGTGCAACCTGCTGAGCCACCGACATTGTAAAATATTATGGCACTAAGGCCAAGGATGGGTGCTAGAGCAGGTGTGGAGGACAAGGGACACAATATCATGTTTTTGGGACTGCCCAGAAGTTAAGAGTATTTTGGTTCGCAATAGGTGCTGCAATAAAAAAATATGTTAGAAACTTCCTCTTGGCCTTACTTGTGAGAATTTGGTCCTACATTTCCCACCCAAAGAGGCCCAATCTACCCTTAAAAAAAAAAAAATACTTGTTTATAATATTAATATTGGTGGCAGGCAAGACTATAATCCAGTTGCTCAAGGAGTGATAACACTGCTCACCGTACATCCCACTGCACATTCAAAGCGGGAAACCAAAGCACAGTAATGTAGCACTTGTGACCCAGGTGAGGTTCAAACATTTTACCACAAATTCACCATAGCTTCTTCATATTTCACCACCATCGAAAAAGAGCTACAGCCAGGAAAGCAAATCTCCTCTAGAGGCTCTAGAAAGCATACTTTTTTTCTCACATGCCCCCACAATGCAAAGCATCATGGGCTGCATATGCAAATCACCACACAATGTTATGCTGGTCCAACTTTAAGCAGAATTGCATGGTGCTGAAAAGCCTCTCACACAGTTTGCAAAGGGTGCTAACAGAAGACATAGACACGTGTTTCGTCCTACCAGGACTCATCAGTATGCCTTGTCTGCTTTGCATTGTGGGGGGCATGTGTGATTTTGTATTTTCTTGAAACTTGGCTTCCCAGCCAAATGCCCTTTGGGGTAACCCTTGCCTCAGTGTTTGCACACAGAGGTTCTTTGTCTTTTAAATAGTTTTTTATTTTAATGGGTTCACCACAACATATCCAAGGCACACTGTCTTAAGGGTAGCTGGTCCATTCCACTGGGGTGTCAAACAGACAAGGCATACTGATGAGTCCTGGTAGGACTGAAACACGTGTCTATGTCTTCTGTTAGCACCCTTTGCAAACTGTGTGAGAGGCCTTTCGGCACCATGCAATTCTGCTTAAAGTTGGACCAGCATAACATTCTGTGGTGATTTGCATATGCAGCCCATGATGCTTTGCATTGTGGGGGCATGTGTGATTTTGTATTTTCTTGAAACTTGGCTTCCCAGCCAAATGCCCTTTGGGGTAACCCTTGCCTCAGTGTTTGTGCACAGAGGTTCTTTGTCTTTTTTTCTCATCCCCCTGGTCCACGAGTGCTATGTTACTGTGCTAAGGCAATGACACAGTGTTGGCTGACGAATAACCAGCCCCCAGAGAAGTAACGGCATAACAATGTATGGCAGCAGTAACAGCATTATTTTTTTCGACTATTTCCCTCCCATCACGGCCTGTGGAACTTCTCTTGGGCATCCAGCCCGCCTCATGCCCCTCGAACTGTGCCTCCTATCTCCCCCCCTCCCCGCAGCCAGCACCCCCCGGTTTAACCCATACGGGGTGGGTCACCCCCTCCTCTTTGGGCACTCTTCTAAGTCAGTCTCTGGCTGCAGGTGAAGACCCCAGAGGAACTGGAAGGCCAGTCGAATGAACCTGGCAGAGAGCATGGGGGACAGGTGCCATCTCCTGTTCCAAGGGGCCGGTGTTTTCCCTGTTCTGGTGGTGCCTCCCCTTGTGTGGGCATGCCTGGCCTTAGCGGCGCATAGGCAGCCTGCCTGCGTCAGTCACACTCCAGCTGATGTGCAGCCCATACACTACAAGCGCTCCTGATCTCCACTGATGCGCCAAGTTATCCCCACCCTCCTCCCCGGGGAGGAGAGCCACCCTATAAACTCAGGTCACTGGCTTGGCATCCAGCACCTCAACCCTCAGCACAACTGGGCCAGCATAGTAACACCATTATTGAGACTAAAACAGGAGAAGTTTAACTCAAAATGGCTTTCGTGCTTTCATTTTAGAGAAGAGAGGGAAAACATCCCAGTGTTAGAGCAGCTATTGAGCTAGTCAGTTGTTTCAACTCACTACTGGTAGTTTTCATCAGACTTCTGTGAGAGCACAGCAATATAATTTTTAAACAGAAACTGAGCACACAAGTTCTGGTTATGTTTATTAATTTGTACTACAGTTTATGCATATATTTTAAGCTTAATACAGGTCTGTTACAGCATACAAGGACTTTTTCCAAGTGGTAACCCAGCAGTACTGAAAACGACAGTTCTTTAACAGGTGAACCTGGGCACAAACCCACTGGACACAGATTCAGAGGTATCGCCTAGATCAGAGAAAAAGACTGATTAAATTTTAATATGACTAGGTTTCCAGAGACTTTTAAGGCTTTATTCTATTTACAGATAACTGAATGTTTTTCTGGTGCTGTTAAAAGTCCCGTAGAATATAATGATCACACACATTTCAAAAAAGAAACTCCTGAGAAAACCTTCTGCATTAAAATATGTGCTGGGCATACAGATAAAAAAAAAAAAGGTACAAAGGGTCATCTGAAAGGTGGAGCTGTAGGGAGACAAAATATAACAGTGAAGGGGCACAGCAACTTTATGACTGGTGCAGGCGATGACAGAGACACAGGAAATCACTAAAATACTGAATGAGAGATCTTAAAACTGATCAGGCTGTGGCAACTGCAGAGGACAAAGCACCATTGTGGCCACGCTAACCAGTGAAAACTCTCACCTTCGTTCCAGTCTTGAAACCCTGGAAAACAGGGCCAGAGCAGCAAATGTGTGGTTAGTCTGCCTCTCCGAGAGGGCTAAAGACAACCTGGTTTTGTTCCGGGGGACCAGACTCCTGCAATCGCTACAACTCCATGACTGGGACAACAAAGATCTCAAACAGGACTACTGTGTGAATCCTAGCAAGGCTTGCCCTGGTATGAATGCAATGCACACCACCCTCCTCGTCATATCAGGAATTGAAACAAGGCTCCCCCCCCCCCCTTGCCTGAACACTACCTGCTTCCAACAAAATCTGCAGTTTGACAGACAAGAAGTATGTCTTTTTCCTGACTGGTCTGACTAAATGGCTTTTGACACCGTTTCACATAGACTAGTAAGCAAGCTGGGTGTAACGCTCTGCCCCTTGCTTATGTTTATTGTATGATATTGGTATTATAAATACATGGTCTGTGCATGACATTTCAGTGTGCGAGGAATTTGGCCTATAATTTCAAAATGTCAGTAGCTGAAAACCAGGAGGTAATAAAACAGATCAGAAGGAAACAGTTAATTGGATCATCCTCCAGAAATAGTTTATTGCCTGCTGCTGCCTTTGATGTTGGAAACTAAATATGAGTTTTAGGACATCATTAGGCTGATTCCTGTTGGCTTTTTAACACCTTGGTGCCAGTGTAGGATTGCTGAAGTTCAAAGGGAAAATGTTTAATTAAAGAATGCCATATTTAGGAAATGTTTTTTTTTTTTTTTCTTCTGATGTACCATTAATTTTAAAATACCTCCTGGTAGTAAATTATGTTTGGAAGAATTAATTCTAAAAGGAGGAGCTAGATGACTCACCCAATGGGGTGGAAAGATAACAGTTGAAAATGTATCAGTGCATCTGAAATGAGTGGTAACATTTTGGGCTCTGAAGAAACCAAGTTCTCTAAATCAGCACTTACAAAAGGTAATACTGTACTTCGATAACAAACATCTAAAAGTATTGTGGTAGGAGTTTTGTTCTGTAATTTTCCTATTTTCTTTTGTGACTGTGGGCTCATATGATTTGTTCTGTATTTTATTGTACTTATTTTACAATTTCTAGTAAATCACATTTTCTTTACGATACTGCCTGGGTGTCTTCTCAGTTTTCTTTTTGCATGTGAAGTGCCTGTACTTTTAAGTCTGACAACGGTTTAAAAGGCTTGATGGTGTTACTGAGCTTGGAAAAGGTAAGAATATAGAATAGGCCAGTTAAAACAAAATGCTTCCCTGGACGAACGGTGCACAGGGCCAAGCATGAGGTATATCAGCTGGCAAAAGATTATGGGGGGTTTCCCGGACATACTGATCCACCTGGGTACAAATGACATTGAGGGAAATAGCGAGCTAGAGATACAGGCAAGTTTCAGGGAGCTTGCCAGGGTCTGTCATGACATAGGGTGCACGATTTCCTTATCGGAAATCCTGCCGGTGCCAAGGGCTAGTGGTGAACACAAAAGGAAGATTAGGAGATAAACCAGTGGCTCAGGAGTGGTGTGAGGCCAGAGGGTATGGGTTGATGGGGACTGGGAGGATAGGAGCTGTATGCTGAGATAGGCTCCATCTCAATTTGGAGGAAGGGAATCATAAGTTGAAAATAGAGGATTCATTGGTGAAAAGTGGGGTTTAAACTTGTGAAGGAGGGAGGATGGAGAAAAGGCTGTCGGGGGGTCCGATAAAGGAGGGACTTTGTCTCCACCCCTGAGGACTGGAGGAATGCGGAAAAGGCAGACTGCTAAGGTGCAGACCAGGAAAACAGAATCCCCATGGGAACACGAGCAGGGGAAATGGAAGTATAGGGAAAGGGTGGAAGGTAGTCCTGCTAAATGCTAGGAGCTTGGGCAATAAAATGCCTGAGTGCCAGGCGATGCTAACTGAGGGAGTGGTGGATGTGGCAGCAGTCACAGACCTGGGCCACCGCAGGACACGATTGGGACCTGAACCTGGAGGGTTGCACTATGTTCAGGAAAGACAGGGGAGGGAAGGGGAGGAGGGGTAGCAATAATAGTCAAAAACTGCATTGGCATGGGGGGAGTAGAGAAGGCGGAGGGAACCGTGGAGGCAATTTGGGTCACCTTGATAACAAGGGGGGGGCGCAAGAGAGCAAGAATAGGAGTGGTGTATAGACCCCCTGCGCTGGAGAAGGAGCTAGAGGAGAGTCTGGTGGCAGATGCTGGGAGACACTGCAGATTGGGCAGGGGGAAGGGTGGTGGTGTTGGGGGACATAAAAATGCCAGAAACAGACTGGGAGACTATGACATCCTCGGTGGCCAGGGAACAGAGGTTGTTGGATGTCTTTCAACACGCGTTCCTAACTCAGCAGGCAGGGGAACCAACCAGGGAGGCGCGGATACTGGATATGGTCCTGGCGGACAGTGACCAGATTGGGGGCCTGGAGGTAAGGGGACCCATTGGCGGGGAGTGACCATGCCACGGTCTGGTTCTGCCTGGACCTAGGAGGGTTAGAAGGCTGCACAAAGATGGAGGTAACTGACTTCAGGGGGGCAGATTTTAAGGAAATGGGATGGACTCTTAAGCAGCATTTGGATGTGATTGGGTCAGACATGGATGCTGACAGTGGGTGGGAAATAATCAGGAGAGGGGTGCAGGATGCTACAGCACCTGTGCCAGGGGTAAGGCAATCTTGGTGGGGCCGAAACCATGCTGGTGGACCAGGGAGGTCCAGGAGGTGGTCTTGAGGAAAGAAGGCAGCCTATAGGCAATTCAAGTGCTCAAAGAGTGAAAGCGATGGAGGTGAGTACGAACTGATGGCTAGAAGGGCCACTAGGGTGGTGAGGGTGGCTAAGGCAAGGAAGGAGCAGAACCTGGTCAGGGAAATTAGGAGAGGGAACAAGGGGTTCTTTAGATACACTGGGGAAACACGAAGGGTGAAGGGGCAGATTAGCAGGGTTAAAACAGGGGAGAGAGATGGGCACAAGACCCGAGGGAGCAGACTGAAGTATTAAATTAGTACTTCACCTCAGTTTTCACCAAGGAAAATGGGGGTGCTGCATCATACATGGGAGGAGACAGTGATACTGAGGAGGGGGGACCCTTACCTATCTGCGGGTCTGGGGAGAGAGGGAGGCATCACTGGCGGGGGGGGGAAGGCTAAGCAGGGAGAAGAGGTAGCGGAGGTGGAAATCACAGCAGAGAGAGCAAGGGAAGCCCTCAGGTCCCTTAAGATGGAGAAAGCACCGGGGCCAGATAATTACATCCCAGAGTGCTGAAGGAACTTGCGGATGTCCTGTCGGAGCTTTTCACCATCTCTCGGAGGACAGGGTGGGTGCCCCAGGACTGGAAGGTGGCGAATATAGTGCCTATCCACAAGGGGGGGGATCAAGGGAAGTGGCAGGAAACTACAGGCCTGTCAGCCTGACATTGGTGGTGGGCAAGGTGATGGGAGGCATCGTCAAGGAGAGGCTGGGGGGAACCTGGAAAAGCCAGGGTGCCTGGACGATAGACAGCATGTATTCGTCCCAGGGAAATCGTGTCAGACAAACGTTGTGGAGTTCTATGACTGGGTGACGAGTGCCTTGGACCTGGGTAGACCAGTGGACAACCTCTTTCTAGACTTCAGCAAGGCATTTGACTCTGTTCCTCATGAGGGCCTGTTGGATAAGCTGGGAGAAATGAGGGTGGGGAATCAGATGGATAGACAATTGGCTCCAGGACCGGACCCAGAGGGTCGTAGTTGGTGGGATAGTCTCATCCCCAAGGAGGGTCATTGGTGGGGACCCACAGGGATCAGTCTTTTGGCCCCTCCTGTTCAACGCCTACGTCTCTGACATAAGGACAGGAATGAGAAGAGTTTCTTTGCGGATGACTCAAAACTGGGGGCGGTGGTGGATGGCGAGGAGGGGAGGGTGGCCCTACAGAGGGAACTGGAGGCTCTGGAAAGATGGTCTAGAAAGTGGAAGCTGAGGTTCAATGCAGGGAAATACAAGGTACTGCACCTGGGGGTTTCTAAGTGTACACCCGGGGAGGGGGGAGGATGCTACAAGTCTCGATGGCTGAGAGAGACCGGGGGGGGTGGTGGATGTTAAGATGAACAACTTGGAGACTTGTAGGAGGGCAGCAGCCAAGGCCAACAGGATGCTGGGATGCATCACTAGGGGGATCACCTCCTGAAGGAAGAAGTGATACTCCCTCTGTATAACTGCTTGGTGAGGCCACACCTCTAGTACTGTGTACAGTTTTGGAGGCCACACTTAGAGAGGGACATTAAACTCCTGGAGAGGGTCCAGAGGAGGGCAACCAAAATGATTTGAGGCTTGGGGGACAGGACCTATGGGGAGAGGCTCGAAGAGCTAAATATGTACACATTGGAAGAGAGGAGGGACCGGGGGGACATGACAGAGGTCTTCAGGAACAAGACGGTAAATAGGGGAGGAGCAGTCAGGGTGCTTCAAAGGAAGGAGGGGGGGCAACTAGAGGGCATGGGTGGAAGCTGGAGGGGGAAAGATTCAGGGGAGAAAGGAGGAGGTGCTACTTCACCGAGAGGGTGGTGGAGCCATGGAATGCGCTGCCCAGGTGGCTGGTGGAGGGGTTCAAAAGGGGGTGGGACAGGTACAGGGGAAGGGTTCTGGAAGCAAAATCCAGTGCAGTGATAATATCCGGAACTGGGAAAGGAGAAGCCAGAGAAGGCAAGGGGGGCAGCAAGGTCAGCTCCCAGGGTGGGAGCTGACCAAACGAGCAGACACGAAAGACCGTTAGGCCTATTCTGTTGGCATTTTAGTATGCCTAAGGTCTATTATAGAGTTTTAAGGGTTCATTTGGAGACCTGGCTAGGTGTCCCTGGCAAAGGATTGTACCACATCCCCCAGAAGAGGGTATGTATCTGAGCCGGTTAATTGGGTATAGTAGCATAAGGTTCACAGTTTGACTCCCCCAGAACGTGAGGCTAACAGGTGATTCGGACACAAAGCAGACAGGACAGTTACCCTGCTACCTGTTCACACTACTGCACTCTGAGGTTGGCACTGTGGGAGCAGAGGGCCTGACCTGCGGAGTGCATTTGTGACACAGGGTAGCTTAGTAGTGGGTCCAAAGGTGATAAATTAGGTAAGAAATTGGTTAGGGGATAGAGGGTGGTGGTAATTGGAGTTCACTCAGAAAAGGAGGGTGACCAGCGGTGTGCTTCAGGCATCATTGTTGGGCCGGTCCTCTTTAATGTCTTTATACGTGACAAGTGTAGAAGAGCTGGAAGTCTGCCTCTTTGCGGAAGACTCCAAAATCTGCAATAAAGTGAACACTTTGGAGGTGGAAAGGATAAGCAGAGAAGTGGCATCGATGACCACCAAGCAGGAAAGAGACATGGCGTAATCATATCAGATGACCAGGCAGTGCAACAAGGCAGTCGGGAGGGCTAGTGGGATGCTGGGGTGCATAGGGAGAAAGGTATCACCAGCAGAAAAATGGAGGTGGTGTTGCCTCTGTACAGACTGCTGATAATTCCCAACCTAGAGCACTGTGTCTAGTTCTATAGACCAAGCTCCAGAAGGACACAGAGTGGAGGCAGTCCAGAAGAGGGCAACTAAAAAGTCGCAGAGTCTGCATCAAAAGCCCTATGAGGCGAGATAAAAGCACCTAATATATACACCCTGGAACACAGGAGGAGGGAGATATGATTGAGGCCTTTAAATACCACACAGGAGTAAATAAGGTACAGGAGGAAAGTATTTTTCAGAACAAAAGGTGCTCAAGAACAAGGGAACATGCTATAAAGCTGGAGGGGGAGAGATTCATGAGAGGGGTGAGGAAGCACTTCTTCACAGAAAGAGTGGTGGATTCCTGGCACAGCCTTCCAATGAAGGTGGTGGGGCCAAAAATGCATAGGCTAAGCACAAGGGAATCATAGTGGAAGGGAGAAAGCTGTAGATCGGGTAGTGTCTGTGGTAATAGTATAGGTAGGGAGGGAATGGGTAGACCAAATGAACCAAGCAGTGCTCATCTGCTGTCAAATTCTATGTTTCTACAATCATTTGCAATTTGCAACCGCAGGAAAGAAAAAATTACTCACCTTAGTAATGTTGTTTTTTCTAATGGAGTCTTGCTATATTATGACATATGCAGTGAGTCCCAACCTTCGAACTGCTCCGGAGGTGAAAGAGGAAGGCATGGAACCTTGAGCACGAGCTCGGTTGAACACTTTGTCTGTTGATGCTCAAACTCAAACTGTCAGATCTTTATGAGCAAAACTCACTAAGGTTCTGTGTGGAAGCCGTAAACCTACACTAGTCCACTGGCTACTTAACTACAAAAACACATTTTTGTTCTTGATCCCAAAACAAAGACTCAAGTCAGGGGATTCCAGAAGAAAGATATAAAGACACCTCAGCACCCTAAGAAGGGTGAAAATAAAATGGGCATCTATGAAATGCCAACATTGCCCTGCCCACCCACATCCCAAAAGTAAAGGTTCTGAGAGGGGCAGGCTGGGGGTCATAATATAGCAAGACTCCATTAGAAGAAACAACATTACTAAGGTGAGTAATTTTTTCTTCAAACAACATGAAGTCTTGCTATTTTATGACATATGCAGACTACACAGCAGTACCTCCATGGAGGAGGGACAGAACATACTTAGGAAATAGGCTCTGAAGCACAGCTGTGCCAAATCGAGCATCACTCCTAGCCTGGATGTCCAGGGAGTAATGCTTAGTAAAAGTGTGAACTGTTTTCCAGGTAGCTGCTTGACATATCTCTAGGATAGGGATGTCCCTGGCAGCAGCCAGAGATGCAGCTGTACCTCTGGTGAGTGAGCCCTCAGGCCTGAGGGGGAACCTACCCAGTTTTTCATAACAAAATTGGATACAAGAGACAATCCACCTGGCAATGGATCTTTAGTGGCAGGTTTTCCTTTACCAACCTCACCATAAGTGAGGAACAATTGGAGGAGTCAAACCTGTGACCCTTAGTACGTTCTATATAGTAACTAAGGGCTCTTTTGACATCTAAACTGTGCAATCTCCTCGCCAGAGAGAATGGTCAGTGAAGTACACAGGAAGAGACATGGATTGATTAAGGTGGAAGTCTGAAACCACCTTAGGCAAAAACTTTGTTAGTCCTGAGGACCACCTTATCTCTGTGAAAGGAGATAAAATCAGGCTGCACTGACAATGCTTGCAATTCACTTATGCGCCTGGCAGAATGGCTACCAAAAACACAGTTTTCCAAGTCAAGTACTTAAGCTCTGCTGAAGACAATGGCTCAAAAGGGGGTTGCATAAGCTGGGCAATGCAAATATTAAGATCCCAAGCAGGGGCAGGGGCCTGAATGGGGGATGATGTGCAGCAACCCCTTGAAAACTTGTGAATACAGGATGAGCGGAAAAGGAAGAGGGTTTACCTGCTGATAGGAAAGCAGACACGGCTGCCAGGTGCACTTTAAGGGTAGCTGGTCTAAGCCCCAGCAAATTCAAATGCACCAAATAATCTAAGATTGTGGACAAGTCAGCAGATTCTGGGGAAATGTGCTTGCCAGAGCACCATATGGAAAACCTCTTCCATTTGGAATTATAAGTGGCCCTGGTGGAAGACTTTCTAGAGGCCTTCAAAATATCCAATACACCTTGGGAAAGGTGTAGGTCAGCAAACTCTAACTCCTCAAGAGCCAAGCCTTGAGATTGAGAGATTTGAGGTTCGGATATCAAACCCTCCCCTGGGCACAGGATAACAGGTTGTGATTCCTGGGAAGGCACAGGGGAAGGTGGACTGCTAAGCACAAAAGCAGAGAGTACCAGGGCCGCCTGGCCCAATCTGGGGCAATCAGGATCATCTTGCAGGGTTGAGATCTGATTTTGACTAGCACCTTGAACAGGAGAGGGAAGGGGGGGAAAGCATAGAGAAACTTCCCTTCCCAACTGAGAAGGAAGGCATCCAGAGGGACTGAGCCCAACACTGGGGGCCTGCAACAAAAAAGGGGAAGTTGGTGATTGTCTGGGGCTGCAAAAAGATCTATCTGCGGGGTGCCCCATCTGGCAAATACTACCTCCAATACTAGGGATCCAGGGCCCATTTGTGATGGCCCTGGAAATCCTCTGAGAGCATCTGCCAGGACATTGTCCTTGCCTGGTAGGTGAACTGCCGTAAGGAGGAGGTGTTCAGAGAATAAGCCCAGACCCCACAGCTTCATCGCTTGATTGCACAAGGCCGTGGACCGGTGCCCCTTGCTTGTTGATGTACCACATCGTGAGTGGTGTTGTCTGTTCTGACCTGGAACCACTTTGTTCTGAACAGATGTGGAAAAACTTGAAGTGCTAGAAAAACTGCTCTGAGTTCCAACAGATTGATGTGGAGCAGAGATTCCTGAGGGGACCACAATCCCTGGGTAGTGAGGTCGCCCATGTGAGCTCCCCACCCCAAGAGGGATGCATCTGTCGTAAGGACTAAGGATTGAGACTGGTGGGTGAAAGGGACCCCCTGTCTCAGATTGTTCTGGTCCTGCCACCACTGAAGGGCCTGGATCAGAGTCCGAGTCACTGGGATCAATTTGGTTAGAAGATCCCTCTTTTGAGACCAAAAGGCTCTCAAATGGAACTGGATGTCCCTCATCTGAAACCTTGCTCCCTGCACTACTGCTGTAGAGGCAGCCATGTGCCCTAGGAGCTGAAGAAAGTGCCTTGCTGGTCGAGAGACCTGAAGGGTGAAAGAAGAGGCCAGAGAGATCAGGGTCCTTGCTCTTTCCAGAGGGAGGGAGGGAGGGAGGAAGGCTCTGGCCTCTTTTGTGTTCCGTTCTGCACCTATGAAGGTGAGAAGCTGGACAGGCTCTAGGACTGACTTTGGGAGACTGAGAAGGAAACCTAGAGATGTGAGCAGTTGCTGAGTTACCTGAAGGTGTAGTCTGACCTGATCTGGAGACTGGCCTACTATGAGCCAGTCGTCCAGATAAGGAAAGATGGCAATCCTTGCCTTCTTAAGTGGGCAACTGCTACTGCCAGGCATTTTGTGAATACCCTCGGGGCCGAGGTGAGGCCGAAGGGCATTGCTCTGAACTGATAATGGCCTGAGGCAGTTGAATCTGAGGTACTGATGGGAGCTTCTGATGAGAACATGGAAGTAGGCATCCTTGAGGTCCAGGAGGCTAGCCAGTCCCTGGCCGTGAGAGAGGTAAAATAATTCCCAGAGTCACCATTTTGAACTTTGGTTTAAAAGGTGCTTGTTTAATATCTGAGATCTAGGATGGGCTGCCATTCTCCTGTCTTTTTTGGGGTAAGGAAATACCTGGAGTACAACCCTTTGCCCTGGTGTAGGGGTGGAACCCTCTCCACAGCTCTGAGAGCCAGGAGGGTAGAAACTTCTGTTTCTAGGGCAAGAGCCTCTGATGGATTTGCAGGTGGAAAGGATCCGATTCTCATCTTTGGAAACTTTTTGAAGCCGAGAACCAGTCCCTGGCTTACTACTTCCAGGACCCACTTGTCTGCTGTTAAAGACCTCCAGTCCTGGACAAAGTAAGCCAGCCTGCCCTACGGTGGGGAGAGTGGCCCTGGCCACCCCATCAGGGAGCCTGCTTGGCAGGGGCTTTGGGCTGAGGGGTAGAAGTGGGCTTACTTGTACCCCGTCTGCCTCTCCCTCTGAAGAACCCCCTCTGGGCATAAGCAGAAGAGGAGGCCTGGGCTTGGTAAAAAGGCCTATGAAAGGGCCTGCCCCTGCCCCTGAGATGCTGCCTTTGAGGAGTGGCTTGCCTTTCTTTGGCCTGTGCACTCCTATAGGTGGTCCTATATTCATCCATTTTCTTGTCTGCTCCCCAAACAGAGAATTTCCCACAACAGGAAAATCCATAGCTTTAGACTGGGTATCCTGTGACAGGGTAGTACATCTGAGCCAAGCCATTCTGCGAAGTGCCACAGATGTAGCCATGACCCTTGATGAGACATCATTAGAGTCTACTGCAGCATGAAATTGCACCTTGGATGCCTCAATACCATCCGCAGCCACCTGCTCCAGCTCCCTGGCAAGCTGGTCAGGGACTTGTTTCGCTAGGGCCAGCACAGTATCCCATCTGGACTTCTGGTACCTAGCAGCATAAGCCATATAATTTGCCTGTCTGAGTCCTAAAGATGCTGCAATGTATTGTTTCTTTGCCATGGCATCCATCTTCCTAGAGTCCCTTTCAGGAGGGTGCAAGGCTAGGGGAATATTTGCTTTGTCACAAGCTGCAGCCTGCACTACCCCCACATGGCTGCACTGCTGAGAGAGGAACTCAGTATCAGAGCCTGATAAAGTATACCTCTTGTCCATCCTTTTATCAACAGGGAGGATGGAGTGAGGAGTTTTAGAATTTTACTGTCTGTTTCTAAAAGATTTATGCAAGGGAATAGACAGTCTCTAGACTCTGGAATATCCATCATTTCTACATAATCAGGCTCCTCTTGGTCATCAACAGCTTCCTCAACAGGGAGTTGGAGAGTTTCAGCAACTTTCTTATAGAACATAAAATGAGAAGGGGACTCAGATAGCCTGGGGAGACCCCAGACGGCCTGTCTGGAGAGATGTCCGGTTCAATGGACACATCCAGACCTTCAAAATCACATTCACTCTCCCCATATTCCTCCTCCCCTTCCTCCGGTTCATAAAAATCCTCAAAATCAAAATCTTGAACCGGTGGAACCGACCGCTTTCCTGATGGTGCCGGTTCGGACGGAACCGGGGAAAGTGCCTGGACAATTTGAATTGCTTTAGCTATTTCTTCAGCGGTTGGAGAAAGAACTTTTGGCTCCAAACTAGCTGACTTTCTAGCCCTTTTAGTTGGAACCGGCTCCTCAGAGCTGGCTCTTCGTTGGCCCGAGGAAGCATCGCCCTGGTCAGAGGGCACTCCCTCCAGTTCAGCTGAACCCGAACGGGCTAGCCATCCGGTCAGCGGACTTTTTAGCCTCCCTTTCCTGAGCCTACCAACTCTCTTTAAGCGGTGGCAGCAGGAAAATTCTTACAAATCTGGCAGTCTGCATTGAGGTGGTCAAACCCCAGACAATATACACAAGTGGTGTGTGGGTCAGCCTTAGCAAAGGCTTCCCCACAGAGACCACAGTGTTGAAACCCAGTGGGACCGGTTTTTCTTTTGGGTTTCTCAGACATAGTGCCAGCCTAACCAAACTTGCCCATTAATGGCAATCTGCCAAGTAAGACTCCCTTATCGGTTCCCAGCCGTGTCACGGGCCGTGGAAAAAAACATAATGAAATCCATTTTTTTTAGAACCGATAAGAACCGGGAACCGCACTCTAAAGGACTAGAAAGTCTATAAAAAACAACCTGATCGGTTCAAACTGAACCGAAAACACGTTTACAAGTTCCACACAGAAGAAAAATAAATGTAAGCCGATCAATTACTTACGATACCACAGACAGAGCTTGAACCGACCGGTTGCGATTTAATTTCGGTTAAGAAACCGAAAAAATAAAACTTTTAACCGACAAACGAACCGAGCAGAAGGAGAAATCTCCGGAGCGACTGTTCAGTGAGGCGGAGTAAAGAATCTGACAGTTTGAGTTTGAGCATCAACAGACAGAGTGTTCAACCGAGCTCGCGCTCAAGGTTCCATGCCTTGCATGGAAAGTTAACTCTTTCACCTCCGGAGCAGTTTGAAGGTTGGGACTCACTGCATATGTCATAATATAGCAAGACTTCATGTTGTTTGAACAATCTGATGCAGTCAGGGGCAGTTCAGAGCCCTAGGAATTGTGCACTCACTGCTGGCCATGGCTCATCTTAGAATGTTAAGGGGGGTAAAACTCGACACCAAAGAGGCAGATGTAGGGAAACAGAAACTGCCACTAAATTCCAACCAGAGAAGGCAAAGGACTCCGAGGCTTCCAAGACTGACTGACTGCTAATTTCTGTGAACTGGTTCCACGAGGTAAAGCTGAAGGTCCGTAAAAAGCAGAATGTGGCGACTGAACTTTTATGAGGCCGAATACACTGCATGATCAAAATTTCTACTTTGGTGCTCTTGGTTCTGCTTTTTCTATCTTTTACGAACATGCAAGTTGCAGAAAGTGAGTTTTCCTTTCAACTGTTTTAGTGCCCAAAAGTATGTAGGACTACGGACATTGCCAGGACTCAATATGCATCCTTACAACTACTGTTTGCCAAAGTTTATCCACTTCTGCAAAATATACATAATGGTTTTAAAACTTGTAAGTTACAGGTGACGTTAGGAGTTGTTTGTTCAAATTCTCTACCAAGTTGGTTGGTTAACAAGACGGAATGCATATTTATCTTGGGATTTAGAAAGTTTACTTTGGATGGAGTTGCAAAAAGCTCACCTGTTGGGTACATTTGTTTGATTTTCCAACTGCCTTGCTAGCCTCACATAACGATAACATGACTGCTGTATAACAAGTTCCAGATACCCTCACTGTATGTAGTAACAAAAGAGAAAAGGTGATTGCTAATTCTATGTGTTAACATATATGGGTGCCCCTTGCATGCACAATATTGTATGAACTTCCTCTTAGAGATGTAATGTTTTCCACAGTGTTTACTGACAAACTCAATAAAACGCAAGATAAAAAAAAAAAAATCAAGGCTCTTTGAAGGAAATGTACTAGTTGGCTGCCTTGCTGAGTGGCATTACACAGTCCATCCGACCCAATGACCCTGTAATTCGATGGCAGTGCCCTGCACTACCGGAGGTCTCTGACTGGGGCAGATGATTTTTTTGGGGGGTAGAGGACCAGTACTTCTTATTTCTTCTGATCTAAGCCTCTGTCATGCAAACTATCAAAAAAAATGCTTCACATTTCAGTTTTAAACAATTGATGGTGATGTAAGAGATCAGCACAGTATATGAAAGGGGACCTGAAACCACAGGTCGTCTTCGGGCACAAAGTCTGAAATAATGGATTGTTCAACTTTCTCAGTGGGGTTGGGTGACATTTAGTGTCTTTAAACTTTTTTACTTTTAATAATTATTAACAAATCATTTATAAATATTTTGTAAAAGCTCTACCAGAGTGGAAGGAACAAATACCGGATCCTGTTTACCGCCCCCCCCCCCCGTGTCATCTGCCTTAGGTAGAATAAGTATTCATGCAGTCAATACCCACAGACTTGCTACATGCTCAAAACTGCACTTGAGTTATTACTTGCTGGATGCAGAGTACACTGGACAAATACAAACTAGGAGACTACAGTGGTGTGTGGTTTACTGAGAACCAGGACATTGCCGTTGCTAGTTCGGGTCACTGTAATGGGGAAGATTAAACTGGAACACACGTCTGACAGAACATGCTGCCTGTCACCAACATCTTACCAGGACACTAAACAGCAGATAATATTCATACTGACAGGATATTCTGGAGGAAATATTTTAACAAATAATATTACTGGCTTGGTAAAATGCCCACTCTGATTTAGGAAATGTGGTAACACTGGCTCAAAAGAGGTCAGGCTAGCAGCGTCATAAGAGAAGTTAAGCTTTCAAGGAAGGCTGTCCCGTCATTATGTAACCCCTGCCAGTTGGCCAAGGAGCAGCAGTGTGGCACAGAGGTGGTTGCGAAGGCAGCTGCTCGCTACAGAACGGTACAGCATGGTGGCCTGATCATCGCGGTGGTGGATAGGTGATCAAATCGGAGACTAAACAAATTTATCATACATAAATACAGCCTAAAGTGGCTTCTAGTGGAAAACTACTGCCCCCCCCAAAAAAAAAAATGTATACAAACAGGGCTACAAATAAGGGGAGTACCAACCTGTTTTACTCATCTCATTTTAATAAATATTCTTCAGAAAAATTTTTTGAGTACCAGTACTCACCCAACAATTTTAAATACCCTAACCCCACACTCCAAAGAACAGAGCTTCATAACTGTAACTGGTGTTTCTAAAGGAGCAGTTTTAGCACTCGTATGCATCCCAATTTTGTTTTATTATATTTTAAAACTGGTGAGTAAATTACTCCTACCTGCTAACATTAACTGGAGAATTGCTGGCACTTGATCAATTATTTTCATTTCTTGGAATTACAATACCTTTGAGTCAGAGACTCATTTACAGAGGTTCCAAATCTGAGCATACAATAGGTTAGAATACAAAGTACAATAAAATAGTATAGACAATGGGGCATTGAATCACAAGGCAGAATTATGTGGCAAACGAATGAATACACAGTTGGGTGGCAGCACTGTGTACATTCATGGATAAAATGGGTGCAGATGATAGAGGGCACAGACAATGAAAACATTAGGTGACACTTGAGCCATCAGTGAAGAGACATGGTCAAAAGATCATGGGGTTCCAAAATCAGTGCAAACTGATAAATAGCGAGGAAAGATAACAGCATGAATGTGTAGAGGGGGAAACAGGTAAGGGGGTTAGGGGTAGAAGATACAAGTTTACAATAGGAATTACCAGTTGGTGCACCAACAGTGTGACGCAGCAACATTTGAGCAGTCAGGCTATTGGTTTTGTCAAGTAACAGAGTGGAGAGAAGGGGCAAAAGCAGAGCAGTCAGCAAGGAGACTTTGGTTTGTGTGGCTGAAGGGAGGGGGGTATGGGGGAGTGGGGGAGGGAGCACCGAGGACACTGGGGTGACAGAGAGAAGGATCAGGGGAGCTATCAGATGAGGAGGATGGGGGGGGAGGGGGTGACCGGCAAGGGAAGAGGAGCTGATAGAGGGAAGGAGTAGCAGGGTGCTAGCACAAAATAAGGAATGGGGTGGCAATGTTCTGCTAGGGTAAAAAGCTAGTTGGGACAGTCACAGTTGCTAAGTGCAGTAAGGTTCTGTTGGAGTTTGCGTTTGAAGGAACCAAGCTTGGGTTCGTCAAGGATATCCTGGGGGAGGTTGTTTAAGCATCTAGGAGCTCTGAACATGAAAGAACGTTGAGCCTGGGTGGTCCGACAGAAAGGTACCAGGAAGGTGTGCTTAGATGCACTCCTAGTGCTACATGAGTTAGGCGTGTGTATGAGAAGATGCTGGGTGGTTGGCGCCCAAAAAAAATAAAAATGACATTGGTTTTAAAAATATACTCCTCACTCCACTCTGTACAGACATTTCCATGCATCTGTATTTGGTTTTACTTGACTCACTTTCAAAATGAGTACAGTACTCATCCCAAAAAATCCTATCTGAGCCCTGTGTACAAATATGTTACATTTACATTTTTTAATAACAGATTTGTGCAGCTCTTTGTGTAGCTTTAGTGCAGCTTTCTGGTTTTAATTGGCAGAGACCATGTTTAATAAGCAGCAGCTTTTAATTAGCAGCAGACAAGAATGCACTGTTCATGCCCAGAAACTACTGCCTCTTCAAGCCCACAGGACTATCGTACAAATTATTAAACCTTGGATAGAAATCCTGGCCTGCCACAATTTTTGCACATGACCAAAAACAGCAGGCACTACTACCCTCTGAACTCCCTAACAGGCACTATACCCAACACTGAGCAACAGTCTGAAAATTTATGGCACTACACTCCCACACATTCACCATCCTTAAAGAGCTAGTGTACTGCCTAAAGCTAATACTAGGTTTTTTTAAAGCAGTAAACATTACCTTTGATATGAGGTACTGTCTAGTTCCCCTTTGGTTAATTAGAAGATGTTTTACCTGAAGTAGGTGTGCGGTGTGGAACAGCACTCTGCCTGGCAGTTGACCTCTGTAAAGCACATCCTCAGCTCTACACACGTGTGCCGAAAAGTAGTCCATAATCCAGTATTAAACAATATGTGCCTGTATTACAATCCTACGTTAGAGATTTAGCTGATACCCTAGGTGTATTAGGGGAAATTCAATTAGATCACGGTTCTCTTCTTGTGTCTAAGGATATAACATCGCTATACACCAATATACCTCACCATCAGGGGCATTCTTTGGATACATCACTTAATGAACACAAAAAGCGGTTTATTCTTGATTGTGCCGAGACTGTACTAACTAAAAATGCCTTTTTGTTCCAAGGTATCTTCAAATTGAGGGGACAGCAATGGGTGCTACATCTGCACCCAACTATGCTAACCTTTATTTGGATCTCGGAGAAATTAGTGGTCTATGACGCACAGGTCAATCCTTTTTACCATAAGATTGACTTGTAGTGTCGCTTTATTGCCGACATTTTTTTAATCTGGAAAGGTACAGATGGAGAATTGAGAGAATTTGTTCAGTACTTAGAAACAAGTAATTCTAATCTGAAATTTAGTGTCATGAGTGATGTTAATACGGTCACATTTTTGGACACAGATATCAGGAGAGATGATCAGAATGGGATACAGACATCCCTCTTCAGAAAATGTACTGACAGAAATTTGCTCGTGTGCCACCAGTTGTTATCCACGATACATCATCATCAACAACATTCCCAGGGCCCAATTACTCAGGGCACGAAGGAATTGTACAACTGATAGTGATTTTATGATACATGGTACAGACATGTGCAATAGGTTTCTGGATAGAGGCTATTGTAGAACACTTGTGGAAGATGCCATGCATGAGGTCTCAAGCACCAGTCGAGTTGAGATTATGAGACCTAAAAGTAAACAGAGGAATGATAGCCGGGTACATTTTGTCACCACTTTTTGTAGGCAATCCAAATTTCTGGCAGATACTATTAAAAAACATTGGTCACTTCTATGTTTGGAACTAAAACTTAGAGAAATTGGGAAAAATCCACCACGAATTGTATATTGTCATGGCAAAAACATAGGAAATATTGTTACTAACAGTTATCAGTCTATTCCAAAGATGGCTAGTGACAAGAGTACATGGCTACCAAACAAGCCAGTTGGGTACATTCACGTGTGGTAATTGTAAATATTGTACAACAGTTTTGAAAAGTACAACTTTTACCACAGTTAATGTGACAAGATTCTTCACTATGAGATCTTTCTGTAGTTGTGTCACTGAAAATCTGATATATTTGGCTACGTGTATGTGTGGGGCTTTTAACATTGGTAAAACCTGGCCGGCCCGGTGGCACTGAGGGTTGAGGCGCTGGACGCCACACCTCGCGTCACACCGGCGACCCGGGTTCGGGAGCGAGCCCGGGTGATTGGGGTCGGCAGGGAGGGAGTAGGATTGAGCATCCGGAGGACAGCTCTCCTCTCCCTGGGGTGAGTTCTGGGGATGTCCCGGTGCGGTACTGGCCTCTGGAGGAGATCAGAGGTACTACCAATGCTGGGAGGGCTCTGGGGATGCGCCGATGGACATCCACGTCTGCCGTGCTGGCGTCATTGCAGATTGCGCGTAGGGGGCACAAATGGAAAAAAAAAAGGGAACTACCTCGGCATGCTCTATGATGGCTGGCTGTGTGGTGCCGCGCCCGGTTCCATCCCTGGATGCTCCCTCAGATCGGGACCTTCCCCGGACCCTGCGGTGGTGGCTACGTGCCCGCCGTGGTAAAGATCGCTGTGCAGGAACTGATGAGGTAAGAGCTTGGGGATTTGAGCAGAGCAGGGGCTATGTGGTCAGACTGGACTTGGGAGGAACCATAGATAACACCTCCCCAGCCGCAGAGGAACGAGAAAAAAAAAAAAAAAAACATTGGTAAAACCTTGAGGCAACTCAAAGTTAGGATAGGTGAACATATGCGCAGCATAGCAAAAGGTGACGACAGAAATGCGTTGGCTGTTCATTGCTGTAGAAACAGAACAGATGATATGAAGCATGAATTTAAGTTCTGTGGAATTGAAGTTGTTAAACTGGGCCCACGTGGAGGTAACATTAGTGACTTATTGCTAAATAGAGAGGCATATTGGATTTACACACTGGGGGGCTTACAGCCACCAGGACTAAATGAAAAATTTGATGTAATGCCCTTGATCAACATGAGAAGAAAATGGTGACACTCGAGAGCACTGTATTTATGCTTTACAGTAGTATTTTACAACAATTGTGCTAATAATGGTCCCTTTCCTTTTTTTCCCCTAGATGGCGCTTATCACAATATTTTTAAGCAGCACAAATTCTGGACAATGGATTTTGGCTAGTAAGTTGTCCCTTTTCATTATGGTTAAAAGTACTGTTACTTGATAAGTTGACCAGGTACTAAAATGATAAAATGGAAACATTTTAGCATGTGATATGTCTAGTTCTTTCAATACCATGTTTATAGTGATTTTAACATAGCATTTGCATCATATTCCAAATATAGCCTTATTTAAGGATGGATTGTTTATAATGTAAATGTTTGCATTTTCATACGTTGAATCAATCTTAAGCCACTTGAATAATGTGGGCTGTTCGCTTTTAGATACGGAACAAATGGCGCTTTACAGCATTTTCACTGCTGGTTTGTGTTATACACTTTTTTTATATGGTGCTTTTTCGGTAAATGTGTGCCTTTTTAAGGGTGTAGACATGTGGGTCTTCATCCTCCTGACGACACACTTGTAGTGCGAAACTAATCGAAGTCTGGAGCCTGATCTGCATGGGCGGCTGTGTTATTTTGCTGGTGCAACTACAATAAAGTGTTGTTCCGTATACCTGCGGTGCTATTGTTTTTTTTACTGGCAGCTGACATACCTAGCTCTGTTCCCCCACTACATCATCAGCATTATGACCTCACCAACAGTGACATCACTGCTGCTTAGGAACAGCCACTCAGCAGCTGCCAAGCCAGTCACCTGTGATGTCACTGACAATGAGATCACAATGCTGACGATGCAGTGTTTGGGGGGGGGGGGGGAGACTAGAGATACCGATGTCAGCTGCCATGCTGGGAGCTATTCCACACGGCCATCACAACATTATGACATTAAAACTTCCCAACGAGCAAAAGGTAAACTGCTTCAGAAGTAAAAAAGGTACAACTACTTCATAAAATTCATATTTTCCTCTCTGTTTTGGTTCAACTAGCTCTGTAACAAACAGCAAAAGACATGGCGTCAGCCTGATACCAAGCACCGCCTGTTTCCAGCTCCCTTTCTGTAGTAATGCAACCACCACAACCACTCTTAACGTGGTAAAAGTGGTCTCGCTTACAATGTTTGGTTACCAGAGTCACTCAATTTCAGTCTGTGGATCCCTTACTCCAAGAATGCGTGCGAGTCCACTCTTAACACCCATTTATCACCATGTGATATATGTAGTTGTACACCAGGACACATTTATCTTTACAGCAAACAGAATTTATTGCTTTATCTGTGTTTTTTTGTGCTGTGCTTTTACAGTCATTTGCCTCTTAGCTTCAAACAGCAGAATGCTAGCTGCCATTCCAGAATTTAAACTGTCCACTCCAGATACCATAGGGATATAAAGTCTTAGCCCAGCTGTGCTTCCAGCCAACTGGAGAGCCTCCAAGCTCAGCCCATGTGTCTCTCCACCAATCACAACCGCGGTTTGATCCTGGGCCCACTGTTCATGATAACACTGGATGTCAACCTCAGGCAAAAAGTATTCAGTTGCACGTTCTTCCTCATCATCTGATGACTCGTACTCTTCATACTGGTTATGTTTTGGGTTTTGCTGACTCGAAACCCAGCCATAGTCTCTGGCTTTGCTGGGAGAAGCTGCTGCTTCTCTCTCCGTTGCATCGAATCTGTGATGATCAGCCACGTAGACCCTGCAGCTGCCCGACAGGTAGTTCGGAATGGCTTCCCACTCAAGGTTGGGGATTATGGGTAAACGGAAGTGAGCGCCCATGCCAGCTCGAAGCACCTTCGGCTCCCAAACATCCACACAACCTGAAAGAACAACATCTTTTTTTACTTTCTGTTTGCCCCTTTCCACAGATCTCTGACTCCCTCCAGTCCCCATGGCATGCGGGTGGTTGGCTCCCTTACCTGGTCTGAGGTGTCCTCCTTCACACTGCCTCAGTATCCCCCCCCCCAAAAAAAAGTGGGGACAGTGGTGGGGAATTTACCCCTGAACTCAAGTGTGCTCGTCGGGTGGGGACATGAACTGGTCGGGGCCAACCCCGTAGTTACCGAGGACTTTCATCCATGGAGGTCCAGGCCATTTTCTTTTCCATCCTCCCCTGGAACTCTGCATAACTCCATCTTCCCTCAGCCCTCCAACCACACTGACACCAGTGGTCACCCAGGTGGCAGTACTGCAGAGGATGGGAACCCAACCTCCCCGGAGGACAGCATCCTGTGGGATGCTCAATCCTTCTCTGGACGTCCCCCAACGACCCAGGCTTGTTCCCGAACATGGGTCACCGGTGTCACAAGCGGTAGCTCTATCGCTGAGCCAACGGGCCGGCCCAGCAACTTCTGTTTAATAGATGTAGACAGTTTGAATCACAGATGGGTCACAACATGGAACTCGAGGCAGTACTAAGGCCTTTCAGGGATTTAAAGCACCAAGCAAAGGGAACACACCTCCTCAGCCCTGCAGGGTGATTGACTCTTGATGTTCATGGACAACTAGAAGATACTCACACCAGCTAGCATACATGGACTGTGGATTCTATAACTGGACTGACTGCCGACACCTTACACCAGTGGTATCACATGCTGGAAGATGGACAACCGGGAGGAGGAGGGCACAGGGGCAGCGATAAACATACAAAAATAGTTACAGCTGACCCAGTGGCACTACCACTGGGACAAAATGGGTTCACATAAAAAGAGTGGGGAAGAAGGGGGGGAGTTCAGATACTGCAGTGGTGAGGCGCTTGACTCTCAGTGAGGTAAGATGTGGGCAGCCCAGCACCCCCAAAACAACTACCATAAAGCTGCACTGGCTGCATAGACAGCATCTTGGTTAAATGTCTGTCACAAGTGAGGCTCACCAACTCCCAAAGGCAAGAAGGACAGGCACCTAGGGCTGTTCTTTTTTCTGAACTTGTAACTTTATTAGTTCATGCTTAAGAGAGTCAGACATTTACAAAAGCGTAAAAACAAGTGGTACACAGCATAACTTATTTGAAAGAGAAAAAAATAAAACTAATAACATAGGAATGTAGCTTAATATTGAAATAATAATAATAATAATAGGCATTCATTTTATGTTTCGGAAAAGTCCTGTTATTGATCAGTTCAAGTCCTTCCACTGAGTACCAACACTGGCTATTCAAGATGTCAGCAGAATATCTCAGCTCAACTGGTCATCAGAGGAGAAAAAGAAGTCCATGCTGCCTCTTGAGGAAATACTGACTCCCTTAACAGTTTTTTTAAATATATAAACTAGTATGCTAAACAATGAATCAACCATTTTGCACACTATAGTTGTAAATAATCATTTAATAAAAACTATCCAATAAAAAAAAAAAACACAATGTTATGGACTCGTCTTTATTCTATAATTATATATTAGTTCAATTGTTATTGACCATATCAAGAATGTTAATATCAATTTTATTAAAATTAACCAATGGTTACGACCATTCAGATAAGTAAAAAGAGAGGGAAAAAGTAGTAAGGCATTACACATCACCATTTTAACACAGTATCTGAGGCTGGGGTCCCATATTAGGAATCTATGTTAGAAGCTGCTCCAACACAGGTTTGCCTTCAGTTTTTTCTGTGCAAGTAAAGAGGGGGAGCCTTCTAGAACTGTATTTATCAACATTTAACCAAAGCCTAGCAGTCACTGCTTCCATATCTCTGATAACTAACATTCTGCTTCCACTGTTTCAGACTTAAGGATGCTGAGGTAAGTTAATTTTGGGTTACGACTGTCACACCTATTGTCAAGATCAAAATAAATATTCCACTGCTGCTGTATGTATCGGGGCTAACATTAAATTATCAAATGTTAAGGTGTCAGCCAGGTCTACTATAGATTTAATAGCCTCATCCACCTGCATCTAAAAAGTGGATAATTTAGGGCAACTCCAGTATATATGGTAATGCGAACCTATAGAGCCACGTCTCCAGAGATCTGAAGGCGAGGTGGCGTAACGCTTAGAAACAGAGGGAGCGATTATGTATCGCCCACAGACCTCCACCAAAATTCTCGCCACACTATGGAAACAGTGGTTCTACATAATGTGCGCCAAATCCTAACCCAGTCCTGTTCTTGCAAGCACCTGGGGCTGTTCTAGGCAGCAAGGGAAGGATGCCTCTTAGCAGGATGTCAAAAGGGAAAAGTACAAAATAAACGGGGGGATTAGACAGATGTGCAGATTCCACAGTCATAACTGAATGACTGCAGTTTCCTTTCAGTGATGGGACGATGTGACCCAAGGCCTGTAGACTATGGGGGCACTGTGGAAACAGCACTCTCGGGGGGTTAGCAGAATTTGGGACAAAACTAGGATGTCTGTTGTCACCCCTCCTCACTCAGTGGACCAGCCCAGTGCTCCTGGAAGCCTCCATGCTCACCTACTGGATCCAGAGGACTCGGGGATGGAGGGGGCAGAGGTGTCAAGTCACTGTAGGATGACTGTGAGGAGTGGATGTGTATATGCACAAAGGAGGAGAGGTGCTGTGGAGCAGACAGTAAGCTATGCTGCCTGACACTGTGGATAAAGAAAAGAGCATGTGAAAAAGGAAAGAGATGACCAGTCACATTCCCCGGTGACTGCTCCTACCTTTTGTGAGAAGAACTTTGTCGCATCCAGCCCCAGCAGCACATCTTAGGATGGTCCCCAAGTTCCCAGGGTCCCGGATGTTGTCACAGATTAGGGACAGCGGCAAGGAACTCTCTGTCTGCTCTGCTGGGTACTTCATCTTCACATGGTCTGGTCTGGCAAAAACTGCTGTGAAATGCAACGACAAATTAAAACAACTCGTAAACACACACTCCACGTTTCCTTGGAGAAAAGTCCGATTTTATTTTGCCCAGTGGCAGATCTAATAGTGCACATCTGCAGAGTTTGCGTGGCAAAAGCTCACAGAAGAACCAAGAGAGAATGGTGGCCAAGTCTGTCAATTGTAACTTACGGAGCCCTCGGGGTTTTATTCTAATTCAGCAGACGGATACTTTTTTTTTTTTTGATTACATAATACTGCTAGTTAAAGCAGCCATTGGGTAGGAGAGATTTAAAGATGCTAGCACTTCTCCTTTAAATAAATGTGTTTTATAATTGGACTTGCCCTGCTACAGCTAGGGACAATTGCACTTGACTGGGTACAGAAGGTGTCAGCAAGTGATAGAGTTCCCAAAAACTGACCGTGAGCTGGTAACGTCTGAAGAAACTTATCAATGCACAGAAGAGCACTATCCTGAAATACACTACAGCGCCACCTACCTTCTGACAAATTAATTTTAACAAAACAATACAAATACTAAAAACACAGGAAATGTGTGAATTTTTACGTTTTTATTTTATTTTATTTTTTTAACAAATGTTTTCCTTACACTGTTTACTGGTCACAGTGGAGTCAGGCACTCCAACCCACTCTGCAAGCTCACCTGGTGTGGACACCACTAGTCTCAGGTACACATTGCTTCTTGCCTGCACTAGTCTCTCCCCTCTGGGAGTGGCTAGCTAGCCAGAAAAGGATGGCAACCAGAACCAAATTATCTAAATGGTGACGAACAACGTGCTGGCAACTTGGCAGTGGGAGTGTCACAATTGGGGGGAGGAGTGCAGTGGCACAGTCTGCCTGACCTCAGCCCATTTTACTGTGCAGCTTTCTAGGTGGGCTAGGACCAAGCCCACACATCACAAACCAGCCCTCTGCCTGAAACAGGACAGAAAGCCCCATGTTGTCATAGCAGTCACATTCCCAAAATGGGCCCTACACACAGTGCTGCCCACCAGGAAGAAGTGCATTTATCACCATTTCCACCAGTGATATCTTGCAGGATCCTGTAGAAGCACAATGCAACCCAATGGTGATTATTCTAATTCGTCGGGCAGCAAAATGACATCTTTGTCACAGCAAGCTCCATACTGGTGGGCGGCATTCTATTCCTGCCCTCAAGGATTCCTTTCCCACTGCCACAGAGGGGCAGCTATGTAGCGGCAGAAGTCACCCAGCCTCCCCGAAGTAGGGAGCACCAAACGGACGGCCAATGTATGACTTCCTAGGTTCGGGGTACAAAACCAGATTGCGAGCACACTTTAAATTTTTATTTAACATTTTTTTTAATATTTTGAAATATTTGTGTGGATATAAGGGCTACAAAATTAGTTTTAAATTTTTTCCACGGCAACGGGCACAACTCACTGTGCCGAAGATCCATGTTCGTACTACGAGCCCAGAATAGTGCAGACTGCTCTCCTCCTCCGAGATAGGACAGTGCAATGCTCCACTGTAAACACTGCCCCAATCTGGTACTTCCAAGGGAGCTAGTGCTGGCTCTCAGCAGCGGTGCGGAGAATCGCTTAGGAAGGGATCGAGGGTTTCCTGGACTGAAAGCCAGACAAGGTGATGGGGCTAAGGCAACTATCACCACCCTCTGTCTAGCTGGTACACTCTGATGTCATGGGGGCCCTGCTGGTGGCATTCAGTCTCAGGCAGCTGAAGGGTGAGATATCCCTCACATCTGGGAGGGGGTAATTCTATGGGAATGCTGGGGAGTTTGAAAGGCAGTGTCCCCACGGAGCAATCAGCAATTTCTTCAGTGGCAGAGGGCATGGTCAGAGGACTGGCCCAAGAAGGGCCACTTAAGGAAGTCCTAGAGCAGGACGAGGTGCTGGGATAGTGAAGCTCTAATCAGTAAAGCACTCTTTAGCTGGCAATGCTGGTATATACAGTGGTGCCAGCCATTATACAACACAGTAATGCTGCACTATATCACAAAACGCTGCAGTATAATGCAGGGGGCAGTATATCACAAAATGTTGCAGTATAATGCAGGGAGCAACATATCACAAAATGTTGCAGTATAATGCAGGGAGCAGTACATCACAAAATGTTGCAGTATAATGCAGAGAGCAGTACCTCACAAAATGCTGCAGTATAATGCAGAGAGCAGTACCTCACAAAATGCTGCAGTATAATGCAGGGAGCAGTGTACCACAGAATGTTGTAATACAATGCAGGGGGCAGTACATCACAAAATGCTGCAGTATAATGCAGGAAGCAGTGTACCACAGAATGCTATAATACAATGCAGGGGGCAGTACATCACAGAATGCTGCAGTATAATGCAGGGAGCAGTGTACCACAGAATGCTGTAATACAATGCAGGGGGCAGTACATCACAGAATGCTGCAGTATAATGCAGGGAGCAGTGTACCACAGAATGCTGTAATACAATGCAGGGGGCAGTACATCACAGAATGCTGCAGTATAATGCAGGGCAGTGTACCACAGAATGCTGTAATACAATGCAGGGGGCAGTACATCACAGAATGCTGCAGTATAATGCAGGGAGCAGTGTACCACAGAATGCTGTAATACAATGCAGGGGGCAGTACATCACAGAATGCTGTAATACAATGCAGGGAGCAGTGTATCACAAAATGCTGCAGTATGCTATAGGGAACAGTGTAATTCAAAAGCCCTAAATAGATAAAGATAAGCACGCTAGATAAAGCCCTTCTGTCATGCAGTATTTTGTGACACTTCACTTACTGAAAGTTACTGAGTTGCATCAAGGCTGGTTCTATGTATGTTTCCAGGCATTAATTTGTATAAAACTGAACTTCATCACTGCGTCACCTTGCTCTCACGCCTGGAATTACTGTTACCGTAAATATAGGAATTTTTTTAACTGCCCCAGCCAGTGACTTCAGTGTGATGCCATCGTGGCACTATATGGATAGTATACTGGGTGCCTTACATGAGAGTACTGCGTCTCATTTCTACTCTACTGAATTGGAGAACTACCCCTAGAAAGCACCTATGCCTGGCGCAACCCCATTTTGTTTTATTTATTTTTTTTAATAGGAATTTTTATTTTATTTTCATTTAAAATATTACATTTAAACTCATTTTCAATGCAATGCTTACATTCAATTAATATTTTCATATAGCAATACAGGTACTTCAGTCTAAATATCCAAATCTTATAAACAGACCACGTGGAACATTCAACATCTCTTTCATGCGTTAAATAGATCCCAAATGTTATCCAGCAACCAAAGCCTCTGCATTTGTGGGGCCCAGGAATACCTATTACTAATGTCGTCAGTAATTGATCGGCTGTTTCCCTGACGGCATCACCGGAGCGAGCCACACAGCTAGGAGAATTGCCCTTTGGATTTCCCACTTCAGTAACTTAAGTTTCCATAAGCTGGACTCCATTAAGAGACAAAATCTGAATAATGGTCAGTCTGGTAGGAAACCTGTCTCCCCCATCTATTATTAAAACTCCTCTGCCTAGTATTCAGTTTGGAAGAAATGCGTTCTAGATTATACACTTCATAGGTAAGATTCCTCCATGTCTCTTTTATGGGGTTACATTTGTGAGCCAAAGGCAGGTAATAACTTTCTTGGCTATCAAATTTAGCAGAGCTACGATTTTATATTGTGTCCAATTCATGTGCTCACTCCAAGTGGGTGTTGCTGTCAGGACAAAAGCTGGGGTAAGCCAGTCAGGGATATCAAACATACTGTTAAGCTCCCCCGGAATGTCTTTCCAGTACCCCAGCAGAGAGGGGCAAGACCAAAATATATGTTCATGTCCTGCCTCAGAGTGACCACACCCCCTCCAACAATAGCTTCCCTCTCCCCCTCCAAAGGCAGCCACAACAGTTGGGGTTCTAAAAAAACGAATCCTAACTTTCCAAGCAAATTCCCTCCAATAGGTGTTCAATGAGATTTTAGAATAGTGATATGTTGATTGTAACTAGGTATCTCTCTCAAATTCCACGTTCAGATCCTCAACCCTTTCCTTTCTAACCTTGTCAAAGTCTGCCACTCCATTGGGCATAGAGCCCGATAAAGGTTGCTAATAATATGCTCTTGGGTAACCCTTTTTAGACAGTGGGTGACCAGCTTAATTAGATCAGACAGGGATTCTGCTATTTCAGCCAGCGCCTCTTCAAAGGGGAGCACTTTGGTTTTAAGTGCCAGGTAAGTTTTATATTCACTGGGGGTATTGTATACAAAGATTGTAGATAAGAAAAGGAGTGGATCCTAAAAGGACCCACTATTTGAAAGGTAAAGCTAATGGAGTAACATTTCCACCCTCGTAGCAGCCGTACTAGGGCAAGGGTACATAAATCTGTAGCATAGGCTGAGGCCATGACAAAAAGCCTCTCAGCTGCAGTTAGATTATGACTAATCACATGAAACCAGTTCTTAAGAAACCCCTTAGAGGTGTTCAAAAAGTGGGATATAGGTAAATGTTGTTGGGAGCCCCCTAGTAAGTATGAAGGAGGGTAATGTAGACCATTCAAAGTTAGCTCTATATCTTTCCAATATGCTTTATATGAGGTGTTCATAAGCAGGAGGGCTGTACGGATCTGTGCTGCTCCAGTAATTTTTCAAATGCGAAAGGTTAAGCCGTCCTTGTATCCTAGGGAGTTGGAGTAACTTGTACTTCACCCTAGGTGCCCTCCCTTCCCCAAATAAATCTAGAAATTGGCTTGTCCCACGACCGAAAATAAAATTCAGAGGGGAATCCAGGTAGTGTTTGCAGAAAGAATAGTAAGCGTGGGAGGACATTCTGTTGTACGGCTTCCACCCGATTAACCATTCCTAGAAACACCTGTGTCCACTGGGATAAGTCTGCAGTAATCTGTTGAGTGATGGGTTCTAAATTAACCAGCTCCAGGTGTATCAATTTTTAAGGGATCTTAATCCCTAAATATCTCATCTCTACTTTGTGCCAGCAAAATGGGAACTCATTCTTCAGCTGTCAGGAGGGTATAAATGAATAATTAAGGACTTCAGTTTTAGAACAGTTTATCTTGTACCCTGAAAGTTCTCCAAAAATAGTCAATTGTTCCCATACCGCCCGCACAGAAGTTTCAGGGGAGGTGAGGGTCAGGAGAATATAATCCGCAAATAAGGTAAGTTTATGTGATCTGTCCCCCAGTAGAATCCCCTCTATCCCAATGTGTTCTCTTATATTTGCGGCTAGGGGCTCTAGATAGAGGGCAAATAACAGCAGGGATAGCAGGCAGCCCTGTCTAATGCCTCTAGATAATGGAAATGAGGGGGGTAGGGATCCGTCTAATTTAAGATAGGCTATGGGGGGGTTGATACATAGTTTGAATCTGGTTAATATGTTTTTCAGGAAAAGTAAAGGCCCTCAAAGTAGCCCAGAGAACGGGCCAAGAAACCCTATCAAAGGCCTTCTCAGCATCTTGCCCTAGGAGGATCAAGGGCATCTGCCTTTGAGTAGTATGTTCTAAGAGTAGCAAAACCCTGCGTACTGCATCCAGTGCTTGACGCTTCACTACAAATCCCACTTGGTCCTTATCAATGAGCTAGGGCAAACTAATATCAATTCTGGGGTCCATAATGGACATAATTTTGTAATCACAATTTAGTTTCGAAACAGGGCGGTAAGAGGCCACTAGGGTGGGGTCTTTCCTTGGTTTAGGAATAGCTGTAATTTTGGCATACCTTCAAGAGGGAGGGGGGAGACCACCCTCCTGGATATCTAAAAAAAGCAGATAATAGCATAGGTGTTAGTAATTTCTGAAATTTTTTTTTTTATAAAATTCACTCGGATAGCCATCTGGACCCGGGCCTTTTTGAGTTTTAGTCCTCATTAGGGTTGATTTGATTTCCTCTGAGGATATGGGACTCAATAGTCCTGCTTGTTGTGGGGACAGGCGGGGTAAATGAATGTTTTCTAAGTAGGTGGTTAACTGTTGGGAGGTGGGGTGTGTATCCTCAGTATACAAAAGTTTGTAGTACTTCACCATAGCTTGTCTGATGGTTGTAGGATGGGATAGTAGCTGGTTGGTCTCAGGGTTTCTGAGCTTAGTGACCATAGCTTGGTGCTTATAACCTTGAAGGCATATGGCCAGATTTCTGGCCCCTTTTGGTCCCCCCTCATATGAATTAAGTTTTAAATATAACAGCTGTTGTTGTATTTTTTGATCAGTTATTCTCTGTAACTTCTGCTTAATAATCAGATATTCTGGCTTAATTGAGAAATCTCCCTGATATATTTTTTCTTGTAAATCAGAAAGAGTCTTACAGAGATCTTTCTCCAGGGTTTCTCAAGTCTCTTTTTGTAAGTAGAATACTGAATAATTTTGCCGCTCAACACCGTTTTCAGAGTGTCCAATTTCAAAGTTGGGGAAATCTCAGGGGAATCATTATTTGCCTGAATTATTGGTATCTGAGTTTTGACTCTGTACAAACTCAGGGTCCTGTGGATGGGCAAGATTAAGTCGTTGGAAAGTTTGACTTTGGGGTTTGGTAAAGTGCATCTTTAACAGAACTAGAGCATGGTCAGATAATATGGTCCCCACAGACATATCCCTAATAGATTCCAAATGTTCAGTAGTCAGGAGAAAGTAATCTAATCTGGTCGACATATTAGTTGTAGACGAATGGTGAGTATAGGCCCCAATAGTAGGGAAGAAGTATCTCCAAACATCTATTAGGCCAAATGTAGGAAGGGCATGCCTTAGAAATTTTTGGAGGGCCGAGGCCCAGTGTTTGGAGGGTTTAAGTGTCCAGGTTGGGGTTCAGAGTGATATTCAGATCCCCTCCTATTATGCACATCCCCTGAACCTGAGGTAACAGTACATCAAAGAAATTATGAGCTACACGTGCCTTGCTTCTGGGTGGGGGGTAAACTGAAGCCAAGGTGACCTGTTGCGAGTATAACTGGCCTATAGCTATTGGATAGTTCCCCTCCTGATCTTGAATCTGTTTCTGCAAGCAGAACTGACCCCCCCCCCCCGGTGGATCAGAACTGCTGTGCCCCTCCACCTTCCAGAGGTATGTGATGATGCTATTACTGTTTGAATTCCTCATGTTTTTATTTTGGCGTGTTCAATCGGAGAAAGATGGGTCTCTTGTACCAGAATTACATCCGACCTAGTCTGTTTAAAAAACTGCACCAAATGCTTGCATTTAATGGGATTATGTATGCCATTTACATTAAATGACAATTAATGCTGTGTCAGCCATCACTGGACTACCCGAGAAGATGTCATCCTTGTATACAAGTCATTTTCCTCTCCCTCTTCCCCTACTTGTCAACACTGGAGTCTCAACCCTAAACTACCCTCAAGACACTGCACAACATGATAAAACAATTGAAAAATATTAGTGGCAGGTCTAAAGTCATGTAGTGTTGTCTCTTGTACCTGTCACTGGTAGTCCTTCTCTGCATTTCTGAAAAAACTGAGTAGCACTGCATATAAACTTTCCTCAGAAAAGGATTGATGTACCAACAGGGCACATACAAACTGATAAAAACTGAACAACCCAACTGTAGGTAACCTTATAAGAATATCATTAGGCCATATTTCTGATAGAATGATTTTAACCTTAACTGCTTCAACTGCATTAGCAAAAATATTAAACTGTGTGAACAATAAACGCAACCCCATTCTGTGTATGCAGCCACTGAAAGGCCTAACAGCTCCAGGTAGGGAACCAGAAACAGAATAATAAACAATAAGTAGTCAAACATTCCACTGTTTCAGATGGAATACCAAACTGGAATGTATGAGGTACAGCATCACGTTCAAGCTCTATTGCGGTTTTAGTGGCACTGCACCGCCGTGTCAGTAAACCAGACTCTGGAGCAGACTGGACTTGGGATATGCAGTCAGCTAGGGCTGGAAAAAAATGCTGATGCCTGCTCTTCCGGGGAGATACAGTCGCCTCCGCACTGTAGCAGCCCATGTGATGGGCCAATGCGCTTGCTCCCCAGGGGACCCGCAGCGGCAACGAGGCCTGTGCTACACTGTTTGCACCATAAGTGGTGGGTAGCAGAAAACCAGACGTAAAACCCACTGATGCCTCGGATGATTGGCGCAGACACTCTAGGGTTTCACCCTGCAGGGACTGCCACTGGAGAGACAGTAGAGGTAGTGGCACACAGGCTGCAAACTGAGGGGCAGTAAGGGTGGTGGCGCACAGGGCTGGGTACTGAGGACTGGTAGAGATGCAATACCAGGGGGCAAAACACTGGATTAAATATTTTATAAACAAAGGAGCCTTTTTTGTAGCTTTGAAACTAAGGAAGACTCTTTACTATCCTAGCCCTTTTAAATCAAGTCTCACCTACCTTTCTCAGCAAAAACACAACTCAAAAACAACCGGACGTGGTCCTAGGATGAAAGAAATGGAGACTAGTTACCAAAAAAAATAAAACTTGATGTTTCAAAAGAAGTTTTTCTTCATATAAACCACGGGTCACCCCGGGTGGTTTTGAGTTGTGTCTCGTGTTGCAGTGCTAACAAGTTCTACCTTGGGTCACTCCTGGGTGGTTTTGAGATGTGTCTTGTACCGCACTGCCTACAAGGCCTACTTGGGTCACCCCGAGATGGTTTTGCACCATGTCTTGTAATACACTGCCAACAAGACCTACCTCAGGTCACCCCCTGCAAAGTTTCTAGCTGTGTCTTGTACTGCACTGCCTAAAAGGCTTACCTTGCATCATCCCTGGGTCATTTTGGGCTATGTCTTCCACTGCATTGCCTACAAGGCCTACCATGGATCACCCCTGGATGTTTTGAGCAATGTCTTGTACCGCACCGCCAACAAGGTCTACCTTGGGTTACCCCATGCAGGGTTTTAAATAATTGATTAGCAGTTTTTTTCTTGGAACAATGCTAACTGTACAGAAAGTATTTATATAAGTTTTCTAGAAGTGTTATGTTTGTTAAACACAGTGAGGCAAGTGTTATGTATTTTCACAATGTTTTAGCACTTTTACGAGCAAAACGCTAATCAATTTTTGGAGTTAAATAAAACCCTGCCATGGGTGGTTTCGAGCAGGGTCTCATATAGTACTGCCACCACCACCTACCCTGGGTCACCTGGGGTCATTTCAAGCCATGTCACGTCATACAGCCACAAAGGTTATCGATTTTAGGAGGGCTGATTACAGTAGAAGGGCAGAAGTATTAAGGAAGCATGTGGCTAGTATAAATCCTGACATGGATACCACCCAAAAATTGGACCTCATAAGGTTGGGACTGTTGGAGGCCACTAATTCTTGTACTGTGTGGAGAAGAAGGCAAGGTCTAGTAAACCAAGCTGGTGGACCAGGGAAGCACAGGAGAGAGTGAGGGAAAAAAAAGGGAGACTTTGAAAACTATAAGAGGACTGTTAAGGAACCAGATGAGGAGGATTATATTAGGAGTTCCAGGGAGGTAACAAGGGTGGTAAGGGCTGCCAAGGCTGAGAGGGAACTAAGGTTTGCTCAAGGGATTAGGCAGGGTGAAAAGGGGTTCTTTAAGTATATCAGGGAGAGAAGGAAGTATAGGGAGCAGATCTCTAGAATTAAGAGAGAAGGGATGGGTAGATAAAGGGAATGAACAGGCAGAGGTATTTACTGAATATTTCTGTTCAGTTTTTATAAGGAAGAAGGAATTACCTAGTCATAATGGGCATAATGTTAAGACAGCAAGAATGGTGGGTGAGGAGATCAATAGGCAGAGGGTAATGGAGGGTCTAAGGGCTCTGAGAATGGATAAAGCACCGAGACCAGATACAACACACCTGAGGATTCTGAGAGAACTTGTGGAGGTGCTGGCAGAGCCTCTGACAGACATTTTCAACATGTGTATTCAATCAGGTTGTGTGCCCCAGGATTGGAGGATGGCGCATGTGGCGCCCATCCACAAAGGAGGCTCTTGGGATGATCCAAGGAACTACAAGCCAGTTAGTCTCACATCAGTTGTGGGTAAACCGCTGGAGACTATCCTGAGGGAAAAAAATAATGGCATTTCTGGAGGAGAATTGTCTCTTAGACAAAAGGCAACATGGGTTTACACAGGGAAGGTCTTAGACCAACCTTGTGGATTTTATGATTGGGTGACTAAAGCTGTGGATGAGGGTAAGGCAGTAGATGTGCTGTACTTGGATTTCAGCAAGGCCTTCGACTCAGTGCCACACAGAGGACCGATAGGCACGCTGAGGGACCTGGGTGTTAGCGACAGGGTGGTCAGCTGGATTTGTAGATGGCTGGAAAAGAGGCAGCAGAAGGTGGTGCTAAGGGGGAATTAACCATTGTTTATTTTTGTTCAACATCTATGCCGCAGATATGGCAGTTGGAGTTAAGAGTCAGATAAGTATGTTTGCGGATAATACTAAATTGGGTGCAGCAGTGGATGGGGTGGTGGTGGTGCTGCAGAAGGACCTAGCAACCTTGGAGAGGTGGTCAAGTACCTGGCAGTTGGGCTTCAATGCTAAGAAGTGCAGGATTATGCACTTTGGAAACAGGAATCGTGGATTTAGCTCTAAGCTGGGAGGTGTGCAGTTATTGGTATCTGCTGAGGAGAAAGATCTGGTTGTGCTACTCACAGGCCATATGACTCACTCTGCACAGTGTAGGAAAGTGGCAGCGAGGGATAATAGGATGCTGGGGTGTATAGCAAGGGGAATCACCTCAAGGAGTGAGGATGTGATCCTGCCACTGTACAGGGCATTGGTGTGGCCTCATTTGGAGTACTGCGTGCAGTTCTGGCGTCCATACTTAAAAAAGGACATCAGACTATTGGAGGGGGGTACAGAGGAGAGCAACCAAGATGTTGAGTGGGATGCAGGAAAAACTATGAGGAGAAGCCACAGATGCTCAATATGTACTCTCTTGAGGACAGAAGGGATATTACTGAGACATTTAAATACCTGAAGTGCATTAAAAGGGTAGGTCACGAGGGTCTGTTTAAAATTAGAAAGGAAGGAATTACAGGGGGTATAGTCTAAAGTTGGGGGGGGGGGGTTCAGAAGGGAGATGAGGAGACACTTTCTGAGAGGGTGACGACGCGTGGAATGCTCTGCTAGAGGAACTAGTTTCGAGGGCATCAGAAGAGGGATTTAAAGGAGGGTGGGATAAACTTTAGGGTGAAATCAAAATGGGGAAGGAAGGAAAGGATAGAACAGTGGGATCAGTTGGGGGAAGGGGGAGGGGGGGGGCAGCATCAGTGCACAACACTGAGAGCTGCACACTCTAGCAGACTTGATAGGCCGTTAGGCCTTTGTCTGCTGGCTTCATCGTATGTTCATATGTCTTCAACTGTGCTGCATATGAGACCTACCTTTGGTCACCCTGGGCGATTCTGAGCAATCTCTCATACACCACTGCCTATGAAGCCTATGCTGGGTCATCCCTGGGTCGTTTCGAGTAGTGTCTTGCACTGCACTTCCTACAAGGTCTACCTTGACTTCCTGATGAGGCGGAAGTAGCGTAAAACCAGTCAGGGTCTGTAGCGCAGGCTACCTTTCCTATCTGTTTCTCCCAGCCGACTTCTTTTGGCACATCACAGCACCGTTTGATGCACTCTGCACTTTGGATTTCATGGGAGGGGAGTGGTTGGGTGGAGGAGGCTGGGGAGAAGGTGGAGGTACTGAATGATTTTTTTTTGCCTCTGTCTTTACCAAGGAGGATGGGGTGGAGGGTGGGCAGCACTGCAAGGGAGGAGGAAGGGGAGACCGGCAGATGAAGAGGAGACCATGAATGTTGAAATCCCCAGTGGGAGGGTGAGGATAAGCACCGGGTCCATGCAGGTTACATCCCAGGGTGCTGAAGGAGATGACCGATACCCTGGCCTCATCCCTGGTGGGCCTATTTAACTCTTCCCCGCAGTCGGGATGGGTACCTCATGACTGGAGGATGGCCCATACAGGGAAACAGATAAGGAGAGTAAAGGAGCATTTTACTACCATTTTTGACTGAAATACTCCCACTTTCTGATTTTAGTTTTTTCCCTATCCTGCAAATTTACAATGTGGTACACATGTACAAATTTGGCAGTACCATGAGATGCTAGCAGCCGTGGCACTACAAAGGAACCCGTAGGGGTGGTGGCAGGAGTTGCTCACTGGCTAGCTAGGACTGTTGCAACAGGACAGTGTTAAAAATAAGGTCACAATATGACTCCACAGCAGTATTAGCCGGTCAGTGGCTGCAGGTGTCCAGTGGGATTGAGACTTGGTTTAGATGTGGGGGTACAAGGTGGGTCAGTGGATGACAGTACTACCATCTAGATGAAAATACTACCAGGTGTAAAAAGGGAGTAGTAAATACTTCTGAGTCCTAAAACTTATCTGGTCCACTGGGCATATATCATGTCTATAAACAAGGGCGGCTCGCAAGAGAAGCCAGGAAACTATAGGCAGGTTAGCCTTACATCGGTGGTGGGCAAAATGATGGAGGTCATCTTGAAGGAGAGGCTGGAGGGGGTTCTGAAGGCATGGGGCGCCTGGACGAGCACCAGCATGGCTTTGTTAGGGGCAGATCGTGCCAGACCAACCTGGTGGAGTTCTATGAAGGGGTGACGAGAGCACTGGATCAGGACAGGCCGGTGGATGTCCTCTTTCTGGACTTCAGCAGGGCATCTGACTCTCTGCCACATCCTGGGCTACTGGGGAAGCTGGAGGATATGGGGTGGGGGTCTGATGGTCAGGTGGATGGGAAACTGGCTAGAGGGGCGTGGACAGAAGGTGAGGGGGGGAGGTCTCATCCTCTAGGAGGGTCATTAGTGGGGTCCATCAGAGGTCGGTACTGGGCCCACTCCTGTTTAACGCCTATATCTCAGACATCAGAAGTGGGATGAGCCTCTTTGCCGACAACTTGAAGCTGTGGGCGGTGGTGGAAAAGGGGAAGCTGGCTCTCCAGGAGGACCTGGAGACTCTGGGGAGATCGTCAAGAGCATGGAAGCTAAAGTTTAATGCTGGGAAATGCAGGGTTCTACACCTGGGGGCCAGAAAACCCAGCTCATGAATACACCCGATTGGGGGGGGGGGGCACTGCAGGTTTCTAGGTGGGGGAGAAAGACCTCGGGGTGGTGGTGGATGACAAAATGAATAACTCAAGAGTGGTGCAGAAGGGCTGCAGCCCAAGCAAATAAGATGCTGGGGTGCACAGCCAGGGAGATCACCTCAAGGAGTAGGGAGGTGCTCCTTCTGCTGTACAATTGCCTGGTTAGACCACACCTTGAATACTGAATGCAGTTTTGGTGTCCCTACTTAAAGGGGGACATTGCTCATCTGGAGAGGGTCCAGAGGAGGGTGACCAGGATGATACTGGGGACTGGGGGAGGCCGTATGAGGAGAGGCTGGAGGAGCTCAACCTGTACTCGCTGGAAGAGAGAAGGAATGGGGGGGGAATAGGATAGAGGTCTTCAAATATCTCAAAGGAATAAACAGGATATGCCTTGAGGGGGTGCTTCAGCTGAGGGAGGTGGGGGCCACCAAGTGTCACTCAATGAAGCTGGAAAGGGGAACAAGGAGCTGCTACTTCACTGAGAGGGTGGTGAAGCCCTGGAATGCACTGCCCAGGGACTTGGTGGCTGCTGCAATTGTGGAAGGGTTCAAGAAACGCTCAACTAGGCATAGGGGGAGGGTGCATCCCAGAGCCCCGCTAGGGGACCCTGTAAGGAGGGAGGGAAGGGCAAACAACGGTGCCCTGGGAAGGCACTGATTATCGAGCAGACTTGATAGACCATAAGGCCTAATCTGCTGGTTCCTTAGTATGTTAGTACGTGAATAAATAAACCTTTTTTCAGTTTAGTTGCTCTGTTGGTGCTTGTGTTTTTGTTTGTGTAGCATGCCCCGAGGTTACACTGAGCACACTCTTGTGTGTGTGGGGGGGTGCTACTTTACACTGTTTTCTTGTGCTGCCTAGGGTCACCCCTTCGTCATTATGAGCTATGTCTCTTACCACATTGCCAACTAGACCTACTTTGGGTCACCCCTAGGTGGCTTTGAGCTGTGTCTCAAACCATGACACTGCCTACAGTCAACCCCACTTGCGGGTGATTTTCTGGGACAGAAGCTAATTTACCCTCTTCCACCATGCACCTACCTATTACCCCTTGTGGAGTTACCAGGTCTGACCAGATTTTGATGTCCTCAAACTTCACTTTGATGAGGTTGGCTCGTTTCAGTTTTTCCACTGGGAAATCAGCCAGGCTGTCAACAGTGCTGAAGAACAGAGTCTGCAGTACTGCCCCAGTTTCCAGAGCATCATTGATCAACCGCTTCCCTTCCAGCACAATTTTCCCATGCTGATCTCGAAACTTCTTCGACTTGGAAATGGTAACTACCTTCCTAGGGGGTAAAATAAGATAGTTATCAAGGCTTGTATTAACCCTTTACTAAAAATCGCAAAATGGAATTTTTAAGAATTCGTAAATGTTCCCCAGGCTGCTCTTCACCTGCGGTGGGGAAGCTCCAGAGTGAAACCTAGAGGAGGCTTGGTGGTGGTGTCAGTGACATTACCACCCCCGGCAGTTGACTGCACATTCGATACTTTATGGAAGTACGTGGGATTTAAATGGAGAAACTATCCCTTCCAAATACTGCACAATGAAGGTCAGCACAAACTACCCCCAGTGCCCGCCGGACACACAAACGTGCTTTCCCCATGCCCACCGGATGCACAAACGTTCTCTCCCCTCCCGTCACCACAAACTCTATTGCCTTCTCTCAGAATATATAGTGGACATGCAGGGGGGACAGATTTTTAGGTTTGTGTGCCACTGGACCATGTACGTAGTCTATTCTTCTCTTAAATCTCATGTTCCTAGAATCTTAGGGTGAATGGAATTAGTGCTGTTTTACGTTATGAGTTAATAAGAAACAGTTAGCAATAAGAGCCTCACACCCAAATGTGCAGCTGGTCCCAATTTGCACTTTATGTGCATAAACTTTTTTTGTTCACTTGCTGTTTAATGCAGTATAGTAGATTGTTTCACACTGATCTGGCTGACTTGCAAGCTGACATTCTCTGTAACTACAGTTCCCAGAATCCCCTGTACATTACATCAGAGGAGGGCTGCAACAGTGGGAGATTCAACATCCTGCAGTGTATGTTTGAGTTTTTTTAATAAACTGTGATCTTTTGTTTGCTGGTCCCACTGTCCTCTTTAGGCTACGTACATTCACACAGAACTGTACTTAGTCCTGAGGCAAACAGCAAGCCTGGAAAACATTTGACTGGAGCTTATAAAATCTCTAATATGCACTGCATGCTATTAAATCTCCCACTGCTGCAGCCTTCCTCTGATGTCAGCTGCAGGACACTCTGGGGGTTGTAGTCCCAAATTAATCTGCAAGTCAGCAGAAGTAATCTGGTACTGTTTACTGCAGTCTAGTAGGTTGTAAGTAAAAAACAAAACAAAAGGTGTTTTTTGTGATTTCTATTTTCGATAGCCCCGTCAGGACAGCTGTCCTCTTATCCCACAAGTCTGGGCAGAACCCCCCCCCCCGGTGAGCTGTGATTTGCCCCCCAGGCGGGAATGAGATGACCCCAAGATCCTCAAAATTCTGCATTTCATCGGGATGCCCAACTGGGACCGACGGCTTTGAACTGCGCTGGCCCAAGGGACCATCATCTCCAGTCAGGGCCAATTTATTTATTTTAATTTGCCCTTTATCCTGGCTGGACCACCGTCTGCTTTTTCCGCCCTGGTCACGGCCCCCGGAGACCTCCACCACCGCCTATAGCTGCCGAGGACCCTTGGTCACCCCCGGCTTACCCCGGTGGGGCCATAGCCCGCCTGTGACCCGGAACTGTGACTGGTTGGGGTCCCAAGAGAGGCGGGTGGCGAGGGCAGGGATCTCCGGAGAGGGCTTCATCCTTCGGTGGTCCTGCCCGCCATTTTTCCGCTTTTCCCCAGAGGAGGCGGGACGCAATGATGCCAGCGCCTGCCCCGCCTCCTCCTCCTGCTGTTGCCGATTGCAGGAGAACCTGCCACCGCCAGGAGTCCCCAGCGCCCGAGCGCCACCCGCATTCCTCCTCGGAGGAGAGCTGTCCATCGGACGCCGATCTTACTCCCCGGCCAGCCCTCTGACGCACCCAGATCCGTCTCGAACTCTGGTCGCCGCAAGCGGAAATCCCACCGCTGTGCCGACGCCAATTTATTTTTATGTTACTCCCCAGTCCCCCAGGAGCACTGCAGACTAGAGACCCAAGTGTGCATGTCACACGACAACTCACACAACCAGCGCCAGTCTCTGATCTGACCATACCCGACTGCACCTGCTGCCAGGGGGCAGTGTGGCATTGATAAACAGGACCCTCCCTCCCTGGGAAAGGATAGCATACACTGGGATGCTCAACCCCCCCCCACAAGCTGGCCCCCAATGCCCTGGACTTACTACCAAACCTGTGTCGGCGCCAGTGACATGAGCGGTAGCGCTACCATTGTGCCAAGGGCTGACTAAAAAAAATTGTGTGTGTGAATTGGGACCAGCCCACACCTGAATGTGGGCTCTTGGTGCTGACTGTTCCCTTTAACATCCCAGTGTGTGTGATGCGGACAACAGCACAGTCTCGAACATACAAAATTGCTAGCAGAAACAGGCCTCATAGTTCATCGAGTGTGCAGCTAGCACACCAAGCAGACCTCGACATAGGAAAAGGTTTAACAGAGCTCAAATGAGGCACAGTTGAAAAGAATGACAATCAGGATTTCAGCTGGTGTCAGAACCAGGGGGGACCAGCCTCCACCCCACCCACCGAGTTTTTATCTGTGCTCTTGTGAGACTTTCAAATGTTACGTGCCCCTTCACAATTCAGCCCCCCTCTTTCTGCAATGTTCCAACACCCTTGGTAACTGCATTAGCATCTGACTTCCAAAAATGAGATAAACATTTCCAAAAAAGAAAAGCACGAGACTCTCAAAGGGAAAAAGATAATTAGGTAACATCCCTTTTTGCAGGCATGGCAACCAAAATGATCATTTTTCCTGAAAGAAAATGTATTATATGACCACATACACAGGATATGCAATGGCTTGACTCAGAAGATACCATTTATCTTCACAAGTGAGGTGGGCAGGACCATAACACACGAGTGGCATACTGTCAGTCAGGCCACTGTGTCCAATTTACGCAATGTGTATTAGATTGTGTAGTTTTTAAAATTTTTTTTTTTTTTTAATTAAGATCTAACTGCTTTTATCCGATTTCACTGTTTTGTGTGCAGAGACCACTGTGAAGGTCACCTGGCATTGTTCATGCTGCTCTCCCATTGGTTAAAGGTTCCTTTGTGACCTGGCTGGTGTCAAGATAAATAGCTAAAATGACGATAAAAGATGCATATTCATTAAGAATGCTTAGATGGCTAAAATAAATCATTTATCCGTAAGGTTGGACTCTCACCCACATTGTACAGTACAAGCATATTTATTTATTCAAATTTTGATAACTGGGTAGGCCCACTGAGCCCCAAAAGGTTCCTTTTTCAGGGGGCGACCCAGAATTAGTTACAGAAAGATACAAGTACAGGAGTATAACAAGGTCACAGTACAGCAATTCAGGAGAGCAAAGTAAATACATAATAAAACAGTGCCAACATCATGTCAGGTTAGTTACAGGAGAAGACAAGTGCAGGTATAAACCAGGGTAACAGTATACACCACCAGTGGAAATAAAAAGGACTAGATAAAAAGTGATATCTTACATCCCATCTTATATCCTACTCACAAGCTATCATATACAGTGTACGGTAGAACACTGCTCCACATGGAAATCCCTGCCCGGAACAGCATTGTTGTGCTGTCCTGAATACGTCACGATGTTGTTACGCTGCACTGAGTAACTAGTGCAGCATAACATTGAACGTCTTCGCGCATGCATGATATAGTGGCTGTGGCAGTGAGGAAGCGAGCAGCACTTGAACTACACTGCGGCCAAGTAAGGCTTTTTTTTTTTTTTTTTTTTTTAATACCGGGGTCCAGTTTTCAGCAAAAGGAGTAGAACATCTATGGTTGCCCATGCACTATAAAAGACTGTGAATGAGCAACCATACACAAACAAGGATATTTTTCAATCTCAAGGTTTCCATGCTAATGAGATCTCTTGAGCTACACTCGAGGTCCCCAGTTGCCACAGAAACCTCTCGATTGAAAAATATCCCTGTGCATGATTGCCCATACACAATCCTCTACATTATACTGACAGCTTACTGATCTCTTGCCCTGTTGGGTACATCACAATGCATAATGAACCAATCAGAGAGCAGCTTTCACAATGCCAATGACATCAAAATAGCCATATGCAGCACTGAAGGCAGCAGTTGAAATGAAAAAGAAACTGTTAAATCTTCAAACATACAGCAGATTTAAAAGCTACAACTAGTGAACTGTTGTATAAATTGAATATGCAATGGTCAGACTCAAAATATGCAGTTTAGCATCACATGTGAGGGACAGGACTTTAATAACTCACCTGTGGCTCTGTCATTCGTGAGTTATGCTCCTGCCCAATTTGAGACAATCTATTTGTGTATTTATATTACTTCCCAAAATGGTGGCTCTCTTAGAATAATGATTTCCAAAATTTGGGGTCTGGAACTTATTTGACTTACAGAAATGTAGGCCATACCTCTCTACCTTTTGTCACAGAAATGTAGGCCAATTACACTCATAATGTGGGACACACCCTCTACTCTAACCCAAGGACAGAAGCTCAAAACACTTTGGAAATTTTCTTTTAACTTTGCTCTGCGTAAAAAATATTATGAACTTTGGCTTTAAAACTTAAAAGTGTACAGCACTTTGGTTGTACGGGTAGCACAGTTTCCACACAGGACAAAGCAATCCTTCCGCCTACGGGGTACTGTAACATGAGAAGCATCCCTCCTACTGTGGGGCACCTGTGCAGGATGGCAATGGCTTCCACATTCTGGACTCATGGAACTGTACCAGGCTTCCAACCACACCTTAAAACCTTTAGTCTCTGAACTGTGGGACACTGGCCCTCTGACCTGGGACAGCCATCAAACATCGAGATACACGCTCAGAACTCTGTGGAACTGGTGCACTAATTTAAGTAAGCAATAACACACGATGGGGTGTGCTTTATGCTCAGATAAACAAGCCTAGAGGTGTACTGGGGCACGAGGTCACAGGCAGAGTGTCTTACTGCCACTAGACTTCCATTTATGAGAACACAACCCACACCCCGGAGTGTATTATTCTGCTTATAAAATGTGTGTGTATATATATATATATATATATATATATATACTGTATATTGGAAGACTGTGGTGTTATTTCAAATTAAACAGTCCCTCTGCTTTCCCTAGTGGTGCTGCCGTCAGATTACAGGGGCGACACTGTGCTGCGCTGCAGAGTCACCTAGTGATTGCCTTAGGCTGCTGGCAAGACTGCAATTTCTTTAAAAGGCTTGCCAGCAGCATGTTACCATCTGTGTTAGCCAGATTCAACAAACTCTCAGCAGTCTCACGCTACTTGTGGGTCAGGAAGGAGTTTCTAAAGAGTAAGATACCAGTGGCGGGGGGCGGCTTGAGGGGGACTGTGACGGTAATTTACCTGCAGAAACAATACTTTTTCAGTGCTGTAACGGTTTTCCTTGTGTGACTTATTTTGCTCATTACATGGAAAAATGGTTTAGACTGGCCATCGCATGGATCTGTACTTTGAGCACATGTACTGGCAGTGTTAGTTTCCATGGGTGGGCTATTAGACTGCACCAGGCCATGGCGCAGCACCGTTGAATATAACTGGGATGTACCAGGGCATTGACACAGTGATATTCAACGGTGCTGCGCCATGGCTCAGCACCGTTGAATATTGCTCCATGGCTACCCACATTGCGCATGGCACAGTAGCACTACGCCAGTGCAAGTAGCCAGGGAGGAGCAGGGGGATGTGCCAGCACAAGTGCCGTTGCGCTAGGTGCAGCAATCGTGGCATTCAGCAGTGGACATGCAAATGGCGCCATAATGCATGCAAGGCGCAAATGGGGCCATGTGCATGTCATCATGGCCCCATTTGCATGCAGATGCGCCGATCCCCGGCGACTTGCGCCTGCTGCCCTGCCAGGCAGCAGCTGTTGGGGACCGACACCCCCCTGCCCCTCACCGGCAATGCACCCCAGCCCAATCGCGGGCTGTAATATGTATTAATTTTACTGGTGGTCCAGTGGACCCGATCCCACAGCCCGATGGCGGGCGTTCAGTATTCGAAAAAACCCTGGTGGTCCAGTGGACCCTATCTCTCAGCCCGATCGCAGGCTTATAGTAATTGGAATATCCCTGGTGGTCCAGCGGTACCCCCCAACCCGCCTGCTTGGCTCCCCCAGTCAACAGTGGGCGTAACACCCGCCCGCCGACTGACAGCGTACGGTATGGCCGTACGCCCATTGGTTCATTAGGCGCAGCATGTGCAGACTATACTGTACTACAGTCCTTCGTTATTTTAGGACCGTGTAGTACGGTCTGCACGCCCATTGGCCCACAGCGCATAGCCATACCGTGATGCTGGCAGTGGCTTAGGGCAGGGGTGCTGCCCGCCGCTGACTGGGAGGGGGGTACCGCTGGACCACCAGGGTTATTCCAATTACTGCAAGCCCAAGATTGGGTCCACTGGACCACCGGGGATATTAACAGATTGCAAGCCCCCAATCGGGATGAGGGATAGGGTCCACTGGACCACCAAGGATGTTTACATAATGAAAGCCTACGATCAGGGTATTGGGGGCGACAGATGGCTGCCCGAGCACAGGTGGCACCCACAGCTGGCGGTTGCGCCTCGCAATACAGCAGCTCACCTGTGGAGTGGCCAGCTGTTGGTCCTTTTCTTTTGGCACAACTGTGCGACGCATGAGGGGTTGGCGCCTGCCTCAGGCTCAACATATCCCAGGCTGAATTTCGGATGTGCCCCCACACACACTTGTGCCGCATACATTACTGATGTGCCCCACGACTGGCACTTTCCCTGCTTGAATATCGCGCCAGGGCTTATTTTATTTATTTTATTTAGCTTTTGTTGACCGGTAAGTGCACTAGACAAATCCTGCCTATTTTCAGGCACGCACCCGGGAGGGGATACAGATGAATGCCAACTGACCTTGAACCAGGTTAAGCTGTTGGTGGTATTTTAGTGAATGAGGAAATTTCAGGACACCGGGGAAATTCCCCTACTCTTTTCGATAAGTGCCATGGGATCTTTAACATCCACCTGAACTACCACCAATCCAGGCAGATGGGACCTCGGTTTAACATCTCATCCGAAAGACGGCACCTCAGAAATGCAGCACCCCTCTCATGCTGCATTACAGTGTCAGTACTGGGATATTAATCCAAGTGCCAGATGTGGGAACTGAACCCACAGCCCTCTGATCTCCCGGCCTCAGAGGCGACTGTGCTACCTACTGAGCCACTGACACTGCTAAGTGGGTTGCGCATGGTGCAACCCTTTTGAATATCCCACCCCATGTGTATAAGCTATAAAGCTCAGGCATAGCTAGCAAGGGCTACCAACCAATCAGATTTAAGTTGATTTAGCCTTTCACTGTGATGGTCTGCTTTACAGTCGGATTTTACAGCACTTCCCCCGTGGCACATGTGGGACAGCGCAATTTTAGAGAGTAAATATGTGGTAACAGTTGGGAGGTATGTTTCTAATTCACCCCCGCCCCGCCGAATCAACTGCAGCCCCAATGAGGTGGGGAAGGGTGAGCAGTACTTTTCTTCCTCTAACGATGAGCGTTCCTTACGCGAGTCTCTTGTCCCCGGGGGCAGCCTTCTCGTACCGGAACCCTTCCCACGAGCTACCGCCCTGCGCCTCGGGTTCGCCATTGGAGCTGTACATGCGGCCACTTCGGAAGAAAACCGCGGGCTGCGGCCCGTCCACACGAGTCTGACCCTCAGACTGCTGCTGTTTCCGCCTCTCGGGCTCGCCTCGCCGGGAGGTCGACTGAGCCACAGCCCGCGACCCGCCGCTCTTCTTCTGCCAGTGGGCCGCCGCCTGTGTCTGGACTACCTGCTGCTGCCGCAGGGCCGGATTTCCCCGGCTTGTGTCGGGCGGTTCGCTCTCGGGATATAACACCCTAACGGGCGTCCTCCTGAGAGCCCGCACATGCCGCCGTATTTCCACGTCCCGTTTCGCTCGGCCAGCAAGTAAGAGCCCAACTGTGCTACTCCACACACATCTCCTGAGCGCCGCCATGTCGGCCGTGACCCTTGCCACACGCACACAACGCAGTGACGTCACCCATTGCAGCATCCGTTCTCCATGGCAACCGTTGCGGGACTAGGCTAGGGTATTCTGGAGTTTATGCAAATAAAAGAGCCTGAGTGCCCCAAAAGTGGCATTACCCACACGAAAGATCAACGTAACAAAATTCATTAAAAGGTGGAGGAGTATCTATGATCTTGTAGCAAAACCAAGGGTTGTAAGCAAATGTGTTTCTACTGGTAACAGGACTGTTTAAGTCCTTTTAAAAAAAGTATAGTCTCTGCATGCTAACATACGAAGAAGCCAGGCCAGCAGAATAACGCCATTTGGTCTATGTAGGCTGCTCCTGTTGCAGGGTCCATAGTTCAAGCTACTGACCCTGCCCCCCAACCTTTCCATTTGCCCTTCCCATGACCCTTACTTCCCCCATATCTATTCCAGCCTCTCTTGAAGCTGCCCATCATCTTCAAAGAAACCACCTCTTTCAGCGGCACATTCCAACTTGCCACCACTCTCTCCTTGAAGAAGTGCTTCCTAACCTCCCTCCCAAATCTTCCCCCTCACCCTCAGCTTAAGACTGTGCCCCCCTCGTGTTTTGGATGCCACCTAGCTTAGGCGCTGTTCACACTGGGCGGTCTGAAACGTTTCGGGGCGTTGAACAGTTTCAGATCCATGCCAGCACCTTTCCCATTTGCATCTATTTCACTTCGATACATGTTTTAACAAACCGTGCTAAAACCCTGATCAGACCTAGGCTATAGCATGGTTTGTTAAAACATTTGAGTAAGGAAATCAGTTTAACTCACAGTGTGAACAGTATCTCCGGTTAGTCCGTGTTAGATGGATCAGTGTTGTGTAAGCAGTTTGGGTGAAACACGCTACTGCACTATGCCACACGGACCCGGAATACTTCTGACAGTCTGAACTGCACAGCACGATTGATGTGACACGATTTAAAAAAACGGAGTGGACGTGCGAGCCCTATAGCCCGGTAAGGCTTAATTCGTTTTAAAAAAAGTTTCTCCTTACTGTGCTAAAGTGTGAACAGGGCCTTAAAGGCCCTGTCCGCATTACACCGCTCAGACCCCATAACGGACAGAAACCGTTACAGCCGGGGAGCGGTACAGTGTGTCCACACTGCAGCGGTTACCGGGATGGGGCCGGTACCTCCAGTCCACACCGCGGGAACTGGGCGACTGTTACGGTGGCGCCCGATCCCACAATGCAGCTCGCGCTGTGCTTCGGGCCCTGCAGTGGACCGTTATCGCCCATCCATACTACTGCCGGTAACGTTACCGAGGCGGGACTGGTTTCATAACCATTGTTGAAACCACCTCATATGTAGTTTCAACAATGGTTACGAAAACGCCTTCTGTAATGTTACAGGTGTAAACGCAAACCATTGCTGTAACGGTTTAGGCACTCTGTAACGTTACAGAGGCGTAGTGTGGACAGGACCAAAGACACCTTTCTTATCTACTCTATTTATCCCTTTAAAGGACTTGAAGGTCTCAGTCATGTCCCTTCCCTCCTCTTCTGCAGGGAGTAGGTGTTTAGCTCCTTCAACCTCTTCTTGTATTATGCTTTATCCTGCTGACCTGCGATCATCTTTGTTGCCCTCCTTTGGAACATTTCCAGCAGGTTAATGTCCTTTTTAAGGTGTGGGCACCAGTATCTTACTCCATAGTCTAGATATGGCCTCACCAGTGACCTGTACAAGGGCAGTATAATCTCCTACTACTGATCCCCCTAGCTATGCTTCCCAGCATCTTGTTTACCCTTGCTGCTGCTTTCTTGCACTGCATGGAGTGCTTCAGGTTGCTAGTGGTCATCACTCCCAGGTCCTTCTCCTCCTCTGATGCAGATACTTGGACTCCGCTCAGGTAGTATGCTGTCCTGGGATTCTTGACCCCAGTGTGCATAACTTTGCATTTTTTGGCATTGAAGCCACGTTGCCAAATCCCAGACCACCTCTCAAGCTTTTTCAAATCATCCTGTACCCCTTCGGCTGTGTCCACCCTCCCACAGAGCTTGGTGTCATCCAGTGTCAGTGGCCCAGTAGGTAGCACACTCGCCTCTGAGGCCGGGAGATCAGAGGGCTGTGGGTTCAGTTCCCACATCTGGCACTTGGGTTAATATCCCAGTACTGACACTGTAATGCAGCATGAGAGGGGTGCTGCATTTCTGAGGTGCCGTCTTTCGGATGAGATGTTAAACCGAGGTCCCACTGCCTGGATTGGTGGTAGTTCAGGTGGATGTTAAAGATCCCATGGCACTTATCGAAAAGAGTAGGGGAATTTCTCCGGTGTCCTGGCCAAATTTCCCTCATTCACTAAAAATACCACCAACAGCTTAATCTGGTTCAAGGTCAGTTGGCATTCATCTGTATCCCCCTCCCCCGGGTCGTGCCTGAAAATAGGCAGGATTTATCTAGTGCACTTACCCAGTCAACAAAAAGCTAAGTAAATGAATAACCACATTTTGCCCTTCAGCAGTGCAACGAAAATGGGCTAAAATTTGACCCTACCTTTTTTTTCTTCCTAATTGATGCCAGCTGTCTTCCAGTTTATTTTGGTGGTAACATTTCCAGTTTTCATTGTCATTTAAGAATTTTATGAAAGTTTTAATGTAATTATTTTTCCAGTAAAAAGAGGACCGCCTCATTTTTTCATAGAAATAGTACCGAGGACACCAGGAGGGTAAGAATCCAGACAAAAATGCAAATCTACAGTACACAGCACAGACAGCATCCAGAAACCCCAAGTCAACAGTTCTGCCAATATTTTTCATAACCATAACAGAAAATTAGCTTTTCGGAATAACATTTTTCGTTGTACTGCTGCTTTAATGCTAACCCAATATCACTTATGAAGACATTGAACAACATTGGTCCCAGCACCAAGCCCTGTGGGACCCCATTGGTTACTGCTCTGGTGCTAGATAATGCTCCCCCCACCACCGCCCTCTGAGTCCTGTTCCTCAGCCAGTTTTCTACCCATCTAGTCATCTTCTCCATAACCCTGAGATCCGCCAACTTCTTGATCAACCACTTGTGGGGTACAGAGTGAAAGGCCTTGCTGAAGTCCAGATAAAAAATGTCCACCACTTGGCCCCTGTCTATTGTCTTAGTGACCCAGTCATCAGATTTATTTGACACGACCTCCCTGTGATGCTCTGCCATCTGCTTATTGTTATATTGTATGATATTTGTGTTATAAATAAAATGTGTGTGGTATTTGACTGCCTGCTTAAGGTTGGTAGTCAGTGAGAGAGAAGTGACCTTTGACCTCCAAGGTGTCACTGTTGCTGAAGTAGCATTATGTTAAACTGACCAGGAAAACCCCTAATTAAAAGCCTTCCTTCCAGAGGGACAGTTTATTACCTCTTATAACCTGCTCCTGCTTTTGAAGTGGGATTTTTTTTTTTAAATCACTATTTATTCCTCCTCCCCAGCCTGCAACCTCCGACCCTTCAGGGGGGACAACTGGACATCCCACTGCCCGGAACCCTACCCAAGCAGACCCCTAGGCCCCATGGAGCATGGATTACCCCTGAGGCGAGGCAGGGAGAAACTTGAACCCGTTACTTAGGCCCCAGTGGAGGTCACAGGGTCTGCGGGCGGGCACAGGCAAATGTGGGCACGGCCATGGTCCTCCCATCTTCCCGGCTGAGGCAGGCTTGTTTCCGCTTTTCTCCCTCCCAACAGCAAGTAACCTCCCGATGTCGCCAGCCCAGCGCGCCGGCGTCCATGCTGCTCAGTGGCTGCCCATCCCCAAATGGAGCTTGCAGTTCCTCGAGCCTCCGCTCGAGGTCATGCAAGTGTCGGGCCATCGTCGAATCCCTCCCCGGAGAAGGCTGACTGTCATTGGGCGCTCAGCCTATCTCCCCAGCCGATCCACGATGATCCGAGTCTGCTCCCGAACCCGGGTCGCCGGCGTGGTGTGAGGTGTGGCGTCCAGTGCCTCAACCCTCAGCGCCACCGGGCCTGAAGTGGGATTTTATTATATCAAAGCAATCAGTGGACTTCGATCGATTGCTGCGATATAATAAAATCCCAACACTAAAGGGTATAAATATATTAGAAAATACCAGCCCCATAGAACTGAATGGGGCACGCTCACGCAACCTTCATTTTGTGACATCGTAAAACAGTGCTGCGTGGGCTGACGTGGGGGCGTGTTTTTCTGACTGAGAAGTCGGTCTTTTTCCGGCAGCATTATGAATTACAAAATTACGAGGGATATAACTTTGTGCAGTGATGGACTTTTTATGCCAAACGTCAGTAGCTCGATTCCAGGCAGGTAAGGAATTGAACGGGCTGAGGCAGGCAGCTACTAGGGAGCTGCTCTTTAAGAAGTTAAAGTTATAGGGGGATCTAACTCTGACCTCACCAAGGGGGGTGGGGAGATGGATTTTGAAAGGATCAGGCATCTGAGGGAAACAGAGCTTTTTATTCTGGACTCAAGAGAGACTTAGTTCTCTGGACTTAAGAAGGCACTTTATGGTAACATCTAGCTAGGCAAGAACTTTTAAGTATTTGCGGTAGGCGTATTTGTGTTCTGTAACTTCCCATTTATTTTATGTGACTGTAAGTTATTGATATAATTGTTCTGTGTTTGATTTTGCCTGTTTTACAATTTTTAGTAAACAATATTTTCTTTGAAATACTGCCTGTGCTTTTTCTCAGTTCTTTTGCATGTGAATGCTGAAGCAGTGTTTAAGTCTGACAGCTGTTAAGGGCTTGAATGTGTTACAGATCTTGCTAAAGGTAAGAATATACCTACGTCTCATATTGAGTCATAAGGGTACATTTTGGAAACCTGGCTGGGTGCCACTGGGTGAAAGATTGTACTGCATTCCTGAAGAGGGTACATATCTGAGCCTGTTAACTGGGTGCACTAGCATAAGGTTCACATTTGACCCCCAGGACTCGAGACTAGTAGGTGATTCGGACCCAAAACAGACAGGAGGGTTACCCTGTCTGTCTCCTGTTCACACTATTGCACTTCGAGGTTGGCACTGTGGGAGCAGAGGGCTTGACCTGTGCAGCGCATTTGTGATACTCCCCTCCATAAACCAGTGTTGCCTCGCATCCTGAAAACCATACTTCTCTAGATACTGTAGCATCCTTTCCTTGAGTATGGTCTCCATGAGCTTACACACGATTGAGGTCAGACTGACCGGTCTGTAATTCCCAGGGTCATCCTTTGGGACCTCTCGTTTGGAGGGGCACCACATATGGACATACGAATGAGCCAGCAGAAGAAGGCCAAATTGTTCTATCGAGTCTGCTCATTAGTAGTGCAGGATTATGCAGCATCTCTGGCTTATGCCACTGACCCTGTGTCCCCCTCCCCTGTCAAACTCTCCACTATAACCTCACCACCACCATGGTCCCCCAGGTTCCCTTTATGCCTATCCCAGGTCCTTTTAAAGCTGCCCACCATCTTCAGTGAGACTGTCGCCTCTGACAATACATTCCATATGTCCACCACCCTCTCTGTGGAAAAATGTTTCCTAACAGTCTTCCTAAACCTCCCCTCCCCATTGACTTCAAACTGTGCCCCCTTATGGTTCCATTGTCACACAGCTTGAAGAGACCCTCCTAGTCCATTCTGTTTATTCCCTTCATGTATTTAAAGGTCTCTATCATATCCCCCTCTCTCTCTCTCCTCCAGGGAGTACATTCTCAGGGCTCCCAGCATCTCATCGTAGGATTTCTCTTGCTGTGCCCTGATCAACCTTTTTTTTTATATACTCTTTTATTTCAATGAGTACAGGCATAGTACAATTTAACACAAACATTTTTTTTATTGTCAGGTTCAGACAATACAGAAACATCCATGAAACAGCTTAAGAATAAATCACCCCAATACCTAGACTGCATTCTAAAAATTCTGAATAAAAGTATTTTCATAATTTTCAACTATTTTAAAACCATACAAACCTTTAAGAACAATAAAAACAAACTTTTGCCATCTGTCATCCAGCAATAAAAACATATCTTATAATACCCCCCATTACTATTATTTAATCCTCATGCCCTCCCTTCCTATAAAAAATACAGCGTCAGCAACCATGCCGTTTCATTGACACTGGCTGGAGGCAGAGGACCAACCAACAATTATATAAATAAAAGTAACATAATTCCATCTCCAGCTCCCATAGATCCCCCCATCAGGTGCAGGTTTAACAATTTTTAAGTGAATGTGTCCACACCATACACTTCCCATCTTGTCCCTCTATTATGATAGGCCCTATTCCTACGTTGTACTAAAACGTTCCATGTCCTGTATCTGCTTCACTATTTGCAACCACTTGGACTCCTCTGGGGCGGGGTGGGGGCAATCTGCAACCACCGTCTAGTGACTGCCTTGATGGCAGCTATTATTAATACATTCCATAAATATTTGGATTCCCTCCTTTTCAGGGAGACAGACAAAATCCCCATCCCCTGATCGTCCTGGTTTCCCTCCTTTGTACCCCTTCTCTATCAAGCCAATGTCCTTCTTTTGATGTGGGCTCCAGCACCTAACCCCATATTCTAAATGCGGTCTTACCAGTGGCCTGTACAAGGGCAGTATGACTTCACTCCTCCTACTGCTGAATCCCCTGGCTATACACCCCAGCATCCTGTTTGCCTTTGCTGCTGCCTTTCTGTATTGTGTAGAGTGTTTCAGGTCACTGGTGATCACCACCCCAGATCCTTTTCTTTCTCCATTGCTGCTATCTGGACCCTTCCCCCCCAGGTAATACTTGGTCCTAGGATTTCTGGGCCCAGTGTGCATCACTTTGCATTTCTTGGCATTGAAACCAAGTTGCCAGATCCCTGAGCCCATGTGCTGTTCTCCAGTCCTGTGGTACCACTCACGACTCCAATGAACTATTGAACAGGCCCACCAGTGGCCTCACAAGCTTCTTTGCCAGTTCCCTCAGTTCCTCGAGTGTATGCCGTCCGGGTCTGGTGATTTGTCCACTTTCAATGCTAGCAGCTCTTTCCTCACTCTGTCGTACTTTGCCACCACTTCCATGCCCCCGCAGCTTTTCTCTCCCCATAGGCACTGGTCTGTCTTTCTGCCTTCATCCCAAATTTTAATATCAATGGTGTACAGTCACTTCTTATTTGGGTCAGATCACCCCAAAGAATACCAGATCTATTCTTCAAGCCTTCTGTTTCTTCTTCCTTTTTCTCATTTTGTTTATTATTTTACTTTGATCCTCTTTCATTCTTTCTTATGTCTTTTCTCCTACTATGAATCCATTTCTCAGGGTAAATTACAATTTCACAGAGAGATACAGTCTACTATTATCTTATTCTTTATATAGCAGTTTTCATACTATCTAACATGGCTGTCCAGTCTCTCTGGCCTGTCTCTTTTCCCCTTAAAGTCTGCTTCCTGATAAATGATAATATTTAATATATTAGTTTAAGTTACTGTTTTTTATCATGTTTATTGTATAATATGCATGTACTACTGCAGTTAAAGGGTTTCTGATGATCACAGAGAACAGTTGTAACATTATAGTGCTAGTTTTTGGTTATGTTCATTTATGTATTGTATTTATTTCAATGAAATGTTATTAACATACTAACATACTAAGATGCCAGCAGAGTAGGACTTTGTGGTCTGTTGAGTCTGGTCGAGGATCAGCACCCATTCGGAGCACCGTGGCTGCCTTCCATGCCTCCCCCATGGACCCCCCAACCCCAACCCACATCTGAAAAACTCCTCCAGTTTTGGCATTACTCAGTTTCTCCTTCCCCCTGTACCTTTCCCAGCCTCACTTGAACCCTCCATAGTACTAACAGTCACCAGTTCCGCAGGCAGCGCACTACAGGGTTCCAGTGCCCTCTCGGTGAAGTAACATCTCCTTGTCTCCCCCCGAGTCTCCCGCCACTCAGTTTCACCGGGTGGCCCCTACCTCCCTCAGCTGGAACACCATATCTAGGCTTACCCTATTTACCCCCTTAAGGTATTTAAAGACATTGATCATGTCCCCTCTGTCCCTCCTCTCCTCCAGGGAGTTCAAGCTGAGCTCCTCAAGTCTCTCCTCATAGGACCAGTCCCTCAGACCCTGCATCATCCTGGTCACCCTCCTCTGGACCCTCTCCAGGAGTGCAATGTCCTTTTTTAAATATGGGCACCAAAACTGCATGCAGTACTCAAGATGCGGTTTAACCAGGCAGTTATACAGAGGGAGAAGCACCTCCCATCTTCTTGAGGTTATCCCCCTGGCGATGCACCCTTGCATTTTTGTTTGCTTCGGCCGCAGCCCTTCTGCACTGTTCAGAGTTGTTCATTTTGGCATCCACTACCACCCCAAGGTCCTTCTCCCCACCCGAGGCCTGCATTGTCTCACCTCCCAAGAGGTACTCATGAGCTGTGTTCCTAATACCCAAGTGTGGAACCCTGCATTTCTTAGTATTAAACCTCAGTTTCTAGGTACAGGACCACCTCTCCAGAGTCTCCAGGTCCCTCTGTAGGGCTTCTGTACCCTCCTCCAAATCCACCACTGCTCCCAGCTTCAAATCATTGGCAAAGAGGCTCATCTCGCACCTTATGCTTTTTCTGATGTCTGAGATGTAAGCGTTGAACAGGAATGGACCCAGCACCAATCCCTGTGGGACCCCGCTAATGACCCTCCTAGGAGGAGAAACCACCGCCCCGACCACCACCTTCTGACGCCGCCCAGCAAGCCAGTTCCCTATCCACCTGACCATACGCTCCCCCACTCCCATTCCCCCCAGCTTTTCCAGCAACCCAGGATGTGGCACTGAGTTAAACGCCTTGCTGAAGTCTAAAAAGAGGACATCCACCAGCTTGCCCTGGTCCTGTGCCTTTGTCACCCAATCATAGTACTCCACCAGGCTAGTTTGACTTGATCTGCCCTGAACAAAGTCATATTGATGGTCATCCAGCTGGCCCCATGCCTCCAGAAAAAAATGCAGCCTTTCTTTTAAGATGGTTGCCATTATTTTGCCTACCACTGACATCAAGCTGACAGGCTTGTAGTTCCCCGGCTTCCTCATGTGAGCCCCCTTTGTGGATAGGCACGATGTGGGCTGTCCTCCAGTCCTGAGGCACCCACCCCGTCTGAAGGGAGGAGTTAAAAAGGCCCGTCAGAGGTGCAGCCAGGGCATCTGCCATCTCCTTTAGCACCCTGGAATGACTGACAAAATGTATTATAAATCACTAATGTGATTTCAGCCAATCAGCATTCAGAGCCACCGCACCTCTTATCCGGTGTACAGTGTGCCCTCGTGCAGGAGCGTTTGGAGGGACCATGCCGCTTCAGTGCCACGGGGGAGGATGGCAGAGTAAAATTAACCAAAAAATAAAAAGACTATAAACTTATAAATCACGCAAGCTAAACTTGCATGATTTATAAGAAATTAATAGGACCTCTGTGGGGTGTCAATTATGGTATAAGAGACTCCTCATATGAGGTTTGGGCAGACAGAACCACACAGCTTTGCAGTCCTGTCACTCAAACCTCATGCTTGGAGTCTCTTATACCATAAAAGACACTCCTTGGAGGCCCAGGTAGAGGGGGTGTGGACTGAACAGATGTAACTGTATGTGCAGGGGCATAGTAAGGCACAAGACCGCAGGCTGAGTGCTTTTAGACCCTGGATGTACAGTTAGATCTGTTCAATGGGAGCAATTTACAGTGTTTATAAAATGTGTAATTTTTTTAAATGTGTTAAAAATTCAAATAAATATGTTTAAAGTTGAAAAATGTAATTCTTATATTGATTTTTTGTTAAAATAGTCCTTTCACCTAGCAGTTTTCTACTTTGATTTTGACGTTTTGTTCTAATGTTGTACCCGTATTTGTAGTTTTATTTACTGCTGTAGTTAGTAGCACTCCCATATGTTGATTATGTATGTGACATGTAATGCTGTACTAGATTATAAGTTGCAGAAAGGTACTGTAGCAGCTGGCATTACAGCCACATTGGGCAGTCTGCCGGAGGTTTGGGCAGGCGTCCCATCTGTGGCTTTGATGCCGGCTGCCGTTATGGTTTTTTTAATAAAGAGTGTGTGGGGAGGTCTGTCCTGTCTTCCCCAAGCCACTGATTTGAGGGAGAGTTTCTTTCTTAGTGAGAGAAAGTGCTGGCTGTGGGAAACCTGATCTAGCGACTCCTGCGGTGACACATCAAAGGCACTTGATGTCCATTTAAAATCTCAGCGGTAGTTAAAGCCACTGAATGCGCTCTTGCTGGGGAGGGAGTTCGAGGGTTGAGTAGCAACTTCTGATGCTGACTGGTTATGCAAATTAAGGACTTGACTGTACAGCCAATCAGCATCACCCCCTTTCCCAGCCAGTCAGGGAGACTCCAGGTAGCCAGAGCCCCTCCCAGCAACATAAAAGAAGGCTGCCAGGAGAGTTCAAGGGCAGTTCATGGGGAGTTCGAGGAGTTGGCGGGAGGGTTAGAAGAGCTCCAGTCTGGAGTGAGCCTGAAGAGAAGACCCAGTGAGAAGCTTTGTGGAACCTGCAGGGGCAGCTGTGAGAGCCCTGTCAGTCTGGTAGCCCTTTTTAAGGGATTGAGAACTGTATAGCCAGGCAAGGCAGTTGACTCAGGCATCCAGTAGATATGGGGTGGTGGTGATGCCAGGCAGCCTTCCCCAGATGTCCCTGGGATCGACTAGCAAGTTGGCTAGTGGCAAAAGGGCTGCAGCCTGTCAGAAGCTGCCCTCAAGTGAACTTGACTAGCAGGTCAGCTAATGCTGATGGGGGCGGTGGCTTGCCACCAGGCACCCCCCCTCCCAATTTGTAGCCCAGCAGACTTGGCTGATAGGTTGGTCAGCGGTGGGGGGCACTAGCCTAGCAGAGGTGGGTCCCCAGGCAGGATCGGCTGGTAGCTCGACCAGCAGAAAGAGGGTAACCTGCTTCCAGGTACCCTTGGGACACTCAGCTAGCAGGTCTACTTGCGGTGAAGAACCAGGACACTCGGCTAGCAGGTCGGCTAGCTGCAAAGAGCCTGGGACACTCAGCTAGCAGGTCAGCTAGTGGTGTACCACATCTACAAATACTTGTATCCTTTTACAAACCTAGCAGCAGCCCTTGTCGGAGAAGGTGTGGCACCCGGGGAGGGAGCCCTGGGGAGGTGGTGTGGTGTAGTGGGTACCAGTACTTGAGGTGCCCTTATCCTAGTACTGGGGTGGGCTAGCAATTTACCCCATTCCTAGCCAATTGGCTACTTGGGCTAGAGTTCCAGGGTGGGTCAGATCCCTCACAAAAGCCCTTTTCAGTTCTGGTACTTGCCCATCACTGCTTGAGGTGGCTTTCAGGTTTCTGGGCTGGTAGAAGTAAGACCGTGCCCTTTTATTTTCTTCCTTCCTGTGAGCTTCGAGGGGTGGCTGTAATTGTTGATATTTAGCGTAATAAGCATTTATCATTACTGTTTAGAGGAAGCATTTATCGTGATGTTAAAATGATAAGCACCTCTGGTTAATAGTAAAGTGATAGGCACTTGTTGACATTAGATTGGTAAGCTGATTTTTAGAATTTGCCAGTTGCACTGAAAGTTTTGTCAACTGCACCGAATTTTCATTCTTGTTGCATTGCTATTTATCAGCTTAAGTAAAGATTATTTATTTTATTTATTTCCGCCTGTTTATTTTATGGTTATTTTTAGTAGATCTTGGTGCCCCGTCTTTCGTCTGTTCCTCTGAGTGGTGGCAGCTGTTTTCTTCCTGGAGGAACAGTGCCTCCCCCTTATTAAGGCACTTTTTCACTCCTGCCAGTGGCTGGCTCCGCATCACGGTTGGGCATCCAGCTGTGGGGCCGAACAACCCGACATCGTCACCTCAGCCAGTTTAAACCCGCTACCTTTGGCTGAGGGTGGCACTGACAAGGAAACCATCTTGGTGATGTCCCTGACACAGAGGGAGACAGTCTCACGCCATGACCATCTCGCTGCCTGTTTTTTCACAGTACTATAAGGTTAGAGAGATGGCTTCCCTGATGGCTTGTTCCTATGCGGTGAGTGAGAGAGAACAAGACGGCTCCAGTACGAGGTACTGGGAGTGGGGCCGAGAGAGAGATGCAGTTGAAGCTCATCAGTGAAACAGCCAAACAACTAGTTTGACAGAGTATTTTTTGTTTTACCTGTCAGTGGTGTAACATTGGGGGAAAACTGTAACGTGAGAGTGACGCAGAGAGTGCGTGGCTGAGGCTGAGCATCGTAGAGACTGGGGAGGGTACCGCGATCATGTGAGCAGTGAGTTCCAGCATGACTCTCATCTTGTGAGCAGTTTAGTGAGTGATCGAGTGCTGGGCAGTGGTGAGAGGAGAGAGACAGAAACACAGTTAGTTACTAATAGTAAGAAAACAGGCAAAGTCAAAAAAAGTACAGTAGGCAGAGTTCTGTTTGTTTTACTGCTTTAATATTTTTATTTAATTTAGGTGGACTAATCAGTTGTTTAGTTTTCCTCGCTAAGGGAAACACATTGTGACATTTCAAAAATGAACATTATATGTGGCGTATTAGTATTTGTTGCACTACGCCCTGACTTTGGAGTACTTGTTTTTACCTGTGCATTAGATGGATCTAATGCACAGATAACAACCAATCAGTACGTATCATTTTCCCTACCCATTTAACAAAGAACAGCAAGTCCCCACAGGACTGAAATTTTTCCATAAATATGCTAGTGTGGTGTGTATAATAGCATCGTTATCGTAACATAGTGGTTGGAAATGGAGCAATCCTATTGGTTGCCAGCATCCTAGCATTATTGCTATTATTTGTGGAGAACTTTGGGAAGGAACACTTGCTAAAATGAGGGAGCTGGTGACCAAGGGTCTGTATAAGCTGCATGAAGCTGGTAATGCAGAGTACATGTGCAGTTTGTTGAAGAAGGCGCTTGAAGCAGCTGTAGAGGTCTGCGTCAACATAGACAAAAGGGAAAAGAGTCACGAAGTGCACCCCCAACATGTGCAAAAGGCAATAATTGGTCCTGCACAAAAAGATGGTCTACCTGTGGCTGGCTACAAGATTAATTGGCAAAATAGTGAGGTAATGCCATTGCCTGGATCCCCGCCTGTATTTCTACTGCAAGTTACTTCCAAGACAAAATTTTCTTGTCTTTATGTGATTTGTACAAAATTTATGTATAACTGTCGATCCTTTGAAAATAATGAGAATGATAATGAGAAAATAAACCGAGGTTCCATCTGCATGGATTGGTGTTAGTTCAGGTGGATGTTAAAGATCCCATGGCACCTATTGAAAAGAGTAGAGGAATTTCCCCGGTGTCCTGGTCAAATTTCCCTCATTCACTGAAAAAATACCACCAGCAGCTTAATCTGGTTCAAGGTCAGCTGGCATTCATCTGTATCCCCCTCCCCCGGGGCGTGCCTGAAAATAGGCAGGATTTGTCTAGTGCACTTACCCGGTCAACAAAAACTAAATAAATAAATGTTCTTGCCTAAAGGATTTTGGGCCTGATGTTGAAAGGTTTGCACAGGTGCTAATGGATCTTTGCCTGTGCAAACCGGGGTTTGTGCCGGAGCCCCATATTCAAAAGGGGCTTTTGCGGTGGCAAAGGTTAGCGCCCATGCAAAACATAATGTATGCATGCAGGCAAGGGGAGAGGTGTAGCCATAAATATGTGCACTACCCCATATTCAGTAGTTTAGCGCTGCGCAAAAGGGTTTGGCATTGTCCTTTTGTGCAGCGCAAATACCACCAAACAACACCCTGACTTAACTCTGGGAAACCCTAGTGGCTGGCGGAGGTAATGCAGTGAGCTAGCCAGTTGTCCATTGGGGGAGCACAACTGCCCCCTGTGATCTATGGCACACACAAACCCTGCTGATCGCGAGCCCGTTCTTTCAATTAAAACTATCCCTGGTGCTAGTGGTAACCCCCTTACTCCGATCCCAGCCCCGGCTGAAATACTTTTATCCCTGATCTAGTGGTGCCCCCCAATCCCAGCCCCAGCTGAAATACTTTTATCCCTGGTGCTAGTGGTAACCCCCTCCTTCCAATCCCAGCCCCGGCTGAAATACTTCTACATACGAACATACGAAAAAGCCAGCAGAAGAAGGCTTATTGGTCTATCGCATCTGCTTATAACTGATGCAGGGTTCTTGGCTTACGCTAATGACCCTGCCCCCCCTTCTTAAAGGCCCCCACCATCTTTACTGAGATCGCTTCCTCTGGCAGTGCATTCCATGTGGCCACCACCTTCTCCATAAAAAAATGTTTCCTAACATGCCTCCTAAACCCCCCAATAATCTTTAAGCTATGCCCCTTGTGGTTCTGATGTCACTCATTTTAAAGGAAAGCTGTCCAAATCTTTTGCACCCTCTCAAAGGCTTACCCCCCCTAGAACTTTATTTTATTTTTGTAAACTCCGGGAGTCGGGAACATGGCAGTCGCTGCGCAGCTGAATTCAGCGTGAAAGTGCGGCACCACTCCACTCTCTTCATGCATTTGTAGTCTTACTTGAGTGCAGGCAGTATAGCTTAGTGGTTAAAGGCACTGAACTACAAACCAAGAGACTTGGAGACCTGAAGACCTGGGTTTGAATCTCATTAACCTCTACTTGTATATGGTGTGATCCTGAGCAAGTCACTTAACATTTTGGGGGTAGGAGGAAGTAGGCTGGGGTAGGAGGAAGTAGGCTATTGGTAAACTAGAATGTGCAGCTTATCCAATAGTTAGGGAACCGGGCAGACTGGGTGGGCCAAGCAGTCTTTATCTGCTGTCAAAGTCTATGTTTCTATGTTTGACGCTTGCCTTTTGGCAACATTTTTTTTTTTATTTTCAATGAATGTGTCTTTTAAAAAGTTAATGAATTAGTCGTGTTATTCTCAGAGATGAGAGTGCCGGAATGTTTACAAGTGACTATTGATATCAGCTTGTAACACGGCATTAATGGTGAACAGAGAATCGGGAGCTGTGATAGGCGCAACAGCGTCACGGGACCCTAGTCGGAGCGGGCATTAACTCACCTTATATGCCATGCCCGCTCAGGCAGTACCGGGGCAGCCAGACCCCCAGCCTAGCAGCACTGGGTCCTGTGGCCCAGCGAGACGAGGAGTGACAAGAGTGCCAGGCAGGCAGCCTCACTAGCCGCCTGAGCGCGGAAACGGGAAGGGGGGGACCTGAACCCAGGGCGGACCGAGCCAGCAGGCTTCCAGTGCCACACCTTCACCGTCCAGGGCACGGTGAATCTGTTCCATCGAACGGGGCCACCGGTGATGAGGAGCGGAAGCAGCCGGGCAGAGGAAGAGAGCGCAGGGCACAGCCAGGAGCAGCATGGACAGCGCAGGTGGAGCAGAGCAGCGCCGGAGCAGTGTCCCGGAGGCAGGAGGAAGTCAAAATGCCCGGCATGCACAGCGCGACTGCGATACTCCTCGCAGCGGCTGACCCGTGCAGCGGAGACCTCCCGCGGCGGGTATCAGGACAATAGCTGCACCGAACTCCAGACAAGTTGAACAGTGATGTTGGGCGCCGCCTCTCTGCCGACTCTAGGGACAAAACCTGATCAGCACCTATGTAGGTATGTAATGGTGTAGACCGTGCTGTGATCCTGAAGTACAGCTGTACAAACCTCGCACCGGCCCCGCGTGTCATTCCTCATCTCGCACAGTGGGCCCCCGCCAGCTGCCTCCACCGACCCGCGGCCCGTGTTACAAGTGCATTAAGCCACTCCGTCGGTGACATCTAATGCGATTGATGCATGGGGGAATGGGTGGTGACCCTCGGCCTTGGGCCGCCACCGCCCCCCCATGCATCAATCCAGCATTAGATGCCACCTTCGTTGTGGCTTAATGCTTACTTCATAAGCACCTTTTCCTTGTGTAGGTATTTTCCTCAAGTGATCAATAATCAGTAGTTACCTAAGAGGTTGTACCATGAGTTTCATAAAATACACAAGAGTATTTGCTTCCACTTCATGATATTCTACTCATATTTAGAAAAACTTTGGACTTCCCATTAATGCTTCCCACCTTCACATCATCAAACCCCTTATCAACAATGGATATATCAGTAGTAACCTGCAAAAAACTCGATCTAGGAACTTGTTACGAGTAAACAGTTCAGTGAGAATTTAGCTTGCAACGGAACGAGGAGTCCTGTTTCAGACATGAGGCAATGGTGCCATCCAGTGGCAGAAAAGTCACATACACTCCCAAACTAGTGATCGTATTACATAGAAACCTAGAATCTGGCAGCAGAAGGAGACCAAAGGTCCATTGGATCTGCCCTTACTATACTATTCCAGCCCACCAACCTACTGCCCTCATGGCTTTTATCTCCTCCCCGCTACCCCCTTTAAACCCCTGCTGCCCCCCCGGGAACTGTTACACGACCCTGTAAAGGAACAGTATTTGGTGCATAAAGCAGCCCACGGAAATTAAGATTTCATGCCTGCATACTCTCTACCTTGCTTAGGTTGCCAGATACCGAAATGAGAAGATGTGCCTCTCCATTCTAAAGGAATATGGAATTCAGGATTGCTGAGTAGAAGGAATCCAAGGACCATGAGGATTGACGAGGCTTGCTACTGACTGACTAACTCCAGTTACGATCGTGGTTTTCCACTTTAGTAAGACACAGGTTTCCCTATATCTGGTTTGTATATTGGGGTTCAGTTATGTAGCTCTGCACATTTGCATTTTGGGAAATACCTACCATATCTATTTAGCAAGCCACGTTTCTGCTTCATTGGGATCTGTATAAACATTCTTCCCTCATAGGCAATCCAGAACTATGCTGGCATCAAAAGGGAGCAGACCACCCCTACACCACAGAGTTGAGCCCTGACCTCATCTAAACATTTTGTCCTAGTCATCATGGCAGAAGAGACATCTGGAAACCTATGGATGGGCTGATCTCCCTGCATCAGGTCACAATGGTTTTGTGCTGATGATGAATTAAGTCCCGTGTCTCAGTCCCATCTGTGTCCAGCGTAATGGTACATGGAATATTTCACAAGGTTGCTGCATGCCTTGTCTTAGTAGACTTTTTTTTTATTTGAGACCCCAAATAGATTAGCCAAGTCCAAATAAAGTAAGGTAGAGAGCAAGGATGTCAAGAAAAGACACAAGTTGTCCCCTTCTTCTCCCTGTGTGAGGCCAACAACATATATCTTAGCTGACCACTGTGCATGTCCTAAGGCCTCCAGTCTGTATCTTAACTGAGTGTTTTCTTGAATTAATTTAGTTGTGGTACTGAATGCTGATGCAGATCTCACATCTGCTGACTGGGCCGAATCAGTAGTTGCTGTGATTTTTGCATCTTGGGAAACCATTCTTTTTGAGATAGCCTCTCTCTTTTAATCCATCACCTTGATGATGAGAGGTTGAGGGCACTGAACATGTACTCCTTGAAAAACAGGAGAGAGAGAGAGAGGGGACATGATTGGGACCTTCAAGTACTTGAAAAGGATAAATAAGGTTACTAAGGAGAGTCTCTTTAAGCTGAGTGGCAACCATAACACGAGGGGGCACAGTCTTAAGCTGGAGGGTGGGAGGTTTAGGAGGGAAGTCAGGAAGCACTTCTTCACCAGAGAGGATGGTGGACACTTGGAATGCACTGCCGGAAGAGGCCATCTTGTTGAAGACAATGGGCAGCTTTAAGAGAGGCTGGGATAGGCATAGGGGAAAAGTAAGGATCATGGGTAGGGAGGATGGAAGGAGTGGGGAGGGCAGGGACATTAGCTCAAGCTGTGGATCCTGCAATACCAGCAGACTAGCTAGACCAAATTGCCTTCTTCTGCTGGCTTCTTCATATGTTCGTGTGATGGTCAGGACCATCTACCATGCCTGCCCAGCTGGAGGGTCAGCTGCTTTACTAGGTTCTGCTGATCAGAGGCCTTTGTCCCTGACTGATTTGTCTTTGTCGATCCACTGGCTCCAGTTTTACCGGGGCATACTATTTTTGCACTGTGGGTTCTTGAGTGCTCACTTGAGCCAAAGTCTAGCAAATATAAGTTCAGTTTATAAAATGCTATTGTAACCCCTAGATGGCGCTATCCCAGGGGCTACTACCCCTGCCTGATTTGCCACTAACAGGTTGAGGGGCCTGGATCCAATGGCGGGTGCCTCCACCCAGAGGTCAGGGTTTGCAATAGTTAAACTAACTTGGTCACAGCCCTCTGGGACACTGCAACCCCCCTTTCTTCCCACTAGTGGCCCACACAATATATCAGAATTACCTTCACAGTATACACTTACCCCAGGATTGGTTCCGCACTGGGACCTCCTGTGAAATGAGATACAGTGCAACAATCACAGTACAGTACTTTAACATAGACAAATACCTCAGGCAGTATAACTTTGCTGAAACAAGCAGCTCTGATTTATTTAGGGGATATAACAAGGACAGGGAAATCAGGTTAATTAGCTTATCACTCTAATAATCTACCTATGGCTCTGTGCACAGGCCTATCCCTATCAGTTACTGTCCCTGGGTACCCAAGCCCTAGTGGCTAGTCCAAACCGGGCAGCTGGTAGGGCCCTTTCACACAGAGAAAAGGAAAATTAAACAGTCAGCAGTACAGTAATTCCATTTGGATTTAATGTGGCAATTCAACAGGGAGCGACCTGAATTAGTACTCACGACCTCCAAATAAGATAGGGTCCTTCAATATCAGCAGGGCTACTCTTGAGCTCAAAGAGACTCTTCACACATTTATATGGTAAAAAAGGAGAGTACTATACCAGGCAGGCTGCTCTCTATCCCGATCGCAATTACTGCACAATACCCCGGAGAACACACAGCAGATTCAGTTCCTGACAGACCGAGTGCAATTCAATAATTTCTCCAGTCTTCTACAGGTGAGCCTGGTTTCTACTCTTCAGAGATCCTTGATTCTTTTCACAGGACGGATCTCAGTCCTAACAAGCAGTTACGCAAGCTGCAGACCGGAACTCTGGGCCTTACACACGTTTTTTGACTAAAACTGCACACTGAAAAAGCACAGGGCTCCTTCCTTCTTCACTGCCAAAGCTCAACTGAAACTCCAACCGACAAAACCGGCAGATTCAGTTCCTTTGAGTTCCTCCCAGTTCTTGACTGGATTGGCTGTCACTCACAATAGACTGCTGCTGTTGGTCCAAAAAGGCACTGAAGTCTAAACTACATCTCCCAGAGTCACTGCCCATACAATCCTCTTGTGGCTGGCTCAGATTATGAGTCCAAGTTCTGATTCGTCCAAGGCACCATTTTAGAGCTAGCTTACTCCACACACTGATTGGTCCAGTTCAGCAGTTCAAAACTAGAATGGGGAACTAGCAGACACAGTTCTGACTGCAAAGAAAGCAGGTTAGACAAACTGTAATTTCATTATTACTCTAAATAATTTCTGGCAAACAGTTACATCTTTCAGATAGGTTCCTTTGCACCTCTAGTGACTGCAAAAATAGAGTGAATTGGCAGCAGCTTGAGTGGTACTCAATCAAAGAAACACACAGTCCCCATACAACTAATTATGTCTGCAAGCAGACAGCTCTTAAAGAGACAGTACCAGAGGTTCTAAAAACACTCACTGATAAATGGCTTAAACGCCAAACACCATTCAGGCTTGGAGCATTCAAGCAAGCTCCTGGAAGTCTTTTGGGAACCCCCATTTGCAGGGGGGTTACACTATGCTTTAAGGGTTTTAGTAAAGTTCAGGTGGAGAGATCCAGGGAAGTATGTCCATTCTGGATGTCTCTCTAGTGCTTCTATAAGAGGAGCATCCTATGAAGCTTTTTAGACCTCAAACAGTGTTTCAAGTTAAATGTTAATGACTTTTTTTTTGCTTACTTGAGCATGCTTTACTTTTAAGAGGGAAAATGGTAAGCATCCACAGCTACCCCAAACTGTCTCCAGTGGAGCATTTTCCTTACAGCTCACCTCCTAGAAGTAAGCCTCTTTCTCTCTACTACTGGCTGTTAGTCAGTGTTGTCCCTAACGCTGCATTACATATTAGCAGAGCCTGGGAGACTGACTTGGATTCACCCATATTGTCTAATGTGTTAGAGGAGAGCACAAAGCTCAACTCTGAATAAAGCCCCTCTCAGGGTCTCCCCGTTGGTTCATGGTTCTCCATCCCTAAGAATGTACAGGAGATTCCCACTCATACAACATTAAGTGTACCTTCCGCAGCCACATTAACATATTATTGATATAGGTCAGTCAATAGTATTTAAGAGCTCTCCCTGAAATGAGTCCATTCACAGGGCACCTCTGAGTCAAAAACTTTGCAGGATGACGCACAGGGGAGAGGAATGCTCTGGTTGGCAGTGCTCCCTTTAGCTATAATTAAAATTTACTACAGTTTTTTCCCATATATGCTCAGGGCTCTGTGTTTTCTGTAATTCTGCAGTTGTGGTGACCGCCACTGAAACCTGGTCATGCCACGGAAACAAGCCTCTGCCCCTACCGCATCACGGCTGGGGTAGTAGAGATAGCCACCACCACTGAAACCCCCCAACTATAATGCTAGATTGATTGTGAGCGAGCCTAAAATGGCATGAATGTAAGTTTGTTCGCTGCTCCCTGCACATCATTCCCTCTGGGAAGGTTCAATTACATTGCAGTGCTCAGTGGGACAACCCATGCCAAAGCAGTTGCGCTCAGCCCTAAAGCTGATGGCCATTATCGCATTCTTCAAATGTATTTATTTATTTGACTGGGTACGCCCACTGAAACAAAAGAGTCCCTTTTTCAGGGATGACCTTGAATTAGTTACATGTAGCAGCAGATTACATTATATTGCATTCTATCATATACAGGAAGCATATTCCGAGAAAAACAGTGAAATTCGTTATAGTCATTGAGTGAGATTACATAGGTATTCACTGAGTAGAATTACAAAGTTTGGCAAGAATTGCATCATGTACAGAAAGCATACCAATTTAAGTACATTCAGAGAAAACAACATTAGTTGCCTACCATCAGATAAGTGGGAGTATGTGGGTATTCACAGAGTAGTTTCACAATGATTGCAAAGAAGTAGACTGAAACAGCAATTAATAATTCAAGAGACGCCAAGAGAAATACTGAATAAAACTCAGGAAGCCCATTTCCTGAAAAGAAAAATCAATAAAGGTGGCTCTGTTTGTTGATTGCACAATTGTGAAATGAAAAAATATTGGTAATTATTGCAAAACCACCACACGGAAGGCTTTGTGGACCTGTTCTGTGTACAGTAAAAGGGTTCAGCTGCTATCTGGTCTCTCAGTAAATCCTTATAGGGTGGGAGACGAGATGTGGGAGCAGCACTGATGCAAATGGCACCACTGTAAAAGTGGATGGGCAGAAGGGAGCTACTGGAGCCGTGCTGCAGTACACATTGACACCACTAGGAAGGAGCCATGGAGCAGAATTCCTTTGGACATTGGCACTACTGGTAGTCAAGCAAGTGGGCAGGTGGGGGGGGATCCACAGGAATCTCGCTGTGATAAACCAGTGCTGGGCAGGTGGGGGAGGGATCCACAGGAATCTCGCTGTGATAAACCGGTGCTGATCAGGTGGGGGGGGGATCCACAGGAATCTTGCTGTGATAAACCAGCACTGGGCAGGTAGGAGGGAGCCCTGGGAGGATAAAACAGATCGCATTAAAAGAAACTAAACAATCTTTCAGTTGCCCCATGCCCTGCCCCCGGTCCAAATCAGGGTGCCAGAACTGCTTTGTATTGCCATGCCTGGGCCACTCCTGAACTGTCCTGGGTTGCACTTTTCTGAGCATTCTTTCAGGGCAACTAGATTTCATTGTGGGGCTCATTAAAGTTGCCACAAAATGTAAAGCCACAGAACTGCCATAGAATGACTGCATAATTGGTCATTGTCTGGCCTCGGCAAACATAGGGTTTGAATGCAGAATATAGGACCACATTGCTGCAGATTATACATAGGACCCACATTGCTGCAGTGTAATGGGGCCCACATTGCTGCATTGTACATAGGACCCACATTGCTGCAGTGTACGTGGGGCCCACATTGCTGCAGTGTACATGGGGCCCACATTGTTGCAGTTTACATGGGGCCCGCATTGTTGCAGTGTACTGTATATAGGGCCCACATTGCTGCAGTGTACATAGGGCCCACATTGCTGCAGTGTACACAGGGCCCACATTGCTGCAGTGTATATGGGACCTACATTGCTGCAGTGTACATGAGGCCCATATTGCTGCAATGTAATGGGGCCCACATTGCTGCAGTGTAATGGGGCCCACATTGCTGCAGTGTACATGGGGCACATACTGCTGCAGTTTACATGGGGCACACACTGTTACAGTGTGCATGGGGCCCACACTGCTGCAGTGTACATGGGGCCCACATTGCTGCAGTGTACATGGGGCCCACATTGCTGCAGTGTACATGGGACCCACATTGCTGCAGTGTACATGGGGCCAATATTGCTGCAGTGTACATGGGGTCCACATTGCTGCAGTGTAGATGGGGTCCACATTGCTGCAGTGTACATGGGGCCTATATTGCTGCAGTGTACATGGGGTCCACATTACTGCAGTGTAGATGGGGTCCACATTGCTGCAGTGTACATGGGGCCCACATTGCTGCAATGTAGATGGGGTCCACATTGCTGCAGTGTACGTAGGGTCCACATTGCTGCAGTGTACATGGGGTCCACATTTCTGCAGTTTACATGGGGCCCACATTGCTGCAGTATACATAGGGCCCACATTGCTGCAGTGTACATGGGGTCCACATTGCTGCAGTGTACATGGAGCCCACATTGCTGCAGTATACATGGGCCCACATTGCTGCAGTGTACATGGGGCCCTCATTGCTGCACTATACATAGGGCCCACATTGCTGTAGTGTACATGGGGCTCTCATTACTGCAGTATACATAGGGCCCACATTGCTGCAATGTACATGGGGCCCACATTGCTGCAGTGTACATGGGGTCCACATTGCTGCAGTGTACATGGGGTCCACATTGCTGCAGTGTACATAGGGTCCACATTGCTGCAGTGTACATGGGGTCCACATTGCTGCAGTGTACATGGGGCCCGCATTGTTGCAGTGTATATAGGGCCCACATTGCTGCAGTGTACATGGGGCCCACATTGCTGCAGTGTACACAGGGCCCACATTGCTGCAGTGCACATGGGACCTACATTGCTGCAGTGTACATGAGGCCCACATTGCTGCAATGTAATGGGGCCCACATTGCTGCAGTGTAATGGGGCCCACATTGCTGCAGCGTACATGGGGCACATACTGCTGCAGTTTACACGGGGCCCACACTGTTACAGTGTGCATGGGGCCCACATTGCTGCAGTGTACATGGGGCCCATATTGCTGCAGTGTAGATGGGGTCCACATTGCTGCAGTGTACGTGGGGTCCATATTGCTGCAGTGTACGTGGGGTCCACATTACTGCAGTGTAGATGGGGTCCACATTGCTGCAGTGTACATGGGACCCACATTGTTGCAGTGTACATGGGGCACATAGTGCTGCAGTGTACATGGGGCACACACTGTTACAGTGTGCATGGGGCACACACTGCTGCAGTGTACATGGGGTCCACATTGCTGCAGTGTAGATGGGGTCCACATTGCTGCAGTGTACATGGGGCCCACATTGCTGCAGTGTAGATGGGGTCCACATTGCTGCAGTGTGCATAGGGTCCACATTGCTGCAGTGTACATGGGGTCCACATTTCTGCAGTTTACATGAGGCCCACATTGCTGCAGTATGCATAGGGCCCTCATTGCTGCAGTTTACATGGGGCCCACATTGCTGCAGTATACATAGGGCCCACATTGCTGCAGTGTACATGGGGTCCACATTGCTGCAGTGTACATGGGGCCCTCATTGCTGCACTATACATAGGTCCCACATTGCTGCAGTGTACATGGGGCTCTCATTACTGCAGTATACATAGGGCCCACATTGCTGCAGTGTACATGGGGCCCACATTGCTGCAGTGTACATGGAGCCCTGCATATGGTCACATTTAATTTGATGACAGTACTGTAAAACTAGTTGTTTTCATGCAAATTAATTTTAGTGCAAACACAAATGCAGCCATAACTGTGCAAGTCAAATCTAGTGCTAAGTCATTAGCACCACATTAACTATAATAGAAACACTGCTAATTTGCACAAACAGTGAAAATTTCAAGTTTTACAGTATCTAGAAGGTGTGTCTTATAGTGTCTAAGAGTCTAGTTTTAAGGATGTGTTTATCCGGTACTTCATGATAGATCCAGAGATGACTGCATTCGTAGGAAAAGTTGACACTTTTCTGGTATCATAGCCAGGGAAAGCAACGCGAATTCGAATTAATGCTTCAGCACCATCGGATAACATTGCTTTACCATTCTAGAGTTTGGCAATGAAGTAAGTTTGAGATCCCTCATCATCATGTGAGTGGCGGTGTGCCTATTTATAAACTCCCAGCCTTCCGTTCCCTGCATTATGTGTTCCTGCTAACAGATTCCCCAGGAGCCCCTGCTGCACCGGCAAAACCCAGGTGGAGAGAGCTCACATTTGGAAGGTATGAAAACTTTCTAAACTAACTTTCCTACATTCTTTTTAAATGGGTACGTTATTGTGTGCTCTGAGTAACCCTTGATGTTTTCTATATATATTTTAAGGAAATGGGGCTCTAAATGGCCAATAGCGTTCTGAACAGATATCAGAGTTTATTGTCATTTTACTGTTGGTGGTTGGGGAATTCAGGTTTACATATATGTTTTTCTGATGTTTCAGCAATTCTGTTTTTCCAACATTTTTCTTTCTTCTGCAAAATTACCCTGCTTGGGGCCTGATTTTTACTAACACTGCAGCTGTCCTTTTTCAGTTATTGTTAGGTCTAAGATACTGTAATTTGAGGCTTTAGTTTAGCAACTGGCATGAGTTCCGTGTGTATAATAATAATAATAATAATATGCAAGGATTGCATATGGCCAGTCTTAGTTACAGCTCTGTGGGAGGAATCTCATTGTAATGAAAGCATTATATTGTACAGAAAGCCCAAAGGCAAACCACCAGCTGTGCCCCTGGCTAGCTGTCAACATATCTTTAGTACAAATTAAATGTCTACAGCTTTAACACCAGTGACTGCATAACCTTCCAATCCCCAGGAGTCAAACTAGACAAACAGATGGGAATTTAGGGGACCCAGCTGAACTAAATCATTTAGTGGGAGCCAAAGCAGATGAATCCCTCAGCTGTTTCAAGAAGTTCATGAAACCGAAACTCCCCACTGACCATATCTGCAGCCGTATCCTGTCAGGCACTTTAGTAAATGGAATGTAGAGATCCGAAACTGTCTATAAACCTACCTCCTTTATGAGCATTGTCACCGAAGTCAGTCTGTCTTTTGTATGTGTTTTTTAACTAATTTTTACCATTTGCTCCCCTTTTTGTCCCATTGGAATCCCGAGTCCCCCCACCCTGATGCCGGGGCCACCTAGGCTAAACCCTTCCCTCCAGTCAGGAGGGTGAGGGAGGGGCTGCCTTCACAGCCGATGCCACTGCTGCTCCATGATGGGCTGGTGGGGGTGTGTGTGTGTGTGAATGCTGTGTGGCCTGCAGTCTCCCTTTCCAGGAGGCATACACCTGATCTCCGTGGTGCACTCACCGCCTACAGGCTTCTGTGTGGGATTCTGGCACGTCACTGGGCCAGCCGTGTATTCTGTAATTAATCTGCTGTTGCTCCCACAGGGCATCCTCCTTCCTTTGGAAAAGAGACACAGCATCCCATGGGGCACCATCCTGAGAAACAAAATATAAATAAATGGTGGTGGGGGGGATTCCTCTGTTTTAAAATTCCTCTGCAAAATCCCTTTACAACTATTGGGAATAATCCATGTTTTCCTAAAACAGTCCATGCTGATTTTATTTTGTCACAGAATGAAGTTAATCAGTTTGGGCTGCATACAAATAACTGTCTGGAAAAGACATGGAAAACTATGTTTGTTTGGATTTTTCAACTAGAGAATGAAATTATAAAAGTAAAAATTAGATTTTTTTTTTTTACCCGGGACAGCCCAATTGAGATACATCATCTAACTTTCAGTGGGGTCTTGCTTTGATCCAATTTTCGTGGTGGGTGGAGTCAAACATATGGAGGTGTCAAATGGCCAGGTCAGGGTCATGAGTCAGCAGCTGTGGTGGTATTCAAGCCTGCAACCTCTGGTTTTGCAGCATTGTCCTCTAATCCCTACACCACACATCTCCATTTTTCTTCAAAGCATTCTGATACTCTTGCACCATTTAGTAAGACAACAGTGTCAGTATGTGCCAGACGGTTCTATGTGATAACGGCAAAACAATAATCACGACGCCAAGAAAGGTGAATGTAAAACAGTGAGGCCACTTATGGCAACTGGCACATTATGGCGATCGTCGAAATGGAGACAAAGTGCACAGTGACTTACTACAAATAACCAGCTCTGGTGGGGACACAACTCGGGGAGGAGGAAAAGCCGTAGGTCACCGTTTCAGCGATTGCCATAATGTGCCCGTCACTGTAAGTGGCCTCACTGTTTTGCATTTGCCTTTCTTGGCGTCATAATTATTGTTTCGCCATTATCATGGGACACCATGCCAGACTTTCCTGGGAAGCTTGGAGAGAATTCCCCATGCCCCATCCCTGCTCTTCAAACTGTTCTGCTTTCTCCAACCATTTCCAGCACTAGCCACTTGGATAGCAGGTTCTATATTTACTAATAACAGACACAGTAGACACATCTCTTTTCAGGAATAACAGCTGTACCCACTCCCTTTTCACTTTTGGTCAGTCCCCAGAATTTCACGGTTCTGTGACTGCATGGGGCATTCACAGAACTTGCATCCTGCCACTGTCCCAACCAAATTCACCATTGTTGGTGATTTTTGTTTAAAAAGAAAACATGTTTTCCACAATTTCAGGCTCTTTCTCTTTTTTACTTGTCCTGAAGCTCCTCCCTTGCTCAACAGCTAATGTTATCAATGACATCACACGGCATGTTAAAGGGACACTGTCAACCCTTGTAGGCCTCAAAGTGTCCATAGTTTAAAAAACATGTGTTATGATTGCTCATATTCTGTAGAGACTGACGATGTAGCAGGTTGTTTGAATCCAACCCTTTTTTTTTTAAAGTGAATAACAGACAGCCCACTGATGTTACCTCACAAAAACATGTTATGAACATACGAACATACAAATATGCCGGCAGAAAAAGGCCCAGAGGTCTATCAAGTCTGCTCAAGTGTGCAACTCACCATATACTTTTACTGCAGCTGCCCCCCCCATTCCCATCCCATCATCTCTGCTCCCTCCTGGCTTTTCCCTCCCTCAGTTCTTATCTGTACTTACCCTCCATTTGACTCTATCCACCCCCTTTTGAAACTGTCCACTGTCCTCAACGTGATCAATTATTCTGGCAGTTTGTTCCCCCTTCCACCACTCTTTCTTTAAAGTAATGCCTCCTCATTTCCTTCCTGAATCTTTCCCCTTCCAACTTCAGACTGTGCTCCCTCGTGACCATCCCTTCTTTTAAGCAGAACTATCCTCCTGTCTTAACCCTGTTTATGCCTTTTAAGTATTTGAAGGTCTCTGTCATGCCCCCTTCCCTCCCTTCTGTACTCCAGGGAATTCATGTTGAGCTCCCTCAATCTCTCCTCATATGGTTCATCACCCAGACCCAGGATCATCTTTGTTGCTCTATGCTGCACCCCCTCCAGAAGGTTTACATCCTTTTTATGTTTGCTTGCATGCATGTGCAAAAAACATAGTGCCACCATACAAGTTTTCATAGGTGTGTCTCCCCCAGTCCCAATGCCCCGCTCCCTTTTGCAGGCGCTGCTGCACCGCACCAATGAATGTCCAAGCTGTCTATGACAGTCGTTCAGATGCAATGGCATACAGTTGAAAGCAGAAAACCTCAGCAATCATCAGTTCTAACATGTAGGCAATTTGCATACTGCCGTTGGCAGTATGTAAACTGCCTACACTTAGCACTGCATCCTGAACGGAGCTGTCATAGACAGCTCCCTTGAAGTCCCCCTCCTAAACACTCAGGTAGCATGCTGGGGCCCACCCCAGCATGCTCATGCGTCCCCGCACACAGTATGGCTGACAGGGGTGCCCAAACCCCGCCGGCTCCACGCCCCCAGACTTCTAGATGCCATGCTGAGAGCCCACCCTAGCATGGCTAAAGTGAGCATGGTGACAGGGTGCCCAATCCCCTCAGCTCCACTCAACAACTCCCCAAAAACAAAGATTTCAGTTGCCACGCTGGGAGCCCCCCCAGCATGGCACACGTCTGATGGCCGACGGGGTTCCAATCCCGCCAGCTCCACTGACCCCCCCGGAAAAAAATCTCAGCAGCCACGCTGGGAGCTCCACTCCAGCGTGGTATAAGTCCCACGCCATCTTCCTAGAAAGAAAAACACCTGAAAAAACGGTCCCTCATTGATTGTCTAGCCCCCACCCCAACCTGTGTCCACCCTCTGCACCCACCTCCACCCACCCCTGACCCCATACTTACCTCCGGATCCCAGCGAAGATCTTCGTGGACCGGGAACACGTCTGCACTCTTCAAAGCCGACCGCGAACTGAAGAAATGCCAGTAAGCTGTATAATGGCAAAAATGGTTTTTTTTTCAACTTTGGTGTATATCTCAGCCATTTTTGGGAATTTTTTCACCAAATTTTCAACATGGGGTTTTTGGGACCCCCTCCTCATGAATTCTGGCACTGTCTTGGCATTAATTGGTCCCAAAAGTTGATTTCTCGGTCACTGCACGGAACCACTTTTCGGGACCGATTTACAAAAAGACAGTGTCACAGTTCATGAGGTAGGCCCCGAAAAACCCTATGTTGAAAATCTGGTGAAAAAAAATCCCAAAAATGACTGATTTACAAGCGTGCATTGCGCAGTTCCTACGCACGTTCGTAAGTTCGCAAATTTTTATTATTTTCACTCCAGATTTTCAACATTGCCATTTTACCATACCTCCTTACGAGTAGTACAGCAGTCATTTTTCACATCTTGCCCAAAATGTGTTTCTGCGCATGTAGCGCACAATGGCACAGTCAGTGTGCAAAATCAATGTTCAGGACAGATTAAGAAAATCACAGTGACACTGTTCATGAGCAGAGGTCTTAAAATGACTATGTTAAAAATTAGGTGACAAAACTCCATAAAATGACTGTGTTACGAGCGAGCATTGCGCAGTTTCAACGCACCCTCGTAACTTCATGAATTTGTAATATTTTCAGTCCAGATTTTCACCACTGGCATTTTCCCACACTTCCTTATGAACAGTACAGCTGTTATTTTTCACACCCTGACCGAAATGTGTTTTCGCACTTCCAGTGCAGAAATGCGTGGTCACTGTGGGAAATCACTGTTCGACAGATTAAGAAAATCACAGTGACACTGTTCATGAGCAGAGTCCCCAAATGCCTGATTTGACAATCTGCTGTAAATATCACAAACTAAGTACATTATGGGTGATGGATTTGCTGATTTACTACGCATGCTCGTGACTTTACTTTTTCTGCAGGGTGGTGGTGGGGTTGGCTTCAGTTCAATACTTCACTGCCAATCCTATTATGCATCTCTCTACCTCCTACACTACCAGTGCCAATGCCAGCAAGCAAACATTCGGCATTGACAAATGCTTGTTTAGGTATGGGCACCAGAACTGCACAGAGTACTGTAAGTAAGGCCTCACCAGTGATCTGTACAATGGCAGGATGGCCTCTTCCCTTCTAGAGGTGAAACCCCTGGCAATGCACCCCAACATTTGATTGGCCCTTGCTGCTACCCTCCAGCATGTGCCGATACCTTCAAGTCTCCTGTGACTAGTACCCCAGGTCCTTCTCTTCCTCAGAAATAGATACCTGCACTCCCCCCAGCCAGAGGCTGATCTTGGGGTTTCTGGCTCTGAGGTGCATGACCTTGCACTTCTTAGCATTAAACTCCAGCTGCCATACACTAGACCAGTGCTCGAGGTTTGCCAGATGTTCCCTGAGTTCTTGCCTCCCTTCCTCACTGTCCACTGTTGCACATCTTTGTGTCATCAGCGAACAGGCTGATCTTACTCTTGATCCCATCCGCTATATCCCTGATAAAGATATTAAATAAAATGGTGCCTAGCACCAAGCCCTGTGGTACCCCACTGGTCACGGGCCTTACTTTGGAGCATTTCCCCTTTATAACTACCTTCTTTTGTCTGTTCTGCAGCCAGCTACTAACCCATTACACTAGCTTCTCCCCAGCTCCCTGGTTTCTCAGCTTGCCCAACAATTTTTTTGTGAGGCACTGAATTGAAGGCCTTACTGAAGTCCAGGTATAGGACATCCACAGCATGGCCTTCGTCAATCACCGTGTGACCCAATCAAAGAAGTCAATTAGGTTAGTCTAGCAGGATCTTCCTGAAACAAATCCATACTGTCTTTCATCCTGGAGACCATTTTTATCCAGAAAGTGAATCCACTTTAGAATGGTCTCCATTAACTTCCCCACAATGGAAGTCAAGCTTACTGGTCTATAAGTGCCCATTTCGTCCTTGGGTCCACTCATGTGAAGGGGCACCATGTGGGCCATCCTCCAGTGCCTGGGCATGCACCCCAACTCCACTGAGGTGTTAAGTAGGTTTGCCAATGCATCTGCTAAGATCTCTGCTAACTCTTTCAAGACTCTTGGATGTACTACTTCCAGTCCCAGGGCCTTGTCCACCCTCAGGGCTTTCAATCCTTTTAGAACCCTATCCACCTGGATGACTCCATCTGTTACCTCCTCCTCTCCCTTTCCCTCCCCTTCTTTCCTTTGTTGTATCTTTAGTGAACACAGAACAGAGGTACTCGCTGAGTGCCTCTGCCTGGTCCTCCCTATTTTCTGCCCAACCCCTTCTCGTTTGATCCAGACAATCTCGTCCTTACAATGCCTATTCTCTCTTATGTACTTGAAGAAATCATTTTCCCCCTCCCTGATCCCCTAAGCCAATGTTAGCTCCCTTGCAGCTTTAGCTGCCCTGACTCCTACTCACCTCCCTGGATTTCTTCGTGTACTCCCCTTTGTCCCTGTCTCACCTAGTTTTCTTGTACCTGTTAAAGGCCAACCTCTTGTCCCTGGCTTTCCCCGCCACATCCCTGCTTAGCCAGCTTGTTTTTTAGACCTGGACTGCTTACTCTGGGTCTTTGCACACGTGTTAGCTGCCTCTATCAGACCCTTCCTTATGATAGACCATTTCTGTTCTGCATCCATCCCTGGCCAGACTGCAGCAAGTTGTCCTTCCAGGATGCTGCCCATCCTAGCAAAATCCACCCTACTGAAATTTACCACTCTCATACTGGTCTTGGCTGCCTCTTTGCCTGTGTGAAGGTAGGACCACACTAAGCAATGATTGCTATCTACAAGAAGGTCCTGCACAACTACATCCTGGTCATGGTCCCTGTTGGCCAACACGAGATCCAGTATGTTACCCTCCCTGGTGGGCTCCATCACCTCCTGCACTAGGTAGCTGTCCTGGATAGCCTCCAGCATTACCTGTTCCCTGGCGTTAGAGGTAGCCATGGTGCTCCAGTCCAACCCAGGCAGACTGCAGTCACCCACTATGACAGTGCTCCCCCTGCCACTGATCTTTCTGATTTGCTCCCCAACTCCCTGTCAGTTTCCTCATTCTGTGAGGGCGGCCTATACACCCCCCCCAATCTAACCTGCCTACCCTTGGAGTTGTAGAGCTGTACCCACAAGGCTTCTGGCTTCCCCTCTTCCCAGGTACATAGCATCCCGTCCCTCACATACATAGCTACCCCTCCTCCTTTCCCTCCACCTCTGTTTTTGCAGTACACCCTGTATCCAGGGATCACGAAGTCCCAGTCATGGTATTGGGTGGCCCACATTTCCATAATGGCCGCAATATCTATCTCCCCTTCTGCCATCATCGCCTGGAACTCCGCTATCTTATTTGCCAAGCTCCTTGTGTTCAAGGATACTAGTCTCCACCGTGTCCCTTGTCCCTCCCTTCCCAATCTCACACCTCTGCTTCCTACTCTTATTAGACTCCCCTCCCATTTCTCCCACCTACCTGGGGGGAGGCCTTCCAGTTTCCCTTTTTGTGTGATTGCAACTTGCAGTCCACCCTCCTGCTTCTCAGTTTAAATTAATTTTGGTCCCAATGTATTCTTCTTGTCCCTGTTACAGGATCCCTGAGCCCTCCTTACTCAGATGCAGCCTATCCAGTGCAGAGAGCTCCTTCCTATTCCACATCCCCCCCACCTACCTACTATCCCGTAGCCCATAGCTTCACACCACCCACCTAACCATTTATTGAACTTCTTGATTCTCTATTTCCTAGTGGAGGTTGCCCTAGGTACTGGGAGAACCTCAGAGAATGCCACCAATCTCCCCACCTCCGTGCAGATTCTTTCCACCTCCTTGAATCTATCTTGCACCTCCTCTACTCTACTCCCCTCCAGATCATTTGTGTCTAGGTGCACCACTATGTGCAATTTGTCCCATCCCTTTCCCTACACATTTTGGGATGTACTGTCCCACCCTCCCGCAGTCATACCTGACATGCACTCCACCCAAGCACGGCTTTTCCATGCTCCCTTCCCCCATCTCACCTCTTTCAGCATGGAATCTCCCAGGATGACTACCCTTTCATCTATTGCCTATCCAACCCCCATACTCTGCCCTCCCTTGGGTTCCTGGATTAGATTCTCCCCTCCCCCTTACCTGCCACCCTCATCTCCCTTTTTCTCCCCCTCTGTTCTTCCCTCTCTGATCTCCCCTTGCTGCCCACCCATCTATATCGCCTACCCAGCCCATCTACCTCTCCCCTCCTGTAATCGCCTTTCCCCTCTGTTGTACTCTTACACATGTCCTCTCCACCCCCTTCTGCACTAGTATCTCCTCTGCTCTTGCACCTAGGTGGAATTTTAACATCACCATCTGTTTCTCTACCTCCACCATCCCCTCCCCAATGCTCTTTCCCTTCACTTGCTTGCTGCCCTTCCCCCCTCAAGTTCCTCCCTCCTCTTCACATGATCTATGCCTCCATCCCATCCTCCTGTTTCCCCAAACTAGCCAGCACTGAGAACCTGTTCTTAGTCCCCACCCCCCCGTCCAAGCCTTCTCCCGTTGCCCTGTCCTTCCTCTCTGTTCCCTGATCCTGTCCCCTTTTCATTCTCCCTTTCCCCTGTTCCTTACTGCCTGACACCTTCCTGTCCCTGAGCACCCTTGTCCTTTGGGAGTTGCTGCTCCTGGCCCCATTTTCTTTCCTGCCCACTCTGACCTTTGTTCACCTAGTATAGTATTTGGCGGATCCATCCTTAACTCCATAGGCCCCCGCTGCAACCCCCCCCTGCAATTCTCCTTCCCATTCCCAGCTCCCATCTCAGTCTTCCTATTTCCTGCCTAAGTTGGCCTAGTTGCCAACACACTGGACACTCCCCCTCCCTCCACAGAGTCCCCAAGAATATGGCTGCCCCACACCCCTTGCAGCTCACCACCCTCCCCGCCTCCCACTGTCCACTCCTCCATTCACTTCCTCTCCCCCCCGCGCCACTGTCTACCCCAGTTCCCTAGTCCCCACATCCCCTCTGTACCCTCTTTGTGTTAACTCCTGCTTTTATTTTTCCCAGTGCTTCCTCTTATTCAGACTCCTGCTCAGCATGGCCTGGGGCCTGTGGTCTTCCCTGTGGATGCCCTGCAGATGCCACCTAGTCAGTACCACACTCCTGCTTTGTGGTACTCACGCTTTGGGGTCATTCAGGCTTCGGGGTCGCTTGGCTTCCTGGGAGGTTTAACTGGACTCCGGCTTCTGACAGGCCTGGCTGTGTCATCTGGTCCCGCTACTTCTTCCCCTTACTGTCCCTCCCACTCCAGCCTACTTCCCTCCTCCCAGAGCCCCAGTTTCCCCACATGCAGTATCAGAGCATCAGCTCTGCTCTAGCCCCCAATGTGTCCATGCACAGCACAAAGCAGCAGCAAAATCAAATGTAAACTGTGCCTCCCTCCCTCCGCTCCTCTACGGTCAGCGTCCCCTCAGAACTGTTTGTTTACATTCCTTGATCAACTCTCTGTAGCCACCCCCCTTCTCAATGTTTAGGGGCCAGATGTTACGGTGGGAAGGGGGGCCCCCAGAATCTAGAACCTCACCAAGCTCTCCTCAGGTTACAATCAGAATAAAGCCATGGGTTTCTTACCTTATGGTGTCTTCAAACCCCAAGACACCGAGCCCCAAAGGTGTTCTGCTTCTTATCCAGCAGGAAAATCTGGCAGGCAAACTGGTCAGTTCATCTTCAAGCTTCTCCAACCCACTGGACCCAGAGCAGGAAGGAATTCAATACTTCAGACCCCAGGAAAAACTGTGAATATCCCTAAAAAGACTAAAGGACTTTTAATTCATCAGAATCTTTCTATGGCAAAAATCAAACTGGACTCCGATTTCTATAAGCAAATTAATTTTATTCTCTTGAGCTGCTCAAACAATTGCAGAGCTTAGGGTCCCAGTAGCATAAAACCTTTAACTAATCCAGCTCCATGGGGCTAACTTATTTACCGAAACTGATTTGTAGAGAGCGAGGGCTACAGGCATTCTTCGGCATGGATTTTCCGTACGACAGAACCAGCAACAAACTTAAGCCTAGTGCCAGAGATTTATTTCTAAAAACCTACAGGAACGTGAAGCTCCCGATGACCCACTGGCACTGGTAAGAGCCTTACTCTGTCACCGCTTCCCTTATGCTGAAACTACTTCCATTTCCTTTTCTCCTCTTCGGGGGAGTGATGTACTTCTTTGCTGCCACTGAGTTAATTCATGCTCGGGGTGAAAATTTAGCAGCCTAGTAAATCCAACAAACAAACTACCCATCAAGATACAAAAATGGACAACAAACTGCACAGAATCCTGGCAGAACTCTCCAATATGAAATCAGATTTCAAAACATTCAAGGAGTCACTCACAGAGCCCTGGGATGATGTGTCAGCTATCGAGGGGAGAGTTCACACTACAAAGGAGAGACAAGCATCGACCTCCACTCAACTTACAGAATTACAAGGACAATTTAAGCACCTGGCTCATATTTGCAAACTATCTATCGAATGCCAGGAGGACTCTGAGAATCGGCACAGATGCCAAAATATTAGAATTTATTCAGTGTCGGAGGGGGCGGAGGGCAGAGACATTCAGGACTTCATAGATACCCTCCTACGCACCTCCCTCCTCCTAGATGCAGACATGCAGCTCAAAATTGAGAGGGTACATCAGGCTCTGGGACTGAAGCCCACCTCCCCTACTGCTAGACCTTGCTCAATTATGTACGCTTCTTTAGGTACTCGACAAATAATATTTCTGGACCACAACTATGCTCCTTATACCATGAGGAAACGTAGGGGCCTGGATATTCAAAATGGTTGTGCATGGCGCAACCCACCAATGCACCCCGGCACAATATTCAAAGGAGCAAGTTGCGCTGCGGCGCATCGGTAATCTATGTGGCGAGCGGCGGGGCTTGCCCATGCATAAGCGGCACATCCCGAATATTCAGCCCAGGATGTGTAGCACATATGCTGGCACAACTCCGCTGTGTGCCGCTCAGGGGGCGCAAAGCTGTGCCTGGTAAAACTAGGAACAAGTCCTGGCCACCCATAGGTGAGCTGCCATATTGCAGGGTGCAGCACGGCAAGCGCCAGCTGTGGGTGGCCACCCGCCTACCCAGAACACAGTCCACATGCTCCCTGCCCAGGGAGCGTTGTGCCAACCCCATCGCCCGATCGCGGGCATAAGTAACAGACATCCCTGGTGGTCCAGTGGACCGCTCTCCATCGCCCGATCGTGGGCATAAGTAACAGATATCCCTGATGGTACAGTGGACCACTCTCCACTGCCCGATCGCAGGCATATGTAATAGATATCCTGTGTCCAGTGAACCCCCACCCAGCGCCTGGGTTATGGGTGGATATAGTGAAAGTAACCTGGTGGTCCAGTGGTTCCTCCCCACCCACCCATTACAGGTCCCGCCACCCAGCATCCCCCAGTCAGCGGGCTGGCGGCATCCCGCCTCATGTCACCTGTCAACTGACATCACATAGCATAGTTTGTGTGCTTATTGTCCGACTGCATGGGCTATCGGGCGTACAGACCATATTGTACTATTACAGGTTCGACATGTGAAATGAACGCGTTTCAGTCACATATTGTTCCTGTATAGTATAGTATGTTCTGACCGCCCATTGGCCCACAGTGGACCAATAGGCTTACAGCCATACTGTACAATGTCAGGTGGCAAGGGCCAGGTGGCGTGAGTGAGGTGCCGCCACCTGCCGCTGACTGGGGTGGGAGGGTGCTGGGTGGCGGGGGACCTCAGTCGGTGGGTGGGGAGGGGGGTACCACTGGACCACCAAGGTTACTTTTGCTATATCCACCCACGATCAGGCACGGGGGGGGTCCACTGGACCACCAGGGATGTAATATACATATGCCTGCGATCGGGTGATGGAGAGTGGTCCACTGGACCACCAAGGACCTTTAAGACACATATGCCCACAATCGGGCATGGTGGGGATCCACAGGTCCATCAGGGACCTTTTACATTCATATGCCCGCGATCGGGCGAACAGGAGGAGACCACCAAGGGTCAGCAGGGTTGGTCCCGATGACTGCAGCCTGGCAGGCGCCAGGCGCAAGTCGCCGGGGATCAGCGCGCCGCATGCAAATGGGTCCATAATGACATGCAAATGGCCCCATTTGTGCCTTTCATGCATAATGGCCTTATTTGCATGCCCAGAGCTAAATATCATGGATGATGCGCCTAGCGCAACCGCACTTACGCTGGTGCATATCCCTGCTCTCCTTCTGCCACTTGTGCTGGTGCAGTGCATGCGCCCTCAGTGCCATATTCAACGGTGCTGAGCCATGACGCAGCACCGTTGAATATCACCTGGTCCATGCCCTGGCGCAGTCCAGTTGCACTGTGCCCAGGCTTGCGCCCCTGCCTGGTGGAGTCTGAATATCCAGGCCTGGGAATACATACCATTATTTGCTGTCCTACGCCAGAACAAACCAAAATTTTGGACACCATATCCGGCGATGAAGGTGGTACAATTTCCCAATGGCCAACAATCATACTCTACAGTGGAGGAGGCAGTGATAGACTTTAGGAGGGGGGCCTGGAAATCCTGTCCCAAATGGTCCTCCCACAACACCCCTCATAGAAAGCCCCAGAGAGCTCTTCCAGAAACTCCATTTCTTCAATATTGCAGTGATCGATGGAGCTCCTTAAAGGCCCTCAAAGAGCTTCAGACTCAGATTAAAAGAGCCGACCGACCCTAACAAATAGTCTAGAGACACAGTAAGTACCCTGCCTGGGGCGGGCCTCCTGCTACCCCCACGGCCTACTGGAGGGGGAGACCAGATGAGTCTGTCTATCAGGTGTCTTGGCATGCTCAAGGGCATCTGAGGGTTGGATGCCGCTACCGGGATGGGGGATCCTGGGCCCCCGGACTGGGGAGGAAGGCAGACCACCAGACGGATATTAGAAATCCCCAAGATGGGGAAGGGAGTCACCGGAAATATGCACTAGTCCTCCCTTGTAATTCATGATCATATGGCATCCCTGCAAATTCACTTGTCTGGGGATGGAGACCCCTACTGGTGCAAGGTAAGAGCACGCTTACAGACTATGGGATTGAGCACCCGTGGGGTGTTCATCCCAGTACTATGGGTCTTATAGGTGCACCATCCGGTTCCTCTTGAAGTAATCCCTCCCATGCTAACATCTGCTAAACAGGTGGCGAGCCGGAGGTGAAAGTGAGAGATGCGAACTGGGTGTGACCCTCTGGGGCGGGGCTGGGGCCTGACCGGGGGGACTTATATCACCTAGGGGGCATGGGGCTCTCTCCAAGTTGGGCTCACGCTACATGAAAGTTAGAACTGACACTCGCATAAGGCACTGGGCCGAAAATGGTGAAGTACCTCCCTCGTGCTGGGGGAGGGCCCTCCACTCCCTTGAATTCCAACAACTTGATATAAAATTTCTAAAAATGGAAAACAGGGTTCTGAGAGGTTTCTTTTCTGACTGGTCTGCTTCCATTTATGCAGGAGGCTGGGGGACCTCCGTTCTGGGGCACAGGCCAAGTATCTTGAGGCCCGGGGTGTTGACCACACGCGACTGAGAGGGACCCTGTTCAACCTAAAACTTGAAGTAGGGGGGACGAGGAGTCACTGGCACTCTTCACTCCCTAGACACTGGTCTCCCTCATTCAGAGGGCTCATTCGGGGGGGGGGGGATGTTTGCTCTCGGGCTGGGGGAACACCTGTGTCTCATATCAGGAGAGTTGACTCTCCAAACAGGACAACATGCTGGAAGTGGAGGGGGACTATTGGTTGCTAGATGAAGTATAGATCTCAGGGAGGTTGATCTTACTGGGGCTGAGAAATCTTTCCCAGAATGAACTGAGGATCCCTCCATCAGAACTCCAAAAGACAACATTCCAGCGTACTCTGGAAACAGAGCTATCTAAGCTAAAAAGAGCTCTACCTCTCTTTATAATATAATGGACTAGCGCGATCTGTGCGGATAGTACTGGGTTATAATGCAGTTAAACTTCCTTAGTTTTATTACAGAAATCAATAGAGGGTGAGGGTGGATCACTGGATGGACGTAGGAATGATGCACCTTAATTTCCCAATTTTTATTTATCTCCAAATATCAATCTTTCTGATCCTGCCCTTTCTTTATTTAACCTTGTTCACCACACACCCTATACCCACCCATATTAGGGGCAATGATAACCCAGAGGGGGCCCTAAGTACACACTTAGGGAGAACACTCCCTTGATGGGCCTTGGACCCACCAACCATAGGCTTGCTGTTGGTAGCAACCTACATTCTGGAAGCCATATATGTAAATAGGTTAAGGCATCATTTATTTATTTATTTAACCAGGTATAGCACACTAAGCTGAAAGCTTTTTTACAGGAGCGACCTGGGAGCACAAGGAGGTTAAGTGACTTGCTCAGGGTCACACAGTATGCAAGTGGAAGCTGTGGGATTCAAACCCAGGTCTGGTCTGCTGGATGTCACCAAATTTGCAGCTCAGAGCCTTAGACCACTGCGCTATACTGCCTCCCCTTCATAGGCCCTGTTGGCCATTCTATGACTCCCAGGCAAGGTTCTGAAGGGGCATACCTGAGTGGTCATGTTTAAGGTTAATATTTTAAAGGTTCTATTGGCCATGTTCCGTTGTATTTTTCTCTTTTCCCAATCTCTTAATAGGTGACTGGCAATTTTTACTGATTATGGGTACATTTTGTTTGTTAACTAGACAGGTCATATGCAGGCTCATTGTGCATGGAGGATATATAACACTTAGGTGATCAGGTACATGCGGGTTGGGGGAGGTGGGGGCGGGGAAGTGAGGGAGCGAGGGACAGACAAAATAAATAAGTCAATTAGACTGGTTTCACACAATTTAAATGGCTTGGCTGGCCCAGTAAAGAGATACAGAATACTGATGGCATTTAAAAAATACAAACCAGACGTATTGCTACTGCAGGAGACGCATATCTCCTCCATGGAGCACCAAAAGCTATTAAAGTTTGGCTATACCCAAGTGGTGGAATCGTCATATAAAAGGGACAGACGTCGAGGGGTGGCGATTTTGGTACCCAGGGGCTCAGCCTTTGAGTGTTCCCATGTTCCCATCAATTCTCAGACCCAGAGGGTCGATTGGCACTGGCTGCGGGCAAGATACAAAACCAAGAGTACACAATCTGTAGTCTTTTATGTCCCCGTGGGTAGTGATGCCTCCGCTATACAACAATTATTCAACACTATAGTCTCCCAAAAGAGGGGGACCTTGATAATAGGGGGTGATTTAAATTGCCTTCTAAATCCCACCTTAGACACATCTACATCCAGACTACAGCCGGAAACCTCAGATCAGCGCCACCTAAAACAACTTCTGAGAGACGTGGGGCTAGATGACACCTGGTGGCACATCAACCCCACAGCCAGGAAATTCATCTTTTACTCGCATGTGCATAAACACTATACACATTAGGATTATTTCTGTATTGGCAGGGAGAGTTTAGATCAAATTCAAAAGGCAGATGTACACAGTATATGCGTATCTGATCATGCACCCATCTCACTACATTTGACATGACAGGTAGAACGCAAAACCATATATTGGAGACTTAACAATGCCCTACTCGCAGACCCACGGGTTCAAGGAACTTCTCAAAAATAAAATCCCAGAGATCATACGGGAAAACGCATCCCCAAGTATCTCCCTTCAGTTGTTGTGGGACATGGTTAAAGTAGTGTTTAGGGGATATATAATTGCCTATGTGACCAAGAAAAAACTGCAAGCAGAATCCCAACTCAAAGAATTACATGACAAACTGTGCTTCCTGCAGGAAGCCCATATGCAAGGGGATACATCTCTAGCAGAACAGATAACCCTTACACAGCAGACAATTCAAAGATTGCTAACAATTAAGACAGAATGAGCCCTTTTGTGGCTCTGACAGAGGTATTTCAAGGGAGGAGCCCGGGTTTCTAAAATTTTAGCATACAGACTCCGTAAACAAATACAAAGAGTCATGGTCACCAAGATTAAGGACCCATCCTCGGGACGGATAAATTCTACCACATCTCAGATATTACAGGCATTTTGGTCCTTCTATAAGAAATTATACACAGCAGAATTCCCCTGGTGGTACAGGAGGTTGAGACCTTCCTAGCGGACCTTGCCCTTCCCCGTTTGAACCCTTCACAAGCCCAGAGGTTTTAACACAACCCATAACACAGCAGGAAATACAGAATGTAATAAAAAAAACTTAAAAATGGCAAGAGTCCTGGGCCAGATGGCTTCAGAGCTGAGTTCTACAAGGCCACCTGGGATCTTATTAGAGACTCCTTGACTAAAACCCAGCAGGAAAGCCACTCGATGGCAGAATGTCCGACCTCCTGGGCTCAGGCCACAATCTCCGCAATCCCGAAACCTAACAAACCAGTACATTTATGTGATTCCTACAGACCCATATCGGTACTAAACCAGGGTTATAAAATTTACACTAGCATCCTTGCACACCGCTTAGACGAAATAATGCCCACTCTAATACATGCAGATCAGGCAGGATTCATAAAAACACGCCAGATGGCAGACAACATCAAACGAACTCTATACCTAATCAAACATGCTCTGCCCACCCACACACCATTACTACTCCTGAGTTTTGATACCCAGAAGGCATTTAACAGGGTATCCTGATCATTTTTAAAACACACTTTAATTAGATTTGGCTTTCCAGAAGATTTTATTAATAACATATTGGAGATTTACATGAACATGGAAGCAGTGGCCAAGGTAAACAGGTCATGTTCCCAATGCTTTCCACTCTCACAGGGCATGAGGCAAGGCTGCCCATTATCTCCCTATCTCTTTGCCATCTATGCTGAACCAACTGCGCAATACCAGCACCAAAAAACAGTAATTAAGGGATACACCATCTCAGAGCATGAACACAAGATGGCGTTGTATGAGGACTACCTGTTAGTATACATAACCGAACCTGAATCCTCCCTGGTGGAGTTAGAACAGGATATGATAAAAATAGAATAATTTACAGGTTACAAAATAAACACCTGGCGAGGTTAGATCATGGTTTTAGGAGATGGGGTAGAAAGGGGCTATAGTATATACATCAATATTATGATCAGGGTGTATTTAAATCTTTCAAAAAATTATAGTCAGAATTCTCACAGGCAAAAAAAGATCTTTATCGGTATCTGCAAATCAGGTATTTCATGGAGAATAGCCTGGGACTCCATGTGAATCCCCTGGAGATACCCCCCCCCCCCCATTTACTCTACTAGCCCATGCAGGAGAGGAGAGTGCCCCCAACATCTGATTTCCCATATTACAGAGGACGAAAGAGTAGCAGTTAGACTCTCATCTGAATGAGTCCAGGAGATTTGGGAGGCAGATCTGATGATTGAACTTACAGAAAAGGACTGGCTCTGGATATGGCGCCATCAGCACTGTGTCACGGGCTCATACTCTTGGAGAGAATTTGGATGGAAAGTGGTGGCCTGTTACTTTCGTACCCCACAGGTGAAGCAAAGTTTTCCTCATCTAGGGACTCCTCTTACTGGTGCAGATGTGGTGTTGAGGTCTCGACACAGGCACATGTTTTCTGGCAGTGCTTACTGACTTCTGGAAGGGGGTGTCGCAGACCCTAACAGACTTATTTCCAGAATTAGGCTGCCTGACCCCAGAAGCAGCACTTCTCCTACACTTCCCTCCTCAATTTAAGAATAAACACCATACATACCTTGCCTCAACACTTCTAACCGCAGCGAAAAAGACCATCACTAGAAACTGGCTGAAACCTGACCCACCTTTAATACGGAATTGGGAGGGCCTGGTCTATGATATCCATATGCTAGAATCCATGACAGCTAAAATACAAGGTGTCTTAGACAAATTAATGAGCCGATGGAACGTATGGTCCCTATACATGGCTTCTCGAAGACCAGACCTGGTCCCATGATGGGAAGCTGACAGATTAAAGGGGAGCAGATGGGACCCTCTGGGTCCATACCAGGCCTCCTTCTTTATACGGGGACACCCTCTGATGGGGGCATTACACAGGATGTGAGTCCTTGTTCAGACCGCCAGCAATAGTCAACCCTTAGGGGAGTGGGGGCTCTGTGATGGGGGAGTCCTCCCGGGCCTTCCCGCCTCCTGGTCCTTCCCTCCACCTCCCACCCCTCTGCTTAAGTAGCTGAATGATGTGGGTGTATCTCATCATATCCTCATAGGCCTGCCTAGATCAGATTTATCATACTACTAAACGATCCTCTTTGAGTTCACTTGAAAGCCCTAGACAATGGAATGTGACAGTTTCGGCAGAGTAGTAAGAAATTGAGGAGTAAACATTGTACTCCATATTGTTGAACAGTGTTCAATTAAATTATAATTGAAAGATAAATGATATATCTCATACTGTATGATGAAATCTAACTTTGTATACCAGTCACCGCTGTAAAAAATTTAAGTTTCAAAAAGAAGATTTAGCAGCCTGAAACCTCCACAGCTGTACCCATAATGTTCCTCTCATTAGTCCTGGTCCCGGCCTGGTCCCTTGTGCACTCTCCCTCATGCACTCCCTGCAGCTCTCCCTGGAGCCGAGCCCTCCTTGCTGTTACAGTGGCTCTCTCCTTCCAATTTAAAAGCCTGTTACCAGAGATGGTCACGGCCTATATTGGCCTAAAGGTCTACCCATTTGTGGGCTTTAGGACCTGCCCCAGACACGGGCACAGAAGGCCCCATCGAGTCTAGGCTGCCACCCACTCCCACCTTCCACCCCCTGAGCCGTCATGGCACTGGGGAACTGGGATCATGAGGAGCTGCTACTATCCTCCGATTTCCTGTAGTGGCCCTGCCACCACAACAGCTCCCGATGGCCCAATAACAACACCTCCAAACTGGACCCAATGCCCCCCGGGGTCCTCTTCTACCTGCTCTGCCAAACACCTACTGTTCCTTCGGATGCTCTCACCACCTGAACTCCCAAGGGGAACCCTGGACCCAATGACCACAACTGCCTGTCTGCCCGCCTCCCTCAGAGACCTAACCCAGACCCTGGCGCACCACCGCCAAAACTGCCAGTCTTGCTAAGTGGAGAGGGGCCCCCCTCCGAACTTCCCTGCAGCAAACCCCGCCATGTCTCTTCTTGTATACATATCCCCTCTCTGCTGCCCTCAACTGGCAGCAACAGAAAAAACACCCCCAGCACGCAAACTTTCTAAGCATCGGGGGGTGGTCCCCTAAGGGTAGAAATAAGTTCCCTGCAAGGGGTGGCTTACACTCTCCCCCTGCCTAAAAAAACTTTCCTCCTGGAACTGGGGGCAGAGGACAAAGCAAGCCCCCCATCCAACCAAGCCAGGTAATGCACACTCCCCAGCATGTCAGAGGGGGCACCCACCAGAATTTTGACCCAAAGGGGAAAACCCCTCCCAGCTACCACTAAAACCCCCATAGAAAAGATCCTAACTTACCTGTGCCAGGAGGACTTAAACCTTTAAACTAACATTTAAACAACATTAAGAACATTTTGATTAGTGAAAATGTCTTTATACTCTTAAGGTCCCTTCCCTATACCACCCACTAAATAAACCTCTCAATATTCACACACACACACAAGACAGAGTTTAAATACTCAGCCTTAGCTTAATAAAGAAATTGAATAAAACAGATTGATAAGATTAGCTTTAGTTTTTTTTTTTTTTCTTTAAAAACAAAATTAAAATGGTCACTATTCCAGATCTCTAAAGTCATTAGGTTAGAAGTTTAACATGAAAACATGAACAGCCCTGAAACAGGCTCCTGCTCCAATGAGCAATCTTCCTGGCACAGTTCACAGTTTGCTGGGGCCTAAATGACAGGACCTTCATCCTGTGGGAAATAAAAGTCAGGATCAGGTTTAGTTGTGAGGTCCCCAAATGAGTCCTTGGCAATGATGTAGTACTTCATTCTGTAGCCTGCCAAGTCCTGAACTAGGGCAAAATGCTTGAATAAAGTCACGCCAGACCAAGGCACAGTGAAACACATGGCACAAACTTTCTGGAAGAGTTGCTGGGATGGATGACCGGACCTTCCAAGATTGGACTGCAGCTTCTGGAGTTGCTCTTTACATACCCAGTCCTCACGCATTTCTTCAATAGCATCCTACACCCTGTCTGATAGATATGGATAGTCTGCAGTACAGTACTCTAAGTGGGTCCTCCTTCTTATCCACCGCTCCGACTGGGACCATTCGGGTAGCTCCCTAATAATAGTCCTTCTAGCCACTTCAGGTTCCAGCCACACTCCAGTATGATGGGCCACATTAAGAAGGTCACTTCTTATAAGTCCATCCATATGGACCCTCAAAGCTTTAGAACATGCTGCCAGGCTTGGTGTTTATCTGCCAGGGTGATAACAGGGTGATAGAAGGGCCAGGGGATGACCCGCTGAATTTCGTAGTCAGCAAACTGGTGACGCCTGAAAAGCAACTTTTCTTCATCAAACTCAGACTCCTCTAAAATCTCCTCTCACCCAGTAGTCACTCCAGAAGCTCCCAACTTGATAACAGGATGGGTTCTCATTACAGGAGATGCCTCTGACATGGCCAAAAAGGCCGATGGGCTGTCACCGGACAGGGACACTGCCAGGGACCCCCTGGGCCCTGGGGAGTGACCCAATGGCACATGCAGGCTCCTGCCTCTCCCTCTGCCATGGGGATAGCAGGCAGTCATGATGGGGAGCTGGGCAGACAGCTGTACTCCCTGATACCCCACTCTCTCACCTCTTCTTCCACCGATTCCACAATGACATCTGGGGGCAGTTCTTTTGGCTTTTGGCTTTTCGTCCATGTTTCCTTTGTCCTGAAGCACAAGCTTTTGAAGGGCCCTGGCCTCCACACTCCCTTGCGACCATATGGATGGCGTTCCCTCTGAGGTACTGGAAGGATACCCCAATGAAAGGTAGGTGGTGCACAATCAAACATGCCTCCAGGGGCAGAGCTGGATTAGATTGCACATACAGGCAGCCTGACTACTCCTTCTCCCCGAAACCCACACCTGACACATCTTTCATCTGACTGACCCTTCCCTGCTGAATTCCACAACCACATTAGCAGGGAGGTAAGAACCATCACCTGTGGTTCCTCCTGGGGAGTAAATCCTTCAGCCATCTTTTGTTTTCTGCCAGCAATCCTCTTCCAAACCCTTTTTCTCTTTTCTTTCCGGTGAAGGGGGGTGGGGGGGACACGATATCTAAATGCAGGCATTCCCTCTTCTCCAACACCAATCAGGAATTCTAAAAACAGGCTTCTAAACTCTCCAGTCTCCTCAACAAAATGGTGCCCACTCACATTCCTTCTTTACTCACGCCCCACCAGCATCCAATCAGAGAGGCCGAGGCATGCATGTGACCTCCCAGTCACGCGCATCTGCAACAGAGACTGAAGAGGAATGAGACCTAGCCATCCCAAACAGGCCAACCACACACCAACCCATCGAAACTGCACCACCAGGCTTAGGCCCAAGGCGGCTGGTCCCGCCAGCTTCTCCAGGCTCTGAAATAGGAGCAAAACAACCTGCTGGAGCAGAGGAAAATATCCCGGACGAGCCCTCACATTCTGTAGCCCCCCACCCCTGAGCCATCATGCCACTGGGGAACTGGGATCAGATAGAGCTGCCACCATCCTTCAGTCCCTTGTAGCGGCCCTGCCACCACCGCAACAGCCCCCAATGGTCCAATAACAGCACCTCCAAAGTGGGCTCAACACCCCCTGGGTTCCTCTTCTGCCTGCTCTGCCAGACACCTACTGCTCCTTTGAATGCTCTCACCGCCCAAACTTCCAAAGGAAGCCATGGACCCAAGGACCGCAACTGCCTGTCTGTTCACCTCCTTTGGAGACCTAACCCAGGCCCCGGCGCACTGCCGCCGAAACTGCTGACCTGCCTAAGTGGAGGGGGGCCCCCTCTGAACTGCCCTGCATCAAACCCTGCTGTCGCTCTTCTTGGTTCCTGCATATCTCCCCTCTATATATATCCATCCCCTCTCTGTTACCCCCAACTGGCAGCAACAGAAAAAAAACCACACCCCAGCATGCAACCTCCCTAAACACCTGGGGGGATCCCTAAGGGTAGAAATAAGCCCACCTGCAAGGGGGGACTTACTGTACATGTCACTGCAGCTTTCCTGGACTTTGGACCCCCCACACACACACACAGGCTAGCCACTCATTATGCAGTAGGAGTTTAGGAGGCTGCTGCATCCTGAATGTTCGCACTGCTTGTTTTTTTCTAATATTCAGTAAGAATAGGTCAAGGATTTGAAACAAAACAAAGTTGAGTATAGCTGCACATTAACATGCATTTCAGTTCTACTAAGCACGGAGGCAGACAAAATGACCAGCAACATCAGTGAATTTTAGAGAAAGTATGCTATCATAAAATGTGGGGTTTTATCTAGAAATAATATGATGCAAAACAGGTTGACAGTGTCCCTTTAAGCAGTGGATGCAAACAGAAGTCCACTAAAGAAGAAACCATTTCTGCAGCACAAGTGAAATGAATGTGCTACTGAAGTTCAGGGGCCTTGCCACAGAACGTGTGGATGATATACCACAGAGGAGGAGAACCGCCGGCCCAGTGACGTGGAGGGCTGAGGCATCACAGCCTTACCTCCTGCCACGCCGGTGACCCATGTTTGCGGTGTGAGTGGGCCGCCGGGAGTCGGTCAGAGAGGATCGAGCATCTGGAGGACAGCTCTCTTCTCCCGGAGAGGGGTGGGGACGGAGTCTGCTGCTTGCCTGGCCCCTAGCAGCAGCTGGGAGCTGGCACAGTGTACCTACAGACAGAGGGGGTGGTCACAGAGCAGATGCCCGGCATGCTGCATGTGGAAGTGTGTTTACGTGTGCACAGCTCAGCCATTAGCTCTATTGCATGCACCGCGCCACACTCGGGAGACCAGGAAAATCACAGTAACCAGCAGGATGAAACCGGTCCCTCGCAGGCACCACACCCAGCCAGCTGGACATCTCAAGAAACAGTGACAGAGGTAAGTAACAGTGGACGCCAGGGTGACGGGGCTAGGGGGATCAGTGGAGAAAGGGCTGTCCATCCAGGAGAGAAACAAATAAAGTAAAAAAAAACAGAGGCGCAGAACCTGGTGTCCTGCCACAGAATTTGTGGATAAAGTGCCACAGAGGAGGAGAGCATGGAGCCCTGCCGAAGAACTTTTGGATGAAGTGTCAGAGAGGAGGCAAGCCTGCAGCCTTCTAAAAGCCATTGTATGTTCACTGCCACAACCTCAGGTGTCGCCAGTCAATCCAGCAAGACAGAACATATCCAAAAAAATGACAGCACAAACTGGAAACTGCTCAAAGTGAATTTATCTGAACACAGACCACAGACTGCTCCAGTCTGTGTTTTGTGTCTGGATAAAAGCCTGGAGCCTCCCTGTCACAGTACTTGTGGATAAATTGCCACAGAGGAGGAGAGCCTGGAGCCCTGCTTCTGGTTATATAAAGCTAGCCATGCACATGTCTGGCTTCATTCCGGATACAGCCCCAGAGGAGTAGAGCCTGGAGCCCTGCCACAGAACTTGTGGATAAAACTGTCATTGAGGAAGAGAGCCTGGATCCTCCCTGCCACAGAACTTGTGGGTGAATGATACAGAGGAGGAGGAGTGCCTGGAGTCCTGCTTCTGGTTATATAAAGCTAGCCATGCACATGCCTGGCTTCATTCCAGATACAACCTCAACAGACAACCCTTCACAGAAATCAGGCTATCCTATGTCAGATGGCTCACTGTGTACAGTAAGTGTCCTAGACAGGATCACATACTAAAACTTGGTTACCTTATATGTTCCCTTTCACTGCGTTGGTATATTTCTTTTTATAGCTTAGAGGCCAAACTCTGGAACTGTCTGCACTCTGTGTCTTTCCTGGACATCTTTCAGATGTTTAGAGCAGCTGCACATGGGCACTATGCCACCGTTTAGAAATCCTGTCTTCCTTTCTCATCCATCCTAACATATGAGCTGCAGTGTCTTTACTAGTCCAAACAGCAATGCTGCTTAACTACAGAAAATATCAGTGTACTTTTTTTTTTGCAGCAATGTTTTGATTACATCTTCTAATTATTTACTGGGGTATGATTTTGCACCCACAGTTCCCTGTTGCATCACTTCTTTGGTCTCACCTTTGACCCGTTGCATACCTGGGACACACTGCAGACCCCTGGGAATGTCCTCCTGACACCCGAGGACACTCACAGCCAGAACCCTCTGATTTATCATGGTCCAGGCTGCCCCCTGCTGTCACCAGGGGGAGCAGCTGTTTGGCTTTGCTGGAGAGTCCTGGAGTGTCATATGCCTTTTGGCATAGCTAGGGCTGGCGACCACCATCCAACATGCCAACAGCTAGTGTCCTGTTTACTCCGAATGCCTTGTACACTTCCCATGCATCAGACAGGCTATGAGATGAGCCAAACCCAATGTCATGTAGTCTTTCACGCCATCAGTCCTGCCTGGCCAACCACCATAGGCGGGGATGTGAAAGTGGGTGTCCCTTCTTCCTCTTCTCTGAGTCTGAATGCATTGCCTTTGCAACATGTCCCAGACTCCAACAGTGCAAGGAACTGGGCTGGGCTTATATTGCCATCCTGCTTGGCATAACATGGCACTGGAAGAGGCTGGGTCCCTAAAACTGAGAACTGATGCTTCTGCCCCCCCCCCCATCTAGCAAGAGTCTCTTCCTCCTGTCTGGGGATATCCTCAGGTGCCTCCACCCCCTTTATTAGTTTCCAGATCATGGAAGCCTCCTAGAAGCTGTATGGGGGGGGCACACACTAGGGATTCCATGAAAATAATGCAACTTTAGGCAAAGGTGTAGCATTCTGGGGTCCCCAGAGCACAGACATGGACAGGTCAATTTATGCAGCAGAAGACATGGCTGTAGCTGCAGCAGCAGGGGTCCTGCCCGATAAGTAAGCAGTAAGACACGACGGGGTGTTTACTGCGCTGTCACAACGTACACCCAGGGATGTAGTGAGGCACAGCACTGCAGGCGGAGTGCCTTCGGCCCCCGGGTGAGCATTGTGACAGCACAACATACAAACCCTGGAGTGTCTTTTTGTGCTTATAAAATGAGGTTTACTGAAAACGTTTTTGAAATAATTTTTATTTGACTTAAAACTATAAAACATATGTATAAATGTTTTATACTGCTTGTTACAAGCTAGCAAGATGTACTGGGGAAAAAACTATGGCTGCCATTTAAATTTACAAGATTCCACAAGTTGGCACCAGGATTTACTCTATGTCATATGTCCTGGCTGGCAGGACTCCTTTTTCCTGTGTGTTGTGCTCCCACAATGCATGGATCCCAGCTAATCAGAATGCAGCATTTTCCCTACCCATTTTATAAAGCAAAGTAATAAAAAGTAGTGCATCAGGGCACATGTGTGTTTTATGCACTTCTGTCCTGATCACTTTGGAACTGGTTGACTAATGCTGTTTTTTTTAGTTCAGGGAAATGCAAACTTTTCTGAAAAAAAAGATGATCTGACTTCCTGTTTTACCCTAGAGTTTGTTTGCTGGTAGTCGCTTTGCTGATGATCCACGATAAAGATTTGTTTCAGCATAGGTTAGCACCTGTGGTCTGTATCTTTGGATGTAGCTGTGCGGGTGGTTCCTCTCTGAAGGTGGTCTCACCTTTGACCTCCATGATGTTGTTCCCCTGAGTCTGGCACCCTGTGACTGCACTGTATTTAACGTTGTGTCAATCTGGAATTCTGTCAGCTTTGCTTGATCCCCCCCCCCCCTTTCTCTCTCTCTCTCTGTTTTTCTCACAGGTTGCTGAAAGAGAAAACAACGCAGGTCTCCCAGATCTGAGCATCTGCACCTAGAAAGACGAGTCTTCTCATCTCCGACAGGACAATGCGCTCCGAAAAGTCATCCCTGGTGAGTGATTCTTCCTGTAGGGGTGGAGTTTGGTGTGTGTTGTGAGAGGTTCCATGTGATGAGAGTGAATGCAAGGGAAATGGCATAACAGCGAGGGCAGATGAGCGAGGCAGCAAAGGGCAACCTTTAATGAATGGCGACCGCTGAAAGGGCGAAAACACTATTTTGCATTTATGCGGGGGGTCTTTGCGGCTTTTCCCCCCACACCACCCATTCTATATATAATCAACTCCGGGGGGGGGGGACAACACTTGGGAAGGGGGTGAAAGCCATATGTCGCCATTTCTGTGATCGCTGTTATTCCCGGTTGCTCTTTTGCATTTGCCGTTTTGCCGTCACCGTAATGACGGTCGTGATTTTGCAGTCGCTCTTATAACAGCACGCTGTTGTGAGGTGGGCGGATCAATCACGGGAAGAACATACTAACGGAATGACATGGCACCTGAAGTTTTTTCAATTTTTGACTTTCTCTGTGGGTGCAGCAAGGTGCATCAATCAGTAGTGGTGTTGCTTTCCACACGGGAGACACAGGTTGGTGTCTGGAGTCATGGACTGAAGTTGGAGAAATGTTCCAGAGGGATGCCCTCCTCATCTGGGTGGCTGGCCATGCAGGGAGCAAATGACTGCTGGCATCCAAGGGAACAGAAAAGGCATGCTCCAGCTGCAAGGGCAGGGGGACAGGACTGAGATTTTCGTTAGCTCCCACTCGGAAATACTTATTGTTGTCCACAGCATCAATTATTTTATGTTGAAAGTACTGGAATCCTACAGATAGGGTGCAATGTGAAATAAACATGGCTATACCTTACATTACGTGGCCTTGCCTAGTCAATAGAATCTCCTCTATAAAATTGTCTATTTCTTTTTTAAATTCTTAATGGCCTTGCCCCTCTCAAGCTCACTTACCTCCTCACTGCCTACTCTTCTTCCTGTACTGTAAGTTAATTTGCCCTTCACAGGATATCTCTAATGTTATGATGTTGATTGTAAAACAAGTTTTATTGTATATGCAGAACGATGTACCTATGGGTTTATGTGGGTAACATCAGTCACCATTTTTTTTTTTTATTCTTTGATAAATTAGGTAAGGCCCACTAGGTACAATACCTGTTTTCAGGGGCAACCCAGGAGCACTGGGGAGGTTAAGTGACTTCTCAGGATCGCAAAGTATGCAACTGGAGGCTGTGGGAATCAAACCCAGGTCTGCTGGATGTACCAAGCTCATTCACAGCTCTTTACTGTAACCCCTAGGCTGTACTGCCAGCTCCAATTTGAACAATGAATTCAGAAACATGTGAGGGCAATTTTGATTGCCACCATAGAAAATGTCCTCAGGGTACATTTCAAAGAATGCCATCTCCCCAACCTCAGGCTTTCCATTTAGAGCCCTGGAACATATCAGACCACTACGTAGGGGAGGACACAGGCTAAAAAGTTTGCTCCAAAGACAGACAAGAAGGATTCTTTTTTTTTATCATGTCACAGTTTTTCTCCCCTGCTGGTTGGCCCCCATCCGACTGACCCCCCCCCCAGCCCCAGCTCCCGGAATTACCGGCTGTTACCTGCCCAGCCCAGGAGTGGCACCTGCAGGGGTTGGTCTTCATTTTTCCTCTGATTTTTTTCTCTGGAGGCCCCAGGAGTCAGTGCACATGTGTGTGGAGAGTGCGCATCGCCCGGGCAGCTCAGTCGACCTCCTTCCCCCGGCCTACACTAGGCCCTCTGGCTAGGGCTTCCTCCAGCCTCACAGAGTCGCCCATCAGCCAAGGGATGCCGCTTCCTCCCCGGAGAGGAGAGCTTGCCTGTCGGCAGCTCAAAATTAGCCGCCCGCTTCCTCCCCTGCTTAATTCTCCACCACCAGGCTCATTCCCCAACCCGGTCGCCAGCGTGGGTCGAGGTAAGGCACCAGTGCTTTAGCCCTCTATGCCACCAGGCCAGCCAGACAAGATGGATTCTAAGATTAAACTGTCTCTCCAGCTGATCTGAACACTCAGATAGATTACACACATTTTTTATACATAGCCTTGGATATCGCAGTAGTTTGTAACGTGTCTAAATAATGCTGAGAACATTTTACCACATTTTTTTACCTTAGTTCCCTTTCTCTGATGGTTTAAATTCAATTTAAGCCTTATTTTAGGCTCCATGCATAGGGGTTATTACTATCCTCCCCTCTGGGGACACAGCAATGTGTATGAAATGTAATTCCTTTGTGGACAATTTATATTATGATTTTTGTTTCAATGTGTGTTTATATTTTTCTGCATCTGTATTCTAATGAATGTATGCAGATACTGTTTGCTCTTGGTCCCTTCCATAGTACAATGCATATTTTAGTTTGTGATAAGAGGCAAGGTCACAAAACAGTAGAGAGATGTATATTTAAATGTTAAAACCCTTGCTGTGTCATGCACTGATATATCAGGCCAGAATTCCTATGCATTCTGGTTCTGTTGGCAGTCTAAAGGCTAAAACAAGGAAATGGATAATAATTCAATTCAAGGATTTCTTTCTGTATCTGTGTATGTGTATATATATATATATATATATATATATATATATATATATATATAAATGTATCTATGCTAGTCATATGATATAGAAAGTAATGCATGGAGTGGAGTGTATTACAAGAATTTAATGCACACCTGAGGTATGGAATGCTACATAAATCCCAAGAGCAAAGCTCAAGGGTTTATCCAACATCACACACTGAGGGTATGTATTAAATCTGAGTTTCACTCCACCCCCAGTGATGGCAGTCAAAATATAAAGTGGTGAGCTGGCCCAGTGATGCTGAGGTGCTGGACGCCACACCTTGCCCCACGCCAGTGACCTGGGCTAGGGAGCGAGCTCGGTCTGCCGGGGGTTGGCCGAGGAGGAAAGGATAGAGCGTCTGGAGGACAGCTCTCCTGTCCTGGGGAGGGTGGGTTCTCTGTCCTCTGGCATCAGCAACTTCCAGTGGAGGTTGGGGGGGGGCTACAGCCAGGGACGCATCAAGAACAGGGTGGGGTGATGACAGACATCCACAGGAAGGGTGCGGGAGCGTGCCCACCCACACTGGATGTCATTGCACATCCACACCCCCAGGGCTCACGACCGTGACCAGAACAAGAGAAATGTCATGGCTCCTGAGAGGATGACGACGAGTCTCAGCAGCACCATGCCCACCACTGGATCCCACCAACCAGGTCCTCGAAATACTCTGACCTCGCTCTGCCTGCAGAATGAATTCCAAGGAGTGCCAAGGTAGGTGGTTGGGGGCCCCCATCTCGAGGGGTACAAGCCAGGGGGTCTTGCAGGCTAAGAGTGCAGGCTGGAGTTCCAGGGGGATCTTAGTCTGGGGGGGTCTCTGGCAGGTGGGACAAGCTGCAGGGGGCTATGTCTGAGGGAGTTCCCAGGGCTGGTGACTGGAGGAAAAGAAAGTCCCCAAAAATATATACATAAAGTGGTACCCATGCTTGTCTGCACTTTCTAAAAATAAGTAAACCCTTTCCTTATTGTTCCCTTTTTATTTCATATTGTTACTAGTTTTTTTTAAAGCTTTACTGAGTTTTCAAAGATGAAAGAAAGAAATACAGTGTACATGCAATACATGACATCTTGGCAGTATACATTGGTTGGCATGCACCGAGCTATAATTACTAGTTTACTTACTGTATTTTGTTATGATCTGTGACCTAGAGTAAACTACCTACATGGATGTGGGTAAGCGATACACAATTCTGTGGTTGTCCTGTTATGTAAATATGGTTTAGGACAAAGAAAGACATAGACATCAGCTATAAACTAACCACTTTCACATCGATTTGCATGACTGTAGCTGATGGGTATGGGGTTCAAGCGGTCCCAGACCCAGTGTGTCCTTTTCCCTTTCCACCCCTCCCATGATAGGGGTTTGTTGTTCACCAGGTCAGGAGGTTGTGGTTATCCCAAAGGGGCATCAGCTCAGCAGGTATGAGGCCAGTGTGGATCAATTTACTTAGTGCCACGTGTGGTAGGTGGTTGTATAATGAAGTACATGGTGAGCATTTTTTCATCAACTGGTGCTCCATACAGAGCCATAGTGGGGTGTACTTTAGGTTGTTTTCAAACCATTTTAGAGTCTGCATGCCCCAAAACGGCAAGTGATACCCTTTGACCCACAGAAGCCCCCATCCTCCCTGTCTCCAGCGTGCTCTCAGTTAGTTTTGGCTGTACCTCGATGGTTTACCTTCCCATAAAAAGAATCCAAAAAGTTTATCTATCTTTTCAAACCAGCAGTTGCGAATAACAAGAGGGAGCTAGCTGACCAGGTACAGCAGTTTGGCCAACGTGACCATTTTTCAAGCAAGAGATAAATGTGGAGTCCGCCATCGGCCGCGTTCTGTGCGTAAGGTTTGAAGAAGAAGGGCAAGGTTTTGTTACTAACTTTAAACGCCCCCTTTTCTTTGATTCAACAGATGAGATGGGGTGCCACTTCTCAGTGAAAGTGCCACCACCAGGACTCCACCCCATGCATTTGTTTTTCTAATTTCTGGTGAGCAATTGTTTTCCAACCAGCAACTATAAAAACAGCAGCAAGAGAGCATGGTTCTAGCAAGTTGCAACACTGGATGTTTAAACATTAACAACAGAAGAGAAATATGTACTGTGAAACAAATTTATTGAATTACCTTTGCAGGAACACTTTACAGCTAGCACAGAATCCTAGTGAGTAAAGTAGAAATTAAGCAGACTGCAACCCGAGCAAACAGCAGTCCAGGGAACGGCCAAAAAAGCTGATTTTTTTTTTTTTAAATTAGCATTTTAACTTAGAAATGTGCACTGCGTGTGCCTCAATGATGTATACATTTAGATTTTTGGGAAAAAAAATCTGAATAACAGTTAAAAATTAAGAAAATCACCAAACTGTTAGGCACTATAATCTCTTCAGAGTAGCTTGCCTGAACTCTTGTATCATGAGGTCTCCGTTTCTATGGGGACTCTCTTTGCATGAGATGTAATTTGTTGTTTCTGGCACTCTGAAAGTTAATTTTGTTGATAAACTCATTTTTTTTCACTTACTTTTATTATATTTGTCTTGTATTTTGTCTGAAATAGCTGAATTTGCTGCCATTTCAGATGTGAGCCTGTTCGCGCTCACAGTCACAGTGGGAAGTGAAAGTGACAGCAGCTGTGTGGCTGTGAGAATGGAGCGCGCACTTACACAGAGTGAGGCAGCATGTGTCTGCCATAATAACTGGCCAGCTATTACAGCAAATAATAACTGGATGAGCCCATAGAAAAAATTAGCTGAATAGTTCTGGCTGCCCAAACCTTATGCAAGGACTCTCTCATACTACAAGCAACACCCCCTCGGAGAGCCTACTAACTGATATAAATCACTTGCATTAGCAAGAGTGATTTATTTTTTATTTATTTTTCTTTATACAGGTTTTTATCCTCCAGGTGCACTGCAGGTGGCTGTTGAGCCCTGTCCCTCCTGCCTGGCTGCTGCCTCTCTGGTTCACCGAGCCCCATTCCCCCATGGACCCCCCCCCATGGTAGGGCTGAAAAGGGGAGGGCCACCACCCCCCAGTCCAGACTGAGGGATCGGTGAGCCCCTGACAGTGGGTTGAGGACAGGCAGGCAGGGCTTCATGTAGCCTGAGACCACCATTTTCCTCCGCTTTTCTCCCCTTGCTGTAGTGGGCCATATGTGTGTGCACGTGGAGGCCCACATACGCATGTAACCGCGACCCTACGTCTGCACTGCTCGAGCTCTAGTGCTTGCTGCCACCTGGTCTCCACCAGATGGCAACCAAGGAGCAAGGCAGAGGTTCTGCCCACCCGGAAGAGAAGAGTAGTCTGTGGGACACTCAATCCTCTCTCTCCCCCTGGCCAACCCCCGGCAACACAAGCTCATTCCTGAACTTGGGTCACCGCATGGTGAAAGGCTAGGTGCATAGGGCCTCAGCCCTCTACGCCACTGGACCAGCTTAGCTAGCGTGATTTACAACATTCATAAAGTACTTTTTTGGTCATTTCAGAAGTTAAATGAATTCTCCCTGCCCTCGGTGTTAAAGTGGAATGCTCCACTCCTAATGTTCCTGTATGAGAAACTACTGTACACAGGGTAAGAGATACAGTGACACTGTGCGCTGATTGGCTGATCTCCTGTAAGTGATTTTTAATCTCTGTTATTCCGACTCTTGACTTCTTCCTCTCGCTGTCTCTCTCTCTGCATGGCTGAGCATTCCATCAGCATCTCGGCTCCAATTATCATTCCAGAACAGTCTGCATCCCTCTCTCTACCTCCACTGGTTCACCTTCCCTCATCAAATCCCACCTCCAAACCAGGGCCCTAGCTCTCTGCGGCACTTCACTTCTGATTTCTGCAGCAATGTTTATTTCTGTAGCATGAATTGTTAATTTCTTTTGCAGAATGCAGTCTTGCCATTGGCAGAAATATTATATGATGTCATTGGCGACAAGCCCCGGAATCCACAGAAATTAGCTGAGACATAAATTGGACCCAAACTCACCAATAGCATTACATTTTTTTATATCTTTTTCCATTTTGTCATGGCACCTGTTAGTCACAGGAAGACCACTTAATGAACGTTTTTGTTACCATATTTTGTAGCGTCTTCAAGAGTAAGTCTAAAAAACGAATAGTACGTACATGTTTTATATACAATTAAATATACATTTTTAAATATAAGTACTGCATCTAATTTTCTACATTTGAGGTGGATCATAACCTCTACAATTCACTTCAAATTTTATATACTTATATTTAGAAATGTATATTTAATTTTATACAACTTATGTAACTCTAAAGTTGCTCAAATAAATGTATTTTCACTGTTGGGCACCCAAGTGAAAAATAAACGTTTATTTTTTTACCCTCGTACATCACTTCCATTTATTTCTTGCTTGGTTATGTCAGTTGTATAAATGGAACATACAATAGCCTGACTGAAGATATGCCAGTCACTTCCGTTCATGAGGGGGCCAGAGTTATATAACTCATTCGTAGCTTCGCCACTCATGAGGTATAGCCCTGCCCCCTTACTCATGGAAATACATGGCATATTTTCAGTCAGGCTGTTGTTTCTCCCTAATGTATATAAAACATGTACGTACAATGTATTTTCTAGACCTACATCCAGTTTATGTTTAAACTAATTTCTGCAGAGTTTTGGCTACTGCACCAGTTTACATGGGACTCCTCCCAGTGTTGTTTTACCTCAGCTGGGTCCCAGGGTCACTCTGTGTCTTGGCAAATAAGCTCCAGAATCCTACACTGAGGCCAGCAGAGGGCAGCATTTCACAGAGACAAAGTGCTCAACTCCTGGTGAATACAGCATGGGCTGTCTGGCATCTTGTCTTATTGGTTGAGAGAGTGTGGGAGGGAAAAATGGAACTTGGCATAACAGGGTAGTCCCAATGGCACACCCAGTGTACAAGACACAGGAAGGGTAGCCCCAATGGCAGGGTTCCCATATCTACAGGGATGTCTGTATTTTACAGGAAAATGGAGCCATCTACAAGTAAATTGTTCCCACAGACTTGCATTGGTAATAACTTATAAAGGAAAGCAGAGCAATTTGGCTTTCATAGGAAGTAATGTAATTTACTGGAAAATCCAGGAAAATTGCTGTGGGGTTACAGAGCAAAGGCCAAATTGATGTGGGAGCAGTGCAACGACTTGATCATGTCCCAGCCAATGGAAGGGTAATCAGATGTCTTGTCAAATGTCCCAGCCACAGAAAGGGTAGCCATGACAGCTCGCCCAGTGTCCCAGCTGGAAGAAGAGTAGACTCAATGACTCCCCCAACATCATGGCTACAAGAAGGGTATCCCCAATGACTCATCTGATATCCCAGCTGGAGGATAGGTGGCTGGATGTCCTGTCCAGCCAGAGGACATTAGCCATGACAGTTCATCTGATGTACCAGACAAAGGAGGGGTGGCTGATGTCCTAGCCAGAGGAAGTGTAGCCACAAAGGCTCAACCAGTGTCCCAGTGGTAGGATAAGTGGCATGATGTGTTGCCCGATGTCCCAACCAGAGGAAGGGTAGCTTCAACGACTCACCTGATGTCCCAGCCACAGGAAAAGTAGCCAAGATGGCTTGCCTGATATCCCAGCTGGAGGAAGGGTGGTCCCAGTGGCTCGCCTGATGTCCATACTGGAGGACTAGTGGCCCAATGTTTCAGCCAGAAGATAGGTGGCCCAATGTCCCAGTCATAGGAAGTGTAGCCCCAATGGCTTGCTTGTTCTTCCTGCCAGAGGCTAGGTAGTCTTGCATGCCAGCCAGAGGAAGTGTAGCCCAAACAGCTCACTGGATGCCCCAGCTGCATGATAGGTGGCTGATGGTTCACCTGTTGTCACAGCTAGAGGAAGGGTGGTCCTGATTGTTGGTCTGGGGGACAGTTGAAACAGTGGACACAAACAAAATTAAAAAAAGAAGTCTTTTTCCCCTTTTTATGTTCACCATGCATGCACGCACAGTGAACATTTTGTTAGGAGAGTGGCTTTTGAGGGGTGTGACACTGTTATTCCAATAAAGAGTGGTCTGCAAGGGGCTCATTAGTGTCACACCAATCATCAGCCAGGCTGATCATGACAATATTCTAGCTTGCTGGGCGGAAACTTCATGTAGTTCAAAGGAAAGAGCCAACCAAATCATAAGTCAGCTGTTTCCTTTGATTCATGCCACGCAGCAAGCACAGCTGATCTGTCATGATCAGCCTGCTGAGGAATTACACCCTGTAACAAAGAAAAGCATCAGTCAATGTCTATTGCTGCCCCACCCTTACTGTCCCCACCCAACCCTCCCATTCAGCACCCACCACCCCAAACATAACACTGACATTGGGGTGCCAATCCTCCAGTATCGCCACCTGAAATAAAGAAAACCATCCTCATCATTTTTTTAAACTCTGTAAAAAGAAAACTGTCCATCAATGTCTGTTGTTGCTGCTACTGTCCCCCCACCCAACCCTCCCACTCAGCACCCACCCCCAAGCTCTTACTTACCTACCAGTTGTCCAACACCATAATCCCTCTTAACCACAGACATGTCTTCACTTTTCAAAGTTAGACATAAACTGAGGAAATCAGATATGTATTTCAATGTGTTTTTATCACAACATTATTTGTCACCTCTTCCGCTGACCTGGCAGGGACTGCAACCCCCGAGGGGTATTCCTCCAGCCCATCAGGGCCATCATAGGTCCTGCCGGGTCCTGGTATTTTCCTTCATTTTTTCTCCCCTGCCCCTAAGCCATGGGCGCAGCAGCTATCGCCACCTCCACGGAAGCAGCCAAGCACACCTGGGCACAGGTCGAACCCCTCTTGTGCTGACACGCGCAGCACACAAACCCCCCACCCTGAGGAAGGACAGCAGTCCTCCAGTCACTCAATCCTTACCTCCCCAGCTGACCCCCGAATGACCCGAGTCTGTTCCCAAACCCGGGTCTCCGGCATGGCACGAGGTGTGGCATCCAGAGCCTCAACCCTCAGCGCCACCGGGTTGGCTTAATGGGATTTTGAACTTATTGGCATAACTTGGCCATTTTTAAATATTTTTGCCACAGATATTCAACGTGCCTTTTTCAGGACCCCACCTCATGAACAATGGCAGTGACATTGGGTATATCAGTCTTAAAAGGTGATTTTGCGGTTGCTGCGCGAAATCATCTTTCGGGCAGGAGTTGAAATTTTCTCTGCCCTTGTTCATGAGGTGGGGTCATAAGAAGTCTATGTTGAAAATTTGGGGTAAAAATATTAAAAAACAACAATGTTATGAGCCTACATTGAAATTTACAAATGCAGGCTCGTAATTTTGCTAATCCTGAATATTTTGACCCCAAACTTTCAACGTAGCAATTTCTTCACAGCGCCTCACGAATATGACAGCTGTCATTTTTTCAAATCCTGGCCAAAATGTGTTTTCACACTTGTGGCGCAAATCACCTTTTGGGCAGGATTTGAAAACTTTCTCCACCCTTGTTCGTGAAGTGGGCTCGTAAGAAGGCAATGTGGGGGTCATAAGAAGGCTATGTTGAAAATGTGGGGTAAAAATGTGAAAAAACAACTAGGTTACGAGGAAACAAATTGTTCCAACATTTACTAATAACTTAATTTTTTTCAGATTTTGGCTCCTAATGTTCAGCATATCCCTTGTTTTACCTTACCTCCTGAACATGGCAGGTGTCATTTTTCGAATCCCCTCCGAAACTTGTTTCCACTGTTACACAGCAAAATCACCTTTTGGATGGGATTTTAAAAATTCCACCTGTCTCGATCTTAACATCAGGTCATAAAAAGACTGTTTGGTGTTTGGGGTCAAAATGTGGAGCCCATTTAAAAGTAGATATTGCTTCTCAGCTGCCCTGTACTGGGTAATTGCAATCTAACAATGGGTCAAAGCAGCACACCACTGAAAATGAGACATTACATCTCATCTGTACTATCCTGGGTAAATATATAGTAAAAATGTGTACAAGCAAGATCCGGTACAACAGCAACACCAGCGGTGAGCATTCAGCAATCACGAATACTTGTTTATTTTGGTTTGTGTGTGTGACTGTTTAGTGCTTGTGAAAGGTGCCAGACTGACAGCGATGACAATTGTTGTTTATCTTCTTCTTGATTCTGTAGACTGCATTACCATGTCTTGGGTGGCGGATCCTGCCCACTTTTCTTCTCCTTGTGATCATCCTTATCATAAGCCCAGTGTCCGATGCAGAGTAAGTGTATCTTTTATTTACCCGAAATTTCTAGTTTAGTTTTCAGAGCTTAAATTCTATTGGCAGTTCCAAAGGTGGGGTTCTGATTTCCTTTTGGTGCAGTTAACCTATACATGGAATTTTGACAAAATGAATAATAGAGAAAAGAGTTTTACAAAATGCTGAGTGGATATACTTCCTTTTGTATTTCTTACTACTTTATGCTTTGCACTGGATGTACAGTAGTTCCCCTTGTATCCCCCCCCCCCCTTCATACTTGGCACTGGATGTAGTTCCCTTTCTATTTCTTATCCCTTCATGCTTGGCTTTTGCTAGAGATCCCTTTGTATTCCTTACCCACTTCACAATGAATGCTGGATATTTATTTATTTAGTTTTTGTTGACCGGGTAAGTGCACTAGACAAATCCTGCCTATTTTCAGGCACGACCCGGGGGGCGGGGTGGAATACAGATGAATGCCAACTGACTTTGAACCAGATTAAGCTGTTGGTGGTATTTTTAGTGAATGAGGTAAATTTGGCCAGGACACCGGGGAAATTCCCCTACTCTTTTCGATAAGTGCCATGGGATCTTTCACATCCACCTGAACTACCACCAATCCAGGCAGATGGGACCTCGGTTTAACGTCTCATCCGAAAGACGGCACCTCAGAAGTGCATACACCCTGCACCACGCATGCAACAATGTAGTGGTCAGCAACACAAGGGTTAAAGGGGAATAGTCAGCACTGAGCCCCACACCTAAGTGGGGGGGGGGCTCTTAATACTGTTGGTTTCCCTTGAAACACAAACCCACTGAAAATGATATGTTGACCCACCTAGAAACAGACGGGCTGTAAGGTCCCCGGCAGCGTGGTTTCACAGGGGGAGGTCATGTCAAACAAATCTCAGATTTCTTAGGGCGACTAAGGAGGTGGATCAGGGGAAGGCAGTGAATGTGGCCTAGCTGAACTTCAGACAGGCCTTCAACATTCTGCAACACAGGAAGATAATGAAGAAACTTAGCAACCTGGGGGTTGGTGGGGGGTGGTAAGCTGTGTATCAAACTGGTTCAAGGATAGGAGGAAGAGGGTGGTGGTAAACGGCAGTCACACGGAGATGGGAGAGTAACCAGTGGAGTACCACAGGGATCAGTACTGGGTCCTGTCCTTTTTAATGTCTTCATAAGGGACATTGCTGAGGAACTAGAGGGGGAGGTGTGTCTCTTTGCAGATGACAAAAAATCTGCAACAAGGTGGACACCCAGGAAGGGGTGGAGAGAATGCAAAGGGATCTGGGGAAACTTGAGGAGTGGTCTAGGCATGGCAGCTTGGTTTCATTGCCAAAAAGTACTAAGTCATGCTCCTGGGGGGACCCAGGGGCTGTGTATAGGGGGGTATTTACAGTCACCAAGCAAGAGAAGGACCCTGGAGTAATCATATCTGATGAGCTCAAGGTGGCAGGACAGTGCAACAGGACAGTAAGCAAGGCCAACCAGATGTTGGGGTGTATAGGAAGGGGGGATTGTAGCAGGATAAGGGAGGTAGTGATGTCACTATATCACTCGCTAGTGACATCCCACCTAGAGTACTGTGCTCAGATCAGGAGGCTGCACCTCTGCAAAGACATCGACAGGGTGGAAGCAATCCAGAGAAGGGGTACCAAAATGGTGTGGGGGTCGCATGAGAAACCATATGAGGAGAGGCTGTAGGAGCTCAAAAATGTACTCCCTGGAGGAGAGGAGAGTGAGAGAGGACATGAGTGAGATTGATAAGTACCTCACGATGGTGAATAAGGTGCAAGAGGGGAGTCTCTTTCAGAGGAGGAGGAGTACCAGAATATGGGGGCATGCAGTGAAGCTTAGGGGGGTAAGAAAGATATGAAACAGTGATGGATGCCTGGAATGGCCTACCAGAAGAGGTGGTTGGGTGAAGACAGTGGGGAGCTTCAAGCATGCATGGGATAGGTACATGGGCATAATAGGCAGAGGCGAGGGAGGATGGAGGGACACTGGTGCCCACATAGAGTCCAGGGTGTAAAAATAGGCATGGAAAATTGAGCAGTCTAGATGGGCCTACTGGTCCTTTTCTGCTGACAAATTCTGTGTTTCTATGTTTCTGTCCTGCATAAACAAATTAATAATTTATAAAAAAAAAAATAATTCTAAGATATTTTCTTTCATTCTTGCAGAAACAGGAAATTACAGCCAGCACTTTAAAATACCTTTTGTACTTTCTTGCTTTAGTGTTACAAACACAGCAGTAGACACAGAACCAACAGGTGAAATGGGACAGATGACACCAGATCACGCAGAACCAACAGGTGAAATGGGACAGATGACACCAGACCACCCAGAACCAACAGGTGAAAGGGAGCAGATGATACCAAACCAACCAGAACCAACAGGTGAAACAGGACAGGCAATCCCAGACTGGTTCAATCCACAGTAAGTACTATGCTTATTAGAACATAGATGCATTACTTTTCACTCTCTTATACTGTACCTTCCTTTACATGGACCACCCAGAACTCTTTCAGTCCGTCCACAGGAGGTCATTAAATGCCATCCAGTACTTACTGTACAGACCTTTTGAACAGATGCTTTATAAACCCTGGCAAGAGAAACATTTTTTATTGACACTTTTCTTTATTTTCTCCTACTCCTTTCTTTTTTTTTTTTTAAACTTTATGTTTATTAATTTTTTCAATGAACATACAGTTCAAATCCTGATGTAGTACATATCAACATCAGTAGTACATAGACATTGAGGGCGCCACTCCTCTTAATACAAGCAGTTTGTAACATCGTATTACATCTATAAGATACATCATAGAGGGTTTACCACATATAACTAAAATCTTTTACATCCGATAAGTTGCTGTTTAAATTGGCCCATGAGCGGCAGGTAATATCCCAAGTTTTTAACATTTAACAATCCCTATTTCTGTCTCCTAAAAAGGACAATTAGTAAGACCAGGCACTTTACTTGCTGAAATAACCTCCTGCGAGGTTTTAGCTCCTCTTTATAACTGAAGCCCTTGAATCCCAACAACAATTCTATACATGCAATTGCTTTTCTATCATATGAATTTAAGCTAATTCTTGAATTTCTTAATTATAGAGAAACAGATTGGCAACATATTATAGAGGAACAGGAACAGGTTGGCAACACATCTAGTTATGTAAAACTGCTTTACATAGCTGAAATTCCAGGAAACTTCGCATTATTGGAATCCTTTGAAAACGTCTCTCCTAAAGCCTCAAAAATCCCTTCTCCCCTCTTCCCACAACCCCAAAAAATCACTTTACAAAAGCTTTTTAGATGGAGATTAATTCTCCTAACCACACAAATTGGTTCAGTTATAGGTAAAGTCTCGACAGGAGAGAGAGAGATAAGAGAGCAATATTTACAGTACTGGCCTAATCAGGAGTCCACAGTAGCCTCGTTATCCGAATCTTGATCCGACGATGTCTCCCTACGACGAGGGGTAGCTGCATGGCGCTGGATCCATTTCTGGGCTTCAGTGGGATCGGTGAATAAAAATACTCAGCCTTGATGTAGAATCCTCAGTCTTGCAGGGAAGACCATTCCATGCGCGATGTCCGCTTCCCGTAGGAGTGCCCGCACTCCGTCAAACCGTTTCCTCCTCTGGCGGGTTGCATAACTCAGGTCAGGGAAAAATAGAAATTTGTTGACCTTTGTGGAGCAGAGGACGTTGTCTTCTTGCCAGTCCTGAGATACGATTTCTCATTCCTGGACCATCCAAAACCACCACAATAGCTCTGGGAGCCTCAGGATTATCTTGACGGCCTCTGTAGGCAACTCTGTAGGCCTTTTGGATACTAATGCTCCCATTCTGCTGCGATTGCTCCAGTTGTGACTCCAGCCATTCTTTTACAAACGTGGGCAAATGATCTCCCTCACATCGCTCAGGCATACCAATAATTCGTATATTTGAGGAGCGTGCTTGATTTTCCAGAGACTCGATTCTGGTTCTTAAGTGAGTATTTTCTTTAATCAGGCTGCTCGTAGCTCCCAGAGCACCCGCAGCTTATTGCTTGACCTCCACAGTTTCTGTTTGTAATCGGGGCAACTCCGTCTCCAGAGTAGTAACTCGATTCCCCAGGGAATCAAACTTTTCTGATAAGATTGTTACCAAGAATATCAGTCTATTAAGTTTTATACCGATGCTTTGAAGTATCTCGGTACTTGAGTCGTCCAATGCAGATTCCATGCAGCCCTGTCCAGAACGGGTGACCGGAGGAGTAGAAGCATTTTTACTTTTTGTTCCTTCCTGTTGTACCTTATCTCTTTTGGGATTGCCCATCGTTGAACCTTGTCTCTTCCTGCACCTGTTGTTGCTTTTAATATTGTAATTATTTTCTAATAAAGCGCTTTTATTTCAATAAGTTATTATTAGAAATTCAGAGCCTCAGCCTAAAACCACCTTCTTGCTCGGGCTCCACTGTGCCCCCCCCCCCCACTCCTTTCTGTCTTGTTTGAGCACCGCCTGCTCCTTCCTGTCTTGTCTTGCTGTGCACTATGTGTAGCCCCTCAGCCCTGTCAGCCATTCTCCCCACATCACAGTCGGTGGGGATCTGGATAGAGCAGGGCCCAATGGTACCAACAACCATCATATCCATGGGTCAGTGCACATCACTTTTTGTCCCTGTTTTTTCCCCAGAGTCTCTCCCACCACCCCATGGCATGAGTGGCACCTGTGTTGGCCTCAGATATCACAGCGTCCCTGCGGCAAGAGGCAAGCTCCCTGGCCTAGCAGCATGGGGCAGTGTGGTACTGGAACTTGCCACCAACCCTCCAAAACTGAGGGGTACTGCCAAGTGGCAGCTACTTCAGGCAGGCTTGACCCCCAATGCGGGAACCCAAGTCTGCTGCTGAGCTCAGGCCGCCTACACTGCAGCAGAATCATTGCATGGCTGCTTACAAACATACAAATTTGCCAGCAGAAGAAAGTTGTTCCATCACTAGGTCTATCTAGCCTGCTCAATTGCAGAGCCCTGCTCTAGAGAATGCAGTAGTCCCTGCCCTCTCTCTGCCAACCCGACTGTCCCCTTCACCGTGTCCCACACTCTCTTGAACCTCCTCCCATACCATCTTCTGACTGATGACCTCAGCTGGGAGCTCGTTTCACCCTGACACCACCCGTTCTGTAAAGAAGTATCTCCTGACCTTCTTCTTGAACATTTCCATCTGCCAGTCTGTAACAGTGCCCCCTTGTGGTCTTATTTTCACTAGGACAAAAAGGGTCCCTGACATCCCCCTTGTTTATGCTTTTCAGGTACTCGAAGGTTTCAATCATGTCCCCTCTCTCCCTCCTGTCCTTGAGTGAGTACATATTGAGTACCCTCAGTCTGTACTCATACACCCTGTCCTGCTGTCTCAGAACCATCTGAGTCACCCTCCTCTGTACTGCCTCGAGCTGGTTGATGTCCTTCCTCAGGTAGGGACTCCAGCACTGCACACTGTACTCCAGGTGCAGTCACACTAAGGATCTATACAGCAGCAGGATAACCTCCTCCCTCCTGCTTATGAACCCTCTAGCAATGCATCCCAGCATTCATCTAGCCTTGGCTGCTGCCTTCCTACACTGCATAGCCTGCTTTAGGTCACTGGTAATGGCTACCCCCCTCCCGTGCTTGTCTTCCTCTGATACAGTGATCTTGATGCGCCTTAGACTGTACTCAGCCCTCGGATTCTTCCTTCCTATGCACATGACATTGCACTTCTTTGCACTGAACCCCAGCTGCTAGATATATGACCACCTCTCCAGCTTCACCAGGTCCTCCTTTATGTCCTGCACCCCTTCATCAGTGTCTACTCTCCCACAAACCTTGATGTCACCCACAAAGAGGCAGATCTTGCCATTAATGCCATCCTCATTGTGGTTAATGAATACGCTGAACAACACTGGACCAAGCACCGACCCCTCCAGGACACCACTTGTAACTTCCCTTACTCCTGAGAGTTCCCCCCACCCCACAATCTGGGTCCTATTTCTGAGACAATTTGTCACCCACCTGGTAAATTTGCTTCCCACTCCTAGGTTCTCCAACTTCCTGATCAGCCTCTTGTGGGGCACTGGGTTGGAGGCTTTGCTGAAATCCACCTATAGAATGTCAACCGCCTGGCTCTCCTTGCCCACCAAATTTGTCATCCTGTCAAAGAAATTGATCAGGTTGGTTTGACAGGACCTCCCTGACATGAACCCATGCTACCTTACGTAAATCTTTAAAGTGTGCTTGCCCATAAATTCCCATGGCATGACATCTCTGCTCAATGGCACATCTCCCTTGTGTGTCCTGACTTGCAGTGACATCCTGGGCCCCCTGAGTCACCAGGGGACAGTTAGGCAGTGGGACTGACATTCCTCCCTCCCTCCTCAGAGGATGACAGCATCTCAGCGGACACACAGACCTCCTCTACCAACCTCTGCTGCTGATGTCCTGGGGTCAGGGCTTGGCAGTCCAGTAACTGGCATGCCAGAGCAATCCTCCACCACCTGAACTGGGTCACTGCCTTGCCAGAGCAGTCCTCCACTGCTAGCACAATGGAGCTGGCAGGAAAACGTAACATTAAGGAGACATCTTCTCTAATAAATGACAATGGCTGAAACATTATGATTATGAAACTGCTGAAGTCTAGAGCTAAATGCACAGAAACTGGACCCTGAAGGAGCTCGATTGTTTGGACTTTCTGTTTTTTTTTTTTTTACTCGGGTTTGTTATAGGTAAAGAATGCATTACTGATATAAACAACGTAATATAGTATAGTTCTACAAGCTCCCAGAGGAAGTTATTGAAATATAAATCATGCTGTAATGCATTCGACTATATAATACTTTTTTGAGTGTCGTGTCTGTAATGTTATTTGTACCACTGTTCTTCTGCTTCCTATAACATTTCTACTAATTCTTTAACCAAACAATATAACAAATTACATTTTTGTTGTGCCAACCATGGCATTCAACTAATTAACAACTGTTACCTTTAAATGTTAGTGTATACAGGCATCAGGTCCCAGTTTGAGAACAGAGGGTGAATTATGTTAGACTAACAGCACTAATGGCTGTTTGACTCAGAATCCAGCACTCTGATATCATTATCCATCTTCTCCCCTACCCTCCAGAGCGGGGGTATTTCATATCCCATCCAGCCCAAAGCTCAGTATGTTTCTCTGTTTTGAGTCTCAGTTTGGCAGCTACTTCCTCCATTCTTCAGATATTATTGAACCTCAAAGCCCATGTCTCAGAGGAAGGGGGGTCACCTGCAGCCAACTGGCCATGATCTCTTTCTGGGCTGCTAAGTGTAAGATCCACAGTAGCCCTTGTTGTTTGGGGCCACCGATATCTGCAACCCGTAACCCCAGGATCATGTTTCTAAAATCCAGGGGATATGTGTTTTGTGTATTGTACAACTCTATGGGATGGAGCTAATTAACAGCTTTGGTTTAATTAGGTTATTGTTGTTCGCAGAGCATCAGCAGGCAACCGCTGATCTATCCTTGGTCACGGTATAGCACCCAGACCTGTATGTCTTGAACCAAAGCTGTTAATAGTTCTGTCCATAGAGTTATACTGTACATGCTTCCGTGGCTGCTGCCTGGCTCATACGTCAGACTCGGGACAGCCACTGGAGGTTGTGGGATGGGTGCACCATTCAATATGCCTGGCAGGATGGACAGCAGGACCTGCCAGAGAATGTACAAAATGGTCAGCAACCAAGCATGTAAACAAATATACTTATAATGCGAAACAGCTAATCAGGGGCTGCTCCACACTGAGGTGTAGGGCTTTGGCGCGTATGCTGTTCTTTTTCTGTGTCATTAAAAACCTTTTTGAATCTGAAATTTGCATTGCTATAACTGGAATTTTTCTCAAATTAGGCCTTGAGTCTCCAGGCCTCTTCAGCTCAAAGGTCTGCCATTGGAATGCTGGGAGCCTTGAGACCAGCGCAGTGAGAGAGCATCTTGGAAAAACCATTCTAGAAAGCAGGCATTGCTCTAACTTGTATACCTGTGGCTGCAAGTGTCATTGTCTCGTCAAGCACTACATGTATGTATTGTTTCTTCACTTTTTGCTTGAATAAAGCCGAGTTTCAAAAAAGAAAAAATATTCTAAATTTTGGGGCTCCGTGCACCTCACGGAGGTGATGCCCAAGTTTGATTGGCTGTTCTAATCCATTAGAAGAAAATGTGTTACTGCAATGAGTAACTTTTCCTTCTCCTTTCTCCACAGAGGCCGAAGTGATGTCCAGACACTAACTGCTTGGTCCGCTCCCATACTGTGGGAGGGGACGTTTAACCGGGATTCCCTCGATCAAATCCACAGAAAGGAAAAAACCACAATCGGACTTGCAGTGTTTGTGCCTGGCAGGTATTGCATGTCTCTGGATTTCGTGACTTAGCCCCCAGCTTCCATGAAGTGATTCTGAGTGGAGTGCAGTAAGCTATGTAGCTCCCTCCCCTACCCACCATTTTCAACATGAGACATCACCCAATGACGTGACATGATTTCTTAGTCAAAAGCTGGACTGCATCCTGCCACGGAGGGGACTAATCTGTGATGCAGGAAATGAGCGAACTCTGTCGCAGGAATCTAGCTGCCCTGCTGCAAACTCTGTTACAGGAAGCTAGCTGCGCTGCAGAAATCAGAACTGACTTGCCACATAACCCAAGGGGCCCTGAGTATCAGTCACAGTGAGCACTGTGGAGGCTAAACTCAAATAAAATTTTTTATCTGCAGTTATTTAACCTCATGTCTGGCACTGCCATTCCCCCAGGGTCCTCCTCTGAGCAATAGCCCAAGCCAGCCAGGAAAGGCAGAGTGGTCTAGTTGGCTACAGTGCAGGCTTGGGAATGTGGATCCTCAGGTTTAAATCTTACCAGAGCCATGGATTCACTCTGTGACCCTAAGCAACTCACTTAACCTCCCAGAGTTTTTGTTCTCTCAACTGTAAAACTAGGTAAAAGGCAGGACCCCACTGAAAACAAGATGTTGCATTTCAGCTAGACTATACTGGGTAAATTATTTTTTATTTTTCCCAGAACAGTATCTGGACAGTCAAATGTGTATGTGGTAGATCGACTGCAAGCCAGACCTAAAATATTCTTTGCCTATATTTGTTTTCTTTCTGCTGCTATTCAGGGAGTCAAGACTTATGTTTCCTTCTGAGTTAGCCAATCAGATAACCACTAAATGACCAGTATCTGTTGTACAAAATTGGTCCATGATGTGGGCCTAGAGCTCAATATACCAGAACTCCTGCAGGCTGGCTTTTCTGGTCTGGACCCATCATACCTATTTTTTTAACTTGTTATAGTTTATTTCCCACTTACACACCAGGAGGACCCTTCTGCCAATGACCCCACCCCCACCCGGCCCCCAATCCCACCACCCACTGTCTCTGGCACTTAACTCTGGCCTTGCTTTGTTCCTCCCTCTGGCGAGACTGTCAAGGGTATCCAGTCCTCCAGGTGTCTCGCCTGTTGTGGGCAGGCCCTGAGCCCAGTAGTCTGGTGGGTTCATGGGGGCATCCATATCATCCCACAGCAGATGCTGGGTCTTTTTCACTGCTTTCTCCTGAGCCCTGGATGCTTCATGGGACTGACAGCGTGACACAGACATGCAAAGCATGCTGGGGTTTCCCATTGGGGAACATCTCCAGCCTCTTAGCTGCTCCTGCCCACACCGCTACCTATAGTCACCTAGGTGGAGGTACTGCGGTGGAACATGCTGCCCACACTGCCAGGAGGAGGACAGCGTCCTCTGGGACTCTCAATCTTCCTGCCCCCCCCCCCGGCTGCCTCGATGTATCGAGTTTGCTCCCAAGCTCGAGTCACTGGCGCCGCGAAAGTGGTAGCGCTTACCGTTATGCTGACGGGCCAGCTTCATCGTATTGATGTTGAAAACACAAATGGCTCCTCTCTTCTATCAGATGAAGCATTCTGAAGAAGAGCCCTCTAGTGGTAAAAGGTTACACTGTAAGAGCCCTCTAGTGGTAAAAGATTACACTGTAAGAGCCCTCCAGTGGTAATAGGTTACACTGTAAGAGCCCTCTAGTGGTAAAAGGCTACACTGGAAGAGCCCTCTAGTGGTAAAAGGTTACACTGTAAAAGCCCTCTAGTGGTAAAAGGTTACACTGTAAGAGCCCTCTAGTGGTAAAAGGCTACACTGTAAGAGCCCTCTAGTGGTAAAAGGTTACACTGTAAGAGCCCTCTAGTGGTAAAAGGCTACACAGTAAGAGCCCTCTAGTGGTAAAAGGTTACACTGTAAGAGCCCTCTAGTGGTAAAAGGTTACACTGTAAGAGCTCTCTAGTGGTAAAAGGCTACACTGTAAGAGCCCTCTAATGGTAAAAGGTTACACTGTAAGAGCCCTCTAGTGGTAGAAGGCTACACTGTAAGAGCCCTCTAGTGGTAAAAGGTTACACTGTAAAAGCCCTCTAGTGGTGAGCAGCTGCAGTAGACAGGAAACTGTTACATGCATGTAGTGCATTAATATTATAAAACTGTCTCTTTCAGATACTTGGAACAATATCTGAAACCCTTTTTGGACTCTGCAGAGCAGCACTTCATGATTGGACACAGTGTCATCTACTATGTCATGGTTGATGATGTCTCCAAGGTGCCTTACTTCTTCCTGCCACGCAAGCGCTTCATGAAAGTTTTCAAGGTCCGGAAGGAGCCGCGCTGGCAGGACAGCAGCATGATGCGCATGCACTTCCTCGGAGAGCTGATCGAGAGCCATATCAAGCATGAGGCCGACTACGTCTTCTGCATGGAAGTTAACCAGCACTTCATGGGTCCCTTTGGAAGCTAAGCGCTTGGGGAGTTGGTTGGTCAGCTCAAGGCACAGTTCTACAAGGAGCCGCAAAGTCAGTTTGTCTATGAGAGGAACACGGACTCTGCCGCTTTCATTCCTCCTGACGAAGGGGACTTTTACTACCATGCTGCCGTCTTTGGTGGGATTCCATCCAGAGTCTTCCATCTGGTGCGGACTTGCTATGAAGGGATCAAGAAGGACAGGAAGAAGAATGTAGAAGCCATATGGCACGAGGAAAGCCACTTAAATCGATATTTTCTGGATCACAAGCCAACCCTGTTGTTGTCTCCCGAGTACTGCTGGGATTACAAGCTAGGCAGCAATGCAGACGTAAAGATAGTCCGCTTATCATGGGCAGTGAAAGAGCACAATGCAGACCAGGAAAATCAGTAGAATAATGGGGTGGGGTGGGAGGGGGACAGGGCTACTTAGTAGATAATGGATTAAACTTCCCCTGCTACAGACCTTGCTTAGTTTGGATAACAAGCAAAATAAATCTGATGGTCTTCAGCTCAGGTTCAGGTGAATGTTGTAGATATATGAGAAAGCAGTCTGTCAAAGCAGCGGCATCTGGATGCAAGAGCTGTACATTCATTCATTCATACATTCATTCATTCATTCATTTTATTGAAAGCAAGTTGAGAAGGGCCTCTCATTTACAATTGAGTTCACAGAGAGCAATACATAAAATACAATACCATTTACAAACATTAGACGACACAGAGCATTAAAGCTGCACAATTAAGCATGACAATGTAAGATATGTAATTTTGAAGGTGCACATATCAACCACAACAATTGCAGTGATTATATGCCAAACTGTATAATGAAGCTCTGAAATGTGAAAAAGAAGGAAGAGTGACTAGTTTTAATTTGTTTTGTATTATTTCCATGTTTTTGGAACAGATACTGCAAAGGTATAGTCTCCTAACTCAGTCCTAAGTATTGGTACATGAAAGGGTAACTTGTTAGATGAGCGTAAGGAATAATGCGTTGCTCTTTTGAATCTAAGCATTTGTAATAAATATGCAGGTAATTGTTTTATGACAAACCTATATACTGTACATACAAATACCAATGCCTTCCTCTCTGTGTAGTTAATGAGATCCATCGAACATGATTGTATAAATGACAATGATGTGTGGAGTATGGAAGGCTGGTAATAAATCTTATATGACGGAGTGCTACAGTGCAGAGAAATGGGAATAGCAGAGTGACATCTGGTGAGGGCTGCTGAGATTACAACATGTGAAGTCTAAGTCTCAACCTAACCTTCCACTAATTTATTGATTTATTTTGAAAGTCGGATTTACAACCTTTGAGTCATGGACTCATTTACAAAGGCACCTCGGCGCAGGGAGGGTAGACATGGTTACAGTGTGAGGTACAACAGTGGTAACATACAGGTGCAATACAGATAACAATAAGAACGCATTTACAACAGTGGTTTACAGAATAAAGTTGCATACAGTAAGTTACAATCGAATAAAAATATTACTGTAATAGAAGGTACAGCCTTGGATGAGCCAGGGAGGAATACCTATGAGGAAAGGCGGGGGAGACAGGAAGGGAAAAAGGGAGGATTTCCACTGTAGCCAAATAGGAGCAGCTGCCTTCGGTACTTGGGGCCACAAGTTTGATTCCCAGCAAAGACTGGAGGTGTGTCTGCCCAAGTAGAGGGGATTTACATAACGGTGAACGATCCTCAGCACGAACCACATCACGTGGCTTCGTATCGTGGTGTATGTCAGACAGTTTTGGGAATGAATGAGCATGTGGCCTGAGTTATTCTGTCACTCGGGAGAAGTGGAATTCCAAACTAACCACATGGTATACCAAATGTAAAGTATGGCAAGGATATGAAACATATTTATCATTTCTAATGTTGCCAAAAGAACATATAATAATAACTCAGTGTAGGGACACATCTTTAGCTTCAAAAGTTGAATCTGATATGCAAGAAATTTGAATTCAGAAAATGTTGAATGCTGTTGTAATAAGGGACATGAGGAAGATTTTTATGGTGTGCTATTCAGTTGTCCTCTGTATGAGACATGGTGGGTTAGCTACATCATGCATATCATTATGCTCTGTAACCACTCATTAACTGCCTGTAAGGAAATCCTCATGAATCTGACAAATGTACTGGACGCTAGTAAATTAACAAACTTTATTGATGCTGTTTTGAGACATAAAAAAGTTGCTGGTCTTACAAGTCCTCTTACTATAAATGTTTTTGTATGAGTATGGAAAAAGAGATTTAAGTATTTATACATGATTATTCATATTGTAATATTTTTAATTTCTTGAAATGACTTATAGTCGCTCAAATAAAGAACTGTGAAACTGGAGAAGGAGGAGGCCCTTTAAGTCACTCTAGAGGTGCACTGGCAGAGTACATGTAGGGAAGCCCGAACCATTTGCTCGTACTATGTAGAACAGAATAGAATTTGTATTTCCAGAACGTCACACACAAAGCGTAGCCAAACACTTTCCAGAACATTGCAGGGGCAGCCTTAACCTTTCTTTGCACAAAGCAGCAGGACAAGTTGATTCAAAATTCCACTAGCCGCAGACGGTTGCACCAGTCCACAATTATAATGGCGAATTTTGATCACTTATACAGGAAAAAAATTGAAGTCAAGAAATACTCTAATTATTACATGTTTATCCTGCTTCCACATTGCTTCCTGCCCCAGAAAAAAGGGGACTGCCATGCAATCAACACTGTGTGCCCCACCCCCCCCCCATTGTTTTATACCATGGGCACCTCTTCTCCTTCTTCTGTGCCCCTCCCACCAAACCAGAGGATCCCACAACAGCAAATGTTCAATCAAGCAGTCCTAGCTCTGTACACACAATAGGTGACATCATCATGCACCTCACCACACTCTCACCCCCACCCCCACAGGGCAATAAACACAGTTAGGCACAGGAAGACACTCTCAGACCTCACCCTGTTTTCAGCTGAAGACCTGGACTTCTGGATGATTTTGTACAGTGTCAAGTGAAGCAGGGGCAGATCTTGGATTTCTTTGAGGATGGGGCCAAACAAACCTAGAGGACTTGGGAAATGCAGTATAAACATTTGCAATATTTTTATTTATATATACCAGGCACAAAAGTACATGTCGAGCTCCCTCAATCTTTCCTCATAGGGTTTATCTCCTAGACCTAGGATCATCTTCGTCGCCCCCTACAATGCACCCCCTCCAATAGTCTTATGTCCTTTTTTAGATATAGGCACCAGAACTGCACACAGTCCTCCAAGTGTGGCCTCACCAGTGATCTGTACAGTGGCAGGATGACCTCTTCCTTCTAGAGGCAATACCCCCTGCAGTGCACCCCAGCATTTGATTGGCCCTTGCTGCCACCCTCCAGCACTGTGCCGATACCTTCATGTCTCCTGTGACTAGTATCCCTAAGTCCTTCTCTTCCTCAGAAATAGATACCTGCACGCCCCCCATCCAGTAGTTGGTCTTGGGGTTTCTGGCTCCGAGGTGCATGACCTTACACTTCTTAGTGTTAAACCTCAGCTGCCATACACCAGACCAGTGCTCAAGTTTTGCTGGATTTTCCCTGAGTTCTTGCCTCCCTTCCTCACTGTCCACTGTCGCACATATCTTTGTGTTATCATTGAACAGGCTGATCTTACTCTTGAGCCCTTCTGCTATATCCCTGATAAAAATGTTAAATAAAATGGGGCCTAGCACTGAGACCCGTGGTACCCCACTGGTCATTGACCTTGGTTTGGAGCTTCCTCCCTTACACTACCTTCTGCTGTCTGTTCTGCAGCCAGCTCCTAACCCATCCCATTAATGTCTCCCTGGCTCCCAGGTTCCTCAGCTTGCCCAGCAACTTTTCCTGAGGCACTAAGTTGAAGACCTTACTGAAGTCCAGATACAGGACATCCACTGCATGGCCCCCATCAACCACCCTTGTGACCCAATCGAAGAAGTCAATTAAGTTAGTCTGACAAGATCTTCCCGGGAAAAACCTGTGCTGCCTTTCACCATAAAAACCATTTCTATCCAGAAAAGTTATCAATCTTTTTTTAGAATGGTTTCCATTAACTTTCCCACAATGGAAGTCAAACTTACCGGCCTATAGTTACCCGGTTCATCCTTGGGTCCAGTCTTGTGGAGGAGTACCACAAGGGCCATCCTTTACTCTCTGGGACTGGACCCCATCTCCAGTGAGGTATTAAACAGGTCTGCCAGTTGGCCCACCAAGACCTCTGCCAACTCCTTCAGGACTCTTGGATGTATTCCATCTGGTCCCGGGGCCTTGTCCAACCACAGGGCTTTCAGGCCTTTTAGAACACTATCCACCTGGATGACCCCATCTGTTACCTCTGCCCCTCCCTCGCCTGTCCCTCCTTTCCCTTGTGGTATTGGTCTGTCCTTTTCTTCAGTGAACACAGAACAGAAATACTTGTTGAGTGCCTCCACTTGGTCTTCCCCATTTTCTGCCCAACCCTCCTCCTTCTTGATCTAGACAATCTTGTCCTTACAACTCCTCTTCTCTCTTATGTACTTAAAGAAATCATTTTCTCCCTCCCTGATCCCCTAAGCCAGTCTTAGCTCCCTTGCAACTTTAGCCACCCTGACTGCACTGCTCGACTCCCTAGATTTTTTCGTGTACTCCTCCTTGTCCTCCTAGCGCCCAGTTTTCTTGTTCCTGTTGAAGGCCAATCTCTTCTCCCTCACTTTCCCTGCCACTTTCCTGCTGAGCCAGCTTGGTTTTGTAGACCTGGACTGCTTGCTCTGGGTCTTGGCACATATGTTAGTGGCCTCTGTCAGACCCTATTTTATGATGGACCATTTCTGTTCTGCATCCATCCCCGGGCAGAATGCAGCAAGTTGCCCTTCCAGGATACTGCCCATCCTGGCAAAATCCGCCTTACTGAAATCTACCACACTTGTCCAGGTCCTGGCTGCCTCCTTGCCTGTGTGAAGGAAGAACCACACTGTTCGGTGATCACTGCCTGCTAGAGGGTTCTGCTTAACTACATCCTGGACATGGTTCCCCTTAGCCAACACAAGATCCATTATGTTACTCTCCCTGGTGGGCTCCGTCACCCCCTGCACCTAGGTAGCTGTCCTGGATAGCCTCCAGCATTACCTGTTCCCTGGCGTTAGAGGTAGCCATGGTGCTCCAGGCAGACTGCAGTCACCCACTATGACAGTGCTCCCCCTGCCACTGATCTTTCTGATTTGCTCCCCCAACTCCCTGTCAGACATGCTGGGTGGGACTGCATGGATGGCATTGACTTGCTTGGTCTGTTGGGAAGAGTTGGGGACTGTGACAGAGTTGGGTAAGACCCTGTCCCATTAGTTATGCAGAAAAGCCTGGACCGGTGGCGCTGAGGGTTGAGGCGCTGGACGCCACACTTCACGCCATGTCGGCGACCTGGGTTCGGGAACAAGCCTGGATCACTGGGGTCAGAGGGAGAGGGAAGGATTAAGCATCCGGAGGACTGCTCCTTCCTTGGGGTCCAGGGATGATGCTTGCACCATGGTGACTCTCTGGTGGAGACCGAGGTACCAAGCGCTCAGGGCTCAAGAAGAGGGTTGTGGAGCCATGGCAAGACGCTCCCTGGTGTCATTGCACGTCGGAGCTCCGTTGGGGGAGGAAAGGAGGATAACAAAAGTAGTGGGAAAAACCCGCTCCCAGAGATAGGCAAAGGCACCACCCTACAGCCACACTCCATTGGCCGAACTCATCCAGCTCCTGGGCCGAGCCCAGTCCAGCCCGAATTTGTAGATAGAGCGCCCTGGGAGGATAGGGCAGCCCTACCTCGGGAGGGCTCAGAGCCAAGGGGATAGCCGGGCTGGTGCCAGAAAGCTGGTGAGTTTCAGGCCCGGAGGTAGAGCTGGAGGTAAGTGGATGCCCGAGAGAGTTCTCTGGGGTTCAAGCGGGAGCTAGAAATATAGTTAAAAAAAAAAGTTATGCAGAAAGAGTTAACATGCAAGGATCTATTTTGCCCTCTCCTATTTCTGCCACTTGTCTGATTGCGTGATCAAATTTTCTTGTGACACCTAGGAATTGGCCCCACAGTTTCCCCCCATTATCTCCCTTCCTTCACTTGTTGTTTCTATTCTTTCTTTCTTTCTCCCCTTGCATCTCTGTAATTAAAAAATATATGTGAATCTTTATGTAAAACTGGGATCCCTTGGTTTGTAAATGTATATAGTTATATTGTTTGAAATGATTGCAGAATGCTATTTGGGTTTATCTGGAACACAGGGGATTAACCTTCAGAGGCATTTTGATCTCCACAAGCTTATTAACAGAATTGCCAGCAGGAAGCCGTCTCTAAGCAGAATGTATTAACTGGCACCTTTTAGGAAGTCTAGATGTACTCTCCAGGCTAGTCACAGGAAGGATAAAGACAACATTTTGTCAAATTGTGTGAAAACAGGAGATATAGCTTAATGAAAACAGGATGCAGAATGTAATGCCAGGAAAAATACAAATCCTGTCAGTATAATAAGATATATTTATATACAGTGCAGTTATAACACAGATTTATACACAATGCAGTTATAATAACATACATTTATATTCAGTACAATTATAACAGATGTTTGTATAGTGCAGTTACAGTAACAGATTTATATACAGTGCAGTTATAACGTAGACTTATATCAGTGCAATTATAACAGATTTATATACAGTGCAATGATGCTACTATAAATGTATTGTAGTTATAATGACATATTTACATACAGTGCAATTATAATATAGCTTTATATACAGTGCTATTGTAACACATATTTACATACAGTGCAATTATAACATAGGTTTATATACAGTGTTGATATAATGCAGATTTATATACAGTACATCTAAATATATGAAGCAAAATATTACTAAAATAGTACCTTAACAAACTAGTCGCATCAAGCAGCAGTTATGAGTTATAATAATTGAGAATTCTGAGACTGTAGAGTGTGTTTTGTGACTGTAAATGTTGTTTTCTGCTGCAATAATTATTTTCATGTTTTATATTTCTTGATTGATCGATTACTGTATTTACCTGTTAAGCTCTCACTGCTCTGTTGTTGTACACGACTCTGGATGCACAGATGGGCACTTTAAATAAAAATTACCTTTCTTAGAATACTATGATAATGTTGACCCCGCAAGGGAGAAGCTGTTTTCATTTCTACACTTTTCTAGCCCCAATGTTTCAATAATGAGGCCCTTAAATATCTAACTGATTTTTTTTGTGCCATGAAACAATGGCATAATTGTTTCCCGTACCCCACGTGAAGCACCAAATAGGGAAAAATCGTTTTGGTATGTAGGACCAAAAAGGAATGGAACATACTCCTGGAAAATCTTACAAATGTTTCCAATCTCAGTCACTTTAACATATGAATACATGACGTTACGTACTTCATGTGCCTGCGTTACCCAACAAGAGTGTTACAAAAGAACTGAGGCAGATTAACGCTTCTTCAGGGAAGTGTTTTGTTAAGTCAAATAAAAAGATTGTAGTGAGCTGCTTCCTTTTTTATGGCAACTTGGAACAGACTTCTAGAACGGAAGGAAGGAAGGAAGGAGGAGGGAGGAGGGAGGGAGGAAGCCAAATCACTTGTCATAGAAACATAGAATTTGGACGGCAGATAAGGACTGCTTGGCCCAGCCAGTCTGCCCATTTTTCCCTACATGCAGTGTAACTTCAGACCCTACTTGATCTCTAGCTTTCCCTCACTTTCCTATCCATTAAGATTCCCATGTGCCTATCCCATGCATTCTTGAACCTCACCACTGTTTTGCCCCTACCGCCTCTGCTGGAAGACTGTTCCAAACATCCATTATTCTTTTTATGAAGAACTACTTCCTCACATTCTCCTGAATCTACCCCCACAAGCTTCACTGCACGCCCCCTTGTTCTTGAGCCCCTCTTGTACCTTATTTACTCCTGTGAGGTACTGTATTTATAAATCTCTAGCATATCCCTCCTCTCTTCCAGGGTGTACATATTGAGGTTCTTTAGTTTTTCCTCGTAGGGCTTCCGATGTAAACTCTGCACCATTTTAGTTACCCTCCTCTGGACTGTCTCCACTCTATATCCTTCTGGAGATGTGATCTCCAGAACTGGACACACTACTCCAGGTGGAGTCTCACCAGTGATCTATACAGAGGCAACACCACCTCCCTCTTACTGCTGGTGATACCCCTCCCTATGCACCCCAGCATTCCAGTAGCCCTCCCAACTGCCCTGTCACACTGCCTGGCCAACATTAGTTTGTCAGATATGATTACCACCAGGTTTCTTTCATGATTGGTGGTCATCAATACCACTGCACCCATTTTATACTCCGCCCCTGGGTTTCTGTGTCCCGAGTGAATGATTTTGCACTTTTTTGCATTGAAACCCAGCTTGCATACCCTTGATCACTCCTTCAGTTTTCTCAGGTCTCTGCTCATTCTTTCCACACACACACACACCCAGAGGGTTCACTCTATTGCAGATTTTGGTGTCATCTGCAAAGAGGCATACCTTCCCTTCCAGCCCCTCTGAAGTGTCACAAAGACATTAAAGAGGACTGGTCCCGTTACTGATCCTTGAGGCACCCCGCTGGCCACACTCCTTCTCTGGAGTGAACTCTTATTTTCCACCATCCTCCGTCACCTCTCCCCAACCACTTTTTTACCCAATTTACCATCTGTACGAGTGTCCTGTGTGGAACAGTGTTGAAAGCCTTACTGAAATCTAGGTAGGCCACATCCACCGCTGCACCCTGATCTGATTCCCTGGTCAACCAGACAAAGAAACCTACTAGACTAATTTGACATGACCCCCCCCCCCCCCCCATGAATCCATGCTGCCTCAAGTCTTCTAACCCGTTGGATTCAAGATATTCCACAGTCCTTTCCTTCAGCAGTGATTCCATTAACTTTCCCACAAGTGATGTCAGGCTGACTTGCTTATAGTTGCCAGCCTCCTCTCTCCTACCACTTTTGTGAAGTGGAACTACGTCTGCCCTCTTCCAGTCCTCCGGAACCACTCCTGTTTCCAGTGAGCTGTTAAATAGGACTATAAAAGGTGTAGCCAGTACCTCCTTGAGCTCCCTCAATACCCTTGGATGCACCGTCTGGCCCAATTGCTTCGTCCACCTTCAGATTAGCGAATTCCTTCAGGATGGTTTCCTCTAAAAAAGGACTAGTGTCCACCTCCCTCCAAAGCTCCTGTTACTTTTTTGTGGCCCCTCCCCTTCTCCTTCCGCTGTAAACGTGCAACAAAAGTATTGGTCCATCATGTTCTTTACCCCCCCCATCTCAAAAGGGTGTCACAGGGTGTGGGTATACAGAGGACAACAGAGTCAGGATGGCTGGCACAACTTGCTAGCTGTAATGAGTAATGAGCAGTGAATGACCTTGGTACATCCAGCAGACCTGGGTTTGATTCCCACAACCTCCACTTGCATACTGTGTGACTCTGAGCAAGTCACTTAATCTCCCCAGTGCTCCCGGGTCACCCCTGAAAACAGGCACTTGTGCCTAGTGGGCATTACCCAGTTACCAAAGAATAAAATAAATAAACACACTGAAGCTTGCGTGATTTTATTGAGAAAAACAAAAAACACACAAAAAAGTAACAAAATGCAAAATAACCAAAATAAAAATGAAGGAGGTGTCAGAGTGGAAGAGAATGTTTAGGATATACATCTAAATTCAGGGTCATAAGCACAAATTCAAAATATTCATCAGGGCTAAGCTAACGTGGCCTGGTCCTGGAATCAGAGGGTTTTCAATGAGAAAGCTAGGACATCAAATCTAGGTCTTCGCTACAAAAGTACCTCTATTGTACTGAGCACTTCCCCTTGAGAGCAGGGCACGTTGGGTACTTTTATAGCCCACTCCTTGGAACACTGATCCTCTCATTAACATATTACATAGCATCTGAGAATATCAGGTTTCATTTTCAACATACAAGAACACTACATGTTTGGAAGCAAAGATCTTTACACAGGCATGTATACATTTTAAATGCAGGATGCTGAGCTGCAAAGAACAGAACAGTCTTTGAAATTAAGATTAATTAGGGGCAGTGCTCTGCCGAAGGACTGCCTTAACCCCACCTTTAACTTCTCATTTGAGCAGTCTAATTTGCATAGTCCTATAACAAGGGGAAATGAATAGCCGGCAGGCACCTATAGGGACAGCACAAGACCAGCAAGGACCCAAGGGTTCCATGAGGACAGTATTTGAAACTGAGGTAACTGACTGCTCCATTGCATGAAGTTCTACTTTCTTTCATGTAAAGCCCTTTTTTTGCTTTTATATCGCTTTGTGTCCTTCCTTGCACTGTTTCAAGTAGAGGAGTGAGGGAGTTCCAAATGAGAATCAGGCCCTAACAGTTATGCAAAACCCTCAGGAGAGTACATACATGGTTGCACGCAATGGTTATGGAGACAAGAGTAGTGACTGTAACTTGGATAACAAAAGGGAGAATAGTGTAAATGAGGATCCCACAGAGACCATAGATTCTGGGATGTGACAGGTTAATATGGACCATCTGTCTTTTTCTGCCATCGTCGTCTATGTTTCTATGACTGCTACTGAATATAACATACAATATGATTTAAGACTTTTTTTTTACACTTCTTTTACCCATTGTGTTAGAGAGAAAAGGAAGTGCAAAAGAAGAAGGAAACCACTTTGGTTCTCAAAAACAGTAGCAGAAAAGGTCAGAGCCAAAACGCTGGCCTTCAGGAAATATAAGGGAACGCAGCAGGATGAAGATAGGGGTGCATACCAAACTTCCCTAAGGGAAGCAGGGAAGGCAGTAAGGCAGGCAAAGGCCCAAACCAAGGAAACACTAGCACAAACAATAAAAGAAGGTGACAAGACTTTCTATAGATACATTAGTGAAAGGAGAAAGTCCAGAGGGAGTATTGCTAAGATCAAAGGGGATAAGGGGGCGTGTGAGGAGGAGGACCATGTAAAAGCATCTATCCTAAATAGATACTTCTGCTCAGTATTTACTGAAGAGAAGGTAGGGCAGGGCGCACAGATCAGCACCATGGTGTGCACTAGTCTCTTTACAAATGAAAGGGTCCTACAAGAGCTCGATAAGCTCAGGGTGGACAAGGCAATGGAACCTGATGGCATACATCCCAGGGTACTAAAGGAGCTAAGGGTGGAACTAGCAGAGCCATTATCAGAACTGTTTAGTGAGTCTCTGAGCACAGGAGAGGTCCCAGAAGACTGGAGAAGGGCTCATGTGATCCCGCTCCACAAGAGTGAAAGCAGGGAGGAGACAGGGAACTACAGACCAGTCAGTCTTACCTCAGTAGTGGGCAAGATTATGGAGGCACTCCTTAAGGAAAGGATAGTGCAACACCTGGAATCCATAGGAGCACAGGATCCAAGACAGCATGGGTTTGCAAAGGAAGGTCCTGTCAAACTAATCTCATAGATTTCTTTGACTGGGTAACCAGAGTGGTGGACCAAGGGGAGCAGTTGATGTCACTACCTTGACTTCAGCAAAGCTTTCGTACTATTTCCACATGGGATTGATTAATAAGCTGGGTGCAGGCTCCGAGGGGTGCGTCAGAAGTTGGTCAGCTGAGTGGCAAACTGCTGGACAGGCAGAAAACAGAGAGTGGTGGTAAACGGTGTACAGTCAGAAGAGATGTGTCACAAGTGGGGTAAATTTCTCAGGGATTGTTCTGGGGCCAGTCCTCTTCAATATCTTACCAGTGACATTACAGATGGACTGGAGGGCAAGGTTTGTCTGTTTGCAGATGACACCAAGATCTGCAACAGAGTAGATGATCTAGATGAGGTGGGCAGAATGAGAAGAGATCTGGATAAACTAGCAAAATGGTCGGAAGAGTGGCAACTGGGGTTTAACGCAAAGAAGTGCAAGATCATGCACATAGGGAAGAGAAACCCTGAAGCCACCTATAGGCTGGGAAGGGAGTTGCTGGCAGTCACAAAGGAAGAAAGAGATGCATGTTTGGATTGGGGGTCACATCAACACTGGATGTTAGGCTGGCCCAGAGGCGCTGAGGGCTGAGCTGCTGGACTCAGGCGCCGGGGCTCGGCAGGGGAAGGTTTGAGGATTGATCGCCTGAGTTGTGCTTGCCTCCCCAGACTCGGGATGGGTTGGCCCGTCGAGCCAGGGACCCCCAGTGGAGACCGGAGGCATTGCAGCAAGCCAGGGAAGCACATATTAATGTGGCCGACGCTGGCAGGGGTTGCCATGCACCAAATGCGTCAGGACGTGCCCACGCACGGGAAGGGAATTCCACAGAACATGAAAAACCTGGTCCTGGGAGTAGGCGAAGGCAACATCCTCCATGCCCACAACCGGGTCCGACCCGGCCGGCCTTCAGGGTTCCTCCTTCTCTGAGATCCTGCCAGTCTGGGAGAGGGGGATAGATGGACGGAAGGTCAGAGAAGGGGAGATAGGGGAGCTAAACATGTGGCTCAAGGGCTGGTGCCAGGAAAAAGGACACAGATTTGTAGGGAACCTCAACAGTTCTGGGAGCGAAAGTTCTTTAAATTTGATGGACTGCATCTGACTAAGGAGGAGTCAGTGCATTGGGGCAGTAGTTTGATGTCTTTGCAGTAGAAACCAGCAAATGAGGGGTGCAGCACCCTGCCATCACGAATGGAAGAACACCCCTCCCCTCAGCTAGTGGTCAAACAGGGATTCAGTCATGTTTGCAGTTCATTTGCATCACCAGGTAAGGAAAAGGTCCGTCTCCTCACACGACTTACAGGGAAATGCCAAACCTCACCCAACAACTAACACAATCAAATCTGGCCAATGGAAAATCATGTACAAATGCTCACAGCCCGGAAATAAGATCCCAGACCTGCAGGCAATAATGTCAGAGGATAAACTGGACATAGTAGCACTAGTGAGACGTGGTTTACCAGTAACCACACTTGGGAGACTTCAGTACCTGGCTATGTATTGTTCAGAAGAGACCGAGGTGCAAAAAGTGGGGGTGGAGTGGCCCTGTATGTCAATGAAAATATCAAAGCTACAGAAATTCAGAATACACATAAGGAGCCAGAAGAACTGTGGGTCACGCTGGAAACAGGAAATGGGACAGCCATAAGAACTGGCATTGTCTACAGGCCCCCAGACCAAGGGGAGGACATAGACACATTATTGTTAGAAGATATACAAAACATGACAGCTAAAGGGGAGGTTCTGATAATGGGAGACTTCAACATGCCGGATACAGATTGGTCAATACCAGCAGGAACATCTGCCAGAACTAGACACATGGTGGATTCCCTGTAGGGGGAGGGCCTCAAACAACTGGTACAGCAACCCACAAGAGACAGGGCTATCCTAGATCTAGAACTGACTAACAGGAAGGGATCAGATCTCCAGGTAGAAGGTCACCTGGGGCCAGTGACCATCACATGGTATGGTTCAATTTGGCTACTACATCTAAATCATCCCATTCCAAGGCAAAATATGGGACCTCAGAGGAGCTGACTTTGATAAGATGGCCAACAGAGTTAAGCTAGCCCTGGCAAAAAGAAACACAGGTGAGGGAACAGGCAAAGTGGGGCACTAAGGATGCAATACTTGAAGCAACAGCCCATTGTGTTAGACAGAAAAGGAAGTGCAAAAGTAGAAGGAAACCACTTTGGTTCTCAAATACAGTAGCAGAAAAGGTCAGAGCCAAAGGCTGGCCTTCAGGAAATATAAGGAACACAGCAGGATGAAGATAGGAGGCATACCAAACTGCCCTAAGGGAAGCAGGGAAGGCAGTAAGGCAGGCAAAGTCCCAAACTGAGGAAACACTAGCAAGAACAGTAAAAGAAGGTGACAAGACTTTCTATAGATACATTAGTGAAAGGAGGAAAGTCCAGAGAGGGTATTGCTAAGCTCAATGGAGAAAAGGGGACATGTGAGGAGGAGGAGGACCCTGTAAAAGCATCTATCCTAAATAGATACTTTTGCTCAGTATTTACTGAAGAGAAGGTAGGGCAGGGCCCACAGCTCAGCACCATGGACACAGGGGGGGAGGGAGGTGAGCACTACTCCCTTTACAAAAGAAAGGGTCCTACAAGAGCTCGCTAAGCTCAGGGTGGATAAGGCAATGGGACCTGATGGCATACATCCCAGGGTACTTAAGGAGCTAAGGGTGAACTAGCAGAGCCATTAGCAGAACTGTTTAGTGAGTCTCTGAGCACAGGAGAGGTCCCAGAAGACTGGAGAAGGGCTCATGCGATCCCGCCTCCACAAAAGTGGTAGCAGGGAGGAGGCAGGAACTACAGACCAGTCAGTATTACCTCAGTAGTGGGTAAGATTATGGAGGCACCCTAAGGAAAGATAGTGCAACACCTGAACCATAGGGGCACAGGATCCAAGACAGCATGGGTTTACAAAGGAAGGTCCTGTCAAACTAATCTCACAGATTTCTTTGACTGGGTAACCAGAGTGGTGGACCAAGGGGAGCAGTTGATGTCGCCTACCTTGACTTCAGCAAAGCTTTTGACACTGTTCCACATAGAAGATTGATAAATAAGCTGGGTAGGCACAGGGTGGGTCAGAAGTTAGTCAACTGGGTGGCAAACTGGTTGACGGGCAGAAAACAGAGTGTGGTGGTAAATGGTATACAGTCAGAAGAGATGCAAGTCACAAGTGGGTACCAGGGATCAGTCCCAGGCTAGTCCTCTCAATATCTTCATTAGTGACCTTGCAGATGGACTAGAGGGCAAGGCTTGTCTGTTTGCAGATGACACCAAGATCTGCAACAGAGTAGATGATCCAGATGGGGTGGGCAGAATGAGAAGAGATCTGGATAAACTAGCAAAATGGTCAGAAGAGTAGGGGATTTAATGCAAAGAAGTGCAAGATCATGCACATAGGGAAGAGAAACCCTGAAGCCACCTATAGGCTGGGAGGGGAGTTGCTGGCAGTCACAAAGGAAGAAAGAGACTTGGGCATCATCATCACTGATGACCTGAAATCATCCAAGCAGACCTCTAAAGCAGTAGGTAGGCTAGGGGATGTTAGGGTGTATAAGTAGGGTATCATAAGTCGTAAGAGAGGTAATAATCCTCTTTACAAGACACTGGTTAGGCTCCCATCTGGAGTACTGCAGTAGCACTGGAGGCCACACCTCACAAGGACATTAACAAATTGAGGCAGTCCAGAGAAGGGCAACTAAAATGGTGCAGGGACTGCATCAGAAGACATATGAGGACAGATTAACCAAGCTCAATATGTATACCCTTGAGCAAAGGAGGGAGAGAGGTGATATGATCGAGACATTCAAACACCTTAAGGGCATTAACAAGGTGAAAGAGTCTAACGTTTAAATATAAGAAAAACAGCAGGACAAGAGGACACAGCATGAGATTAGAGGGAGGCCAATTAAGGGGGAATGTGAGGAAATACTTTTTCACAGAAAGGGTGGTGGATACATGGAATGGCCTACCTCAGGAAGTGGTGGCTATGAATACAGTGCAGGGCTTCAAACAGGCATGGGATAGGCATAAGGGAGCAATACAGATGAGTATGAATAGATAGACCAATGACAGAGCAAAGGCCGATGGCACATTTATAAGGTAGAAAAAGAAATGGGCAGACTGGATGGGCCTTGTGGTCCTTATCTGCCGTCAACTTCTATGTTTCTATGTGTCTCTGACCTCTTTACCCCCTAAACACCTTTTAGAATTTGTCCCCAACATATTATGCTTGGCACTTTTTTCCTGTCACCTTATTTGCCTACCTTAGTGTCCTTTGGTCCACCTCTCTTAACTTGCCACAATTTTCCTTTCTACCCTTCCCTCCTTTATTTTGCTTCCCCACTCCTATAAATTCTTAACTCTCCTATGCATATCTCATATGAATATTTTAACGTTACAGTCATCACTGTATTATCCTACCCAATTAATCCCTTGAATGTTGCCTGTACTGCTTTTATATTGTGCTGCTTTCTCAAATCTGTCGTTTGGACATTTAATTGTATCAAACCTTACCTATTGTTTTTCTCTTACCTGCATAGTATTCCTATTGTCAAATCATGTATTGTTTAATGATAGTAATGTAATTGTTTACTGATGTGTTTTTTCTGTAACCTCCCGGGTTCGTACCTGAAAATAGTCATTGCTATGGCTAGTGCACCTTACCCGGTCAACAAAAACTAAATAAATAAAATAAATAAATAAACCCTCAGCGCCATCTGGCCGGCCTTATGGTTTAAGACTTTTATTTGCTCACCAGTAGTGTATAAATAGCTGTGAGCTGAAACCTGAAACTTCTAAGTGTGTTACAGTTTGGCCCCAAGGATGATTCTTTGCTGGTTCTCATTGTTGAGAAATGGATACCTTTTAAAATATTTTACAAACAAAACCCCAGTTTTGTGCATCCACAGATTCAGAATTTATCAAAACTAGATTTTTGCAAAACTGACATAAGCATCCTACGCCAGTTCTGTTGGCAAATTACGCGGTTTCTGTAAGGGATTTCACTGTTTTTGTAGCTTTTAGTGGTCACAAAATTGGAGGAATCCAGTGCCCCTTAAAACCCATTTGAGGGTGAGGAGAGTTGCCAGAATGCAGCCTCCTGAGCCAAACCCCCAAGTCTGGGGCCAAAATGTGACGGTTTGACCAAACTGAGGCCAGACCCAGTTTAAAAAAACACCTATAAAGGGGAAAAAATGAAGTCCAGACACATGTGCAGAGCACTGTTTTTCAGAATTAATTCTTTCCACATTTTACAAAAGACACACACAAAAAAAAAGCATAAGTCCGAAAACTGACAAACTGCACATGCACACAGACTTAGTTATTTTCCTTATGGATTTTCAATTGGCCACCATGTGGCCAGTTTTTAATATTCTTAGCCCAGACTTGGGGGCTTGCTTGCATAGACCCCCTTCTCATGACCACCTAGGTGGTGGAACTGAAATCCCCCTGAAATGGGTTTTTGGGTTACACCTGAAAACTCATTTTAGTGGGGATTTGACTTTACCACTTTTTTTTAAAACTTATTTTTATTATGCTATGCAATAATCATTATATACATGAGTTCTGATGCCAGACATCAATATACATCTGTAGAATGCCTCAAAGTATACAGGTACTGGTAGTCTAAGCATTGTGGTAATCGGATATGGGGGTAGTCCATTAATGATTACAGTCCCTAAATGTCCAGGATAGCTACATCCTGCAAGTATGTGGCAGTCCAAACCAATAAGAAATATCCCAAAAATTAGTAAACCTCAACATCCAGTGTTTTTTTTTTTTTTCAATTCTATTTCACTCCTGGGGGCCCCCTCTCTCGGGCATCCACCCCGATCCTACCCTACCTGAAGTCCCCACAACTGAACCTCTCTCTCTCCTCCACCCCGCCTACAACTGGCACCCCCTGGCTTGACCCCTCTGGGGTGGGGCTGCCCCTCCTACCTTGGGCACACTTACAAACTTAGCCTCCAGCTGCAGACGTTTTCATCATGACGGAGGAACCTTGAAGGCCGGACGGGTTGGACCCGGCTGTGGGCATGAAGGATGTTGCCTTCGCCTACTCCCAGGACCGGGTTTTTCATGTTCTATGGAATCCCCTAACCCGTGCGTGGGCACGTCCTGACGCATTTGGTGCATGGCAACCCCTGCCAGCGTCGGCCACGCTAATATGTGCTTCCCTGGTTTGCTGCAGTGCCTCCGGTATCCACTGGGGGTCCCTGGCTCGCCAGGCCAACCCATCCCGAGCCCGGGGAGGCGAGCACCACTCGGGCGATCAATCCTCAAACCTTCCCCTGCCGACCCCCGGCACCTGAGTCCATTCCTGAACCTGGGTCGCCTGCGTGAGGTGTAGCGTCCAGCACCTCAGCCCTCAGCGCCACTGGGCTGGCCTAACATCCAGTGTTGATGTGACCCCCAATCCAAACATGCATTTTAATTTTCAAAGAGGAAGCATCATTTTACCTCTTCCCAGATCAGAGAACAAACTGCAATTCCCCCCAGACAGGTTTAGTGACCTGGACAGCTGCAAATACAGTAACGTTGAGTAACAAGCAGGAAAAGATTGGCTTTACTTATATAGATTGTAACTTTATAAGAAAAGATTTTTAAACTTGCCAAACAGAGCAAACACTATTGTACTAAACAACACAGAAAAATCCTCGAGACCCACATCATTGCAGTTCATGTCGGCTCTATGATGCCGGTTCGACAAATTATTTGTCGACCGACATTACAGTGACGGATTTATGTCAACCACAATTTGCGGTTGACATAAATCCATCTGGAGGAACAGTTGCTGTTCATCAGGGGGCTTTGCCCCCGAACCCCCCATGCAGGGGGCTCTACCTCCAGCACCCCCTGAACTTAGGGATTATCAACTCTGAGTCGGAGTTGATTCCAGGAGGGGGTGCAGGACCAGAGAAAGAGTGCTGGGGGTCCTAGGCAGACTTTTACAATTAACTGTTGATGTTGTCAGCATCGATGTGTTCGCTGTAAAAGTTTCGCTGTGCGGAGAGTATACCATTCAGGTCTTATCGTTCTCAGAATCCACAGATGCAGCCATTTGTGCCACCACAAATTCCTTTGTGATTATCTCAGCCCTTTTCCCTGCTTCACCAGGCTCAGTATAGTGGCACGTGTGTCCCCCACAGAATCTACACAGGCAGGTGGTAATGAGGAGCGAATGCACTACTCCTAAACTGTGTAGCTTGACTCAGACCCCGTCAAACTTCTTCCTCCAGGCTCTGGTAGCGTAGGCCAGGTCGGGGAACATATGCAGTGTGGCACCATTGAAATTAAGATGATCCATGGCTCTGGATGCTTTCAAGATGGCATCGCGGGTTCCCACACCAGCAGACAGCAGTCACCAACAGAATAGTCCTGGGGAGATTGTTATGACCAGCAGCTGATCATGGAGAAATGCGGTAAGCTCTGAAAAATTAAGTAGCACACCTCAGGCTTAATTTCAAAGCCCCCTGTAACCATTGCTGCAAGAAATTCAAAAGGTCACATACCTCAGATTCTTCAGGAAACCCAGTGATACACACATGGGAGGCTCTACTGGCATTCTTCAAAGCCTCCAGTCTGTATTTCAACTGTGAGTTCTCTGACACTATTTTGTTGGTGGCAGTAAGAGCCTGTAAAGCTTGTGATTCTGTGGCAGCCGCCATTTTCGTAGCCACCTCTATTTTCATGTCCTGCTCTCCTATGCAATTCAGGATAGTCTCTACTTTAAGGTCACTTGCTTGCATGGAAAGTTGTAGAGGCTTCCAAGGAAGGCCTCCTCTAGCAGGAATTGCTTCTGCTCCTGTGGCCTGGGGTTCTGTCATCAGTTGAGGTTTGGAGCCACTTGGTCCTCCCTTCTGCGATCGGCCCATGTTGCAGTCCAGTATCAAACTGTGCAGCCTGACGTACAGAATCCAATTTTGGCACTTTTACTGCTGTCCAGCCACTAAAATGATTATATTTATTACAATTACAGCCTCTGATTTGAGAGTTGCCTGAAGATGTGTCTTTACAGCAGGCGTGCTCCACAGCACCCCCGACTTTACCACTTATGTGGTCGTGTTATGTTATCTGTTATGTTGTATGTTATCACTTATGTTATTTGCCGACACTGTCTATGTATCTATGTGAACAGAGGGCCCAGCTAATTAATCCCCCAAGTTAGGGCGGAAAAAGTTAAAAATTAGCAAGGCTCCAGGGATGTGTTACCCTAATTTTTCATTTTTCTACTTTGTACGCTTTGCACTTTAACCCTATTAGATGCCGTCGCAGTGGCAGTAAAAATGTCAAGATAAAAAAAGATAGCCAGTGACATCAGTAACAGCATATTAAAATATACTGTATATCTTGGTATTAATGTTGTCAAAATGGATATTATTAAGGTGTCCCAACAAAACCACGAAAGCAAAATGGTGTGGTCAAAAACAGTGCCATCATAACAGCGTGTGTGGTTTTGGAGTTAGTTTATCTAATCTAGCACGGTTTGGCACCACACCATTTTTCTATTGACCGCATGACGCCCTTTTTTGTGTGCATCGTTTTGCTTTCGCTCTTTTTACATGGAACCTATTTTTAAGGTTACCGTCTTCACAGTGGAATACTGAACCAATAAGAGAGTGGCTTTCACAATGCTGATGACATCACAATGCCTAGTACAGCACTGAAGCCAGTTGTTAAAATCAAAGAAAAACAGCAAAATCTTCAAACTCCAGAAGCCCGATTCACAAAGCTTTGCCCAGACACAAACCCAGTTCATGCTGTGCAAACTAGGTTTTGCCCCAAATGGTATTCACAAAAACCCAGTTTGCATCTGCAAACTGGGTTTGCACCAGGGCAGAGTTTTGAGGGGACTGCAAAGCAAATTAGGGGAAGGAGACCCACATATGGGCGCAGTCCCATTCACTAAGGATTTTCTCCATGCAAGAGACTTTTGCAGGGTACCCTTGTGTGGAGAAAATACCATTGACCGAGACCTACCAGTATTCCATGCAACCCTAGTGGCTGCTGAAGGTACTGCTGATTACCGCCCTGTAATAAAAAAAAGTGACCATGTCATTGGTGCTACAATGGTCCCTCCCCGGCCCCAAGAGCCAGCCCTGTCCTGGTAATAAAAAAACAAACTGTTTCCATGGTGGTATAGTGGTCCCTCCCGTCCCTGAGAGTCATTTGCCATCCCTAGAATAAAAAAGGTGACTGTTGCAGTGGCGGTACAGTGGTCCCTCCCCATCCCCCAGAACCAATCACTGTCCCTATAGTTAAAAAAAAAGTACATCATTCCCTGGTGGTAGTGGTTCCTGCCCCCCCCCCGATCAACAATCACCATCCCTATAGCAGAACGAAACCATAAAGTAAGCCCCATTGGTAGTGTGCCCCCAATCACCGGACCAATAGAAAAGATCGAGATTCCTGGTGGTCTAGTGGTCTCTCTCCACCCGATCACCAACCCAATGGTGTCCAGTGTAACCCCCACACACACACATCATGATCCCCTGTAAATGAAAGTAACATTTTCCTGGTTTCTAGTGGACCCCCTACCATCCCTGATCCCCTGTTCAGTAAAATAAATGTGCCCCTGGTGTCTAGTGGCCCCCACCCTAGCATGTAAAGCCCCCGCTCTCCCCAACCTGACCTGGTGACTGGCACAGCCCTCCTCTCACCACAGTGCTGGCTGTTGACTGGACTGTCACTGAGCGTACAGTATACACTGCACGCTCAGTAGTTGATTGGCCAATGGGTCATTTTTTTTTTAAACTATAGTGATGGTGATCAGTTCTGGGGGATGGGGAGATACCACTATACCACCACTGCAACAGTCACTTTTTTATTCTAGGGAAGGTGATCGGCTCTCAGGGACGAGAAGGGACCACTATGCCACCAATTAAATTATCACTTTTTTTAATACAGGGACGGCAGTCGGCTCTTGGGGATGGGGAGGGATCACTATACCAACAAGAAGATTTTTCATTAATAAGAGGATGGTGATTGGTGATCAGGGGCGGGGAGGGACCACTAGACCACCAGGAAGATTTATTTTGTCTGCATACGGGAACAGCAGTCTGCATGGGGGGGGCGCAAAACTCCCTCACAGCCCATGGGCCCATAATGGGCATGCAAGTGGGCAGCTGGCACCTTGCATGCCCAATCGGTTCATTTGCATGGCTGCTTTTGTGGATATCAAATAGCTCACTGGTGCTATTCATTGCAGTGCCATTTACAGGAATGCAGGTTGGGGCAGCGCTTGTGGGGTTAGAGGTATCGGTAATGGGGGTTACCGCTGACTCTACCTAGACCTATTCTCAGTCGGATAGCACCCTATGCTATCTGTCTGTGGACAGCATCTTTTACCACCTGGTCAACTGCAACGAGCAATGCAATGCTTTTGTTTTTATGCTGCAATTTTTTGTGAATCCTGCCTCAGATTTAAAAGCTAAAATTTTAAACTACTGTTGTACAGTATCTATCATATATGTAATAGTCCAGCTCAAAATGGACAATTTATCATCACTTGTGAATCTGCATGACTTTCGTAACTCACTGGTGGCTTTGCCACTATGGTCCAGCCCCCTCACACTTGAAGACAGATTGCATATTTTGAGTCAGCCTATTATCTATCCCATATTATAACTCACTGGTAGCTTTGCGGTGAAATCACTTAAACGTAAATATTACACCAATCTGCAAAATGAGTCTCTTAGTAACCCCCGTAGCTTCTGGGCCTCCATTAACACCCTCCTAAACCCAAAGTCGAACAAACTAATAACCGAGCTTACCTCCCCCTCTGGTCCCACTACCGATCCAAGTGTTATTGCTGATTCCTTCAACAAAATGTTCACAGGCCTTACCTCCTACAACAGCAAAATCCCTCCTCAGTCTCCCTCTGTCCAGGAAAAAACAGACGTCCTGTCCTCATCCATCTAGCCCTGTTTTCCACTTAAGAGCCATCAACCACAGGGTCACTGCCAAACTCCTAAGGATGCTACCCACCAGAGGTGGCCCACACAGTGACGGCGTGCATCCCACCTTTTTGAAAATCCTCTCCCCAGCCCTCGTAAGGCCACTGACCCACATATTTAATCTTGCCTTCTCATCTTCCACCATGCCTGACTCATGGAAACATGCACATGTGGTGCCTATTTACAAATCTGGTGATCTGACTGCCCCAGAAAACTACCGTCCCATCTCCCTCCTCCCGCATCTAAGCAAACTATTAGAAAAAGTCATTAACCACCAACTATCCGAATATCTAGACAATTACAGCCTCCTGACCCCACTGCAACACAGTTTCCGCAAACAACACAGCACCTCCTCGGCCTTGGCCCTTTTTTCCAACCATGTCCTTATGAACATGGGCATGGCCACAGGTGCAGTGTTTGTGGACCTATCTAAAGCCTTCGACCTTGTGGACCACCACCTTCTAAATTCCTCCGTGCTAAACCTAGGTTGCTCCGCAGATGCTACTGCTTGGTTCAGCAGCTACCTCACAAACAGATCCCAGTCTGTTATGATAGGCAAAGCTATTTCTGCCACATTACCCGTCCACACTGTCGTACCCCAGGGCTCCATACTGGGGCCTCTGTTATTCTCACTTTTCATAAATGATCTTCCTGCAGAGAGCATAAACTGTAATGCACTCCTCTATGCTGATGACCTCATCATCTACCATAGTGCCTGGTCCCTCGAACATATATCCTCCACTGTCACCACTAACTATGGAGCAGCTCAGAATTGGTTCCTCTCCGAAAAACTCCAGGTAAATGAGAAAAAAATGAAGGCCATGCTCTTTGGGTCCAAGCCGTGCCTTACAAAGGCTGCCAAAACAAACACCGTATTACACATACCAACCCCTGCAGGCCCTCCTCTTGACATAGTATCCTCCTTCAAATACCTAGGAGTGGCTCTTGATCCCTCCCTTATCTACAATGACCACATTGATTACATTATAAAGAGGATCCACCAGAAGTTGGGGGCAGCCTACCGTGTAAACCACCTCCTGACCCCCGAGGCTCATCTTGCAATTGCCCAGGGAAATCTCCTTCCATCTCTCGATTATTGCTTTCCTGTTTCTCCTCCACATCCGCCTCACTTCTCTCTCATCTAAGTATCACATATAACTCTATCTGTCACTTTCTTCTTCAGGTCCCTTCCTCCACTCATCACTGCTCTCTATATCAGTCCTTAGGCTGGCTCTCTTTGCATGGCTGCTATGAATATGCAATGGGCAGTCTAGTCGACACCTCTCTCAGGAACTCACAGAAGTCCCCTTTCTCCCCAGTTCTCACCGCCCAGGTGGTAACTTGCTCTTTCAGGGTCTCTTTCATTCCCCCCCCAGTAGTACCCCATGTATCTATCGGCATGGAGAGCAAGGCTTTCTCTGTCTCTACCCCCTCTCTCTGGAACAGACTACCACCTACCACCAGAACGTCACCCTCCCATCAGTCCTTCAAATTGAAACTAAGAGACTGGCTCAAGTCCCAGGCCATCTGTACATGCTCCCTAGGTAACACCCTAGCCAGAAACCCACCTTAGAGACAAAACTGTATCTCATGCCTTACTTCCCATGCACCGACTACTAGATAAACTACTTGGCACTTTTTGGTTTTCTTTGTGTAAATGTTAATTGTTGAAATGTATTTCCACCACGCACTGTTGCACACCCTGTCTATATGATGTCTTTGACTTGTTTTATGTGTAAATTACCGAGTTATTTGTAACTGTTGAATTTGTTATGTAACCTGTTCTTTTCTCTCTTAAATGTGCTGTGTATTTATCACTGTTCTGGATTTCAATTGTACTCAATGGCCGGGATATTCAAAGGGGTTGCGCCTGGTGCAACAGAATTGCGCCAGCTCAACTCCACATTGCGCCCTGGCGGGATATTGAGAAGGCTGCCTGGTGCAGTGCAAATCCCAATGCACTGGCACACAATGTAATTGTATGCGGCACAGATGCAGGGGGGGCGTGCCCATGCATATGTGGCACATCCCGATATTCAGCCCGGGATGTGCGGCACATGTGCCAGCGCACCCCTGCATTGTGCCGCATAGAGGGGCTCAAAGTTGAGCCCGTGAAACAGTGTAACAACTCCCGGCCACCCATAGGCGGGCTGCTGTATTGCAAGATGCAACACAGCAGCCGCCAGCTGTGGGTGGCCGCCACCCACCCAGAACACCATCATGAAGCACCCACATAACCCTGGTAGTCTAGATGGTACCCTCCTCCCCGATCGGGCGGTAAACGTTGATTTAGTGGAAGCCCTGGTAGTCTAGTGGTACCTATCCTGGCCCATTGCCGCGATTGCTCCGTAAAACACTTCCCTGGTGATCCAGTGGCGCCCTCCACCCCTCCAACCACAGAACCCCATGCTCACCCCACCCCCCATCGGCGGGGCTGCAACCTGCTCAGCATACTGCCCGTCCCGCTGAATGACAGGGTAATGGCATCATGTACTAGACAGACCCAAATATGTGAATGACTTCATTCACATATATGGGACTGTCTAGGCATGTATCTCCTGCAAGCCCATTGGTCCATATTGTACCTGTCATCTCCAGGCGTACATGGTATGCGGTGGGGCCAGGCCGCCTGCCGAAGGATGGGGGGAGCGGTGGGCATGGAGTCCTGTGTGGGTTGGAGGGTTGGGGCGCCACTGGATCACCAGGGAAGTGTTTTACGGAGCAATCACTGCAACGGGCGGGGGTACCACTTAGACTACCAAGGCTTGAATAAATCAACCTTCACCGCCAATCAGGGACACGGGGGTACCACTAGACTACCAGGGCTTAAATAAATCAACGTTTACCGCCGATCAGGGTCATGGAAGGGAAGTCCACTAGACTACCAAGGAATTGTATTACTGCAGTTTTACCACAATCGCGGCTATGGAGGCGGGGGATGCCCCGGGATCCCCACTGTGCACAGGTCATTCTGTGCAAGGCGCCAGGTGCACTTCGCCGGGCTGCCCGGCGCAAGGCATGCAAATGAGACCATAATGACATGCAAATGGCCCCATTTGTGCCTTGCATAAGTTATGGCCTCAATTGCATGCCCTCTGCTGAATATTGCGGGTGATGCGCCCAGCGCAACTGCGTTTGCACTGGCACATCCCCATGCTCCCTATCTGTGGCTTGCGCTGGCGCAGTGCCACTGCACCATGCACAGTATGTGCGCCGACCTTGCCACATTCAACAGTGCTGTGCCATGGCGCATCACCGTTGAATATCGCCTGGTCCCAGCACAGCTCAGTTGCGCTTCGCCATCTGAATATAGAGGCCAATGTATTATGTGCACCCACTGTATTGTAAATTGTGCCTATTGTCTTGACTCTGTATTATTTTGCCACTGTATGGCCCAGGTCGCAACTGAAATGGTCCTTTGGATCAGTTTGCCTACCCGCTTCCCAAAAACATAAATAAACAAATAAATAATTATTATTGCAAAAATACATTAATTCTGGGAAAAGTTCAACTTTCACTACACTTGTGCATCCCAAAAAGCAACTTGAAATACTATTTTCAAGAAAGAAATTAAAACTGGACACCCAAAAAAAAGCATCTTAAAATATACTATTTTTAGGTAAAAAATAACTGTGCTGCGGCAAAATGCGGACTAAATCCAGGACCATTTTTAGTGACTACCTGGCTGGGCAAGTCGGAAAGCAATGATGTTCTCCAGTTATGTTGTATGATGCTATTATTTATTGCAATACATGTGTTTCCATCAGAGTGTACATATTTTATTTTCCGGACAAATCAAAATTAAACTAGATCAGAATTCGAGCAGAATGCCAGGGCTATATACCAGTGTCTAGTTCCCACTTTCAGCACTTCCATGGCAGTCGCGTGTCTATCTCACACAGGAAGCGGATATCACGTGACCCGTGAAATCGCCCCATTTGCGAGGTACCGGAACACATCGCGGGGTGGTCATGGCTGCGAGGAGGGCATTGCACTTCGTCTTTAAAGTGGGAGACCGGAGCCGAACTGCAGTATTCTACAGGGAGGTGCTGGGAATGAAAGTATGTCTGCTTGCCTTGTTCCCTCCGATTACTGTATGTGAGTGAGATGAGCGTTGGCAGCCGGTCAACAGCCATGTCTGTGTGTGTCCACAGCTAGTCTGGATGATGCTGCTGGGTTGTGTAACTAAATGCATTGTTGTGCTCCTTTTTGTGTGCAGGAAATGCCAAAAACTAGCATGCAACAGCTGAGTAGGAGCTGCAATACTATCATGTGTACAAGTATTTCCTTCTTTCAAAATTGAAGGTTGATCGCATCCCTAATACAAGTTGCATATACAATACGTGGTCATGTGGTTGTTCTGAACATACCTCTCAAGTGTCCCTGATTTTGCCTCAAAATTTTACTCTGTCCCTCCTAAAATTTGTGTTTTTATGGCTAAACAATGGGGACTGTAAGCACAAAACAATGTCAAGCATTAAAGTTACAGACTTGTTCTTCTTTAGAAAATGCATTTTGCCCCAAGCCCCATATTCTACCAGCTTTCTGGGTGGATATCTCTAATTTTGAAGATGTGTCCCTGATTTTGATCATTTGTCCCTGATTTTTTTAAGCCTTGTCCCTGATTTATGAGGCAGGAGGTTGAGAGGTATGGTTCTGAATTACAAAGCTGTTGTCTCCCCTTCTGCTGCATTATCCAGTTATTTTTTATACAAACTGCATCCTGTTGCCTGCATAATTTTTTTTTTATTTATTTATGTAAGGACCCCACCCCTGCCTTTTTACTAAAACGACAGGTGGCATGCTGTTGGCGTTGGCAGCAATACCTGGCGGGAGACCTGGGTTCGGGGAGGATGAGGTTACCTGGCACAAGGGACCTAGGTTTGGCTACTCTGCACAGGGGCACCCAAGTAAATCCAACTACAGGAAGCAATAACTGTAATGTCCAGAATCAGAATTGGAATTTTTCAGTGTGGCTTTATTTATTAACTAACTGAACATAAACAAAGCATTGCATGGTCCCCCAAAGGGCTACGTTCACTGTATGTGCAGATTAGTGGTTAACCAAGCAGTCCATTTGAAGAATGAACACATTACTACTGTTGTGTGGCTTTGGACCCACCAGGCACTCAGCCCGGACTTGGCATGCGCTTTGGATACATAGCCCGACTGGCCCAGCTCCCCTGCCGGCCACTTGACTGACGGTCCACTTGAAGAATGAACCCAAACTTTACTTGGAAAGCCATCCCATCAAACAAGGAGACTCCCAAACTGTGGCTCCCCACACCACTTAGAGTCTGTGACTCCTAGAGAGATTTGTTTTCTTACTTTCAATCGAACTCCCATCAAACAAGGAGGCTCCCATCCAACATGGAGTAATTTTCCCATCCTGTGGCTCCCCACACCACTTAGAGTCTGCGATTCCTAGAGAGATTTTCAAGTTGCGACCCACGTCTGGGTACCCACCCCATCACTGGCCAACTGCATGAGGCAAGTAGCAAAACACAGAAGAAATCCGTAGAGGTGGACCTGGTTACTAAAGATGGGGGGTTTTCCCACCTCCAGCTCCCACAGCCCATACCCGGCCATTTCTCTGGATACACACAGAAAACTTTAGAACTTTAAAATGTAGATTGAATGGTGGATGACCTGAAGCACCCCCTCTACAGCATTACTTGAAATCCAATAAAACTTTAGACTGTTTGACTGCTCCATTTGTTCGTCCTAGAAACACAGTCCTCCCAAATAGCAGTCCCCATTACTTGAAATCCATTTAAAACTTTAGACTGTTTGACTGCTCCATTTGTTTGTCCTAGTAAACATAGTCCTCCCAAATAGCAGTCCACATTAATTTCCCAACTGAAGAAAACAATTTGTTTGCCCCTTCAAATGGAGCCAAACACTCACCCATTCGTTGCAGGTGCCCCACAGGCAAAGTACTATAACCTTTGCTGTTATACAAGAACAGACTAAATAAAACCAGACAGCTTCCTTCCATGGTGGGAGAAGGGGATTGCCCCTGGAACCCACAGAGAACTCCGGAAGGGGGGCACTGAGACCGGGGAGCGGTCTCCACCACTTTAAAAAAAAAAAAAAAAAAAAGGTAAACACAGGAACACTTCCTTCTTCTTTGAAACAAACTGAAGACTGACTGACTTCTTTCCTGTTTGCTTTAGGACAAACTGAAGAATGACTTTGAAATTTCCCAAAGTTCTAAACTCACTCCCTGAGCTGTAGATTCCAATGTGGCTCGTGCAGCTGCGACAGTTCTATGGTGATGTCATCTCTCAAGTCTCAGCTGTGACTGAGGACAGAGTGAGACAGTGTGAAACCCATTTAACTGGAGTTACACAAGCTGCCTTCCCTGCCTACCACTAGGTCTTACTGGGATTCTAGTAACCCCGGGTAACAAAGGAGTTACATTTACAATTTTTGGCCTGGAAATTAAAGGCACACTGAGTCGAAACTTCTCATGTGGGACCAAAGAGAGAATCACTGGAGAGTAAGTGATTTTTCTCAGGGTCTCACAGTATTGGAGCTGACTGTTATGGCATTCAAACCCAGGTATCCGAAGATCAAAAGCTGATGCTATAATCACTATATTATTTATTTATTTAGTCAATTCTTTTCCCCTCCGGTCGCGGCCCCGAGGTCCTCTGTTGGGCATCCTAGCCTTGTCCTACCCGCCTGAGGATCCATGAGCCAAGCCTCCTCTCTCCCTCCTCTCCGATGGCAGCACCCCTGGCTAACCCTATTCGAAGTGAGTTCCCCATCCTACCTGGGTGCACTTTCAAGTTAGACTCTGTCACCGGATGTGTGGATCCTGGAAATCGAAGGCCGCCCGTGGAGAGCCCAGCGTTAGGCATGGTGGATAGGTGCCGTCGCCTGATCCTCGGCGCCGTTTTTTTTCTTGTTCTAGTTTCGTCCCCAGGCCGTGGGATGTGCAATGCCGCCCAGCCGCGTGGTGCTCCACCCGTCAGAGAAGCAGCTGCTTAGCGTTGCCTTGGTGCACCGTGCAATGCGTGTAGTGCCGCCCGGTCCCACGGGGCCGGCTGTTGCACAGGCTATGCCTGGATCCCTCCGCCCGAGAGAGGAGAGCAGTCCATCGGACGCCAATCTCTCCCCTCCCCGCCAACTTCGATGGCCCAGGCCTGGTCCGAACCTGGGCCACCGGTGTGGCGCGAGGTGTGGCGTCCAGTGCCTCAACCCTTAGCATCACCGGGCCGGTCTATAATCACTATATTATTGAACTGTATTGTACACACTCACAAGATGCGGCTGGAAATTGAAAGTTTCCTAGCCTTCTGTTACCTGACAACAACATAAAAATTATTATAAAAAGGGCCTGAGAAGTGGAGCTTTCTGATTGGCTGTAAGTGTTCTCTTAGCCTTATGTTACTTGGCTACACCTCGTGCCACAGTATGCCCCAGAGGGTTCAAGTTTATTATTACAGGAATTACTCCATTGAGCAAGCTCATTCACAAAGAGGTCCTGGAGATTTCAAACAATACAATGACGTACATAATCTTATACAAAACAGATTTGAATAGCACAAATAAACAGCAATGGCAATGATACGGTAAAACTTGGATTGTTGCAAATAACTGGTACATTGCATACAAGTGATTGACAGACCATTAACATAACCCTAGATCATGCTTAATTGCAATGAGGTATTAGATGGCAACATCAAAGTACAGGGGATTAGCCAATAACTATACTTCTCATGCCTATTACTGGAGCGCTGGCATGACACATACAAGTGCACTGTATTTTTCCATTTTAATTTTCTTTTATCATGGGGGGGGTGCAGTTGCCAAGCCTTCTGATCTCTTACTCCTGTACAGACTATAGTCACTGCACCATTTTTTTTAATGCCATTTCAGCACCATGGCCTCTCAGTGGGATAAAGTGTATAGGTTTTGGGTGGCGTGATGTCAGAGGCCCTATTGTCGAAAGGGGTTGCCTCCTCTTCGGTGCCTGCGGCAGAAATCTGTGAATGAGAACCTGAGAGTTGGTGGTGTCTTCCTGCATGCAGCCTGCTATAATGATGAACCAAAACCAAATATACCACCATGCACTCCAGAGCCAGGAGGAGAAGTCGCCCTCAGGCAATTAAGGCTTGATCCCCCTGATGAAGCCTTAGTTGGCGAAGCGCTAGGGACCTTGCACGTAACTGCCGTGCCTCTCTTTTTGTGTCAACAATTGGTAAATAAACCAGCAACTTTGCATTTATTTAAACAAATTGGGCTCTGTGGCTATTTTTTGACCACTGGCTATTTTTTTGACCACCTTCACTGGGGGGCGATTTGTCCTCCTGGCTTTTGAGTGTGTTGTGGTTTGATTGTTTGTTTTTGGTTACTGCTGATTAGGGCGTGCAGCCCTCACCTGCACCCCTCCCCAGCTCTGCAGCACGGTGCTTTTGTTTTGTGCTATAATGAGGAACCCTGTCCATCTTTTGATTTCTGAACTGCCCTCATTCACAGCATGCTGCGTGTGGGGGAAATGGATATGATGTTACTCAGAATGCAGAAGTCTGCCCTTTAGCCCACCTCAGGAAGCAGTGATATAGCAGGGCAGGTCCCCCCGTTTCCTCTCCCCCTTAAGTTTGAGGCTCTGAGCCTCCAAGTTGGGGGGGGGGGATGGATTCAGGCAATTAAAAAACAGCATCTCCATCTGTAACAGAAGCTGGTACAGCATATTATATATATATATATATATATTAATTTTTTTTTTTGTTATATGCAGCTCTTCAAGCCCCGCCACTCCTGTCATGTGCTTGCTTCTAGCCGCATGTAACCCCGATCCCCGCCTGACCCAGACCTTTTCCTCCCGGTAGGGATGGCAGCCAGAACCATTCAGACTAAAGGGTAGAGAGTGGAGACCCAGCATTCCATGTACCACTGCTTTGGTGGGTTGACTTCCACGGTATCATCTGTCTGAACTCCAGCCATTTTCCCTTATTCATCTCAGTCTTTGCTCCCTATGGAGGGTGGTCTGTAGTGGAGTCCCTTCTAGCTGACCAGATGTGGACTGGGACCATGCCCACCTACATGAAGCCAGTCGGCAGAGCCCCCTCTATAGGTCACACCACAATGATAGAGGTTATTGTAGCGTGATGCATCTGGCCCTCCAGTCCCAGGTCAGCAAGGGCCAGTGAGCGGCGGCTCTGTTAAAGCACAACCCCATCGGACGGTATTCTTCAAAGCGATATGTGTAACCCCCCCACCGACCGACTTGTTTAAGTCTAACTAGTAAGCACACCTCCCATACTTTTTCTGTCTAGGGGAAAAGAAAGGTTTGGGGGTACAAAGCAAATGAACAGAGAAACACAAAGTGTGTACAAGACATAAACAGACCTTTACCAAAAACCCAGGTCCTGAGAAGAGAACTTTTGCTAAGGGCTATGCTAGGTCTGTACTTCTGGATAGAGGTACCTAGTAAATCCACACAGGAAGCATTAACTAGATTGTCCATACCAGGTTGGGATTCTAGAGCGTGGCTTAATTTCAGAAAACCCAGTTGGTACACAAAAGCAAAGATGGACCCCCAAGGGTTTACACTTCATGGAACAAGGCAATGCAGGCACAACATCTGTAGAAAACAAACTCAAACTTCCCATATAGCATAGGATTGAGCATCTGGTAATGTGGCACACTGACCACGATGAAACAAACAGTTTTTTCTTCTAATGGCAGTAGACCATGACTTAGAACAGTTCTCATATGGCACAGGATTTAAAGTCAAAAAAATGTGGCACGGTGCCACAGCGGAGCACACTGTCGCTCAAGACTAGAACAACCCACACTAGGGGTAAACTTTATCTTCAGGCATTGGCCAGATGACCTGAAAAATAGGCACCCTTACAGAACCCGAAGTGCTGAACTGGTCACTCCAGATGGGGGGGGTTGCCCACCTTTTGTTTCCTCGTCCATACCCAGCCATTCTTTCAGAGTTACACCTCAACAGATAATGAACAGTAGAAACTGTGCTTTCTTCAAATATTTAGCACATTTTAGCATCAGAAACACCACAAGGGGTGTAAAATTAAAGTTCTGTACAAAATGCAAAATCACACCTGGGACTCCACTATTGTCAGCTAACTTTAGGAAAACTTCTTGAGAAAAGTCTCACAGAACTGGGTAAATGGGTCCCATTTTCAGAGCAACACCCCACTGAAAACAGGCAGGTACATTTCTCCTGGGAACTCACAGTTCATACACAAAGGCAGCTTCAAAATGTTCTGAAACAAATCAGAGGATTGCCCCTCGAATCCCTTGGCAGTCCTCCTCGTCCTACTGGGGATGAAGACATCAGGAACTCCTGAAGACGGTTTCTACCACTTCAACAAGACAGATAAAAAGGTTCTCAGACTAGCGTGAGGAAAAAGCAGGCCCTACACTCCTCCACTGCTCACTCTCTGAGCTGCTGTATGGCACTCCACTACAGACTAACTGAAAATTCTAACCTCCCCCCACTCACAGCAGGCTGTGTGGCTTATGATACTGCGAGAGTTCTAAATGACATCACCTCTGTGCACTAAACTGAAACCAGGTAAACCGAGAGGCAGTAGGTGAAAATCTATTTAACTAGATATTCACCAGCTGCCTTTGCTACCTAACACTAACCCTGATGGGATTCTAGTAACCCCAGGGAACCGGGGGGTTACATATGCATCACACAACAGTATTCTGCGTTACTGCAGTACCAGCTACTCTTCTTACAGTGTGCAACATACTACTAGGTGCCTACTTCCCTGGGCCACCTGGTGCAGTCATGTAGCCACAAGAAGTACCCTCTCTACACAAGGTAGGGAGCTTCCGAAGCAGGTACTCATTTTACCCTGCACCACTTTGTGTGGTGACTTAGGCTTGAACTTGGGTCCCCAGCGTGGTAAACCGACACACTTACCCTTCATCTATTTATTTAGTTTTTGGTTACCAGGTAAGTAGACTAGCCAACAGAGTCCCCAGTTTTAGGAACGCCTCAACTAGTTATGATTCCTAGTATACATAGAAAGCCCCAGGAGCTTAGTAACAAGTTCAGGTAACTGAACGATAGTAGTCCCTAAGGAGGAATGTCCTTAACATTGTCCCCTCCCTCCTCTCACCACCCCCACTGTCTGTCTGATCTTCTGGAGCTTTCCTTGAACTTCCGTCTTGCACCATGCCTGTGCACACCTGATGTCTGCTGTAACTGCCTTGTGCACTTTCTTTGGGATACTGTATGTGTGAAGACTGTGTATATAAAACCAAATTTCTCTTCTTTCATTGTTGTTTGTTAACTTCATGCAGGTTCTGAGACATGAAGAATTTGAAGAAGGTTGCAAAGCTTCTTGTAACGGGTAAAATATACTTTAACTTCTAGTCGAATGTTAACCGTCAGGACTTTTGGGCACTCCATGACCTAGAGGTGACCACTTGCAGGGCTAGTTAAAGGAAAGGTTTACAGGCATGGCCAGATTAATAGATGTGGGGGCCCTACTCCAAGTCATTTCTTGTGGCCCGGGGGGCCCCTAAATGCCAACATTCCACTCTTCTGCAGTAACGACCAGGGTACTCAAGCAGGATGTGGTTTATGCTATGTGTTATGCCACATGACTTGACAGGTCACATGCCCTTGATTATAAACAACACAATTCAGAATGACCAATTACTGCACAAAGAAACATTTTATCAGTACAATATTAACATTTTGTAAATTTTCACTTTTTAGTTACCTTTAACTCATCTTGTTTTTCCCTTGCCACTACTGTACTTTGTAACTATTTTTGTTATTATTAATTATGGATCCTCTTTTCTTCCTCTGTTTTTTCCCTCCCCTGAGACACATCTGGACATCAGACTTCAATTAGTGTGCCCTGCCTGCCCAGATATCAAATTCAAATTCCACATAAATAAATTAATAAAAATGGGGGTTGTAGTTGCCACGATCTCCCTGCACATGCCTCCTTGAATACCTATTCTCTCTGCCAAAACCAAAAAACTGAAGCATGTATTGAAGCAGTTAGTGGGGCTCACAGCTCCCTCCCATTATTTCCTCGCTCAAGACTCCTTCGAGCTCCAAACCTGAGGCATGCTGAAGCTCCTTGCCTCTGCAATGCATCTGCCACAATCACCCTCTGTGCAGCTATCTTTGTCCTCAGTTCTGTCTGTTCTCCCACTGTCTCCTCTCCTCCGTCTCCATTGTCATTTAGAGTTTTGTTGTCAACCTAAAGTTGCGTTACTATGCTGAGTTGCTACATCCTTGCACCTACTCCAAGTCATTGATGCCAAAGCAGCTAAACAGAGTTGTGCCAGAAAGACTGAGCCTTAAGAACCCTGCAGGACCTGCAGGTGTTGACTGCTGTCACTTCAGAAATTAAGTTTCCTAGAGCAACCTGCTGCAACTTCCCAGTAATGTATATGACTTAAATCAAACCAAGACAGAACTGTGCCAGCAAGAGCAAGTCGCACAAGTTAGTTCCCCTCAGGTGACTTATTAGTATTCCGTGGTCCACTCAGTGCCAAACTCAAATCTTATTAAAGACTCAGTACACAACTCAGGTTACTGAACACTCACAGACGGATCATGACCAGAGGCAACCACAGCTTAGTTTGTTTCTCCAGTGCAATAAAACTAGTTATTTCTACAGCACAAATGACTTGGACACTGCTGCACGCAGAAAACTAGTCAACACAACATACCTGGTGTGGCCTGACTGATGTGAATGTGACTTTGATGAGTCCAGTCTGTCCTCTTGATTGTTTTCTCAATATCACACAGGTGGTGGTGACACGACTCAGCCTTGTAGTGTGGCCTGGCATGGGAGGACTCCTCATAGTCACAGCAGGACCAAAGGCCAAACTAGCAGCAGCACTGACTGACCCTAGCTAGTGGCTACACTGAAAACACCAGCAGCATGTGATGCTGTACTGAAGCCAAATCTGACTCCAGGTGACCCCCCGTGGCCTACTTTTGTGTCTTTAGACAGAGACTCTTCTTCTTTGATAGACGAGACCAACCACTGGCACAGACGACTGACTGCCACAGCTCTCTCTCATTCTCATCTACTCCTCATTACTGCCCGGCCACATGTCCTGATGCCATGCACATGCACACACTGATTCCTGCTCCCCAGTAGCCACACCTCCGGAGGACCTCTGATGGACATGATTGGTTGTGTGTGGTGGGGTCAGAGTGGATCAAAGGTGAAGCTGGAGCAGCTGTCAGAGAAACTGAGAGGCTCACTTGCTCAGAGCAGTTGCAGGGGAGGGTCATCATTCACTGGGCTGACTCAGTGAGGTGGGGGGCTGACTGACTCCAAGGAGGGGGCTGCTTTTTGGGCAGTTTGGCCTCTCAGCGGTTGTCCAGTACAGCCAGAATTAAAGAAAATAGCTGTAAATAAGTCAACAGTGGGGGCCCTCCTGAACCTCGGGGCCCTATGCCATGGCGTAATTAGCATGCAGGTTAATCCAGCCATGTTTACAGGCCTGATACACAAATCTGCCCATATTTGGCATGAAGCTGGACCAGCTGGTGCTGAATATGAGCTCTTTGAGATCTTGTCGCATCATGTTTTGTGTATCACAATATTTATCCTAAATCCTTGTCAGAATCCTGTGTTTTAATTATGACAGTAGTCTGTAGCATTTCAGATTTTAAGGAAAGACAGTTTATGTATCGTGGTATACTGTGCTGCACGTTTGCAGTATTTTATGTATTTTTGCAGTCCTAAATTGTCAGTGGGTGAGCCAGGCTGTGAGCGCAGCAGTGGCACTACTGCTTTGACACTGGCAGACTGGATTTGGGAAGAAGCCTGAGATGTTAGAGCGCTGGCAGCAGAGGAGATTTGACCATCTTAGAGGACACCAACCCCTTGGGGATGGAGGATGATCATTTCTCCGTTGCAGCAGCAGCAACACCTAGGAGCCCTCTGGGTATTGCGTGCAGTTTGGAGTTGGTAGTGGGAGGGATAGCATGGCAAGCTGAAGTGCTCAGGATTGTTGCATGCATATGTCACACGTTCATGCGATGTCTGGGGGAAGGGAACTGGCAGGAGAAAAGTACAGTTACGTAAGAACTTACCTTAACATTAGATCTTCGAGAACAGCTCTTGCAGCAGGTTACACCATTAGAACTGAAGCCGGCAGGCGCTAGGACCCCACAGAAAAATTCTAGCTAGCAGTATCCAGCGGGGGACTGCCCCGACATCAGGCATCACATAAAAGGGGGCTGTCGCCCAGCATCCCCAGTTCTCCCGCTGGAGACTCCCAGCCCAAAGTTGACATCTGAAGGGGAGACTGAGGATCCGCTTCCAAAGGAAAGTTTGTAATAGGATGGCGTCAAAGACGCTGTAGCCTAGAAACTAGGTCAGAAGACTCAACCTCCAGAGGGGAAGGTGGGAGGGAAACTACCTGCTGCAAGAGCTATTCTCGAAGATCTGTTGTTACGGTAAGTTCTTACGTAACTGTACTATTTTACTTCGAGAAACAGCTCTTGCAGCAGGTTACACCATTAGGACTGATTCCCAAGCAGTTAGGAAACTATTTCCTGATCGGGAGGAGGATAGGAGAGATGTTGATCAGATTTCAGGACAAAAGTCCCTGAAGGATGGCCAAGCCAAAACCTGCTCTGCGCCTAGAGGCAGTATCCAAACTGTAATGCCTGATGAAGGTGTGTACAGTGCACCAGGTTGCTGCTGCACAGATGGCTGACGTAGAAACGTTCTTGAGCGCCGCGAAGGAGGTAGCCACCCCCCTCATGGAGTGACCTTTTACCTGTCCCTGTAAAGGTTTGTTGCGCTTCTAGTAACAGAATGAAATACATTTCACGAGCCATCTGGAGATACAGGTGCGCCCTGCATCCTGTGTGCAAAGGATACAAAGAGCTGGTCTGACTTGCGATGGGGTCTGGTTCTAGCCAGATAGTATCTGAGGCTCCTGTGTACATCCAGGGTGTGTAACAGGGCTTCTCCTCTATTTGATTGACTAGGGTAGTACACCGCAAGGTCTATATCCTGGTTGAGCGTGATAGCTGAGACCACTTTGGGAAGAAACTTAGGATTTGTCCCTAAGGACACCCTGTCCCTGTGAAAAACCAAATAAGGATCTTTACACATAAGCGCATGAAGCTCAGAAATTCTTCTGGCAGAAGTAACAGCAACTAAAAATAGCATCGTCTAGGCGAGGAGATGCAGCTTGCAATCTGCGGCTGGTTCAAAAGGGAGCATTGTAAGCTGCTCTAGGACAAAGGGGAGATCCCAAGGTGGAATCGGGTCTTTGATATGAGGTCTCAAATGTAGAATGACACGTAAGAAAGTGCGGGAAGCCTCTAGTTGTGCTAGAGACCTGTGACCTACTGGTGAATGGTACGCCGAAATGGCACAGAGGTGTACCTTAATGGAGGAGTAGGCAAGCCCTGCTTCATAGAGGGATAGGAGGTAATCTAAGACTGACCTCTCCAAACAGTCCAGTGGGATCAGTCCACGAGCCTGAGCCCAAATGCAAAATCTGCGCCACTTCATGGCGTAGGTGGCGTGAGTGGAGGGCTTTCTTGCCACCTCCAAAATGTCTGCAACATCATGCAAGACCCCGTATCTCATGACTGCTATGTCCTTAGGAGCCAGGCATGCAGGTTCAGCGACCGAAGATCCAGATGGACCAAGGAGCCTGCTTCCTGGGACAGTAGGCGAGAGCTGAATGGCAGAGGCACTGGAGGTTCCTGGGCCAGTTGGTGCAATAGAGGGAACCAAATTTGCCTGGGCCAAAAGGGTGCTACCATAATGAGAGATGCCCACTCTTGCTGGAGCTTCAAGAGAACCCTCTGGATCAAAGGGAATGGCGGGAAAGTGTAGAGGCACTGCCCGTCCAAGAGAGGGACAATGCATCTCACCAGAAAACACCAGGCCCTGGATCTAGTGAGCAGAAATTGGGCAGTTTTGCGTTGGATGGGGACGTGAAGAGATCTAATTCTGGTGTCCCCATCTATGAAACAGGTCCTCTGCGACTTCCTGGAGCAGTTCCCATTCGTGGACTCTGGCCTGTGATGGGCTTAGACTGTCTGCGATGGTGTTGTCCACTCCGGGGACATGTACTGCAATGATTTCGGTGCTGTGTTGTAGTACCCAATCCCATACCCTCTTGGCCTCCCTGCAAAAGGAGTAGGAATGAGTGCCTCCTTGTTTGTTGAGATAGTACATCACCGCGGTATTGTCTGTTTGTAACAGGAGGTTACCCGGTGGAATCTCCGACTGGAAGGCCCACAAGGCATACAGGACTTCTCTCATCTCCAGAATGTTTATGTGAAGATGAGATTCCAGAGACGACCAGGAGCCTTGGGTCCTGACCCCGTTGAGGTGAGCTCCCCATCTGGACCCCGAGGCGTCTGTGGAGAGAGTCACTGTTGTAGGCAGCGCTCCGAAGGGGACTCCTGTAGATAGATGCTCTGGGATGAGCCACCATTGCCAGTCTCAGATGATGGCATTCGTAATCAGGACTGGATGCTGCAGTTGATCTTGCTTTTGGTCCCATTGGGCCCACAACATCCATTGGGTGACCCGCATATGGAGTCGAGCTAGGGGAACTGTTGCAATGGCAGCCGCCATGTGTCCGAGCAAGCAAAGAACGGTCCTGGCCGGTACTGCTTTCTTTTCCATTATGTCCCTTATGAGGGATCTGATGCGTTCCACCTTGTCCTGAGGTAGGAATGCTTTCCATTGAGTGGTGTCTAGAATTGCCCCTATAAACTGCAGTTTGTGTAATGGAAGAAGGCATGACTTCTCCTGACTGATGGTGATGCCCAGCGATTCGAAGAGGGAATGGGTGTCCTGAATCGCAGTCATCAGGGCCTCCTGGAAGGGTGCCATGAGGAGCCAGTCATTTAGGTACAGAAACACGTAGTGGTCCTGTCTTCTGAGAGCTGCTGCCACAACTGCCACACACTTCGTGAACACTCGAGGTGCCGAGGACAGTCCGAAGGGGAGAGCTCGGAACTGGTAGTGGCGTCCCAGAAACTCAACGCGCAGAAACTTTCGATGTGCTCGAGTGATCAGGAGCTGTAGGTAAGCGTCCTGCATGTCCAGTGACGTGAGCCATGTACCCTCTTTGAGCATGGAAATGAGGTTCGGGAGGGTCACCATGCGAAAGCGTTTGCACAACACAAAGGTGTTGAGATCACTGAGGTCTAGAATCAGGCGCAAGTCCCCTGTCTTCTTTGGAACCAGGAAGAAGTGAGAATAATACCCTTTTCCTCTCTGGTTCCGTGGAACATACTGTATGGCCTCCTTGTCCAGGAGTGCAGAGATCTCCTGCTGAATGAGCAGGGCATGCAGACCCGAATAGCAGGAGAGCAGGGGAGGTCTTGAAGGTGGGTGGTCGAGGAACACAATAGAGTGCCCTTGACATACCAGCTGTAGCACCCACCGGTCAAAGGTTATCCACTGCCATCCTGAAAGGTGATGAGAGATGTGACCCCCGACCTTCTCTTCCCTTAGATCCAGAGGAGGGGTGGGGGCCGGGAAGGAGTCATGCTGTGGTGGTATTTGTCCCTGCGGGCTGGGCGGACTTAGGATATTTCTGGCCCTGGCCTGTGGGGAACCTAGCTTGACTTTTGCATCCAAAGTTGCCCCTTGATTGCAGGCTGGAACATGGCTGCTGCCTTTGTTACCGGCCACGAAAGCGAGTCTGGTTCCTATGAAAGGAACCAGATTTGGGCCTGTACATAGCCTGTACAGTCCTGACTACCTTCCCAGCATCCTGTAGCCTGGTGATCACTCTTTCAGATTCCTCACTGAACAGGACCGCTCCATTGTAAGAGACGTCCAAGATGTTCTTTTGGACGTCCGGAGTAAAACTGGAGACTCTCAGCCAAGAGTGTCTCCAGAGACAAACGCCTGTAGCTGCTACCCTGGTCGCCTAGTCCACTGAATCATAAGCAGCTCGGAGAACTTAGGTCCCCATGTCTGACCCAGTTTGAAGGAGATTAAGCAGTTCATCCTTCTTTTCGCCATCTGGGAAATCCTACATAAGGTCTTGGCCCTGTTCCCAAAGGACATTCTGAAACTGCACCATGTGTGTCAAGTAGTTCAAAGACCTTATAGAGCACGTAGCAACCGCATACATGCATCTTCCCAGTGAATCTAACTGCTTAGATTCCTGGTCCGGTGGCTGGGTACTCGGATGTTGAAGCCACTGGGACCAATCCTGAGAAGCTGTTATGACCAGAGAATCGGCCAGGGGTTGTTGGCCAAGTACGGATCCTCCAATGGAGCCATGTAGAGGTGGTCAGCCTTCTTCAGAACTGCCGGAGTCGAATGTGGACGTTTCCAAGCAGCCTTGGTGACATCCGTAAAGGTGCTCACCAACGGTGGGACCACCACAGGCTTCGGGTCTTTTTGCCTGACATATCGGGCAAGGCGTTGTGTCTCGGGGTCTAAATCCTCTGTCTCCCACCCCATGTTCTCCTGGATGTACCTCATGATTTCTGAGAATGAGGGATCATCTGGTGGTGACCTGGGAAAGTTTCATGGGTCGGGTGATGGGGGACTGAAGGGGGATGGAGACCTGGAAGTATTGGACGTTTTCAGCCTGGAGTCTTCCCTCGGAGAGGGTCGTCTGCCTCTGGGTTGTTTAGGGCTGGGAGACCCTGAGGGAGACCGTAATAGGTGTCTCTTTCGCTCTCGAGACCTGCCCCTGGGAGGTGGAGTGGCCTCCTTAGGGGTCGGGGGTCTTTCACCCTCAGAGCCTCGAGGTGGAGGTGGTGTAGGAGGCTTGGTGGGCACCACATCTTTCTTAATGGTATCCCACCAGAAAGTAAATAGGTCTTTGACCTCCTACAGATTCATACCCGACGACGGGCCGGGCATCGGTGTGGGCCTGTCGGCGGGGTCGGGTGTCAGGCCCTGGGGAACTATTGGATCTGGTGACTGTTCCCTGGGCAACCTGGCGTCCTCCGTGTCACCTGTCTGGTCGTCAGACAGCACGGTAGCCTCTTCTCCAGAAGACCCCTGATGACCGGTGTCAGCCGGCATCGGTGGTGCAGGCATTGGTTCTCTAGCCCGTTTGGCGGGCATTGGGTTGGTCGCCCTTTTAGACTCCGACGTCCGTTTAAGGGATGTAGCTCCATCGTCTTCCTATCAGGTACTTTCGGGGGTTGGGAGACCGACCAGTGATCGGTGTCCCGGCATTGGTCTGACGCCCCACTTGGTTTCGAAGACGACTTGGCCTTGTGCTGGTCTGAGGATCTAGGCCAGGAGGCGGAGTTGGGCGCCCGAGAGTCCTTGGTCTTTAATGGATGCAGCAAGGCTGAGGAGCCCCCTGAAGACCTTACCTTGACGGGGGGGGGGGGCTGAGAGCAAGCCCGCTAAGGCGATCGGTCCGACCGAGTGGAGCTGGAACTAGCCCTAGACTCTGAGGCCCGGCTCTGGGATCTTGACCTACCCGAGTCCCGATGCTTGTCCTAGTGCTTCCCTGATTTATGAGAGGATTCTGCCTTGGAGATGGGGCCTTTCTCCATCTTCTTGAGCTTCTGGAGGGCCTTTTGGCGGCAAATACTAGTCCTACTGTTAAACTGTTGACAAATAGGACAGGCCTGAGTATCGTGCTCCGGGGGCCTAGGCTCCTCATGCAGGCCGTATGGTGGTTGGCAAATGGTATCTGCTTGCCGCAGGTGCACTTGAAGGGGTGTCCTTCGGTAGAAGGAGTAGGAGAAGTAGACATGGAGTTGTTGAAAAATAAGTAAAATTTTGATAAAGATTTCACGCATCATTTGTCTGGTTCAGGTGTCCGTGAGGCCGATGCTGGTGAGTTGACGGCTGGAAAAGAACTGGGGATGCTGGGGGACCGCCCCCTTTTATGTGATGCCTGATGTACTGCTAGCTAGAATTCTTCCGTGGGGTCCTGGCGCCCATGGCTGCAGCTATGAATTTTGGGGCCCTGGACAAGTCACTTGAAATGGGCCCTGTTTCCCAAACCAGCTAATACCAGGGGTAATGACGGCTCTCAAGTAGGCCCTCCTAAGCTTGAGGGCCCCAGACAACTTCCCCACTCCCCCATTACTGTGGCCCTGCTGGCGCCTGCTGGCTTCAGTTCTAATGGTGTAACCTGCTGCAAGAGCTGTTTCTCGAAGTAAGATCAGCATGTTCCAACGGGAGGATGTTAGCTACCCATTGTCCCCGCACCACTGACCTGGCTGTCCCACTGTGTGTTATATTCAGTCTTTGAAGGGATTTGGACACAGATCTGATATGATGGGGAACTTGGGGACACTGTTGATATGGTAAGTCCAGGACAAGGTGTGTGTCGGGGTTCAGGGAGTGCAGCTGAGAGGACTGAGGGAGTATAAGGTTTAATTACAAAAATTATCATATTTTGATAGCGTGTCCTATTGATTTGTTATGACGTGTAAATAATAACACAGACTGAGTTGATAATTAATAGGGTTAATATTTCTTTGCAGCCCGTATGATGGGAAATGGAGTAAAACCATGGTGGGTTATGGGCCAGAAGATGAGCATTTTGTTGCGGAACTAACCTACAATTATGGAGTTGGAGAATACCGGCTTGGAAATGACTTCTTGGTAAATAATATTACATATGCAGCCTTTGGTGGCTCCCACAGTTTGATTTAAAGGACACCGATTGTGCTCACTTTGGTGACAACCCCCTCTCACCCAAAGTCACTGGAGCTGGCTCGTTTTAAAAGGACTCCAGTAGTCCCAAGAGCCTTTTTTTCTCTCTCTTGCCATTTTGAAGAGGAAGGCTTGTAATGTGGCTCAGAGAGTGAGCCTCACGATCCCGTCCCTCTAATGGTTTACGTGCCTGGCCCTTGTGCTCCAGTGTTTTGTGATAGAATAGCTTGGAGAGTGTGGGGCACACTTTATACCAAGCATCTGTTCCAGTTTGTTTTAGGTCCATTTGGTAAAAGTCACCATGCAGTTAATAAACCTGTCAGTGTCCTGCTCCAACGGTTTTTTTCCCTAGCCTTTTGTCCGTTTGGATCCCCTATGCACTGTCCAGACATTGAGAGCCCTATGGCTGTGCTCTTTTCCAGGGACGGGGCGGACCAAATCCTGGTGTTGATTATACCCTCAAGGACATAATTCTTGGCTGCCAATGATAATTTTCCCTTCATAGAGGAAGCCCTGCCCAGTGCTCTGATGCTTGTGCACGACACCTTTATTGAAGTGGAGGAGCACGTACCACATGATCACTGGCGGTGCCGACACTTTCAGTCCTATCACTGGGTGCGCTGAAATGGCGCACGAGCAGCAGTCCACTCTCTGGAGTCTGAGAACGCTACCACAGCAGCATTCCCAAAACTCCCACCTGCTTGGGGCCAGGAGTTGGACTGGGGACCCAAAACTCCGGTCTTCCACCAGTGCCATGTCCTTTTTTGTTTCACAGTTTTCTTAGTGGAATTAACCCATTGAGACCCGTCATTTCTGTGTGTGTGTCAGTCTCTGGTTTCCTACATGATAATGGCTAGTCCTTGTGCAGAACCAAACCACTACCGCATGAAACCTCTGACCATAACAAATGAAGCCAGCTGTTTGGCCGGGGACTGTGTGGCATGTTGGAGTCTAGGCCACAGCTGCTCAGAGTGGAGCCTGGTAGGGGATAGATCTCTGCTTGGATGTTCGCTTTCCTACGTCCTAGTACAGGAGAGTGGTATGGAGAAAATTATTGCTTGAAATTGTGGGTGGGGGTGGGGCAGTAAAGTGGAATCTGCTGGCACTTGGGGTGGGTTGACACCCATTCTGCCCTGGCTACATCACTGCATTCATGCTGTTCATGAACGCTACTCTTCCACCGATTTGTGGCACCATTGCAGCCACTAAAGTCTAAGGCTGGGGGTCCCTCTCCTGCATAGGGATAAAAACGGAGCCTGGAGCTGTCGGGACTACTGGAGGATTCAAAGAGGAGGTAGCCAGGGCATGGTACCTCTGATGGACCTTGGGACAGTGCCAGGAACTGAAGGAGTGAGTGCGAGGGGAAAGGTAAAGATGTTAAAGAAAAATCAGTGTTATACCTCCAGAAAAAGACACCTGTTTTATCTTCCGTTCACTGATTACAGTGTGCGCGTGTGTGTGTGTGTGTGTGTGTGTGTGTGTTTAGGGGGCAGTGGCGGGGGGTGACTGGAAACAATTTCAGCAACAGAGTGACTCCCAGAAGAAAAGGCTCTGAATCCTGTAGGCATGTAGTATATATTGACAGGCAGTGTCGAGGGAGCGACTTTCTGAAGTGACTGTAAGCTTCTTGTCTTTCTAGGGTATCACCCTTCAGTCTGCCCAGGCAGTTGGCAATGCCAAGAGGCTTGGCTGGCCCCTGAAGGAAGTTACAGAGAGCACATTCCAGACGGAGGCCCCGGGAGGCTACAGATTCTATCTGGTGGACAAAGAGCAACCGGAAACGGGTACAAATATGTTTAAAAAATGTTTTATTCACACAGAGTATTATATATATTTTAAGAGAAACCCTATATGTTTGACAATGTGGGAATGTTTCAGATATTTACTTTTTACATCACGTTATAAAGCAAGAGGGAAAGGTATAGCAGTCAGAAGGCAGGGGAAGGGGCAGAGCTCTCAACCTTTTTACATTCATACAGAAAATACCGTTTGAGTCCGCTTTCAAACTTCTGCGCTTCTGCCCCCCCCACACACCGATGAAAATGCACACACTTTTGTCCTCCAACAGCACCGATTGTGATTTATGCTTCCATTTTTGTGTGTTTTGTAAATTACTATTTATTCTCCCCCATCTCCTCCGGAGTCGCCTCTTCAGGAGAGCCAATTGAGCCTGTCCTTACCCCTGTCCTACTCACCGGTCGGGATCCTCCATTATGATGCGGTTTACCCCCTGCGCTGGGTCGGGGTAGGGGCACCCCCGAACCTTCAAATCATGTCAGTACTCGATCCGGCTGGGCAGGCAGTGGCAATTGGGACTGGCTCGGCCTCCGCTCACCCGACCCCGAAGGGGCTTTTTTCTGATTTTCGTAAGTGTACTTACATGCCTCCAGCGTCAAGACGAAAGCGCCGACACTCCCAAAGTCCCACCCCCAAGTTCCCGTCCCCAAAGCTGATTGGCCTATGCCCCTGACCAATCGTGCCCCCCAGCCTCCGCCAGGGGTCACTGCTTGCCGGTGTAAGTACCCACCTTCCCCCCGGAGAAGGCAAGTCATCGTCAGACGCTCAAGCCTTCTCTCCCCGGCCGACCCCTAGTGGCCCGAGCTAGTTTCCGAACCTGGGTCGCCGGCGTGGAGCGAGGTGTGGCATCCAGCGCCTCAACCCTCAGCGCCACCGGGCCGGCACTAGCACTGCTTCCATTTTTATTGAAAGCCCTGTTGCAGGGAGAAGCTCACATTTCCAAACCTGTCCCCTTACATGTGAGCAGCATTCTAGTCTGTGTTCCCCACACACACACACACACACATATCCGTGCACACGTAGAGAAACATGGCCTTTGTCAGTGTGAAAGGGACAGCAGGGTCCCTTAACTACATTTCTATCCAGGGCTGATAGAGAAAAATAGCAAGTAATTATTATTTTTGGGGGGATGCTTGAGATTTGTGAGAATGATTATTTTTATTCTATTTCTAGATGTTCCCTTCAACTCCCCTGGCACCGGGACATGCACACACTTGGAGCCTCCTCTTTAGAGAGCACTGAAATGTTCAGCGGAGACAGACAGTTAGGGATGGTCCTGGTTTTCATCCTGCATTGTTTGTTGGGCATATTCTCCTTTTTTCTCTGTCGCTAAGCCCCACCCCCACCCAGGAAAGAAGAGCAGGAGGATGAGATGAAGTCTGAGACACAGAGATCCTATTTTCATGCAGATGTCCTTGGTGATAATGAATGTATGCAGATAAATACTTAAAATGAATAGAATAAAACGCAGTTGTGTTGGAATATTGGATTTGTAAAAGTTTTCCTTGTTTATAGGAACAATACTAAAAAATCCCTTTCAGTTACCTTTTTTTTTTTCCATATAGATTTTTATGGTAGTGTTTTTTTTTTTTTGTCTTTTCTCCCCGATCCTGACCCCATACCTTGCACGCATATGTGGAGGCATGCGCACACCGCGTCTCAAGGTGCCCTCCCTTCGTGTCACCCCCAACCGCCTATGCTAACCACCAGATCTCTACCTGGTAGCAGTGGGCCTTCCGGCTGCTCAGTCCTGCTCCAGCCCTCCCTCGTGCCGGCACCCCGATGACCCGAGCCCGTTCCCGAACCCAGGTCGCGGTGGCACAAGGTAAGGCTTCCAGCGCCTCAGCCCTCCGCGCAACCGAGCCGGCTTTTACAGTTACCTTTTAAAATATTTACAGCCTCCCTTCCCCAATCAGAGTAACTAACTGCAGCAATCCCTGCTATTGTGCATTGCAGATCCAGTGCAGAAGGTGACCCTTGCTGTATCTAATCTTCAGCGCTCTGTCAGCTATTGGTCGAACCTGTTGGGAATGAAGGTCTACGAGAGGGATGAGGCAAAGAAGCGAGCTGTACTGGGTTATTCTGATAATCAGGTTAGTCCTGGGGGTACATTACAATCTCATGTCCATGTTCTGTAACGGCCCATGGAGTCACCCTGTAATAATGTACAGTGTATGAACCAAGGGGAAAAAGGAAGCCACACTTAAGAGTGGGCCTCCATTTCTGCACTGAATTTCATAAACATTCTCTGTTCCACTGTTACAGCTTACTAGAAAACACATTTTGCCTGCTTCAGGGTGCTGATCAGTGAGGGACCATTCTGATACTCTGGCGACATGGGTTTGTGCCCTGAGCTTGAGACATCAGAAACAGAGGCTGGCAGGAAGGATACACAGTTACCATTGAGTGCCCCAAGCCTGGGACATCAGAAATGGAGGCTGGCAGGGAGGGTACAGAGTTGGCATTTAAAAAAGTAATAAAAAGTTTATTAAAAAATTGCTGAATACATATTGCAGTTTTTAAACAGCCATGGGTGATTTGCAGTACCTCGTATTTGATATCCATGCACCCTGTAAACTAAATATAGCTTATGTGGTAGGATACCATGTTATTACCTACTGTTTCCAATAAACCAGGAATGACCAAACAATTCACTATATACAATGTTTACATTAGAATGCTGTCCATTAGAAGGTAAACATTGTATGCACTCTGTTGTTTGCATGGATATGAAATCAGATGCTAGATATTGTATGCCACCCGGAGCTATTTAAAAACTGCAACATGTATTCATCAAATGGTTTTTAAACTTTGTATTACTTGTTTACACTGTTAACACTTGTTCGCACTGTGTAAACACAGTATAAGAATTGTTTTGCTCATTACATGTCATTTCAGTCTAGTTTCTGTCACTTTAAGGTTATCAGGTACACAGTGACTTCTACTGTCATGGTTACTGCTTGTTAAAATGTGCAAGCGCATAACGTCAGGGTTGCCTTACTGCACTTGTGTTCCTGCATCATTGCTACACTGTCTTCAGAGTAAAGCATGGAACCAGCATTTCAGTGAGTTAACTCCGTTCAGGCATTTGTGGGTGTGAGTGTGTGAAGTAAAGCAACAAAAACCACGTGTGCAGAGTGTGGTTACTGCCTGCACAACGAAACCAGTCTGAGCAGCCCTTTTGTTGCCCTGTTCCTTAATGTCCCTCAGTGCCCTTCTCTTCCTGTAGGTAAGTAGGAAGGGTGAAAAAACTAAGTCCTAATACTGATTCTTTTAAGGGAAAAAAAAGGGTATCCCTAAATGGACCTGGGGACAGTTTGGAAAATTGCCAGTTGAGTGTTCATGGGAGTGGGGGTGGTGGAAAGAACCTAGTCTTCAAATTTGGTAAAAATATTAAAGGGACACTGTCAACCCCCTTGAGCCTCAAAGTGTCCCTAGTTTAAAAATCTCATTCGTGATTGCCCACATTATGTATAGATTGCTGCTGTAGCGAGTTGTTTGATCTGGATTTGTTTTTGTTTTTAAAAGTGAAAAACAGACTGCCCACCATACTAAAACATGTTTGTTTACATTCCTTGATCAACTGGATTCACCACGCGAGCGGCGCCCGCGCTTCTATGAGGCAGAGCGTCACGGCTGCCGCATCGGCCGCCACCTGCCCGACTGAGCCAGCCTTAAACAGCTGTCCTCCTGGTCCTCCATTGTGGATTATCGCTAAGGATTCACTGCCCGAGCGGCGCCCCACTTCTACGAGGCGGAGCTTCATGGTCGCTGCCTGTCTGACTGAACCAGCCTTAAACAGCCGTCCTCCTGGTCCTCCATCGTGGATTATCGCCAAGGATTCATTGCCCAAGCGGCGCCCTGCTTCTACAAGGTGGAGCTTCATGGCCGCCGCATCGTCTGCCGCCTGTCCGACTGAACCAGCCTTAAACAGCCATCCTCCTTGTCCTCCATCGCGGATTATCGACAAGGATTCACTGCCAGAGTGGCGCCTGCGTTTCACGAGGGAATCTTCATGGCCTGTGATCAAGCGGTTGCCTGTCCACTGAACCAGCCTTAAACAGCTGTCCTCCTGGTCCTCCATCGCTGATTATCGCCAAGGTACATATCGCTACCCTGCTCCCCTGTCTGCTAATCTCCTGATTGGTGCGGCGCCACTGCTGCCCGTAGCTGATTGGCCTGCCCAGCCATGTATCTGGTTACTGATTGGAGCGCCTTTTAGCACAGCGGCTTTTCGGCAGGTCTAAACTTTTGGGACTGTGTTTTTTTTTTTTTTTTTTTTTATTCAAATTGTACTGTTGCTTCAGCATCCTACATTGTTTTTCTTAATACTCTAGAGTATTTTGAGCCTGCATTTTAACATGTTACTTGTATTTTGAGCCTGCATCTTAGTGAGATACCTGTTTCTGAACAATATCTGCCTTTCTCCTGCCCCTGCAACTAATTTATCTACCTTTTTCTCCCTCTGCTTTCTCAGATACCACTGCCTCTCTCAATTCCAAGCGCACTTGCCTTATTTTATTGCCTCCCTCAAACCAACTTTGACTACAGTGCCCTACTTTTCTTTAACTTTTTTGCTAGACTCAATCTGCAGTTTCAACTCTGCCCGAAGACTTCCCTATCCCCCCTCATCTCTCAGCTCCCTTAGACTAATTGCACAATCATTACTGCTAATCCCACAAACCCCTCCCTGTCTATCTTGTAGCTCCTTGCGTTTGTTTTACTTGATCACCTCCACCCCCTGCTGTTAACCTGCAAACAGCCCTTTTGTCCTCACTCTCTACTTTAACCAGCTGTTCCCCCCCCCCCAGGATTCACTGCCTGAGCAGCACCCCGCTTCTACGAGGTGGAGCTTCTCGGCCGCTGCATCGGCCGCGACCTGCCCGACTGAACCAGCCTTAAACAGCCATCCTCCTGGTCCTCCATCGCGGATTATCGCCAAGGTACATATCGCTACCCTGCTCCCCTGTCTGCTAATCTCCTGATTGGTGCGGCGCCACTGCTGCCCATAGCTGATTGGCCTGCCTGTCCGTGTATCTGGTTACTGATTAGAGCACCTTTCGGCTTCCAAACACCTGCTTTAGGCGCCTTTTAGCATGGCGGCTTTTCGGCAGGTCTAAACCTTTGGGACTGTATTTTCTCCCACCCCCTCTCCCACCCAGGCCTCCTTTAAATACACCTTAGCCCTTCCTTCTCTACGCTCCTCTCTTACCATTGGCCCTTTTCTGCTGCCCAATAAAAAAAACAAAAAACACTCAACAAAGTAAATTCCCCTAGCCTCTCATGGTCCTTACTCCACCTTCTCCAATTTTGTATTGAATCCTCGTAACATAATCTATTTTGATCAGGTTTAATCTGCTGCCGGTCTCCCCACCTTTCTCCGTGTTCTTGCCTGGTATACCTTTCTGGTCAACCTACCCCTAAAACTGACAACCTCTGGTGACTCAGGTCCACTTTAAGGTACAGCCCCTTGTTATCTCTACTTGCTGCCTCCAGCTTTATGCTGGTCTCCTTTCTGCCCCGGTGGTAGCTTAAGAAAAATGACCCAGCAGACGGTACTGTTCGTTCTTATGTGCTTTCTGCCACTGCTCCATCTATCTGTGTTCTCCTCACCGCAGCCTCCAACTATGAGTCCTCATTTCCTACCAAATGACTACCGCTTTTCGAACCTTTTACTGCTTCATACCCCACTTTGTGACCCATCCCCAATACTACTTAATAGAACCTGGCTCTACCTAGTTACCTATGTCTTAAAGAAGTGTCACCTGAGATAGTTTAACCAGTGTCCCTTCCTGCACCGCAAGCTCTGGTACCTCCTTATCGCCATTCTGCTCTCTGGTGATGTCCAAATAAATCCTGGACCTACAAAGAAGCCCTACCTGACTTGATCAGTAATGCAAAAGGCCTGGTTGTTGTACATCACAATATTAGGAGTCTCACTCACAATCTAGCTGATCTAGAATCCTGGACCACCCTCTACGAGCCTGACATCATATGTCTGACTGAAACCTGGCTAAATCCTTCCATCCCTGACTCTCTCTCCTCCCTTCCATCCTATAACCTACTGAGAAGCGATAGACCTTCCCCCAATGAGGGGGCGGTACTGCTGTCTACTTTAAAGACCATCTACATCTCACTAACATTACATCACCTCACCTTGACCACTGTGAAGTACTTCATACTCTTCTTACCCTTGGTACTAAAAAACTTCATATTGCCTGTGCCTATAATCCTCCATCAAACAGCCAAAAAGGATTGGAAGAGTTGCTAGACCAGACCTCCCACCTTGCTGGTAAACATGAGGTCCTCATACTTGGGGACCCAAACATAAATTGGCTGGGGGTCACTCAATCTACATTACCAGCCAGATTTATTTATTTATTTAGTTTTTGTTGACCGGGTAAGTGCACTAGACAAATCCTGCCTATTTTCAGGCACAACTCGGGAAGGGGGATACAGATGAATGCCAACTGACCTTGAACCAGGTTAAGCTGTTGGTGGTATTTTTTTTTAGTGAATGAGGGAAATTTGGCCAGGACACGGGGGAAATTCCCCCTACTCTTTTTCGATAAGTGCCATGGGATCTTTGACATCCACCCACCAATCCAGGAGATGGGACCTCGGTTTAACGTCTCATCCGAAAGACGGCACTTCAGAACTGCTGCACCCCTCTCATGCTACACTACAGCGTCAGTACTGGGATATTAACCCAAGTGCCAGATGTGGGAACTGAACCCACAGCCCTCTGATCTCCCAGCCTCAGAGGCGAGTGTGCTACCTACTGAGCCACTGACACTGCTAATTCCAAAGCTTTAACCTACACCAGCTTATATGTGATCCCACTAGGAAAAAAAAACACTCCAATAGGAGCACACTGCTGGACTGGATTATGACCAACCACCCTGGAAATATTGCCTCTAGCGTATTACCTGATGCCATCACAGACCACTCCCCTACCTACTGCATCTAAGGTAAAAGCAAGCCTATTCCATCTAAACCTCGTCTCATCACTTTCCACAACTATGCGACCTTCAACTCAAGACTTTTCCTACACGACATTGCTTCTACTGATTGGTCCTCCTTTCTAAAATCAAATAATGCTCAGACCTCTCTTAATCTGTTCATAACTCACTTCCTTACTCTTCAAGATAAGCACTGCAAACTAGTAACTCATAGGGTAAAAATAGGCAAACTCGCTGGCTAAAATTTGATCTTCTTGCAAAGTTAAAACATAGAGATAAAGGCTGGCTCCAATACAAGTACTCAGGGCTATCCTCTGACCTAAATACCTACAGGGCTCTGGCGCAATTCCCGTAAAAAGGACATCAAAAAGGCAAAAAGCCCTTACTGTAAAGATTTACTAGCAGGCTCCTCTGGTGACTCAAAAAAAATTCTGGTCCCATATAAAATTCTTCCTCGGCCTAAATCCTACAGCCACCCCCTCCGACATGTTACTAAATGGTGTCTACTGCAATAATCCTTATACTATCGCAAATTTTTTCACTGAAAAATTCTCAAACTTATCCAATTACACCTCTGCCTTCCCAGTCCAGTCAAAAATTCCCACTTCATCCACAGCCAACGGTCCTCGTTTCTTTTTCAGGGCGGTCTCTAGGCGAGAGGTGCTCGAGCTACTATATAAAATCTCCGATTACACTGCTGCTGGCTCAGACGACCTTGAACCTAAGCTCCTAAAGCTATCTGCCCCCTTCATTGCTGCTCCCCTAGCTAAAATGTTCACATTATCCCTGTCCCAGTGCTATATCCCGGATATATGGAAGGTTGCAAGGATTTCCCTTGTATTCAAAAAAAAGGTGATCGCAAGGACCCTGCAAACTATCGTCACTTAGCCATCCTATCTGTTCTCAATAAAATTCTGGAGAAGCTGGTAGCTGCTCAAACGATTGCCTTCCTACTGAAATATGACCTTACCCCAGCCCAGCATGGCCTTCGCAAGGGCCATAGCACTACTACTGCCCTTCTCAAATTTACATCTGACACCATAGTGGCTATGGACTCTGGCCTTCTCACAGCGGATATTTTCATTGATATGACCAAGGCATTTGACCTTGTCGACCACTCCATCCTCCTAGCCTCCCTTGAATCACTTGGTTTCTCTCAAAACATTGTAAGGTGGTTTGGCAGCTACCTATCTGGCAGGTCCCAAACTGTGAACTATAACTCCACCCTCTCTGACAAGGCCTCCATAAACATTGGGGTGCCACAAGGGTCCATCCTTGGACCTCTGCTTTTCTCTATTTTTATCAATAACATCACCACCAGCCTCCATAGGACTGATTCACTACTATGTGCTGATGACATTGTTCTTTACACTAGTGACAAAAGCACTGATGTCATCAATCAGAAACTCTCTTTTGACTTTCAGCAAATCTGTCAGCGGCTAACTAGACATAGGCTTGTCCTAAATGAGTCCAAAACCCAAGCTATGCTATTCAGGTCAAAGGCCAAGCTTAAACTCTCCCAGCCTAAATTTAATGTCTCCTTCCGCAATGGTTTATCTCTAGGGATGGTTGACTCATTTAAATATCTGGGGGTCACACTAGACCCATTGCTAAACCTTGATATGCATATTCAGCAGACCTGCAAACTGGTCAACACTAAACTTGGGATGGCATACCATACCAGCTATATGCTAACCCCCTCTGCGGCTTGCCCTTGCCCGTGGCATACTCCTTCCCTCTCTCACCTATGGGGTTGCCACCTATACCTCTGTGTCCAAATCAAGCCTCCGAAAATGGGACGTCACATATAACAATATCTGCTGCTATGCATCCTCCTCTTATCGGCTGAAACACCATTGTCTCCTTTACTCCGATCTGGGTGGCTTCTTCCTACTGAACTCAGGCTTTATGCTTACAGCTCCATCATTGACTACATTGTCCGTTTACAAATACCAAAACCCTTAGCGAATCTCTTCCTTAAACTTACCCTACACTATGGCTTACGGTCTTCTGACAGTGCACCTGTCCTCATTCCCAGACATTATTCCTCCAAAGGTGCTATGGCTTTTGTCTGTCATGCCCCCCTGTTCTGGAACTCCCTCCTGCTTGCCCTGCACCAATCTTCCTCCCATGCTTCATTTAAGAAAGGTTTATATAGCCACCTTGCCACTTCCTACAGATGCGTCTGCTTCAAACCCCCTTAGCCCGTTTCTTTCTTCCTTCCTAGGTGCTCCTTTTCTGTCACCTCTGTTGTGCCTTTCAACATAAAGCACTTTCCCTGTTTTTTCCCCCTTTCCTTCCCTCTCGCCCGCCTCTTTCTAAGTATCTCTCTTGGCTGTTTCACTTCTATCTCCTTTTCCTCTCTTACTTCCCTACGTAAATTCTGTATGAACAGCATAGTTCTACTATCTTAAAATGTTTTTTCCTCAAATCAGTCAGTATGTTAGTTAGCCACTGTTTACAAGAAGGTCTTGTATTTCTCTGTTCTTGTATATTTTAACACTGTTAACAGGTCAAGAGTAGCTAAAGTTATCAATTTACCTATTATTATAATTTCTGTGTATTTAAATTGTTTCAGTTATGTCAAATTGTGTATTTGCTATGTGTACATGCCCTGTTTTGTACTGTACCCTCCCGGGTCGTGCCTGAAAATAGTCATTGCTATGACTAGTGCACTTACCCGGTTAACAAAAACTAAATAAATAAATAAAAAACTTCCACTGAATCTTTCCAGGACTTGGGAACACACCTGACACAGTCCAGCCTCTCAGGATGCAGTAGGAGGAGAGAAGACTGTTGCATGGGTGACTGCACTGTTTGGGGGGGGTTGTAATGTTCAGGAAGTATGCAGTAAGAGTTGATTAAGGATTTATAACAAAACATAATATATAATAACACTATTACCATGCATTCTATTTCTACTAAGAAAGGATGCAGATAAAATGAACTGCAACATCAATGCATTTTAGAGAAGGTAAACCATCATAAATGCAAGGTTTCATCCAGAAATAATGTGATACAAAATGGGTTGACAGGTCCCTTTAAAAAAAGAAGAAAAAAGATATGGGCGTTAGACCCCCCCCCCCAAAAAAAAAAATCCAGTGAAATACTCACTCCAGCCAGAAGTCAGGCATACGGCTGCAATCATGACTGACATTAGTTCTCCTCTTCTGTTTGGTGGAGGATGTAAGAATGCCAGGTGGCCAGAGCCCTCCTTCCTTGGTGGCCGAGAGCCTGACCATCTGCGACGTACCCAGCCCCCAGCTGACGTCAGTGTGGGATTCCCGGGCTCACATGTGAACCCGGGTCTCTCAGTTGGCAGTGTGATGTGCTGCTGTCGCACCTCAGTGCCGGCCCACCCCACTGCCTTTAACTCGATTTGATTCTGAAGTTCACAAAAATCAGCTAAGACCCATCTTTTAGGCTTCAGTGGGGGGCGCCTGTGATGCAGAGCTCATCAAGACATGGTATCCTTGGGACACAGTGGTGAACTTTAGGTTTTAGGATGGGAGAACTGCTACCTTCCACTGTCCCACGTTATTGAGATCCAAAGCCAGAAACTCCAAAAGATTAAGCAGAATGCCAAGATTTTGGTCGGGGTTATGGATTATTGTATTGATTAATTTTTTTATTTTTTTTATTTTGGAGACTGAATTTCTAAAACATACATATAAGTGAGAATCTTAACCAGGCAAGAGCCTTGCAGTTATTAGGCAGCAAATCAGCCCCTGAGGCAATGCAACTTTTCCAAACTCCTTATTTTTTAAACTGAGTTTTTGTGAAGTGTACACATAAAAACAAGCTGTTACTGTTCTGAAGAGGATATCTCAAGGTGTTTCCTTTTTCTGTGAAATGGAAATGTTTGATTTATTTTATTGGTTTGTTTTTTCTTCAGTGCAAACTAGAGTTACAGGATATTGGAGAGCCTGTGGATCATGGAACGGCTTTTGGAAGGATTGCTTTCTCCTGCCCAAGGGAACAGGTAACCAGTGCTTGTCAGAATTCCATAGCCAGTGCAGTCATCATTGTACCTTTAGGTTAGCATACCACCAGTGTTGGTACAAAACACAGTTATCTATCAAAGCGTTTGCCTTGACCAAATCGGAATACAGAAACTGCTGTCAGAACAGCTTTGTTGCACCTCTTGTTGGCCAGTCAGGGCGGGACATTGGCATCAGCTATGAAGGCAGCCTCCTGCCCTCTGCTGGCCAGCCAGGGAATGACACTGGCATCAGCTGTGAAGACAGCCACTGATCCCCTCCTGACCAACCAGACAGTGACACTAGCATCAGCTGTGAAGGCAGCCTTCTGCCGTCTGCTGGCCAGCCAGGGAGTGACACTGGTATCAGCTGTGAAGGCAGCCACTGATCCCCTCCTGACCAACCAGACTGTGACACTTGCATCAGCTGTGAAGGCAGTTGCTCGCCCCCTGCTGGCCAGCCATGCAGTGACACTGGCATCAGCTGTGAATTCAGTGGCTCGCTCCCTGCTGACCAGCTGCAGAGTGACACTGACATCCGCTGTGCAAGCAGCTGCTTGCTAGATAGAAGAAGGATGCTGTTTGGGAAGAAGTGAGGTTTAGGGGTGGTGAAGAATAAAAGGAAAAAAGTGCTGGGGCACCATGTAGTGAGTATGTTGATTTGTGGTATGCAGTAAGACAATTGCAGAAATGCCACTCATCACTTTTTTTTTTTTTAATACAGTTTTTATTAAAATTATCGTTTGAGGCATATTACAGAATTTCAACACTCATGACCACGTCTTTCCATTTTTTTTTTTTTTTGTATTTAAATTTTTTTTTAAGTTTTAAGTTTACAGTTTACAACATTGAAAGAATGAAAAGCAACAGTTAAGGATTAACATAGAAACATAGACTTTGACGGCAGATAAGGACTGCTTGGCCCATCTAGTCTGCCCATTTCCCTACCTAGAGGATAAGCTGCAGATCCTATTAAACCAACAGCCTATTTCTTCCTATCCCCCCACAAAAGTTGCTTTATGTCTGTCCCATACATTCTTGAATTCTCCCACAATTTTAGACCCTACAACCTCCTCAGGAAGGCTGTTCCATGCATCCACTACCCTCTCTGTGAAAAAATACTTCCTCACATTGCCCCTGAGCCGTCCCCCCTCTATCTTCAAACTGTGTCCCCGTGTTCTTACACAACTCTTTTTCTGAAAGATGCTACCCTCTTGGACTTTGTTGAGTCCACTGAGGTACTTAAGTGTTTCTATCATGTCCCCCTCTCCCTCCTTTCCTCAAGGGTATACATATTACGCTCCTTTAGTCTCTTCTCGTATGGCTTCTCTTGCAGACCCTGCACCATTTTAGTTGCCCTCCTTTGAACTATCTCCATCCTGTCTATGTCCTTGCGGAGATGGGGTCTCCAGAACTGGTTGCAGTACTCCAGATGGAGTCTCACCAACTGTCTGTACAGGGGGATAACAACTTCCTGTTTTCTGCTGGTGACGCCTCTCCCTATACATCCCAGTATCCCCACAGCCCTCCCTATTCCCTTCTCACATTGCTTGCCAACCTTAAGGTCATCTGATATGATTACCCCCAGGTCCCTTTCCATTTTTGTTGTTGTTACTACCTCCCCCCCATTGTGTAATCTTCCCTTGGGTTTTTGTTTCCCAGGTGCATTATTTTGCACTTCTTTGCATTGAATCCAAGCTGCCATACTTCTGACCATTCCTCCAACCTTGCCATGTCCCTTCTCATCCTTTCCACACCTTGTGTATCAACCCTGTTGCAGATCTTTGTGTCCTCTGCAATGTCACTTATAAAGACATTAAAAAGGACTGGACCCAGTACTAAACCCTGCGGTACCCCATTAGTAACCCCTCTTTCTTCAGAGAGGACTCCATTTACAATTTCTTTCTGTGTCCTGTTATCCAGCCAATGTTTTACACAGGCTACCACCCTGGGACCCACTCCCAGGCTGGTTAATTTGACTATTAATCTTCCGTGTGGGACTGTCGGATGCCTTGCTAAAGTCTAGGTAGGCCATGTCCCAGCCCCTCCTGTCTCACTGCTTTGGTCGCCAGTCAAAGAAATCAATTAGATCTGCCTGACATGACCTTCCCACTGTGAACCCATGCTGCCTTGGGTCCTGTGCCCCACTGGCCTCTAGGTACTCAACAGTTCTTTCCTTCAGAAGTGATTCCATCACTTTCCCTACTACAGAGGTCAAACTGACAGGTCTGTAGTTTCCTGCCTCTGTCTTGCTCCCACTTTTGTGAAGGGGAATCACATCTGCCTTCCTCCAGTCCTCGGGTACCACACCATCCTCCCATGATTTGTTAAAAAGGGTAGTCAGTGGTGTCACTAGTTCTCTGCTTAATTCTTTTAGAATTCTGGGGTGAATTCCATCTGGCCCCATTGCTTTGTCCACCTTCAGTTTTAGGAGTTCTTTTAGAACCCTTTATTCTGTGAAAGGACTGGGATTGCCCCCCCCCCATCAAGAGTGCTTCTGTTAATTGGATTAGGCACCTCCACCTCTTCTTTTGTGAATACTGAACAGAAGCATTCATTCAGTATCCCTGCTTTTTCACTGTCCCTCTCTGCCCACCCACCGTGTATTCTAATCAGCCTCACTGTCCCTCCCTTTGTCTTTCTATGCTCCCTGATATACCTATAAAAGGTTTTATCCCCCTTAACTGAGTTGGCTATCTTTTCCTCAGTTTGGGCCTTTGCTATTCTGACTACCCTCCCTGCTTCCTTCTGCCTTAACTGGTACAGTTCTCTGTCCTCCTTCGTTTCCTTATACTTCCTAAATGCTATCTTTTTGTCCCTAACCTTCACCGCCACTCTTTTGAGAACCCACAGTGGCTTTTCTTTCGTTTTGATTTATTTGCTTCACACAAAGGCTTGTTGCCTCTGTGATGGCAGTTTTGATATTTCCCCATTGTTGCTTCACCCCCTCCTTCTATCCTGTTTGCTAGTACTTTTCTAAGGCACTCTCCCATCTTGCCAAAGTCAGCCCTCCTGAAATCCAGAACCCTCACTTTTGTATGGCTTGATTCTGTAGCTGAGTTTATCGTGAACCACACTGTTTGGTGGTTCACAATAATAGAACTAAACAAAGTTAATAAAATGATTATTAAAAATAATTCATAATAGGGTCAATAACGGTACAATAAACCTAGTTTAAATATAAATCAAACGTATACTTGTCATAAAATAGAAACTACATTCAAAGAGTTTATACTTGGGGTGCTCCAAATTATTTAGTATCTAAGCTACCAATGTGTTAATTTGACAGAGATGGGAAGATAAATATTTATTCCATTTCATGTTGTTCAGTTCCATTTTGCCTAAAGTATTCAGCGACTCAATCCATGAATCTAGGGTGGGAAATTTGGTGGACCTCCAATTCATTAATATAAATCTCTTTGCTTCAGTTAAGGTAGTGCAGATCCAATCTTGGTGTGCACTGTTGAGATCACAGGTGGAGGGAAAGATGCCTATCAGTACCAGTTTGGGTGTATTTGAGATGGAATAGGAGGTAACCTTGGAACAAGTTGAAAGAACATGTTTCCAAAATAAAGATAATTTGGGACAAGACCACAGTATTTGTGTTAGGTTGCCAACAAGGCAGTGTTGCCAGTAGTCCTTTATCATGCAGCACTTTTGGGATTTGATACCACCTACAAATAATTGTCTTTTGTATCACTTTGCTTTTCATGTCCCTACTTGCAGTATTAGCATGAATAAAAGCAGTACAACATTCCTGGGGTGTGATATCCTCCCTTATTTCCTGGGACCAAAGTCTACATGTTTCTGCCAATTTGTCAGGTTGAAAGGATACTAAGTTATGGTATATGAGACCTGCCTTTCCCTTACTTTTTGAGTTCCACCTGTTTAAAATTTTTATGATAGGGTTGTTAGGTACATTCATTGAGGAGTCTAATAATGTAGATAAGGAACTTGTAATTTGTAAGTAACACCAAAAATCTATACTAGAGATCGAGCACTCCCTCTTTATCTGTTCAAAGAATTTAAATATGCCAGTAATTGAATCTAAAAGGTGTTTAATTAACCAGATATTCTTCTTAATCCATGGGTGCCAGTTTAGTGGGGATCACTTCTGTTGTTGTTTCATTGATTGTACTGGTAGACAGAGTAGGCAAGTTTTCACAAGCAACCAGAATAAGTTACATTTAACAAGTTTTACACTGACAGTAAGAACAGTGGAAAAAAATAAAACAATTATACATACAGCACATATCATGACTGCTCATTACAATGCATAGTACCTCCACTGCCCTTGCTAAGGTTATAAATGACTGGCAGTCCGCACCTCATAACAAACAATACATATGCGCTTTGTTTCTGGACCTTAGCAAGGCTTTCGACATGGTGGACCACGATTTACTCCTGGTGACCCTGAAGAAAGTTGGGTTGGACAACCTGGCCCTAAGTTGGTTCGCAAACTATCTTGTGGAAAGAGAGCAGCAGGTCAAGGCTGAAGGAGACCTATTGCCAAAAAAAATACTCATTAGAGGTGCCCCCCAAGGATCCATACTTGGTCCACTTCTCTGCCATTTATATTAATCAAATGACACTGGCCTAAAGTCATCTAGTATCCATCTCTTCGCTGATGATGCAGTGCTATACATTGACAGATCAACTCTGGATCAAGCCATTTTGGACCTCCAGAACAATTTTGACATCCTCCAAAAAAATCTACTCAGCTTGAACTGTACCAGTTAAGGCAGAAGGAAGCAGGGAGGGTAGTCAAGCTCCTGCTCAATGCCAGAAAAACTAAGGCCATGATTTTCTCTCCACTGCCCCTCATCTCAAAAAAAAAAAAAAAACACCCAGATAAGGTTCCTCACAGAAGTACCCTTTTGGGAGAAGCCCTGGAGTTTGTGGAAAAATTCAAATACCTGGGGCTCTGGATTGACTACAAATTGTCCTTCATTGATCACATTGATGAACTCACTAAGAAACTGCATCAAATGCTCAGTATTTTCTTCAGGATCAAGCACTCACTAACCCAGGAGGCTAGAAAACTCCTAGTCCAAGCTGCATTCTTGCCTCTCCTAGACCATGTGGACTTCCTATATGGCCATAGTACTAGCATAGCTTTCTCCAAGCTTGATACCCTATACCACAGAGCCCTTAGGTTCATTTTGGATGCCCCTTATAACATGCACCACCGCATCCTCTATTCTTCTGTAGGCTGGAGCTACCTTAGCTTCAGGAGACAAAAGAATGCTATTCTATGGGCATATAAGGCAATCACTCATAAATTACCTCAGTACCTCACAAGCTGCCTAACTCCCTGCATCCCTAGTGCCTGTTCTCTCAGAAGTCTTACCATCTTACCTCTGGCTATCCCTAAAATTACAACTCTCTTTGGTGGAGCCTCAATAAGCTTCACTCTTCCTATGTTCTGGAATAAGATACAGAGAACCTTAAGGCTTGTTTCCCCTGTCACGTTCTCCCTCTTCAAATCCTTGTTCCTGAGGACCTTCTCCGAGGTCTGTCATTGTTTCAAGTCAAGGTCTTAACATCACGATTTTGTTACTGTTTTAAATTCTGGACTTAAACCTCAACCATTGCCTGAGGCGTCATTTGAGTCCTCCCTTCTGTCATTGTCCAAATCAAGGTCCCAACATCACGATCTGACTTTGCTTCAAATATTGGACTTAAACCCCAACCATTGCCTGTGGTATCTGTCGTGTTCTCCTTTCGAACAGTCCTTCCTTCCTAGGCCATCATGTCCAACCCTCTCCTATCACGGCTGACCTTCCCTCCCCACTCCCTATACCCCTTCCCTTCCCACCCCACTTGCCAGGCCATGCCTACAGTACTTATCAAAGGACTGTTACATCTGAGTCTTCTTCTGACTTTGACGTTAGATGAACTGTCACTCCTGCTCACTCTGACTCCTCCCAATGATGTTTACTGTATAAACTTTAGCTCATTACCTTACGTCCATATATCTGTATCCATGCAATTGTATTTAAATGGCACTACCTCCTGTTGAACCTATTGCTATGTTCTGGTGCAACTATCTTGTCACATGCGATGGGTATATGTTATTATGTTGTTGTTATTACTATGAAATTGTTATGTACGTTCACTCAACCTGCAATGTCTTAACCCTGTTGGCAATTGTTTTGCCCCAGGTCCATCTTGTAAATGAGCTTGTCTCAGTGATGTTCCGCTTGGCAAAATAAAGATTTTGAGTGATTGACAATGGCATGTAGACACTGAGCCATACCAAGCACTATGATTTTGTCTAGAAGCAGAAACCGTGTTGTGCTGAGTAATGGGTGACGGTAGATTGTTGTACAGTTGAATAGAATTACGTAACAAAACTCTCTGACCTTACTGGGTGTTTCTGAAGGGAACAATATATGAGAGAGACTGAGATTCTGTTGCACGGGTATCTGTAGTCTTCCCTGAAGGGGTAAAAAGGCTAGTTATATATTTTGGGTATTTACCCAGAACCACCTCATGAATGAATGTAGCAATTGTAATAATTTAGCAATCTTCAAAAGAGAGCCTCCCCACTCTCGTAAAGAATGCAGTGGTAGCTGGCCAGCCAGAGCAGTGGTAGCCAGCCAGCCAGAGCAGTGGTAGCACCACTGACAATCTGTGTTCAGAAGCAAACACAGTGCAACAGAGGGTTGGCGGGGGAGGGGCTTGGATGAGCATCCCATGGGCAGATCTACTCCTCCGGGGATTAGTGGTTTCCCGGCATGCTAGTGACACCCAATCTTCGCTGGGTGTCCAGCAGCTGGGACCACCTAGCAGCAAGCAGAGACGTCGGCAGACATCTGTGGGACAGGTGCAAGAGCACGCCTGTTCTGCACTGATGTAACTGCATGTTCGTGACTCCTGTGGGAAACCAAAGAGAAAACCCCTGGGCACGGAACTCCGTGAAGCCGCCAGACAGCCTCCCGAATGACACCCCAGATGTAAGCTTCAGCTTGGGCCTCTGGTGGATTTCCATCTCTTCCCCCATCCCTCCAGGGGAGCTCTGCTGTAGGGGGCAAGGTATGGACCACCCAGTCCAGGTGGCCGGAGGGTGCCAGGAGGTAGAGTCCAGGCACTGAAGGGGGGGTACATCCCTTCCCCCCGCCTGTTGTCAGGGCAATAAGAAAGCTGACAAAAAAAAAAAAAAGACTGCAGTGGTGAGTTTGCAGTGGAAGGTCAGTTACAAACAGATAAACAAGATTATACAAGGAACTGACTCTGGTTAACAGCCCAACCCCTGCCAAGGAATAGCACACAAGCCCATAATCAACTGGAAAATAAGAAGCTGCTAGCCAACAGTTTCCTTGACCAAGTATTTTCTAATCCTAAAAAACATTACAATCTTCTGATGAATTATCTTAACCAGTCTATTAATATGTGGACCATATGTTAGTGAATTGTCCCAGATATTTAAATTCTTTAACTGTCTCAGTAAAGTCACTGGCAAGAGATTTCATTTTAAAGTCTAAGTTCACCTTCATATGTCGATCAGCAAACAGCATGGCCTTTTTTTTTTTTTTTTATGTTTGGAATCATCTTATTTGACCTAAACCAATGTTAAAGATCACTGGGACCCTGCGCGCCCCCCCCCCCATACAGTACCCCATCATGAACATCTAATACCATCTCTGAAGATGGACAAACATTGGATAAATTGTTGAAGAAAAGGGAGAAGAGCAGTGATCCAAGAACAGAACTCTTGGAACTCCACAAACAATTTTCCTGTAATCGGAGAATGAATCATTGACCATGGTCCTGTATGTCCTGTTGGTCAAATATTCACCAAACCAACCAGCCACTTCGCCTGAAACATTTAGGCTTGCCAGTGCCTTAAGCAGTAGGGGATGGTCTACCAAGTCAAAGGCCTTGGTGAGATCCACAAACACCATGGCCAGTAGGCCACTAGAATCAATGGCCTGATGGACGTGGTCATTGAATCCCACCAAAGCCATTTCGGTGCTGTGCTTCTGCCAAAAACCATGCTGTGCTGAAATGTAAAGATCGTAACGCTTCATGGAATCATTTATCTGATCACAGACAATTCTAAGATTTTTGACAAGGGGGCCAGTAATGAAATAGGCCTGTGAGGGCAATAAACAATAGTGTGGGGGGGGGGGTATAGAGCATCTTTAGATATATAGTAACATAGTATTTGATGGCAGATAAGGACCGCTAGGCCCGCCCAGTCTGCCCGTATTCCCTGCCTGCATCAGTGGTCACTGACCCTACTTGGTCATTGGCTTTAACCTTTCCTACCCACCTCTAGGGTTCCTTTGTGCCTATCCCATGCATGTTTGAATCCCCCCCACTACGCTAGCACCCACTAGGTCCTGGGGTAGGCTATTCCATGCATCTACCACCCTTTCGGCGAAGAAAAATTTCCTCACATTCCCCTTTATTCTGCCTCCCTCCAATCTTATATCATGCCCCCTCATCCTTGTATACCTCCTATACTGAAAGATGTCGCCCCCTTGCACTTTGTTTATGCCCTTACGATACTTGAAGGTTTCTAACATATCTCCGTTCCCGCCTCTCTTCCAGTGTATACATATTGAGTTTTTGTTTTTATTATTTATTGCTTTTATCATAAAAAACAATAGATATTGTACATTCTTCTGTCAGACATCACATAGGCAGTTCAGATACATCCAATGTATAGTTAGGATTGGAAGCCTATACAGAACTATTTTAGGAATATCAGACATCAGGGAGGGTATAGGGTGTGAAATGAGTCTCTTCGCGGATGACTCCAAGATGGGAGCAGTAGTTGAGGGAGAAGAGGGGAGGATGGCCCTGCAAGGGGGACCTGGACACCCTGGAAAGTTGGGCTTACACACGGAAATTAAATTTCAATATCACCAAGTGCAAGGTGTTGCATCTTGGTCAGGGAAACCCCAAACACAGGTACACCGTGGAGGGGAGGCGCTGGAGGCCTCAATAGGGGAAAAAGACCTAGGGGTCATGGTGGATGCATGTATGAATAACTCTGAGCAGTGCAGGAGAGTGGCTAGCAAGGCAAACAGGATGTTGGGATGCATCGTAAGGGGGATCACCTCTAGGAGCAAGGACGTGATTCTGCCGCTGTACAATGGACTGGTTAGACCACACCTTGAGTACTGTGTACAGTACTGGAGACCACACTTGAAGAGGGACATACAGCTCCTGGAGAGGGTACAGAGGAGGGCAACTAAGATGATACGAGGGCTAGGGATTTGACGTATGAGGACAGACTTGAGAGCTCTGCCTGTTTTCATTGGAGGAGAGGAGAGACAGGGGACATGATTGAGGTCTTCAAGTACCTCAAGGGAATAAATAGGGTAAACATGGAGGGGATCTTTAGACTAAAGCAGGGAGGTATCACCAGAGGGCATGGTTTGAAGTTGGAAGGTGGAAGGGTGAGGGGAAAAGAGGAGGAGGTTTTTCACTGAGAGGGTGGTGGACCCTTGGAATGCACTGCCTGGCGAGCTGGTTCAGAGATCCACAGTGGAGGGCTTCAAGAGAGGGTGGGACAGACACAGAAAGTGGATGTATCAGATGATGGCCTGTCCCAGGGGGGTGGGGATGGATGATAGGGGTTTCTGGAGCACAAGGGATGGGAGGGCCTCGGCACCCAACTAAGGATCTAAGGTTCGAGCAGACTCGATAGACCGTAAGGCCTAATCTGCTGGAAAATAGTATGTTAGGAAGGGGGGGAAACAAGAATTAGAGTGTCCCTTTAAGTGATAGTCCATTAAAGCTACAGTCCACCAAGGCTTTTGGGGAAACCAATCCTTAATTTACTAAATCCCGACAATTTTGTAGTACTCAACCAACAAAGTTGATATGTCCCCACTTCAAAATAGGCGATCCGAACATTTATATCACATTATCAACAGATACATCTGCTGTGATACTGCTCAAACTTAATATTTTAAACTATAGTTTACAGTCCTTGCAACTTCCCTCGTTGCTCTACACCTAGCTGACCCGTATAATCAAAGAAAATAACTTTAAACTATTAAATTGGCAGTTTTATATTTTACTCATCCCTCAAAATTGGTTAAACTGTTCAAGTCTCCTAATCTGACTCAGGGATGTCCCGAGACTCAGGCGCTTGAAACTCTCGGCTAATGGATTCCACCTTTCTGCCGGCTTCCTCAGGGTCATTGAACTGGTACATATGCCTCCCATAATAAATGCAAAGTTGGGCAGGCATTAGTAGTGAATGCGTTATCCCCAAGCTACGGATTCTTGCCCGGACCGCATCAAACTTCTTCCTCCTCATCCTGGTTGCGTGCGATAAATCCGGGAATAAATGAACTGTAGCTCCATTAAAGCTTAAGCCATCCGCTGATCTGGCTGCGTGAAGGAGTAAATCCCTGATAGAGGAACTCATGGTCATCAGGAGGATAACTCTCGGGGCTTCAGCACGAGGGCCTGCTGCTCGAGGGGTTATTCGGTAAGCCTTACAAAAATAATTAGCTGTATCCTTTGGCAAATCCAACACCTCAACCAGCCATTTCTGCAAAAAAGATAATAGTTCTCCTTCTTCGCTTCCTTCTGGCAAGCCTATGAGTCGAACGTGAGAGGCTCTACTCGAATTTTCCAGTGCCCCAAGTCTGTATTTTAATTGTGCATTTTCTTGCACCAGTTTAGAGGTAGTAACCATAGCTTGGGTAGCGATCTTCTCCGCTGATGTAGCAGTCTGAGTTGCCACCTCCAGTTTTACATCTTGCTCCATAAAACGCTGTAGGATAGATTCCACTTTCTGATCTATTGTCTGCATCGAAATTTGCAGCGCTCTCCATGGGGGCTCCGTGCCAGTCGATATCGATGGGTTGACAGGGGCCTGTAAATCCACTGCCGAAGTTGCTTTAGAGCCGCTACCACTCGCCTTTTGATTGTGACCCATAGCAGTGTCTGGTATCAATCGACTCTTTTTGCTGTCAGCTATCGAGATCTGAAGGATTGAGAGACGACTCTTGCTTTATATTTTAGTTATTTAAGTTTGATTACCATGCAAATGCAGAGCTGTTGCTGTGTGCTTCTTGCCAGTAGGCTGCTCAACAGCGCCCCATATTGAGGTGTTTTAATCTCTCCTCATACAGTATGTTTCCTGGTGCAAGCCCTGCGCCATCTTTGTTGCTGTTCTCTGAACTGCCTCCACCCTGCCTATGTCCTTACGAAGATGCGGCCTCCAGAACTGTACACTGTACTCCAGATGAGGCCTCACCAGTGTTTTTTTTACAGTGGCATCACCACCTCCCTTCTGCTAGTGATACCCTTTCCTATGCACCCCAACATGCTACTGGCCATCTCCACGCCTTGGTACACTGTTTGGACACCTTTAGGTCATCTAGTAGCGTTTGCTAATCCTCACTTTCATCCTTAAGTCCCCATTCCTCTCTTCTCTGCCTGCGTAAGGAATGAGACACTAGAGAGGAGGGCTTATGCTCTTGCTTATGCTGAGGCACTGGACGCCCTACCTCTCACCACGCCAGCGACCCATGTTTGGGAATGAGCAGGGTTGCCGGGGGGGGGGGCTGAGAGTGGCTAGAGTGGTCGTCAGGCAGCTCTCCTCCTCCAGATTGGGGAGGTAAGCCTCTCCAGCTCTTGGTTGCCACCGAGTGGAGGCTTGATGGTAGTGTCGGAGCACTGGAGGGGCTGGTGCTGGGCCAGATGGTTGGATTGGGGCTGCACTTGGTGCCGCAGCGCATGCGCGCTTCCACGTACATGTGCCGCCGTGATTGGCCAAGGCCCCAGGGTAGTAAGGGGAGAAAAAATAGGTGGAAAAAGAACCCCTGGAAGCAGGATGAAGACCGACCCCCTGCAGGCTCCGCACTGGTGGCTGGGCTCACACCATTCCTGTGGCAGAGGACGCCGGTGTAAGGTAAGTCTCGGGGGAGCCAGGTGATGGGGCTGGGGGGGGGTTCAGACGGGGCAGCCGGTGTAAGGAGAATAAACACAATAATAAAAAAAAAAAAAAAAAAATCATTTTATAATTGCTTATCTTTCCTAAAATTCGTTGATTTTGCTGGTTGTTTTCTCTGCCTTCTTTTTTAGTAGAACTGAAAAGCATGCAAATCATATGGTTGTACCCAACCTTGTTTTGTTTCAAATCCTTGCTCTACTCTTATTACTTACCTTCTGAACATTTGGAACACCCTCAAACAGTGCAGCCACTCCTGATGCATTGTATCCTTTCCCCTTACTGCATTTTGAGTGGCTACACTGATGGGGGGGCATTCCCAAGTCGAGGAAAGATGCAGTGGGAGTTGATCAAGGAATGTAAACAAACATATTTTTCCTGTGGTAACACCAGTATGGTGGGCTGTATGTTTTTCACTTTTTAAAAGAATAAAGGAATCAGATTCAAACTCCCAGCTACATTAACAGTCTCTACATAATGTGAACAGTTCTAACATGTGTTTTTAAACTAGAGACACTTTGACGCCTAAGGGGGTTAATAGTGTCCCTTTTTTGTGTACTGCACTGTATGTAATTTATTTATTTAAAAGTTTAACAAGGAAAGACATACTGAGCTGATAACAGTTTATTTCCAGATCCATCCTGGGGGAAAGGGGAGAGGGAGATAGTTAAATAGAGAAATTGTCGGCAGATGACTGCCAGGCCCATCCAGTCTGCCTGAAAGCCCTACACTAGTTTGTGGACTCTGACCCCAACTGGTCAATGGCTTTTCACCCCCACCTTCCCACCTCTAAGATACCCTTATGCCTGTCCCATGTATGTTTAAAACCCTCCACTGTGCTCGCCCCCACCACCTGTTGCAGTCTCTTTCATGTGTCCACCACCCTCTATGTGAAGAAAAACTTCCTTGCAGCGCTCGATCGGGCTTCTCAGGGAGCTCCCTCCGCTTCCACATTCGCCGAAACTCTGCAAAATTAAAATACAAATGACACGCTGTAAAATAAATTTCAAAACTCAGCCCTATGAGGACAGCAGCGGGAAAGGTACGTGATATTACAGGGATAGCCCTGTACTGAGAACCTTTTGCCAGTCACCTTTAAGATTACAGGCACCAAAACTGCACACTGTACTGCAGGTGTGATCTTACCAGTGACCTGTGCAGTGGCAGAATGACCTCTGCCTTCTTGGTGGCAATTCCCTTGGCTGTGCAGCCCAGCATCCAATTTGCTGTGTCTGCTGCTTTCCTGCAGTGTGCGGAGTGTTTCAGGTCACTTGTGATTATTACTCCCAGGTCCTTTTCTTTCTTTTTTTTTTTTTTTTAAACTTTGCTTATTGGTTTCTTTTAAACATAAAAGTCCACAATACAATAGCCAGACATCAATATGGTGTTACATCGAATACATTTCACAGCAGGATATCACAATCTAGACCATAGGTGTACAGAGTTAGGGGTATACCAACATTTGTTCTGAGTAAAAAAAAAAAAGATATATCCCCTTAGCTACACTTCTACAAGAGGGGTGGCCAGTCCTAATAAAAGGTATCCAAAAATAGAAAAATTCAACTCCCTGCGTTGATTAGGCCACAAACCCAAACATATTGTATACTTTGTCTAGCATATCTCCTCCCACTCTAGCAACCTCGAACAACAACCACAAGTATAAGCAGTTGTAATGCTATATTTAAGATATATATAAAACAAGAACTATATGGACATTCAGTTACCCTAAACAAGATAACTCTATCCCTATACAAAAGAGATACAGGCTCTTCCTGAATATCAACTAAAAACGATTAATATCCTTTTTAAGTCTGTCCATGAAAAAAGCTGAACTTTCAAGAAATGTAACGCATGTGCTCAGCTGCCCAGGAACTCCTCGTATGATTATGCACGCTCTCAAAATTATTAACCTTCAAGTGTCCTCATTTTCAGATTCTTGGTCTGATTCCACTCGAGCCGCAACTTCTGAGGCCTCAAATTCTTTTTCGGATTTGTTGCACATGCTAACCGGCTTCATCAGGGTCAGAAAATTGAAAAGTATGACCCCTGTAGAAAATTCTCAGATGCACTGGCATCATCAGTGAGTGGGCCACCCCTAAACTTCTTAGTGTAGCCTGGACCCCGTCGAATCGCTTCCTACGAGCTGTCGTGGCATAGGACAAGTCTGGAAAGCAGTGCAAAGTATGCCCTTCAAAATTCAAGTGCTCCGTATTTCGAGCAGCCTGGAGTATTCGCTCCTTTACCATTGCGCTCGCCGTTACAAGCAAGACTATGCGTGGTAAGTTTTTCTGTGCCCCGGCCGATCTAGGAGAGATCCTGTAGGCTTTAACAAACTGTATTCCCAAATCTTTTTCTAGTTGCAGAGCCAATGGGAGCCAAGATTGTAGAAAAGAAAGGAGCTCCGGTGTCTCAGATCCTTCCCGAAGGCCAATGAGACGGACGTTTGGGGCCCTTCTGATATTTTTCAAGGCCTCCAACCGGTACCTAAGTTGCCCATTTTCCTGCGTTAGCTTAGCTGCAGTCGATAGGGCTCTAGTTGCTTGACTTTCTGCAGAAGAAGCAATTTTTGTTGCTGCTTCGATTTTGAGGTCTTGTTCCCCCAGTCTTTGTAGGACCAAGTCCACCTTATTATCGATGGCCTGCATGGCCGCCTGCAGAGCCTTCCAGGGCGGTTCAGTAGCACTGCAGGGTGGGACATTAAGCGTGGCCTGTTGTTTCATTGAGACTTGCGATTTTGCAGCGTTCGGACAACTTTTATTTGTGCGCCTCATATTCAAATTTGATATCCACGGGTTCAGTACAATATAAACAGTCCATAGATGCCAAGCACGTAGGTATCTTCTTGTTAGAAATTAGATTATTTGCAGTTTAAATGTTCCCGTCGCAGAGCTGGAAGGAGTCGCGTCTGCTCGGTAGAAGTGCTCAACAGCGCCCCCTCCCAGGTCCTTTTCTTTTACTGACCTGGTTACCTGCACACCACCCAACCAGTTCCCTTGATTCTTCACCCCCAAGTGCATAACTTTACATTTTAACCTTTGAACCCCAGCTGCCAAATACCAGATCACTTTTGTAGCCTAGCCAGGTCCTCCTGAGTTCCTGTCTTCCCTCCTCTGTGTCCACTCTCTCACAGAGCTTAGTGTCGTCCTTGAACAGACAGTTTTTAACCCCCATCCATGATGTCTCTTTTGAAGATGTTAAACGACACCTGACCGAGCACCAAGCCCTGTGTTACCCCATTGATCACAGGCCTCACTTCTCCAACTACCACCCTTTCCCTTCTGTCCTGCAACCAGTTTCTGACCCATCCTGCTAGCTTAGCTCCCACCCTAAGGTCCTCCAGCTTCCCGATCAGTCTCCTGTGAGGTGCTGATTTGAAGGCCTTGCTGAAGTCCAGATAGAGGACATCAGTCGCCTAGCCCTTGTCCACTGTCCTAGTGACCCAATCGAAGAAGCCATTTAGGTTAGTTTTGCAGGACCTCCCCGACACAAACCCATGCTGCTTCACATCCTGGAGCCCATTTTCCTCCAGAAAGCCGATCAGTCTCTGTCTCAAGATGGTCTCCGTCAGTTTACCCACTATTGAGGTCAGGCTGACAGGCCTGTAGCTCCCTGGTTTGTCCCTCTGCCCACTTTTATGAGAACAAAAACATGCTTGTGTTGTAATAGCTTGGCAGAAGACACCAGGAGAAAGGACTGCTGTGTGACTGAACTTCTCTGCTGGGACTAAAGTAGAAGAACTTTTGTATTTGGACCTTTAATTTAGGGTAAAAAAACTAACATACAAAACAAAACAAAAAAAAAAGTGTGTGTTTGGATTAACTGAACTGAATGGGTAACTGAAAAGTCATCTAGGTGTAAATCTCAGGTGACTGAAAGGACTTAACTGCTGTGAGGTTTAAATTACTTGTAGAAAGATCTGGTAAGTAGGGGAGTGGCTTAGCTAGAAGGAAGCTACATTTAAAGACTGCCTTAGAAAGATTCTGCTAATAGCTTGGCAGAAGACACCAGGAGAAAGGACTGCTGTGTGACTGAACTTCTCTACTGGGACTATATTGCCCTCTTTCCTTCCCCTCCACCCAAAGCTAGTTCTATTTTTATAGGCACAGGATTTGACTGACAACAGGAACTTCCTGTTTAGGGGCAGGAAGTGAGTGATCACAGAACCACCAAGGACCCACCATCCTAGAAGGGCAAGAGTAGCTCTCCAGCCCCCTCTAGCTGCTGGAGGTCTGCCTCTGAACAAGTAAGTGGTCTACTGAGAGATATAGGATATTTTTGTCTCCGAACAGGACAATCAGGAGCTTAAAGGGCACACAGGCAGAAAGTAAGGAGAGAGAGAAAAAAACCAGAGGAAAGAGTAAGGATTGCAAACAGTTAAGGGGCCAGAAATAAGACATGATTGGAGTGGTGCAGTGCAGTGGCTGTGGAGCAGCAGTCTTCCGGGAGATGTTCTGGAGGATGCGGTGTTGTCCCATCTGCAGGCACCTCTCTGGGCTGAGGGAGGAGGTTGCTCATCTCCAGGCTGAGTTGGCCAGGATTTGTGGGACCTCCTCTTCCATCCAGGGACCACCAGTGCCACTGCCGTTGCCTCAGAGGTTGCCAAGAAAGAGGAGCGGTTGGACCACAGTGGGCTCAGGGAGGTGAGGTGGTGGAACAGAGGCACATCCTCTAGTTGTACCTCCACAATTCCTATGCCATTCTGGCAAAGTGTGGTTCCTCTATGGAGGCACCTCACAGTGGAGACCAAGGAGGATGCTGGGAACCTCCACAAAGGAGACCCACAGGAGGGTGGCAGGGGACCCCAGGGAAGGAAACAACTCCTGGTGGGGGACTCCATTGTTAGGAAGGTAGAACTGGGCAAGGAAGGGGAGAGGGAGGTAAGGTGCCTGCCTGGCGTCATGGCTTGGAGGGACAGGGAGCGAATCCTCAGGATTGCTGGAGCAGCTGCACAGGGGAGGGAGCTGGATGTCATTGTCCACTTAGGGACAAATGACCTGGCTAAGAAAGGGATTAGAGAAGTGCAGGAAGAGTTTGTGGAATTGGGGAGGGGCCTTAGTCAAGTAGCATGCACGGTAACCTTCTCGGAGGTGCTACCCATCTATGGCATAGGAGAGGCTAGGGTGTTCTGTACCATGGGATTCAATCAGTGGTTGAAAAACTGGTGTGGAGCTCAGGGATTTGGCTTCATTGGGGACTGGGGTCCACCTGGAGTGATGCAAGTCTATACTGGCATGATGGGCTGCATCTGTCCGGGAGGGAACCAGGATCCTAGGGTGATAGTTAAATGCTTCATTGGCAAGCTTTTAAACTAGCCAAGGGAGAGCACTGGAAAGGAGAGGAAAATCCTAGCCCCCAAACAATCACGGTAGTAAGTGTGGCAAACACCAAACATGGAGGTGTCGATAGGGAGAAGGGCAGGGGTAAATGGAGAAAGTGACAAAGGCAAGAAGGACAGGGATGGGGCAAAAGGGGTAAGGCCATCAGGAAATGGAGGGTAATGAGTACCAATGCTCAGAGTCTGGGCAACAAGCTCCCTGAGCTGGTGGCCTTAATGGAAGAGGGATGCCTGGATATTGTAGCAGTCACAGAAACATGGTACACAGAGAACCATGACTGGGATGTTAACATACCAGGGTACATAACCTACAGGAGAGACAGGCAGGGGAGAAGAGGGGGAGGAGTAGCTCTCTATGTAAAGGAAGGGATAAAAGCAACTGAACAAAAGAGTAAACAGGGAGGAGAGGAGGCACTGTGGGTCACCTTGGAGACTGGAAAGGGCACCACAATCCGCACAGGGGTTTGTACAGACCCCCATGTCAGGGGGAAGGAATGGACAAGGATATGATGGAAGGCATTCTTAGAATGGCAGAGAAAGGGGAGATACTGTTGATGGGAGACCTGAATATGCCAGATGTTAACTGGAGCACATTTGCTGCAGCCACATCCAAGAGCAGGGCCATTCTTGACGCCCTACAGGTGGCAGGCATTAGACAGCTAGTTTCGGAACCCACTCGTGAGGGAGCAATCTTAGACCTCGTACTCTCAAACGGGGGCAGTGAGAGGATCTCAGATCTAGAAGTGGGTTGCCATCTGGGGACAAGTGACCATCAAACAGTGTGGTTCACGTTAAACTCAGCTACAGAGTCAAGCCATACAAAAGTGAGGGTACTGGACTTTAGGAAGGCTGACTTTGGCAAGATGGGAGAGTGCCTCAGAAAAGCACTAGCAAACAGGCTAGAAGGAGGTGTGGAGCAACAATGGGGAATTATCAAAACTGCCATCACAGAGGCAACAAGCCTTGTGTGAAGCAAATAAACAAATCAAAGCGAAAGAAAAAGCCACTATGGTTCTCAAGAGAGTGGCTGTGAAAGTCAGGAAAAAGATAGCATTCGGAAGTATAAGGAACACAGAAGGAGCAGGACAGAGAGCTGTACCAGTTAAGGCAGAAAGAAGCAGGAGGGAAGTCAGAATAGCAAAGGCCCAAACTGAGGAAAAGATAGCCAACTCAGTTAAGAAGGGGGATAAAACCTTTTATAGGTACATCAGCGAGAGAAAGACAAAGGGAGGGATAGTGAGGCTGAATAGAATGAACTGTGGGTGGGCAGAGGGGGACAGTGAAAAAGCAGGGATACTGAACGAATATTTCTGCTCAGTATTCACAAAAGAGGAGGGGAGCGCTAATCCAATTAACAGAAGCACTCTTGATAGGGGGTCGATCCCAGTCCTTTCACAGAAGAAAGGGTTCTGCAAGAACTCCTAAAACTGAAGGTGGACAAAGCAATGGGTCCTGATGGAATTCACCCAGAATTCTAGAAGAATTAAGGAAGGAACTAGTGAAACCACTGGCTACTCTTTTAATAAATCATGGGAGGATGGTGTGGTACCCGAGGACTGGAGGAAGGCGGATGTGATTCCCTTCACAAAGTGGGACCAAGACAGAGGCAGGAAACTACAGACCTGTCAGTCTGACCTCTGTGGTAGGGAAAGTGATGGAGTCACTTCTGAAGGAAAGAATAGTTGATACCTAGAGGTCAGTGGAGCACAGGACCCAAGGCAGCATGGGTTCAGAGCGGAAGGTCATGTCAGACGAATCTAATAGATTTCTTTGACTGGGTGACCAAAGTAGTAGACCAGGGAGGGGCTGTGGATATGGCCTACCTAGACTTTAGCAAGGCATTTGACACAGTCCCACACAAAAGATTATTAGTCAAATTAACCAGCCTGGGAGTGGGTCCCAGGGTGGTAGCCTGGGTAAAACATTGGCTGGACAACAGGACACAGAAGGTAATTGTAAATGGAGTCCACTCTGAAGAAAGGGTGGTTACTAGTGGGGTACCGCGGGGTTCAGTATTGGGTCCAGTCCTTTTAATGTCTTCATCAGTGGCATTGCAGAGGACTGGAAGGAAAAGTATGCCTTTTGCAGATGACACAAAGATCTGCAACAGGGTTGATACACAAGGAGCGTGGAAAGGATGAAAAGGGACTTGGCAAGGTTGGAGGAATGGTCAGGCGTATGGCAGCTAAGATTCAATGCAAAAAGTGCAAAATAATGCACCTGGGAAACAAGAACCCAGGGAAGAATACACAATGGGTGGGAGGTAGTAACAACAACAAAACAGGAAAGGGACCTGGGGGTAATCATATCAGATGACCTTAAGGTTAGCAAGCAATGTGAGAAGGCAGTAGGGAGGGCCGGGGGTATACTGGGATGTATAGGGAGAGGCTTCAGCAGCAGAAAACAGGAAGTTGTTATCCCTCTGTACAGACAGTTGGTGAGACCCCATCTGGAATACTGTGTCCAGTTCTGGAGACCCCATCTCCGCAAGGACATAGACAGGATAGAGGCAGTCCAGAGGAGGGCAACTAAAATGGTGCAGGGTCTGCAAGAGAAGCCGTGATGAGGAGAGACTAAAGGAGCTTAATATGTATACCCTTGAGGAAAGAAGGAGAGGGGGACATGATAGAAACTTTCAAGTACCTCAAGGGAATCAACAAAGTCCAAGAGGGTAGCATCTTTCAGAAAAAGAGACTTGCAAGAACAAGGGGACACAATAAAGATAGAAGGAGGGTGTCAGGGCAATGAGGAAGTATTATTTCACAGAGAGGGTAGTGGATGCATGGAACAGCCTTCCTGAGGAAGTTGTGGGGTCTAAAACTGTGGGAGAATTCAAGAATGCATGGGACAGACATAAGGCAATTCTTGGGGGGGGCAGGAAGATATAGGCTGTTGGTTAACTAGGATATGCGGCCTATCCTGTAGGTAGGGAAATGGGCAGACTAGATGGGCCTAGCGGTCCTTATCTGCCGTCAAAGTCTATGTTTCTATGCGCCATTCTCCAGTCCTGGCATACTTTCCAGACTTCAGAGAGATGTTAAACAGGTCTGCCAGGGGACCCACCAGAATCTAACCAGTTCTCTTAGGACCCTCAGATGCATGCCATCAGGCCCTGGTGATTTGTCCACCTTTAGGGCCCTTAAGTACCCTGTTAGCTTGAATTGCACCATCTGTGACTTCCTCCCTCCCAGGCCCCACCCCTCTGCACCCTTATGGTATCGGTCCATCCTTTTGTCTAGTGAAGACTGAACAGAAGTACCTCTTAAGCACCTCTGCTTTTCTTCACTACCCTCTGCCCACTCCCCACCCCTACCCCTTTTATAACCTGACAATCTCATCCTTTATGTTTCTTTTTTCCCTTATATAACAGAAAAAGGCCTTTGTACCCACTTTCACCTTCTGTGCTAGCTGTACTTCTCTTGTGGCCTTTGGCTCTCTTTTGCCCTGCTCACCTGCCTTGATTTAATGCCATAGTCCACCCTATCCTCTTCCTTCTGAGGACACTTGTATTTTCTGAAGGCTGCCCTTTTGTCCCCGACTACTTTTGCCACCTCCTTGTCAAACCAGCTGAGCTTCTTGGCTGTAGCTTTCTTTCTTTCTTTTGATTTTAGCACACTCACCAGTGGCCTCCATCAATCTCTTATTATGGCCCATTTCTGTTCCACATCCATCCCCAGTCTGATCCCAGCAAAGTATCCTTTCAGAACTTCTCCTATCCTACCAGAGTCAATCTTCCGAAAGTCCAGGACCCTCATCTTATTCCTGACCTCCTGCTGGCCATGTCCAGGTGGAACCACACCATGTGGTGGTCACTTCCTGCAAGCAGTGCATCCGCCTTCACATCCTGAACATGAGCACAGTTGGACAAGACCAGATCCAGGACAGCCCTCTCCCTAGTGGGCTCCATGACCCCTTGGGTCAGGAATGCACTCTGGAAAGCATCCAGCAGTACTTATTCCCTAGCGCAGGAGGTAGCAGGGATTTTCCAGTCCACCCTGGGTAGATTGAAATCCCCCATTATTACTCCCCCCCCCACTTTTCTGGACATATCCATGATCTAGGAACCCAATACACTGTCCAGTTCTTCATCCTGGGAAGGCAATCTGTAGGTCACCTCTATTCTTAGTTTTCTTCCTTCAGTGGATTAAACCTGTACCCACAGAGCTTCAGTCTTACCTCAGCCTCTTCCTCTCTGATACAAATTGCCTCTCCTTCACATACAGCGCCACACACACCCCTTCCCATCCCCCTGTCCTTTCTGTACATTTTATACCTTGGAACTGCTAGGTCCCAGTCATGGTTTTGTGTGGCCCAAGTCTCTGTGATGGCTGTTATGTCCACCTCTCCTTCAGCCAGCAATGTCTGTAATTCATTTTTTTCTCCCCAGACTTACTTCTGGCGTTCAGAGACACCACCATCCACTGCGATCCAGGACCTCCCTTACTCCTGACCTGCCCACTCTTCCCTTGGTCCCTTCCCTCTTTTCTCACCCCTCCCATCTCTCTCTCTCTCTCTCTCCTCCTCATGATGTGCTGATTGGGAGGCCTATCAGTTTCCTCCACAGCTGTCTAAGGGTGTTGTGCACCTGCTGCCCCCCACGTCAGTGCAAAATTCAGGTTTCTAATCACAAAGTCCTCAAGCTCACCCTTCAGGACCTTTGTGCCGTTCCTACTTAGGTGTAACCTGTCCGGTGCATACAAGTCCTTGTTATCCCATGTCCACCTCCAGTACCAACACACCCATACCCTTCCACCCCACACCACCTTCTAAGCCGGTCATTAAATTCCGTAATCCTTACCTTCCTTGCCGTACTAGCCCTCAGGACCAGAAGCACCTCTGAGAAGGATGCCGACTTCCCTTCCACCCTGCAGATTCTCCCTGCCTCCTTGAACCTCTCTTGCAATACCCCACCTTACATCCTGCAAGGTCGTTCATACCGAGGTATGTTATGTGAGGTTTCCCTCATACCTGTCCTGTGCACTGTGCTGCTAGAGGTCCCACCCTTTCTGCCGTCATCCCTGGCATGCATTCTGTCCTCTTACGATTCGCTCCAGACCCTTTCCCCCATCTCACCCTCTACACTATTGCCTGCACCTCCTGAGCCCACCCTCCCTTCTGTCCTTACTGCTGCCCACTCCCACCTGCCTCCTCCTTTCCCCCGTCCCACTTGTACTCCTTCCCAGCCCTCTACACCTGCTGTCCCCATCCCCTCCTCCTGAGCTGTTCTCCTCTCTGGCATACCCCGTCTTTCCCTTCTGTTCCCCCCATCATTTCCTGCTGCCCCCCTACCTAACCTCTCCCTTGCTCACCACCTCTTTCCCTGCTCCACCTGACATCCCCCTCTTGCCTGTACTTGCTTCCTCTCGCCCTTTCTCCTGCATACCCACATCTCCCTCTACCCTCCAATCCTCCCCTCTCGCTGCCCTTCCTTATCAATCTCCCCCAATGTAATCGGTTTCACAGTGACTGTCCTGGAGATGCTCGCACAGAACCCCCTCCCCTTCCTGCCTTACTTTTCTCCTCCTCACTGTCATCCACTAACCCTCCATGACCCTTCTCTTCTGCTGGGGGAAGGGGACCCAGGGGACCTACCTAATCTCCTGTTCCCTCCTCACCCTCCCACTTGGCCCTTCTCCCCACCTTGACTCAACACCCACTCACTTCCCTTACCTGCCTTCAAGCTCTGCAGCTCCTCTCAGCATTACCCTGCAAATTCCTCCCACCACCAGTGCACCTGTCTCAGCTTTCGTACCTCTGCTCTTAGCTGCCTAATATTTCGATAAATCAGGCATTCCCCACCTCCCAGAGAGTTCTCAGAAACACTGCTGCCCCATACCCCCTGCACCTCACCACTCTGTCCACTTCATCTTGCTTCCACTACATGCCTCTTCTCTGCATATTAACATTTTAGCCCTTCTCTATTATTGTGTTTGGCTAGCCCCCTTTATGAAGCTTAGCTATTAATTTACCTGCCTAACTGACTCGTCAGCTTAGGTATACATTAAAAGCCCTCTAACTAATTTCTTGCCTGCCAACTCCCCTGTAAACTGACCCTAGATACCCACTAACAACACTGCCATCCGCTCCTAGTTGAGGGATAGTTGCACCCCCCCCACCCCCGCGGACTACCCCAACACTAGGCTGGATGCAGGCCTGTTCCAGAAAGGGACTAGCTCAATATGTACTGTTATCCCCAAGGTCTGTATGTCACCCTACCCTCCAATTCATTGTAAACTGTATTGTAATTATTGTATTCCTTTGTAATCTGTTTGTAACTCTTTTGTGCCAGATTGTTGGCCCGAGTCATGCCTGAAAACGGTCCTTTGAATCAGTGCACCTACACAATAATCAAAGACTTAAATACATAAATTGCAGCAGTCCCTGGTCACTAGAGCTAGCAGCCCTTCAACAGGGCACCTTGACTGTTAGCTGTAGGCCTCCCCTAGAATGGGAGCAGGTATAAAGACAAAAGGGGAAGCTACATACTGAAAAGAATCCGGATCTGAAATGTCTTAAATTGATGTTTGTTTGTTTTTTTTCAAAATTTTGCCTGGAAGACTAGGCCACACTGTGACTTACATCCAGTTCTTTTGTTTCTGTTTTAGCTGCCAGATATTGAATCACAAATGAAGAAGGAGAACCAGAAGATCTTGACACCCCTCGTTAGTCTGGACACGCCGGGAAAAGCAACTGTGGAAGTTGTCATCTTGGCAGACCCTGTGAGTATAAATTTAGTACTTGGAAATCAACGCAAGTTGATTCCCGGTTACCAAATTTTGAAATAAATAAATTCATAAAATAAGGGCAGCTCTGATGGCCTTGTGGCTCCTTCTGACAGGATGGGATTTATTTTGATTACAAAGTAAGTGCACTGGACTAGTTAGCCCATTTTCAGATGCGAGCGATGTCATTTGGCAAAGCATGACAGAAAATAAATAAAGGCGCAGTAAAAACATGTAATTAAAGTGGCAACTTCAAAAGTCGGTAAAAAAACACACAGTTACAAACAAAAGGCATACAAAACTATTCCCACATCTTCCAGTTACAATATTCAGGTTATCACTCAACATGTCTGTTTTTTTTTTTTTTATCCCCCACCCACAACCCAACAAACCGGATCAGTGCCTGAACCAGAGGGTGGGCAGGTGATGAGCTGCCTACAGTCAACCACCGGGCAGCTCCTTGATCAGCTGACAGTAAGTGAGCAAGGAAGGGGCAGCCCACCCCCTCCGGAGAGCTGTGTGCCTCCCCACAAGACAGGCTTACCCCCACCAGCCTCTGTGCAGGATTCCCAGACTTGAACACACACCGGTCCCTCAGGTGGCAGTGTGATATACTGCCTCTACACCACTGCTCTGCCCCTCTGGTTCACAGAGTTGTTTTGACTATGCCCCGCTCTGCTATCCTGCTTTCATCCTGTTAGTAAGAAAGCATCTCCGATCATTTGTGTTTGCAGTCAAGATTATTTTCAACGCTTTGCATCTAAATTACTGCTAACATATGGGTAAAATAGTATTTACAAAGTGACACCACTGCCTGCATGCCCCAGGTTCAGCTGGTATGTATTGTATCTAAATGTAGTAAAAGTGATCAGCTACGTGCAGCTTGTTTCCAGAAACCCAGACCTAAAGTCGATTTGTGAGCGGGCAGACAAGATGGAACTTTCGTTCCTTCCAGCATCACAACGTTATGTTACAGCACTGTGCTTTTTGTTCTACTACCTTAGGATGGCCATGAGATTTGTTTTGTGGGGGACGAAGCCTTTCGGGAGCTTTCTAAGATGGATCCAGTGGGAAACAAACTGCTGGATGATGTGAGTATTTAAAGCAGCACTATGCTCGTTAGCTAGAAAAAGAAATGTCATTGACTGTTTTACCAGCACTGTATTCCTGACTTCTGTAGATTCTTCATTGGGGGGGGAGGGGTGTATCTTGGATTCATTCAGCCATCTCCCTCTCTTGCAGCAGGAAGTATATGAATGCCACATACCCCATACTATCCCCTTCCCAGGGAGCCAATGGTTTCACCTTTCTGATGCTGTCAGCTATTCAACCATTTGAAATGCAGTATTTATTACATGTATTATACAATGGCAGAAAACAATCCAGTACTTGGCTAATACCAATCACCTGACCGTGCAGAAATATTGGCCACTGTACGGTCAGGCTGGTATGAAGCCTCTTCAAATATCCCTTCACCACCTCACAATGAGAAAACAACATCTGTCAGCCCATTTTTTTCCTTTTCCCCACTATTAACATTTCCTGTGCTCCCCCCCCCCAAATCCCCTCCTCAGCCGACAGCACTGTTAATCAGTGCTAGGCTGACCGCAGTGTTTTTCGGTGCTTTCTGTCAGTGTTTAAGAAAATTTTCCTTTCTGGACCGTTTGAAAGATGCAATCACACTTTCAAACCCACTACACAAGTGCTCTGGTCCAGTAAAACACTTGATATCTTCAATGGCTTCTAATAGAGTGCCTTATTTTCTTTAAAGGGAAACGTCCACTTCCAGACGGGCCCTGCCTCTGTGTGAAGCAGGGCCTGATTAGCAGTTTAATAAATATACTCATTTCTGTTACTTACAGTACTATTTTTAATTTTAAATTCTATTTGGTTGATCCTGCGCCCTCCTTGCTGGCATTTTAAAGCTTAGAGCCTTGCCGGTGCACCCACAAGCACCCACGGCTGTCCCCATGATGATGTGTCCTGCGGGCAGAGCAGCCAGGGTGCCTCCAGAAGCTTACAATATTAACACAGCTACAAACAGCTCCAGTTTGGAGCTTAAGAGCTACTGTGATATAACAAGGCCATGTACCGGCTTACAGGCACCCTGCCAGTCAGTACCTGGTCTCAGTATGTCACGGGCACATGCAGACTCCAAACCGGAGCTGTTTGAACATATGGCAATACAGATTACTATATTGCCATATCGTCAAACAGCCCCGGTTTCGAGTTGCCCTGCCCTGATTGCAAAAACATTTAATACCTCTTCCTCCGACCTCAGTAGTGTTCTCCCCACCCCAATTTCTTCTCCCCACCCCCACCTCTCCCACCGCCACCCCGTTTCCACTTTAAAACAATATCGCAGTGTGAAGCTGCCCCCCCTTCTCCTCAAGGCCTCAGCAAGTCACGATTCAGTAGTGACACACTAGATCTTAAGCCGCTTAGGCTCACCTCTAATGAAGTTCTTCTTCCACACATCATGCTCCTGAACCGCTCCCTATCGCTGGGCCAGTTCCCCTCTAAATGGACATAAGCTCTCATTACACCCATCCTTAAGAGCGGTGACTGCACCCATCCTGGGAACTACCGCCCCATCTCAATCCTGCACCCCCTCTCCAAAGCTTTGGAGAAAATTGTGGCCACTCAGTTTACGGACTACCTCTCCAAATACAGCCTTCTGTGTCCTGAGCAGCATGGCGTCGGGCACAACCACAGTACCACCACAGCTCTCCTGGAGTTCACTAATGCCCTCCACATATCTCTGTACACAGGCCACATTGCTGGTGCCATTTTTTATAGACCTTTCCAAGGCATTTGATACAGTGTACCACACACTACTAATGGATTCCCTCACACAAATTGGCCTGTCCTCTGAGACCACTGGCTGGTTTGCCAGCTATCTGTCAGAGAGAACTCAGACAGTCAAACTTGCCCAAATCCAGTCCTCCCCCCTCCAAGTCAGGTTGGGAGTCCCTCAGGGCTGTATTCTTGGCCCCTTACTTTTCTCCCTGTTCCTCAACTCCCTACCCAAGGACTGCTCTGGGAAACTACTCCTGTATGCAGACAATGCGGCCCTCTACAGCTCCCACACTGATCCCACCATTCTCTGTAATGCACGCCAGAAATCTTTCACGGAAGCAGAATCCTGGTTCATTCGGCACAGGCTAGTTCTAAACTACAAAAAAACAAAGTCTATGGTGTTTTCCCACTCCCAAAGAAGGAACAGTGGGCTACCCCTGTGCATACTGCACTCCCTCAATGACTCCCTTGAGCAGGTTACCTCTTTCAAGTACCTGGGTATCACCCTAGAGTTGGGGCTCACCTACCATGACCACATCCGAAAACAGCACCACCGTTAATGTACGTATTGGTTTGCTGCACCGGTACAAGCACTGCCTCCCACCTGAAGCCCTCCACCTAGCTGTCTCAGCTTCAGTACTGTCACCTGTTAGTTACGGTATCATAATCTATGGAGCAGCTGACAACACACACCTAAACAAAATCAGGCTGGCTCTTAATAAGGCCTGTAGACTAGCCTCCGGGTTACGCCAGACGCACACACACCTGCACCCTGTATGCCTCCACCAACTGGCTTAACTTCAATGGAAGGCTCAAATATCAGACATGTCTCTTTGCTAAAAAAAAATAACAGTAGGTCTACTTCCACCTGCCCTTACCCCCCCTACTCCAGGCACCCTTGTCCTCCCGCCACACCCGGCAATCTACAATAACCCATTTCCGGGTACCCCTCTGCAAGACCTCCTCGGGTCAAAGAACATTTAGGCACCAGGCCCCTAGCTGGCTTAACTCCCTCTTCTCAGAACCCAGACTTGGCTGTTCAAGTCCCAACTACGTGACCTAATCTCTTAAGGCTCAGCCTGCGACTGCCCTTGATCTTTTGCTCTACCCATGTCCCCCCCTCGTATTTGGACCTCACCCTGGTCCTGCTACCCCAGGGCATGCTTATACCTGGGCAATGGACACCCCCGGTCTAGCCTAGACTTCTAAATAATAACCAGGGCATGGCTGGTGCCACCGTCCTGTAGTGTATGTACCCTGGTAACTGATTACCGTCTTTACTCTGTAACTGTTTTTGAAACTTTCTGTAACCCTTTTTGCTAATGTACAAGCTTCTTTGTAACTATTGTGTCTTATTTGTTGCCATTGTATCTGATGTCTCTGTATATGATGACGTGGAACCTTTGTAAAGGAGTCTTTGACTCAAAGGTATGTTATCTGATATTTTCAATAAATAAATAAATAAAATCTGCCCTGGTTTGTCCAAAAATGGTCTCTTCACTGATAGTGGTGGAGCCACCATCAAAACAGCCCTCAGGAGGGGCTCCTATGAAGAATTCCCCGAATGGTCCCAGGTCTTCCTCGTAGGATATCTGTCTCCCTTATGCCTGATCGTCCCAGGCGCGTCGAGGGGGATCTTGGTGGTCGACCAATTTATCTGGATACCTCGTATTCTGACGACACTGACCTTCACTCTCACCCGCTGGATGAGTCAGTCGGTAGTCTGTTGACGGAGGAGGGCCCTTCGTCTTTTCAGGGGATTCTCCGCCTTATCTCCGAATCCATGGGGATGCCCCTGGAACCTGTCCAGAAATGGACGGAGTACCCTCTTACTGATATTCTCAAAAGACGGGATACTCCTACGGAAGCCTTTCCTGTGGCCGAAGCCATTGTTGGCCCGGCCTTGGAGCTTTGGCAGCATCCTGCCTCCTGCCCAGCACCGTCTGCCCGGATGGCCCGCAAGTATGCGGTGCCCATCAGGTCCCTCTCAGGGTTCACGGAACGTTCCTCGGTTGAGGGGTTAGTGATCAACTTTGTGTTCAGACGTGCAGGCATTTCTGCTGACATTGGCAGACCTCCAGACAAGGAGTCCAAAAAACTGGACCACTCTGCCAGGAAGGTGTATGCAGCCTTCTCTCTAGGCCTCCATCAGGCAAGCTCAGTCGTCATCATGTTACAACAGCATTAAGCCACTCCGAAGGTGGCATCTAATGGGGAGTTAATGCATGGTTGGGCCGTTGTAGGCAATCGGCCTTTGGCCTCTTGCCACAACCCTCCCAACCATGCATTAATTCCCCATTAGATGCCACCTTCATCGTGGCCTAATGCTTACTGGTTTGTGTTTAGATTGATTAGTTTAAAACATGTCATTCTGTTCTCATAAAGAGTTGGTCATTTGTGTTTTAGTGGTGCACTGAAGTGATATAAATGACTGTGTGTGAGAAATCACCTGTCTGTATCACAGCAGTCCGTACTATCACATCAAAACTCTTTTTGTTGTCTGGCAGTATAACACAGGATTGCTTAATGGATATAAAGTGAAATTTGTTTAGTCATAGAAGTAGTGTGTCCTTGATGTAGCCTCCATGAATATGCTCATGTGAGAACAATATTGTTGATGTCAGATTGACAAACAGGCGTCTGCCACACTCTGCTGTTTCATGAACATGTACTATACAAACTCACAAAAATTCAGTTCTCTGAGGGATTCTGCGTGAAAATACATAATGTATCTGTGTAACTAGAAATACCATATGTCATCCTGATGCCCCTGTCTCCTGCCCCTCAGTTGAGGCTGCTGCCCCCTCCCCCCCCCCACACAGGTACGTCCAATGGCCAGTCTCCACAGATAGGACTGCTGTGCTCTGCCAAGCCCTAGAGTCCCAAGGCCTCTGCCTCCACAATTGGGACTGCTGCACCATGCTGCCCCCGGCCACCAAAAGGTGGGGCTTTTGCTGCACCCTGTTACCTACTTCCACTGCCCCGAATGAGCGGGGCTGCTGCAACATGTGCACTCTGTCTCACAGTCAGGGCAGCTGTACCCTGATGCCCCACTGTGTCCTACCCCACAGCCAAGGCTTCTGCACCTTGCTGTCCTTTGCCCCCTGCCACCACTGTGCCCTGCTGCATCATAGAGCCTGTTGCTTCTACAGTTAGGGTTGTTGCACCATGCCGCTCCCTGCCACTGGAGTCCGATCCTTTGGTACACCACCCAAGCTGCTTGAAAGACAAACTGAAAAACACTTTCATCTTGTCTTTCAGGGTGGGGACAGAGGGTAGCAGGGTGCAGCAGCCCTGACTGTGGAGGGAAGGGATGGGGCACTAAGGCATAACAGGTCACAGCAGCCTTGACTGTGTCGGCAGGGTTGCAGGGTGCAGCAGCCTTGGATGTGGTGGCAGAGACAGAGGACATCTTGGTGCAGATGCCTCGACCATGTGGCAGGACAAAGGGTGGCATCAGGGTACAGCAGCCCTGACTGTGAGACAGAGTGCACGTGATGCAGTGGCCCTGCCCATTAGGGCAGTGGAAGTGGGTAGCAGGTTGCAGCAAAAGCCCCACCTTTGGTGGTCTTGGGCAGTATGGTGCAGCAGCCCCAACTGAGGCGGCGGAGGCCCTGGGACTCTAGGGCTTAGCAGAGCACAGCAATCCTGTCTGTGGAGAGTGAAACGGGGCTTTGGCCATGCCTGTGGGGAAGGGGGAAGAGGGAAGAAGGGTGCGGCAGCCTCAGCCGAGGGGCAGGAGACAGAGGCATCAGGATGACATATAGTATTCTAGTTACACACATACATGAGATATTTTCACATAGAACCTTCAGAGAACTGAATTTTGTGAGTTAATGCAGCACATGTTCCTGAAATAGCAGAGTGTCGCAGACACCTGTTTGTCAATCTGACATATCAACAGTGTTGTTCTTACATGAACATAAATGGAGGCTACATCAAAGACACACTACTTCTATGACTTAACAAACTTTAGATTTATTTTATATCCATTAAACAATCCTGTGTTATATTGCCAGACAACAATGCAGAGTTTTGATGTGATAGTATGGATTGCTGTGATACAGACAGGTGATTTCTCACACAGTCATTTATACCAGTTCAGTGCACCACTGAAACACAAATGACCAACTCTTCATGAGAACAGAATGATAGATTGTAAATTATACAGTGGGTAAATTAAATGTCCCGAATCCTGCATCCTGATTGATTGACTGGCACCTTTTTCACCGTGGTAAATCATCTTGTGTACCCACTGGAAAAGGTGTCAGCAAGCCTTAGCCCCTGCCATCATAAACTTATTACTGCCGAGCCGCCATTTCCCATTGTTGCTTATGAAACAGAGCCGCGGTAAATTTAAAAACCTTGAGTATGTACTTTCAGTTATTTCACATAGACGACCTTCAAACTGTATTTAATTTAGAAAACAAATCTTCCGATGCTAACACCGTACCTCTAAATACTGAAGAACATCCTCTGGCGTCACCAAACAGTCCAAGTCCCGAAGGCAGTAGGGCTGCAGACAACGCCGGTGCCGAAAGTTCAGTCCACCCACAAACTGACCACCAACCTGCGGCTGCTCCCCAAGCACAACCGCAAGCTTCCACATGCATTATCAATCTGACAAAAACCAGGAAGGAAATACAGCCCCACACACGAGATAAAAACAAATCTTAAAGACACAGTGCTGCAATAATAAACAGGACACAGAGGTATTAAAAAAAGTAAAGCCACATGGACCGGGGTTGGGGGAGACATCACTCTACCTAACAACAAAGAACTTTTTTTTTTAGTGGAGCAATAAAATAAAAAATCATTAAAAAAAAAAAAAAAAAAAAAAGCTATTATTCTATATTTTTTTTCTTACCAAAAAAAGGGGGCTATTATATAATAGCAATATATCCCTCCAGGGCCTGGGTATATGGGTGGATTTACCACTTCTGGTGTGCGTGATGAACCACACCAGGCATGGTAAATCCACCAATACCCACTCCCTGTCGTGGTATATTGCTTTACTACTCGATCTAAACACAAACCAGGTGGGTTAGTAACACACTTGGCTTAAAGACAATTAGCTCTACAGATTATTTTGACTGGAAAGTGCAACAGCTTCTTCAGGCAATTAGGGACTTGCTTGCATCAGCAACAGACCGGACAAGTATGATGTCATTGCTCACTAACAGGGACAGAAGCATCTTCACTGTTTCCGGTTACTGCAGAGCACAAGAACATGTTGATTTAAAGAAAACCACAAAACCAAACAGCATATTTTTAGGAAACGCTAGTCATGACACAGGGACTTGACCTCAAGTTTTTATTGACCATCCGTAAAACGTTTCCATTTGATCTTTAATCTGGTTCAGTGTCAGCTGGCATTCCTCTGTATTCCCCCTTCCCCAGGACACGGCTGAAAATAGGCAGAATTGTCTAGTCCTCCTTTCCTGGTCAACAAAAACAAAATAAATAAAAAGCCCGTGGAATGAAAACCATGGAAGTTATTAGTTTTGTTCTAATGGGACTAGATTTTTGTGTTCTTCATCCATTTTTTTTTGTTTTTGTTACTGTAGCCTGTCCTACTCCTGTTTGGCGGTTGATCATGACCACCCATCTCTCTCAGCCACTCCTCTCATCATCGTAGCATCCTGAGATTGCTGGGGGAGCGCCTAGGTGCGCTGACACAAGTCAGTCTAATGGCAGCGGGGACTTTTCTTTTGCATCATATGTTTATTCAGTACTTCAATAACAGAAAATACAAACAACACAGTTAAACTGGGGACAAGACAATGACAGACAACAGTAAAACATCATTTACATACATACGGATCCCAGTCACTAATCATCATAGTCAAATAGATAAGACAGAATTATCGAGTCACTTATACAGATTTGGAGATTACCTAAAACAAAAATTGATCTATTTTGTTCAAACCAATTATGCACCATCAATAAATAAAAACTTAAACAATATTCACCCTATTTCATCCCTCTCCGACGTATCACACCCCGCCCTCCCCCAGTGTCAGGGTCTCTGCAGGCGATAAAGCCACCAAGTATGGCTGCCAGGCATTATAGAATTGCTCCCCCTCATCCCCCATTACATATGTTAGCCTTTCCAGGGCAAGAGCCTGCAATATCAATGTCTTCCATTGCTGGATAGTGGGTCTAGCTGCGGAAACTCATGTATTAAGAATGCAGTGCCTTGCCATAATTAGTAAGACTCTAAGCACCGTGGCAGTGGAATCCATTCCTCCCTTATATCTTCCACCCCAAACAGTATCACCATTGGTAGCTGTGGAGTTGATCTACCTGCGAGAGTCTGCACTTCTTGGTTCACCTCCCTCCAGAACTCCTGCAAAACAGTGCAGGTCCAGAAGTAATGATAGTAAGAGGCTATGCCGCTCGTGCACCTTGGACATACCGGGGAAACCTGAGGGTTAAACTTACTAACTGTTAGTGGAGGACAGTATAGTCTGTGACAGAATTTGTAGAAGGACTCTTTATACTTATTGCATGTCAAGATACTGTGATGTAATTGGGACATAACCTTTCAAGAGTCCTCTGTGATAGGGATCCCCATGTCTCTTGCCCATAGTTGTCTAGTTTTTTGTGTCACGTCTGGGAGTAGTTGTCTACCCACTTTAGCGACCCGTCGTATGGTGCCTTTGGGGTTTCTCCACCTGTCCCAGTATAGACTCTGTTTCAAGTGTTCTCCCTAATGTTTTACAATATGTCCTGACCTACAAGTAGCACAAAAAAGCTGATGCCCTAGGCCTGTCTTGGTCCGAAGACCCTCAAAAGGGAACATCCCTTGTCTGGTGTATAAATCTCTCAAGCATCTTATGCCACTAGCCTCACAGTCCCTAAAACCAGAGTCAGCCAGGCTAGGTATAAAGAAAGGATTCCCTGCCGCTGGTAAGAGCAGGGTCTCCTCCTGTACCTTCCCTCTCTGACGTGTCATCCGTCCCCAGCAGTCCAACACTGATCTAACCAACGGGTTCGGTCTAGACAATCCTGCATAGGACCTCCATCCCTTCCCAGATAGATACGCCAAGACCCTACCAGGGCAACCCCTCTCCTCAAGATGTAGCCATCCCGCCTCTCGAGGTCTGCCCTCCCAGTTCTGTAGGTAACAACACTGTATTGCCAGGTGATAAGATACCCAGGTCAGGGAACTGCAATCCCCTCTCTCAGTCAAAGACTTTAGACGGGCAAGGCCCACCCGAGGTAATTTTCCCTGCCACAGGAAATCCAAGAAGGATTTTTCTAATCATTTTGTATCTGCCCTTGTCAACCCCACGTGCAGCATTTGCATGATATTCAATATCCTGGGCAGGACATTCATTTTGAGCAAATTTATCCGGCCCAGCCATGTAATAGGCAATTTACCCCATCTGCCCAAGTCAGCCACAATTGTCTGCACTAAAGAGGTATAATTCAGGTCATAAAGGGTCCTAATATTTGTTCCAACTCTGATATCCAGATATACAAAAGAGTGCTGAAATTTCCGCAAACCCCACTCCTGGGCTTGCCCACTCTCTGCGTCCCGCGTTCTCCCCAAACACATCTCCTCTGACTTGCTTAAATTCAGCCTATAGCCCGAAAATTTAGAAAATCGTTCCATCAATTTTAGAAGTTGGGGCATAGACTGGGCTGGTTGAGCCACATATAGTAACATGTCATCCGCGTAGAGGGAGATCTTTTGGGCTCTACCCGATTGGCCCAGGACACCTACTATCTCAGGGTGCATTCTGATTGCCACTGCCAGGGGCTCCAATACTAGGGTGAATAGGAGGGGCGACAGAGGAGAAACCTTTCTAGGCCCCCTTTCGGGAACAAAACTATCCGTAGGTGTTCCATTGACCAAGACACAGGCTGTGAGGGCAGTGTACATTAAACGCACCAACCTTATGAATTCATCACCCAGACCAAACCGGGTTAACACCTCAATCAAGTACTGCCATTCGACCCGATCAAACGCTTTCTCTGCGTCCATTGATAATATATGGACAGGCTCATATACATTTGAGGCTCCCCAAATCACATTAAGAATGGTACGCATGTTGTGATAGGAATACCTGTTCCGAATGAACCCGGTCTGGTCTGGGTGAATCAGTTCCAGCAATAGCCTGTCCAGGCGACTAGCCAGGGCTTTAGCTAATATTTTGGAATCACAATTAGGAAGGGAGATAGGCCTGGAAGAGGCACACTCAAGTAGGTCCTTACCCTCCTTGGGGATCAAGCAAATCAACGCCTCTCTCCAAGTTAGGGGCAGCGTCCCACCCTCTTCCCTAGCAGCACTAAACACTGCTTCTAAGTGCTCAAGTAGATAAGGCTTCATGGCCTTATAGTATTCTGCAGTAAAACCCTCTGGTCCACTAGTTTTCCCCTCTCTTTAACCCCGTAACAGCCATGGCTATTTCTTCCCTTGTCGACTTAGAACTTAACCATTCCCACTGGGCTGTGGACAGCTTGGGGAGATTCAGCCCATCCAAGAAGTACTGCATATCAGCCTTCACATCCCCACATTGTGTTCTATACAGTTCTTGATAAAACCTTTTGAACCTGTCCCTTATGTGGCTTTCAGCTCTCTGCAATGCACCGTCCAGACCCCTAACTGCAGAGATCAAGTGTGAGCTCTTCTTCTCTCGTATTAGTTGTGCCGACATGGTGCTAGGTTTGTTTCCCCACTCATAAAAGTGTTTCCTGACAAATAGGCATGTTTTCCTAGCAGTAAGTTATTTAGTGCCTCTCTGGTCACCACCAGCATGTGGGGGACATCTTCCCCTCCCTCCCCCGGGCCACTCGTCTCTCGAACACCTTAAGATGGTTTTCCAAGTTAGTCCTCCTCTCCTGAACCCTCTTTTTATGGTATGCCACATAGCTAATAATGGAGCCCCTCATAATCGCTTTCCCAGCGCCCCAGAAAACGGTCTTAGAGGGGGGCCGTTTCCAAATCTGGCCTGCACATACTGTTTCCACTGACCCTGCAAGTGTTCTTTAAATTCTTTGTTAGCCAATAAATAATTAGGGAACTTCCAAGTTTGGGGTTCTGCTCTATCCCCTCTTAGTGACAGAGTTATAAGCACCATCGCATGGTAGGATACATGTATTAAGCCATGCTTGGCCCAGGTCACATGAAAATACCAGGAGCGGAGAATATACACATAGTCCAATCTGGACCAGGTCCGATGACGATGAGAGAAAAATGTATATTCCCGAAGGGTGGGGTTAGCTGTCCTCCAGCTGTCTCTTAAGTCTAGGTCAACCATCCCTGCCTGTCAGCTACAAATAGCCCCTCTAGCGGTGCCCTTGCCCTCGAAGTGGTCTACTGTAGGATTCATCAGACAGTTTAAGTCACCACCTAATACCAACCCTGGGAATTGTTCCACTATTAGGAGCACCAAGAGGGATTTATAAAAGTCCAGATCGTGCACACGCCCCCAAAAGTTATCTTTTCCCCAAGAAGGTCACCCATCACAAAAATATAACGGCCACTGACAGGGTCAGCCACCACCCTCTCAGACTTGAAAGGTAACCGCTTGTGCAAAAGTGTAGCCACTCCTCTCTTGTGGGAGGTGTACGACACCGTGTAACAATCCCCCACCCACCTTTTTTTAATTTGGGATGTTCTTTCTCTGTAAGATGGGCCTCCTGTAATAGGGCAATGTTTACAGACTGTCGTTTGAGGGCAGTTAATAACATAGTTCACTTAACAGGGGTGGATATCCCTCGTACATTCCACGAGGCCACCATAGGTTCTGATGAATTAGCCATATTCCTTGCCACAATCTTCTCTCAAGGCCCTGGCCATCCACGCCCATTTCCCTTTCATTAGCCAGTGGTGCATGTATAGTGTCCACATAATATGACTGGATCTGTTGATAAACAATGAAAAAAAACAACAAACAGTAACTATATACAGTCCCCTTATCCCTCCCCCCATCTCTTTCGCAGCAATGCACTGATTGAGTGTCCCTCCCTTTGTAGCAAGAATTGCATATAGCAAAAATTTTACAATCCCAACCCATAGTTTAGTAAGGATGTTCCCCCCCAAACTACCTAGAAAATCCAGACTACCATCCTTACAGTAGGATACTCTAAAACATTAACTTTGCTCTCCCTTTTCTCGTGTTTCTTGATCTCTATCCCAAGTTGCATCTTATCCCTGTAAACCCCCATTAACATCCGCAGGGGGAATTTAAGTAATTGTAGAGAAATTCATTTAATCCCCTGTAAGTAACAGTGCAACTGAAAAATGTCCCACAGAGAAGGCTCCTGGAAATAATAAGAAAAGGGGATGTTTGCAGCTTGTTTCAGTCCCTTATACAGCAGGGAAAGTTCAGAATCCACGTGCATCCAGCCACACGACTCCAAGCAAGTCGAGTCACTTGCAACCCAAGACAAAGGAAAATCAAACAGTTCCTTCACAAAGTCAGGTTGAAACCATTTCCCTCGAATTTCCACATTATGATCGGTCATATTTCCCAAATATTAAACTGAACACAACAGTACCTCGTTTCAAGCACTATGTGGATGTCATTTGTAGGCCCATAACCATCAGCAGTAAATCTCACCATCTGTCCGTATGGAATCCCCTCACCTCACCTTCTTCTTCAAATTCTTTACAAAGATTTCCGCTTTTGACACATCCCAAAAGGAATAAGTGGCACCCTCATGTTTGATTTTGAGAGTCGCGGGATAAATCATGAAACATTCAGTTTGGACCTCTCTCAATTGCGCCATCACTGAATTAAAGGCATGGTGTTTTTTGAGCAGACGGGCAGAGTAATCTTGTGAGAGAGAGAGCTTGTGACCTTCATATTGCAGTGAGGGTGTATTCCGATAGGCTTTCAGGATTAGCTCCCTGTCCTGAAAAGGATGAACTCTCAGCACTGTCTGCCATGGCGGCTGCTCCGGTGATGGCCTTGGCAACACAGTCCTGTGTGCTCGTTCAGGCTTGAGTCAGCCATTCTTAGGGGAAAGACCCAGGATTTCTGGTAGGGTCTTCGCACAGAACTCGATCGCGCTGATTTCCTCCAGCCCTTCCCGTAGCCCCCGAAGTCTAAGATTCAACCGTCATTGATAATTTTCCTGGTAATCAAATTGGTCCTTAAAATCTTCCAGCTCTTTCTGCAAGGTAGCTATCTTATCAGGGACCAGTGCAGTGGCATCCTCAATGTCGGAAATTTGTTGCTCCATTTCAGTTAGTCGTGTAGCATGAGAAGCATGCAAGTCCACCAATTCCTGCAGTTTGCGGTTGAAATTAGATGCCAAGCTGGTTAATCGGGGCTCGAGGACCGCTAAGAGTTGGTGCATAACCTCGTGACCTAAAGCGCTTACTTCAGCTGCTGAAAGCGAGACAGGCCCGCCACTTTCCACCTGCAAGGCCAGGGGTTGCTTTCTCTGGTTTTTCGCCGCAGCATGGGAGCCCTTCACCGATCCAGATGCAAGGTACTCATCCATGTTGCTGCGAGACAAGCTAAAACTTATTTTTAGTGAGGTAGTCAGTGAAAATACTGTTTTTAATTCCTTAAGTTCGTGGAGCGAGAGAGAAGTATGTCCTCACGCTAGTATGCTCATTAGGACCTCCCATGGGGACTTTTCTGATTTGTCCTTGTCTTCCACCACACAATAGGAGTACACTACACCCAGTGAGCTCCGTTCATATGCACGCAGCCCCCCCCCCAAAATGTACACTGATACTTTCTGGTCCACCATCAGACTGTATCACATCGGCAATGGAAAGCACCACAGACCCACACCTGCCTGCATGTTCCTCTCAGCCAGCTGCCTGTGTTCCTGCCTCCCGAGTTTGCTTCCAAACCTGGGTCACCTGTGCAGCGTGCTGGCAAAAGGCCAGTGCAGCTTGCTGCTTGAAACGTGCTGCCACTGGGCATTCAGTGGCTTGAAACGTGCTACGACTGGGCATCCTGCAGCCTGAAATGTGCTGCCACTGGGCATCCAGCGGCCTGAAATGTGCTGCCACTGGGCATCCAGCGGCCTGAAATGTGCTGCCACTGGGCATCCAGCGGCCTGAAATGTGCTGCCACTGGGCATCCAGTGGCTTGAAACGTGCTGCCACTAGGCATCCAGTGGCTTGAAACGTGCTGCAACTGGGCAACCTGTGGCCTGAAACGTGCTGCCACTGGCCATCCTGCAGCCTAAAGTGTGCTGCCAGTGACCATCCTGCAGCCTGAAACATGCCGCCATTGGGCCATCCTGTGGCCTGAGATGTGCTGCCACTGGCCATCCTGCAGCCTGAAGTGTGCTGCCAGTGACCATCCTGCGGCCTGAAACATGCCACCATTGGTCCATCCTGTGGCCTGAAACCGTGCTGCCACTGGGCATCTTGCAGCTGGAAACGTGCCACCACTGGGCATCCTGCGGCTGGAAACGTGCCACCACTGGGCATCCTGCTGCTGGAAACATGCCGCCACTGGGTATCCTGCAGCCGGAAACGTGCCACCACTGGGCATCCTGCGTCTGGAAATGTGCAGCCACTGGGCATTCTGCAGCCGGAAACATACCGCCACTGGGCATTCTTCAGCCTGAACCATGCCGCCACTGGGCCATCATGCTGCCTGAAACGTGCCGCCACTGGGCCATCATGTGGCCTAAAACGTGCCGACACTTGGGCATCCTGCGGCCAGAAATTTGCCGACACTTGGGCATCCTGCGGCCAGAAATTTGCCACCACTGGACATCCTGTGGCCGGAAACGTGTCACCACTGGACATCCAGTGACCTGCGAAAGAACCAAGTCGATTCCTTTTAAGTGTAAGCTTTAAAGGTTTTGTATTCCTCCTCTTCCTTTACAGAAACCTTGCAGCAGTAGGAAGCAGTATATTGGTTAGTGCACAGGCCTGGGAACCAGGAGACCCAGATTTTAAGCCCACCAGCACCACTATGGGGGGATACATAGTGGGGTGGTGGTTAATGGGGAAGTCTCAGGAATGAAGGAAATGACCCTTTGGGTACCGCAGGGATTAGCACTATGCCCAGTGCTCTTTGACATTGTATGCGAAGGCATCAGATGGAAAATCTGCCTAGTAACAGATGATAGCAAGCTGTGTGGCAGGGTTCATACTGAATAAGGTATCCATAAGTTAAGGGAGGACCTTGAGAGGTAGTCAGAAATCTAGCAGCTGAGCTTTCATGCCAAAAAAAGGAAGGTAATGCACGTGGGAAACAAAAACCCAGGGGCAGCATATACAGTAGGCAGAGGAAGATGAGCGTTACTGGGACAGAGGATGAAAGGGATCGGGTTGGGGGATCTTCAGCAGCCTCAGACCATCAGCACAATGTAGTAGGGTCATAGAGAGGGTGAACGGGATGCTGGGAAGGATTTATAGGGGGTTCAGCAGCAGTAAAAGGGTCATATTGCATCTGTATGGAAGTTTAGTGTTGTATCACCTGGAGAACTCTATAGTTCTGGAACCCGTACCCAAACAGGACATCAACACGCTGGAGATCTTGTATAGGCGGGCAACCAGAATGATTTGGGGGGGCAGCAGGGTCGAACATACGAACGATTGGGGTGCCTCAACATGTACTCGTTGGAGGACAGAAGGGGAGGGCAGGCATGACTGAAATGTTTTGCAGGCGATTTACAATGTAGACTTTAGAGAGCTCTCACAACCAGCAGCAGTACAAATGCCTGGGGGAAATTCAGAAGGGACATGAAGAAGTATTACTTGCAGAGAGTGGGTGGTGGAACAAGCTAGCTGAAACACTGTTCAGTGCAAACATGGTGGAGGGCTTTAAGATGGGATGGGATAGGCACTTAGTATCTATGAGTATGCGGAAGCTTTTGGGCCTGGAGGACCCTGTTACCCCCAGCCCAAGAATGTATAAGGCTTTTTTTGTCGTTTTTTCACTATCAGACATTGTGATGACCTGTGGTGTGTGTTTGTTCATAACCCTTGACTATGTTATGCATTTGAATGTTTTGTTTGATGTTTACTGTTTGTGTACTGTCAAGTGAAACTGTCAGAAAAGCTGTGCTGTATGCACTCTGCACTGTATGGTCAATGAATTCAGTAAAGTGCACTTAAGTTTTAAGAAAGATATCTGGGAGGGGGAGATCAGTCATGATTCCCCTGGGGGTCCTGTACAACCTCCTCGGGTGGAGTGGATAGATCACAGTGTCGTCTTCTGCCAGTAGTTTTCTCTAGTTCTGTGTGAACCTGAGCATGTCACTTAACCACTCAGTGCTTCAGTCCACACATGTAAAAATGGGTATAAATGCAGGATCCCACTGAAAACAAGATATTACATCCCAAGTCTGGGTTCCAGACACTTGACTTCGCTACTTCTTAATGTCTCCTGAAGGACTGTATGACCACAATTATGAAATGGGTACAAAGAATCCGGAATCCTGATTGGCTGAGAGTTGCTTTCAACCGGGCCATTATCCCAGCACAATGGCCCGGGTGAAAGTAGCTCCTGGCAAAAATGACTCTGCACCCCAGAAATAGCCCCAGCGCTCAAGTGTGCTACTTGTCTCTGTGGCGCACAGTACCAGCTCCCGCTCTCCCCACTAACTTCAGATGTATCTGCTGCATCTTTCAGCCACTTCCAAGTGGCTCCCTTGCTCTCAAAACATACCTGAACTAGTAACTACAATTCTCTCTCATTTCTTCCGGTCCTGCTCTGAAGAAAAGTTGTTCAATACTGGTTATTTTATTTTTTGAAGTCTGTTAACCGTGATTCAGAGGCACTTCTTCCCTCCACTTCGATCGGCTCCATCTTGCAGCCCACACGAGACGGACCGCAAAAGAAAAACATCTTTTAATGTAAAAAAAAAAAAGGCTGGCTGTAGATGAGACTCTGGTGTTTGAAAGTACAGATGAATGTGGCCCCTCTGAAAGTTCCTGACAGACCCATTATAGTCTCAAACTGCCAGGGAACGTGAAACGCAGCTCATTTGAAACTGCCGCCCAGCACGCTTCCTCACCTGCCATGACCAGTCTGAGGCATCTGAAAGTGGATGGCCCAATGGGACTATGGTGTTTAAAAAGTACCAAACGAAGGTTACTCTTCAGAATGTCCCCAAGAGACCCATCAGTGCCCTTAATAAAACAAAAGGGGGGGGGGGGACAACAGCAGCTGACATGCATGTTTGCTGCCATCTGCTGGAAAAACAGTTAAACTGCCCCCCCCCCAACTAGGACTACTTTGTTCCACAAAGTCATTAATTTATAGTTTTCCCCTTTTTTACTAATTTAAATCAAAAAGCATAAACATAAAAAAAAATGTACTTCCTGATCCATTTCATGATCTCAATAAGACACTCCAGGGAGTGCGTTGTGGTGGGATAACGGCCGTTCTCAGGTGGTGGACGCACTCGACTTCGCCTTGTGCTTCAACCCACCTGAGGTGGATCGTTATCCCACCACAATGCCACCCCCCCCCCCCTTGCACCTTACTGCTTAATTATGGGATGGGAGGTACTGTGGCAATTCAGGGAATGAGAAACCGCTCGATTAACCAAAAAAACAAAATGAACAAACCCTGATTATAATCCCCAGAGCTGAACTGGGGTAGTGACGTATCTGTTTTGAATGCACTCTATAAAAAGCAAGGGATGAACACCATAATCTGAGTTCAGCAGATACTTGTATGTGCCAGGTTATGCAGTGTCTTCTGTTTTTAGTTCAAGGGCCTGTGTCGGATTTTCTAGTTGGGAATGTGATACACTGCATGCTCCTCTCCCCTTGATGACAGAACCCAGTTTCACTAATCCGTATACTCCTGCTTTTTTCCAGGCCATGGCTGCTGACAAGAGTGATGAATGGTTTGCCAAACACAACAAGCAGAAGGCCTCGGCATAGAGTCGCAGAATTTTCTTTTTACTTTGAACAATGCTTTCATTCCAATAACTGCTGTTGAAGCCCATCAAATTCAATATTTCTATATTGTAATAAAGATGTGTGTGTGTGTGTGTGTGTGTGTGTGTGTGTGTGTGTGTATATATATCTATATAGATAGATAGATATACACACATATGGTATAAGTTACCCAAGTGTGAGGGTGGTGATGTTCAAAAGTGTATGTTGAAGCAGTGGCCAACGTGTATGGAGCCCAGAGTGTGTGTGTGTTTGCGTGTGTGGTACTTAACGGTGGGTTTCTACAGTGTGTGTAGCAGATGGACAATGCAGCCCACTCTTGTATGATTACCTGGGCTAACAAAAGTTGGCCTGAAGTGAAACAAAATGTAATAAAAAGATCAGTCTGCGTGCTTGTAATAATAAAATGATTTTTTATTGACCCCAGGTGTCCATGTAAATGTGAGGTGGTGGGTGCTTGGCTTCTTTTGAATAAAAAGTTTAGTGTAGTGAAAGATCGGCAAATGGATAGTTTTTAGGAAAGGTGAGTCTCACTGGTAATAGGAACAAGTTAAATCCCAGGCAAAAAAAGATCCAACCCACTGAGATTCCTCTTGCTGTCTAAGCAGCTGCGGCATTACACAGCATGGGAAATTGTTGAAATTTTTTTAATTAGGAGATTTTTACCAGTCGAGTTTGTGGATCTTTTTTCAGTGGTACATTTTCTATCCCAGTTTCTACTTACATCGGCCCAGGTGGTCATTTCGGGCTCAGTCACCTCCCTGCCCACACCCACACTTTTAACCCCCCCCCAGCTTGCCCGAGATCAGGGCAAGTCTCCTGTCCCATTGAAGCATCTAAAGGTAGTGAGGATATAGTGACTAAATCAGGGCCCTTAATGTGCCAAGTGTCACTCTGCAGGTCAGGAAATTTATCCCTGTTTTGACCCTCCTATGTGGTCACTTACACGCCTACACCCCCACACACACACACATCGTGCATGTTGTCATAGGGAGCCATCTGGCATCAGCCCTCACTCCCTGCTGCACCTGCACCATCCGGCATCTGCGCGCGCTCCCTGCCGCACCTGCACCATCTGGCATCTGCCCTCGCTCCCTGCTGCACCTGCATTACCACTTGCCCTCGCTCCCTGCTACACCTGCATTACCACCTGCCCTCACTCCCTGCTACACCTACATTACCACCTGCCCCTCACTCTCTGCTACACCTGCATTACCACCTGCCCTCGCTCCATGCTACACCTGCATTACCACCTGCCCTCGCTCCCTGCTACACCAGCATTAAGACCTGCCCTCGCTCCCTGCTACACCTGCATTACCACCTGCCCTCGCTCCCTGCTACACCTGCATTACCACCTGCCTCGCCTCCCTGCTACACCTGCATTACCACCTGCCCCTCGCTCCCTGCTACACCTACATTACCACCTGCCCCTCGCTCCCTACTACACCTGCATTACCACCTGCCCTTGCTCCCTGCTACACCTGCATTACCACCTGCCCTCGCTCCCTGCTACACCTGCATTACCACCTGCCCTCGCTCCCTGCTACACCTGCATTACTACCTGCCCTCGCTCCCTGCTACACCTGCATTGCCATCTGCCCTCGCTCCCTGCTACACCTGCATTACCACCTGCCCTCGCTCCCTGCTACACCTGCATTACACCTGCCTCGCCCCCTGCTACACCTGCATTACTACCTGCCCCTCGCTGCCTGCTACACCTGCATTGCCACCTGCCCTCGCTCCCTGCTACACCTGCATTACCACCTGCCCTCACTCCCTGCTACACCTGCATTACCACCTGCCCTCGCTCCCTGCTACACCTACATTACCACCTGCCCTCGCTCCCTGCTACACCTGCATTACCACCTACCCTCACTCCCTGCTACACCAGCATTACCACCTGCCCCTCTCTCCCTGCTACACCTGCATTGCCACCTGCCCCTCACTCCCTGCTACACCTGCATTACCACTTGCCCTCGCTCCCTGCTATACCTGCATTACCACCTGCCCTCGCTCCCTGCTACACCTGCATTACCGCCTGCCTCTCACTCCCTGCTATACCTGCATTACCACCTACCCCTCACTCCTTGCCGCACCTGCATTACCATCTGTGGTCGTACATGGCACTGCTGCAGTGGAGTCAGGTTCTGGCCCTCCCTGAAGAAGAAGCACAACCACTGGGATCCTGGATCCTTCTCTTCCCCACTTTCTGCCCCCTTATCAAGGCTTGGGGCTTGAACCCAGGTCACTGGTATCACAGACAGCAGCCCTGCCACTGTGCTGACAGGCCAGCTGTTTATGGAGCTTGGCACTGAGGGGAAGAACACCTGCCAGTGGCGGAATCCTCGTGGAACCTAAGGCCTAGTCCTCACAAGCATATTGTATTATGGGACATTCTCCTCATGACCTCCCCGCCAAATATTTACTGTATGCTTACTGTTATTTCTCATGAGAAACCTATCCAAATATAGTTAAAAAAAATTCAGTACTCCCCACTTCTGTCACTTGTCACTTCCCTTGTGAGCTTGGTTACAGCTCTGAGTGAAAAAAATATTTCCGTACTTTACCTTCAACCCTCCCCCAATCCTTCCCACGGGCATAGCAGATGTCCTTTAGTTCTACTAGCCTGAAAAATTCCCCCCCCCACCACCACCACCAAATCCATTAAAAAACGTTTTTAATTATTTTTATCTCTCCAGTCCGGCTCCCTTCCTGCTGGCCTCCCCAGCCCAGTCACCCCGGTTTCCCTTGGGACTTAACTGTTGCCACTGCATGTTCCCCCAGGGCTTGGGTTCCCCCATCATGGATCCAGTTGGTGGTGGCTGTGCCCGAGTCTCCAGGTGTGGGACTTGCCATAGTTGCACTGTGCTTGCAGATAGTGGCTGCCACATTTGTTTACCTGGCTTTGTAACTGGAAGGAGACGGTTTCCTGGCGTGTGTCAGCTGTTAATGATTGAAATTCTGGAGGACACGTTATGGAAACAAAATCCATATTAGCGATTCCACTTGTCTTTCTTGCAACTGAAAGCATGTATTTCTGTACTTGCCTTTTCAGATAACATGATGTAATTCCAGAATTATTAAAGAATCCATTGCATTAATATTTCAGTCTGTGTTCTGTCCCTCCGTGGATGAAAGCAAAGCTTCTGTTGTTACTCATTCCCACACCCTGTTCTTGATTCTCTGCACTTCCGTTTCTGCTGTTATCCAGCAGTTACAGTGTATAGCCCACCGGTATAGATTTACATTTTGTTAGCCTATCTACAATATATTTGTTATTTTAGTTAAAAACTATATTTTAAAAAATATATATTATTAGTTTTAACATGAGAGGCACCACACAGAGCATCTAAGCATCTCACACCTGCCAACTCTGCTTCACCACTAACATACTCAATCTCGAAGAACGTCTGCAATATCACACCTGCATACTAGCTAAAAAGTCTCTACTTGGGCTGTGTCCCCCAGGTGTCACCGCACTGCTTCCACGGGCCTCCCACTCGGTCGCCACCTGTAGGACTACCTAAGCCACCTTCTAGGTGCCAAGAGCCAGGACCTCACTCACCCAAAGATCCTTTCATCACAGAGCACTGTCCTGGTATAACTCCCTCCCCACGCATGTCACAAACACCTCTAAAATTGGCCAATTCAAAATCGCCCTTCGCAAACACCTCGTTAGCACCCGGAGATGTGTGTGCCTATCTTGGGGCCTATCGTGAGTGCCTTTCAAACTGACCAGCTCCTACAGGATTAAGTATATAACAGTTCTCTTGTTTAGCCTGTCCTCAAACTGTATACCACATGCTGTATCCTACATGACCCTCTGGGAACCCAATGACCTTGTTGTGTGCTCCTCTGTAAACCGCTTATGTTTAGTTGGCACTTTGAAGATTCTGTTTTGTATGCTGCATGTATTTCACCTGTACTGTTCTCCACTGTCTTGCCTCACAAGTTGATTGTTCCCCTCCCTGCGACGAGGTGCCTTTGTAAATGAGTCTCTGACTCAAAGGTTGTAAATCCGATATATGAATTAAATAAATAAAATAAATAAATACGATACATTAGTGGCGAATTAACGCCAAAACATAGCATGAATGTCTACAGCAAGCAAACCAGCTGTAAGAAAACTTGTATTATTCAGTAAACAAATTTCTATGCAGGTGTAAAAGATACCCTCACAATACAATCTGACAAAGCTGTCTCAGCCTTACTTGCTAAACTCCAAGTCCACTCTGGCCCACACGAACTGCAGGAAGCCCTCGGGGGACAAAATCTGAATCGAGCTGAGCCACATACTGCCCCCACTTTTGCCAATTAGTAGTGAATGATTCCACCCTCTCATATAGGCCTGCTGTTAATTTTTCTAAATGATCTATGTTCATGACAATGGCCCTTCAGTCAGTCACCGAGGGGTGATAACTGCGGTCATCCACTTTCCAGTGATGGACTTTTTAGCTGCCACCAAATATATGGGCAATAAGGTACGACCCTGCGAAGACTCTTGACTGGGCATAACTGATAAAAGTACCACCTCAGCTGTCAATTCTACTGTCTCCCCCAGGCACTCCTGCAGCTCGACCTGTAGGTTACACCAAAAAGGTGTTAAAAATGGACACAGGTAGAAAATGTGCCCCAAATCAGCAACCTAACAGTTGCAGCCCCTCCAGCATAGTCCAAAAGATGGAGGCATATATTTAATAAGAACAGCAGGTGATCTAAAATATCTATACTGACATTTCCAAGCATATTCCCTCCAAATCATTGAGATTGTAACTTTAATGGTTGGCAAAGCAAACTTTAGCCATTCTTTTTTTTTTCCCCATATGTAATTTTTCCTTCGCTATCGCAGACCCGACAGGGACTATGACCCCTCCCTCGGAAAGGTACATCTTCCAGCCCATCTGTCCATCCACAGAATTCCCCACAGATTCCCTCTCCATGGCAGAGCCAGGACAAGGAGTGCCGGCATGCCCCCCTCCCCGGTACATCAAATCTAGAATCGGGGGCAGACTTAACGGAGTGATCAGGCCATCACGGGTCCAGCTGGGTCCCAGATTTTTCCACCATTTTTCTCCTGCACCACATCCATGCAGTGGGTAGGGATGCAGCCAAATGCCCATAATGTGGGCCAACCCCTTTACGTGGCTGCATGCCTGTGCCGACCCCCAACCACCGCTGGGTGTCAGTCGACAGCGCACAGCACAGTCCCCCCACCCCTAAGGAAGGAGAGCAGTCCTCTGGATGCTCAATCCTTCCTCCCCCGGCCGACCCCTGAATGACCCAAGTCCGTTCCTGAACCCGGGTTGCCGGCATGGCACGAGGTGCGGTGTCCAGTATCTTAACCCTCAGCACCACTGGGCAGCAAACTTTAGACATTCTTCAGTGAAACCATTAAATCAAGATCTGCATTCCATCTGTTAAGGATTGTTAATGTGGAATCGCACGATGCATCCCTGAGTAGGTGGCACAATTGACATATAAGATGCCTTCCCAAACTACCCTGTATACAATCCATTAGCAATGCTATTAAAGGTGGCTTAGGATTAGGAATTCTTGTTCTGTCCTGGCTATGACCCTGTATACAGGTCCGTAACTGTAAAAATCTGAAATGATCCCCATGTGGCAACCCATACCTTGCCTGCAATACCTCAAAAGAGGCTACCCCATTGTTTGTCAGGACTTGAAATATATAATGTAAACCCAAGTGACGCCATCTTTTAAAGGCAAGATCCATCAGATTCAGTCCAAAATTCTCATCAGCTGAAATCAGCCTTAAATAATAAAATACATCCAAAAATTTCGGGTGATACTTCATTTGGTTCCATACTTTTAGGACCTCCCTAGTGAATCTCATACCGTTTCTCATGGGTGCGCGATCTCCACCGTGTCACAAACAAAATAGATGCCAAATCATTGAGCTCACTCGGTGTGAATATGGGGGGGTTAACCAGAGAAGCAAGACCTTTAGGAAAGCATCTCTAGCATACTATTCAAGGTTTGGTAAGTCTCCCAAGCTAATGGTAACTGTAGAATAGACAAACGAACCCTGGGGCCTATATAAAACTCAATATAATTTTATTACAAGAAATGAAATAAAAACAGGGTGGCCAAATGGGGATATTTTGAAAGATACAACGGGTGGAGCAAAATGTTCATGCTAATAATTATTACTTTTTGAAAAAATGATTAATTTAAACTGCCCCCATTTAGAAAGATCTTGCATCATACAGGTAAGGGGTTCATAAGTTATACAGTCAATGTTATTAACATGGTGTGTTATATGAATACCCAGATATCTGATTTTGGTCCTCCGCCAACATAAGGGGAATCTAGTTTGTAAGCCTGGGGAAGGGGACAAATTAGAGGTTAATACTTCAGTTTTAGTGACATTTAACCTGAAACCCATGATTTTTTTCAAATTTTCTTAGTATTTCCCATATCTTAGGAACAGAGTCTTCGGGGGACGACACAGAAAGCAAAATGTCCGCAAACAGCAAAACTTTATGCTGCATTTGACCCAGTGGTACCCCTTCTGTAGCCTCCTCCTTTCTAAAAGCCATTGCCACAGGCTCCATTTATAGAGCAAACAGAAGAGGAGAGAGAGGGCACTCCTGCCTGGTGCCCCTTTGTAATGAGATAGGGGATCCAAATTCATCAAGGTTGCCAGGATCTTTCTAGTCTGGAGGTATTCCAACAAGAGTATTACCCTCCGGATATTGTCCATAGTGTTGCGTGACTTAATGAAACCTGACTGGTCTGGATGTATGATGGTGGGCAGTATACGTTCCAAGCGGAAGCTCAAATAGCCATATAGATCTTGTAGTCCATGTTTAAAATGGATATTGGGCGATATGAAGATGGGCCCGTTAAATTTTTATCTGGTTTGGGTAATGCTGCCAGCACTTCATATACCCACCCACCACTTCCTGGAACACCTTTTGCATGGTAGGAAGCAATAACCCCATAAATTTGTTGCACCAGTCTTCATCAAATCCATCCAGACCAGGGCATTTATGGGAACTGGCTGCCTGAATGTGCTGCTGCTGTATCTCCTCTGATCTGATTGGAGCTTCCAGCATGCGACATTGATCTTCAGTTAGTTGTGGAAGAACCAACGGGTCTAAGAATAAATGTCTGTCTACTGTTGTAGATGGGGGATCAGCCTGATATAATGACTGATAATTTGCGAATATGGCCTGAATCTCCTCCTCCTTGTGAACTAACCTATTTGTTATGAGATGTCTTAATTTTAGTATGATTGTTGTCTTTTTACGCATTCTTAATTTGAGGGCCAACATACGTGTTCCCCTAGACCCCCCCTTCATAATTACTTTTTTTTTAAATATAATAGGACCTGCTGAACTTTATAATCCATAATTTTTTTAATTTCCCATTTTGTCTCCCGTATCCTCAACATTACTTCCCTGCTCCCCTCCCAGAATAATAACTGGTATGTCTGCAGTTGCTCCAATAGATCATTATATCTGGACTCGATCTGGCATTTGTTCCATGTGACATAGGCTATTATCTCACCCCTAATAACAGCCTTAAGGGTATCCCACAGTATAGATACAGCAGTCTGGTGATTTGTTCTCCTGAATTAATCACTTTATTTTACCAGGCTTAAACACCATTGAGCAAGCTCATTTTCAAGGTGGTCCTGGACGGATAAAACAAAGAATACAAAAAGCACATGGCACAGATGAAAGCAGTATTTTACAGGATATGCACAAATGACCAGCAATTAGTTGACCTGTCAGAATTACAAGCAGTGCCAATAAGGATAATATTATACGATGGTGTGGAAGGTCATCAGTCCTAATCAACCTCCACTGTTGGTAGCAATCAGAAAAGGAAAGAAAAGTCGCAGCTGCGTGAAGGAGAGGATATGAAGGGCCAGGGTAGCTGAAATTATACAGGGAGCTGGAGGTCACCTATGAGGAAGGGACTTGTTAAGTGTTCTGATTGTGGGATAAGTGAAAGTAGATCGGGAAGATCATTTTTGTCTGAAACAACTGCAATTTTCCCCTCAGGAAAGTGGCCAGCATCTTTTTGCATGCAGATAGGCTTGGGAGAGATGACAGTTTTTAGTACGCTTTGCACTGAGTTCCATAGGGATGGCAGTGAGAAGTTAATTGCGACCAAGCCAAAGGTTGTGTTTACTCTAGGGGTCTGAAAGCAGAGTATTGAGAAATGTGTCAGTCCATAAAAACCCTTGGCATGCACGAATAAGTTACAGATGTATGTTGGGAGCTTGTTTGAGAGAGAGCTCTATGGAACCAGAGAAGAGCATTTCTTTTCCTCCTAGCTGATAGAGGAGGCCAGCCCGATTCCTGGTAAAGTAGACAATGATGCATACATATGGGTAAATTAAGGATAAATCTTAGGGCCCGGTGGTATAGGGTGTCAAGTTTGCTGGGGAACTCTCTCTTCTGGATGAAGGTTTTAAACTGTGGAGCTCTGAGAAGAGAATCATTTAGGCGCCTTAAGGTTTGACGTCTCTTTTTCCCCTAAGTCAGTTTTCAAAAGGAAGGAACGATGGTCCAACAGAAGATGTGGACAGATAGAAGTGTCTTGTAATAAATGAAAATCTTCACAGGAAACAAAAAAATAATCTAACCTGGAATAAGTTTGAAACGATCCTGAATAAAAAGTATAAATTTTTTGAGCGGGGAACAGTTTCCTCCAGACATCCACCATCCCAAGCTTTTCGAAAGACCCCTTGAGGAACCGGAGGGCATTACTCTACAGGTCTACATTCCAAGCCATATTGAAATCTCCTATATTTAGTTTCCCCTTTAAAAGATCTAGAAGTTTAAGAAAAGTTCTCACCACTGGGATTGTGGTCGGTGGGGAAAGATAGACACTAACCAAAGTTACCTCTTGGGAGAAAAGTGAGCTCTGTAAGTCTATGTACTGGCCCTGAGGATCTGAGTAACTTGTCTGGATCTTGAATGGGGTAACCTGGGGGCCATTATCGCTGCACCCCATTGTCTTAACCATTAAGGACTCAAGTTGGGGGTTCCCCCTCCCGACAGTCCACAGTATTTTTACTGATAGTTTGTATATGCTTTTCTGTACTTCCATATTGAAACATTTAGCAGTAAGAATGCATAGCGATGAGAGAAGAGTGAGGGAGATGTAAGGCTCCTATTTCATCTCCCCCAAAGTTTCTGTGATAATGTGCAAGTGCTAAAACAAATCCCCATTGCACCAGTGTTGTTCTCCTGCTGTTAGTCTCTCCCTATTAAGATGTCAGTCATTCAAGCTTTGGTATGACTGAATGACCTGTGGTTCATATAGCATCATATGGTAAAAAGGCCACTCGATGGCTCAGTGGGTAGTGCTACACACTCCCCCGTCACCGATCCAGGTTGAAAAGTGAGCCTGGAAAGCCAGTAGGCGACCCCAAGAGCTGGGTCGGCGCTGCCACATGATAGCGTTCCCAGCGAGGGGTCCCGCCACTCTAGCGACCCCTGCAGCAGAACAGGAAGCTTGCCTCTTGTGCAGGGGCACACTAGAGCCTGCGAGGCCATGTCGAGCTGGCCAGATGTCGGGCAGGAGGGCGTGGTCAAACAGATGGAAATACTCACACTAGCTACAAGATGGTTCTTCGACCATCACAGCCCCCGCACCACCTAATGGGCCCTGGGGACATCTGGACTTAGCTTCTGGGGCGGGGAGGACAGATCTCTTGCCATTGGGGGGAGTAGATCTGTGGGGGATGTCCCCCAAGTTAATTCCCTTAGATGGTGAGTGATGGGTGGGTGGTTGGAGAGAAGAGAGGGTGGCTAGGTGGCAGGAAAGAAAATCAGTTAAGGTGAAGAAAGTCAAGAGGTGGGCAACAAAAATGATTGGGGGATGAAGGACCAGTTTTATTAGGAGAAATGAATCTAAATTTAATGAGTCTGGCGACAAGAGGAGACATGCTGTTATTCTATGGTATTACTAGGGATGTTGAATTATTGGGAGCTACAAACCTAGACTTCACAGATGCAACACATCACGACAGGGAAAATGATAAACAGATGAAGGGAGCGAATTTCAGGACAGAAACGGAAGTACTGTTTCATACAGAAAGTAACAGGATTGTGGAACAGACTGTCAAGCTCTATCACTAACAGCAAGACAAAAGCAAATTTTAAAACAAATTTGTACAGGTATATATTGGGGTACATTTTTATATTTAAAATACTTTTATTTTTGTAAAGGAAAAACATTATAAGACAGTACAACATTCCATCGGCACAATACACTTACATAAAAGTAATTCCCAGGAACTATATACGTGGAGAGAATTCAATTCTGGTTTTGTCCAGTAGTTTAAAGGTAGGTGAGAGATTGTACAGGAACATGCCTTACACAATTTCATGGAATGGTACAGTAATGCCCCTACTAGTATATAATGTAGTACAAGCTGAGCAAGAAGAGAGGGTGGTGGACGCATGGAACAGCCTTCCTGAGGAGGTTGTGGGGTCTAAAACTGTGGGAGAATTCAAGAATGCATCGGACAGACATAAGGCAATTTTTGTGGGGGGGGGGGGTAGGAAGACATAGGCTGTTGGTTAAATAGGATCTGCAGCTTATCCTCTAGGTAGGGAAATGGGCAGACTAGGTGGGCCAAGCGGTCCTTATCTGCCATCAAAGTCTATGTTTCTAACACCACTAGTCAGTATCATCCTGAGGGAAAGTATATAATGCCTGCAGCATCCCAAACTCTTTCTCACTGGTCTTGTACTTGTTTAAGCTGGCCATCATCTTCTCTATTTTAAAGTTAAATAGGAGGTGTTGGTACCATTCTGTATAGGTTATGGTGTCCTGGTCAAGCCAGTGATGTAAAACTACTTTTTGGCAGAAGCTGCTATGACAGCAATGTGTTAACTTCTCTCTCTCTCTCTCTGACTGGGACTTCACTACAGTTTCCTAGAATGCAGACCTCTGGCATGAAGAGATTATCTAAGAGCAGCAAAGGGTCTGCCTTTGCCAGTATTGCTTGCCATAATAGACAGACGTGCTTGCATTCCCAAAAGATATGTAATGGGGTGCCTTTCTCTCTGTGACAGCCGGTACATGAATGTGATTGCAGTCTCCCTGTTTTGCACAGTTTGACTGGCATATAACAAAACTTGTTCAGTATATTACATTGTCAGTCTGTTTTTATAATTTTTAGTGTAACTATAGATGTCTGACCAAATTTTCCCACAGTCAGATTCTGTTTTGGGGGAACTCTGTTTGACAGTATGGGCACTGTCCCTCCGATTTGTAAGGGAGTGGCTAAAAAGAGCCTGGTATTAACTTGAGATTGGGTGAGGGAGGTTTACTGTCCCCTTTAGAGTGTCTAATAATGTGGGATTATTCTGCCATGGAAGAGGTCCTTATAAATGTAAATGCTGCTCCATCACCTAAGCGGTGTGTGGCGTTCGTTGTACATGGTGTGAGGAGTCCTGCTATTGGTAATTGGGCCAGAGCAAGTATATCTATACCAGGCCAAAAGGAGGTCCTCAGTGAGGCTCCAGCAATTTTAATGTTCAGGTTATTGTATAGTGGTTGGGTGAGGGCTGTAACAGGCATTATGTTAAGAAGCTTGCAAAGTTGCTGGTGGATTCTCAGGGAAGTGCCAATAACGGAGTCTGAAGGCTCTTGGTACTCTGGAGGGTAAACATGCAGCAGAGGTGAGGCCAAAATGGGGGTGGGCATGTTGATTACTACCAGTGAAACCTAAAGGAGCAGTTCACACAGACTCCATGTCCTTTTACTGCTCTGAAGTACCTTAGTATAAGCACTGCATAGAATTAGATATGGGTACTGCAGCGGACTGTATGTAGCATCACCTATAGCCATTGTGCAGCTGACAGCATCACACAAACACTGCAATGGCACTTGTTATGTGGCCTTTTTATTAGAATCCCTGTAGTCCCAGATACATAAAACCATCTAGTTTCTAGTGGTGTCAAGGGAAATGAGTTAGAATGCAAAATTGGAACATCATAAATAAGTCAACATTCAAATAATCAGCTGGAGATGCTACCCAGAATGTTGTGGTAATTGTCTGTACTCTAAAAAGTGCCCTGCAATCTGTTACTTTATCCAGACAACCACCAGGGACAGGCAGAAGAGACCTTGGTTTTAATGTCTAGTCCAAAGGACAGCAACTCCAGCAAGTCAAAACCCCAGTTCTGCCCCCACAGTGCCACATTGGATATGAACCCACAGTCTGGCCCAGGGGCAAATGTGTTAAGTAGGCCATACTGACCGTGTGTGTTCATCTACATGTTTCCCAATGAAAAAAATTTTTAATCGTCATTTTTCTTTAACCCTGCTTTAAAAAGTACTTAAATAAAAATGTGTTTCTTCATTCATTTTTGCTTCTCTGGTTTTTGCAGCTCTTGGTCAGCGGCTCCCCCCAGCCCCATCACCGCCCTGTGCAGTGGCTTTACTGGTTATCCACCGCTGTGGGGTGGCTTTACTGGTTATCCACCGCCCTGTGCAGTGGCTTTAATGGTTATCCACCACTGTGGGGTGGCTTTACTGGTTATCCACCACCCCGTGCAGTGGCTTTACTGGTTATCCACTGCTGTGGGGTGGCTTTACTGGTTATCCACCGCTGTGGGGTGGCTTTACTGGTTATTCACCGCCCTGTGCAGTGGCTTTAATGGTTATCCACCGCTGTGGGGTGGCTTTACTGGTTATCCACTGCCCTGTGCAGTGGCTTTAATGGTTATCCACCACTGTGGGGTGGCTTTACTGGTTATCCACCGCCCTGTGCAGTGTCTTTACTGGTTATCCACCGCTGTGGGGTGGCTTTATTGGTTATCCACCACTGTGGGGTGGCTTTACTGGTTATCCACTGCCCTGTGCAGTGGCTTTAATGGTTATCCACTGCTATGGGGTGGCTTTACTGGTTATCCACTGCCCTGTGCAGTGGCTTTAATGGTTATCCACCACTGTGGGGTGGCTTTACTGGTTATCCACCGCCCTGTGCAGTGGCTTTACTGGTTATCCACCGCTGTGGGGTGGCTTGCCACATTGTGTTGTTCGAGGCCCGCATGGGGAGTCGATCAGCCAGGGCAATTTCCTCCTGCTGGTGCTTCCCCGGGACGCTGGCATGCAGGGACATGCATTTGCTGGTGTCTCAAGCACAACTGCTCCTGTAGGCACAGCCACCACACCTCTGCCAGGTGGCAGTCAACGGGCAGGATGCAGAATCCTCCCTCCCTGAGGGATGAGAGCTGCCTCTAGGACTTTTTTTTTTTAATTCAAGTTTATTGACGTTACAGGTATACATACAGATTTCATTTTCTCAGATATGTTACAATTCACTTATTGCCAGGTTGGAAACTCTTTACAGTTAATACATACCATTTTATTTAAGCTAATTTATACTTTACCCTGCACCAGTTTCTTCAGTGAGCAGAAGAGGTTTGCATTCAGCACCGTTATTCTACCCTTCGGATTTCCTTTAAACAATGATAGGGAGGTAGACTCATTATAACTTTTATTATGAGGTTCTCTCTGATCCGGTTAATTCTAAACGGCTCCCCTTCATACATACTCCCTTATTTTCATTCTTTCCCTGGTCGGATCTCAGCCCACATTACCCATCTAGTCCATCTATTTAAAAAAACTGTGGATCTAGAGTTAATCTTGTGGGTTAGTTCCTCCATATCCTGAATTTCTCTAACCAGCTCACACCAGTTTTCTAGTTGAGGTGAGGCTGACTGTAGCCACTTTCTTGTAATGGCTTTATGTGCTGATGTTATCAGGATGTTCCATAGGTAAATTTGGTCTTTACTTCTCACTCCCCTAGGCGCCAACCCAAGCACCAGATGCTTATTTTTAAGGGGCTCTTCCAGAGGGAGTATATCCCCCAGGGCCTCTGTAATTTCTTCCCAAAAATGCTTCAAATTCCGGCAGGTCCCCATAATGTGTAGGTGATGGGCTGGTTCAGTTCCACAATTTCTCCAGCATATTGGATTGTGTTTCCCATTCCACTTGTTCATCACCTGAGTGATGAAACGTAACCTTACCTTCCAAGCAAATTCTCTCTCCATCTTTGAGAATAAGTTGTGTGATGTGCCTGATAGGAGACAGAGTCCCATTCTTTGTCTAATAACTATTCTCATATCTCAGTTTTCCCATCTACTCTTTAAAGAGCCCCGATGCAGTCTAGCGTTCTTCCTGAATCCTGCTCCTTAAATGATGCTTTATGTTGTTGTGTAGTGTTTTTTTATAAGCGCTCTCTTCTTTCATTTCTGTCCGCCTGCTTTGACATGTTACTGATACCTCGTCATTTTCCCGCTATTTGTTATCCCTTAGCTGACCAGTGGCAGAATGACATCACATGTAGTTGTTTGCCTGCGTGCCAAGTGTCGTTCTTCACTCAGCACGCTGCCACAGGCTCCGTTGTTCAGTAGCTGTACTGCCGTTTTTTTTTCTTTCTGTAGTGTGAACAGCTGAGTAGAAATTAAGTTTACTGCTTTTAATACTAATCAATGAGTTACTGTATGCATATTTGTGAAATTGACTGTCCGTGTACATGGACAGGTTTCCTAAAAGAAGAAAAAAAAAACTTTGTCTTTGCTGCTGTTTTAAGCCGATTAAGTCACTTTTACCAGCCCTGCCTTTTTGAACAAGTTTGTCCCGTTCTCAGAATAATTTGGTGACGGAGAGAGTGGAAATAAATGCAGTGCACCTCTTTGTGTGGGTCTGATTTGTGTTTATTTACGTACTTGGTTTTTAAATTTATTAATGTTAGTTCTCCATGCCGTGTCCACGCTGCTGTTGCACTACTACTTGATGAAGTTTTGTACTAACTTCATAAATAAATATAAATCAGACCCACACAAAGAGATGCACTGCATTTATTTCCACTCCCTCCACCACCAAATTATTCTGAGAACAGGACAAACTTGTTTGAAAAGGCAGGGCTGGTAAAAGTGACTTAAGCAGCTTAAAACAGCAGCAAAGACAAAGTTTTTTTTTTCTTCTTTTAGGGAACCTGTCCGTGTACACAGACAGTCAATTTCACAAATATGCATACAGTAACTCATTGATTAGTATTACAAGCAGTAAACCTAATCAATTTCTACTCAGCTGTTCACACTACAGAAAGAAAAAAACCCGGCAGTACAGCTACTGAACAATGGAGCCTGTGGCAGCGCGCTGAGTGAAGAACGGCACTTGGCACGCAGGCAAACAACTACATATGATGTCATTCTGCCACTGGTCAGCTAAGGGATAACAAATAGCGGGAAAAGGATGAGGTATCGGTAACATGTCAAAGCAGGCAGACAGAAATGAAAGAAGAGAGCACTTATAAAAAAACACTACACAACAACATAAAGCATCATTTAAGAAGCAGGATTCAGGAAGAATGCTAGACTGCATCAGGGGCTCTTTAAGTGGTCCGAGTGCATCTTCCCTTTATTTCTTAGTGCCCCATAAATGGCCAAGATGTGTCCCTTACTTGTCTGGGAGGTTATGACCTCATTTACCACTGCCTGTAATGCCTGCGGGCGCTTCACAGGACTGTGTTGCCTCTGGAGATTCTGAATATAGGTTCTAAGCTGTAAGTACCTGAAATGGTCCGCATTCCTCAACTGAAATTGTGTCTTAATGTCCAGAAATTCCCTTATTGTGTCTCCATCCAGGAATTGTTCCAGAAAATTCAATCCTAACTTACCCCATTTCTTAAAAGTAAGGTCTTGCTTCGCTGGCTCAAAGTCTGTATCCCATGCAAATTTCCTCAGTGTTCCCCATGCATTTATGCTTAGCCCAAAGTCAGTGTACTGCTACTAGGGTATTCCTTGACTGCATATAGTACGAGACCCCTCTCCTGTATATCTGGTTTGGGAGTAAATATTCTTACGTCTAGAGGGGTACCTTCCGTAACCCCCCTCTATAATTTTCCACAGTGCGTGATAGTCTGGTACCGTCCAATGGAGGGCACTACGGAGATGGGATGCCAGGAAGTAGTCTTCGAGGTTAGGGACTGCCCTTCTCCCATCCCTTTTGTTAGATTGGAGCAATTGGATTTTTATTTGCAGTTTTTTGTTTGCTCATATAAATACCATAATTGTTTTTTGCCAACTCTTAAACTGGGCTGAGGAAATTCTTACCAGAAGGCACTGAAATAAATATAAAAACCTAGGTAGGACATTCATAGATACTGTTTCTATTCTGTAGTATAGTGGCAGACTTAAGAGTTCCCATTTTACTATATCTTGTTTTATCTGTGTAAATAGGGGGTCACAATTGTTAATGAACAAGTGGTTTAGGTTCTTAGAAATGCAAGTCCCCAAATATTTGATTTCAGAGGAGTTCCACCGAAGGGGAAACAAATTGTTTACCTTAGGGGAAGGTATATAATAACATTTTAGGATTTCAGTTTTGTTTTTATTTAATGCATATCCAGAGAGTGCACCATATTTAATCAGTAGGTCCCAGACTTTAGGTAGGGACACCTCTGGGTTCGTTATGTAGAGTAGGACATCGTCCGCGTTTAATATTTTATGTTCCTTGTCTCCCACAATAAATCCCCCTATATTTGGGTCCTGTTTAATTGCCTGCGCTAGGGGTTCAATATATATTGCAAAGAGGAGCGGGGACATTGGGCAACCCTGGCGAGTTTCTTTCCCAAGGGTAAATCTCTGTGAGATACCCCCATTAATTCTAACACAGGTCTGTGGGGCCGCATAGAGGGACTTCACTGCAGCCAGAAAAGAACCAGGAAAACGCATCTTCTCCAGGACTGCAAATAAAAAGTTCCAATCGACTCGATCAAACGCCTTCTCAGCATTGAGGCTGAGAAGGCAAGCTGGGGTATTATGGTGTTTATTTATCAGATCTATGATGCCACTTGTTATTTTTACTCCCTTCTGGGCCTGTCTCCCCATAATAAATCCAGTCTGGTCTAATTTTATGATCTGTGTCAATAGTGGGTTTATTCTATTTGCCAGAATAGCTGTAAAGATTTTATAGTCCACATTTAAGAGATGGGCCTACAAGAACTACATTCCTTAGGGTCCTTTCCCTCTGGGGATTACTGTGATAGTAGTGTAGTTCCAAGATGGTGGAACTGTTTCTCCCTCTAACCAAATCGAGTCAAAGACCCTTTTCAGGAAGGTTGTAACCTCTGGGGCAAACACCTTATAAAACTCGCTGCTGAAACCGTCCGGGCCTGGACATTTGCAGAGTTTCAGGTTCTGGATTGTAGCTGCTAACTCAGCTGTAGATATTGGAGCCATCAGTGTCTGTATTTGGGTCTGTTTTAGTTTGGGTAATCCTAGTCCCCTCAAAAAAATGGCTGTATCCTCTACTGGGGTCGCCTTTGGCATCCCATACAAAGATTTATAGTACGAGACAAAATAGTCTGTTTGTTCCCACTTATACCGCAGTGCTCCAGAAATAGGGTCCTTTATACCAGTTATGGTGGCCCCAGCAGCCCTTTGTCATAATCGATATGCCAGTTGTTTCAACGCTTTTGACCCTCCCTCATAATATGCAAGATATTTATTATATAAGATAATTAAGTAATGCAAGACCCTGTTTGAATTTTGTCTAGTTCCTGTATTTTGTTTTTGATCATTTTGATTTTTGAATCTCTTTCCTTATTCCAGTGCAGTTTTTGTTGTGTTTCTAGAGTCCTTAATTGTGCCAGAAGAGATCCTGTTTATGTTTCAGCCTTTCTTTTTTTTATTTAAAAGAGGCGATGGAGATCAACTTCCCTCTCACCATGGTCTTAACTGTGTCCCACAATATTTGGGCTGTAGTGCCTGATTCATCATTAGTCTCTACCGTGTATTTAATTGCCCTCTTTATTTCTTTTATGATGTCTCCATCTCCCAATAGACTTGTATTAAGTCTCCAAAGTGTGGGTTTTTGGGGTAGCTAGAAATCTATTTCCAGAAAAATAGGTTGATGGTGCGAAAGTGTGGCAGTGCCAACCCACATATCCTGGCAGAGGGAGACATCTCTGTCAAGTACAAAAAATCTATCCAATCTGGAGTATGTCTTGTATCTAGGTGGGTAATAGGTGAAGTCTTTGGAGGGAAAAATACCCGTCATCCAAACATCCACAATCCCGGAGTCCCTTAAAAGCCTAGAGACCTGAGATGTGACTCGTCTTTCTGGGGTTGGAATACCAGACGTGGTGTCCAATCTTCTGTTTAGAATTAGGTTCCAGTCTCCCCCAGTTACTATAACCCCCCTCGCTTTTTGCATGACGAACTGCCAGAGCTCTGTGTAAAAATGGTCGGTGACCCTGGGGGGTGCGTGCACATTAACCATTGTTACCCACAGGTCCTGCATTTTCCCTATCAGGATCAGATATCGAGTTCCCACGTCAGCCACCACCTCGACCTCCTCAAATAGGAGAATATCTGACAGCAATATAGCTACCCCTCTTTTCTTACCCTTATCTAAAGAAGCCTGGTTGACAACAGAAAACACCCCAGTTTTAAGTTTCAATGCTTCCTTTGAAGTTAGATGGGTTTCCTGTAGGAAATTGATCGCACATTGCTGGGTTCAGATAAATTTCTGGATTTGTTTTCTTTTCAAAGGGTGGTTAACCCCATTAATATTATATGATAAAATTTTCGTATTAATTGTAGCCATTTTCATCAGCTAAAAGGGACCATATTTCACTTGGGGGTTTCCCCGTCCTTGTTTCCATATTACATCTCTCTCCTATAATCTTTTGGCAGTATTGTTTAATCCTCCTCCCAAGTATTTCCCCCCTGACATTCTGAGAAGTATAACACTGTTGTCTTATTTTCCAGATATACCTTTCTTGCTGCTTAAACAATTGAACATATAAACAGTATACATAACTTTAAATAGCAAAAACAGTTCCAACCTTCTCCACAAGATGGGAGTATAACCTGTAAAAACACATACAACTGTATTCCAGCACTAGACTTTCGAGCTGGAAGTTTAAACTGATCCAGTCCATGAGGGACATAGACATGAAGTCTTGTTGGGACTCCCCTGTCCACTTCCCTTCCATTATATTTCAGAGAGGGAATCATAATCTGCACCCAACTGAGGCAGATGAGGGGTGTTAACACAGTTACTTGGATTCCCTTTTTTTGAAAAGGATTATAATTCAGTTGGGAAACCTTCCAACTTTTAAATATTGGACTTCCTAGGTCTAAACGGAAAGAGGGTTCCTCACAAGGAGTACCCCTTGAGCGGGATCGCCCTCCCCAGCATGTTATGGGGCAGTGCCATTTTAGGGGGGACGTGGGGGGGCGTGGCCTTTCCCCTTGGCAAATACTTAACATCAGCAGAAGAAACAGCGGCCCAATCATACTCCAACCAGCAATCTTCTCTTATGCCCCTTAGTCTAAATAGCAAATTAAAAGGGAAGGGGGGTGCCCGTTTCTGTACTATTTCTTATGCTTTAGTTTTGATAGTCCCCCTTCCTTAATTGTATATCCACATATCTCAAACATCCTTATTTATCTCTAGACCCTGATATATTAGCTAGTTTCATTCCAGCTTTAAGATCTAAACAAATATAAGTTTCTCCCTTATAGCATTATAGTCCTGCCTTTATAAGCCAAGTTTTACTTTCGGGGTGTTCACAAAAGGTCCAGGATGTCCCTCTAGTGAAGCTTCTCCATCTCAAAATACACTCCGTTATGTTATATGTTTTATAAACCATTTAAATGTTCAAATATGCCAAAGCTGCTGAAAATTATCCCCCACCTCCTCCTCCTTTCAGCACCCCCCTGTTCCTATCCCGCTAGGTACAGTACCTGACAGTTGGTTTTGGCGGGCCCGGTGTGTCTCGGGGGGGGGGGGTGAAGGGGCACCTGGAAGGCTATGAAACTTCTGAGTCCTCTGCTAGCCCTTCAAGTATTCGCCCTTGAGGTGGAGGCCCGTGCACCAGTTCAGCCCCTCTTCTTCCTCTCTAGAATGTTATCTGCACTGGGGAGCCATAATGTTTCAACATGGCACAGACATCCGCCCTGAAAGTCGAGGAGGCCATTTCTGTGTTCAGGCCATCCGCTGGTGATCTTCGAGCTACCGACCAAGCCGATCTTATTAGCTCCTTTTCTAGGCGTTCCTTGGCAAGATATGGGACCAAAATCCCTATATTTTCAAGATATGGGGTTGCTGCTACTAGGTCTTCGAAAATCTTCTGTTCACTCTCAGTTTCAATCCTAGGTGTGCTGGGTATAGGATTTGGGCCTTAAGATTTTTTCCCTCAACTGTTTCAGAATTGGCCAAAGAGTTTTCCGGCTGTCCTGAACTATAGTCGCGTAGTCATGGACAATTTGTATACAATGCTCTTTATATTGGAGTGATGTTTTCTTCCATGCTTGCCTAAGAATGTCCTCCTTAGTATTACAGTACATACATGTGATATGTCCAACTTGCTTAAGAGGGAGATTTGGGTCAAATTAGGAGGGAGACTCACCTGCCAACTGCTTAAGAGGGAGATTTGGGTCAAATTAGGAGGGAGATTGGCCTGCTAGTAGGGAGATGCCGTAACGTCATGAGTTTGTCCTTAAATGGCATCAAAAAAATAAGAAAAAAGTCATTACAAAAATGTAATGTATTTCATTTTGTCAAGAATAAGCGCTAAAAAGAATAAACAACTAGTTATATAAAGTTATCAGATACATTGTTCAGTACTGATTTAATTTTTATGTGTCTTTATCTGCCCAAAAACCATGGATATTTTGGACAGAATTTTACTTAAGCAGGGGATTTTGTTTCCCAGGAGGAAGGGAGGGAGTTCAGTCAAAAAAAACAGGAGTCTCCTGCGTAAAGAGGGAGATATCACATGTATGCAGTATGTCAGCTTGGCCACGAATGAACGCTGTCTAGCCCCTGGATTTGTGGGTCTATGCACAAGAGAACGATGAGCTCAGTCCATATCCAGGTTATGAGCAGGTGGAAGGTTCAGGGCCTCTCTCAGCACTCCTTGGGGGAAAGTAATTAAGTAGTTGGATCCGTTCTCTGCTCCCTCCAGTACTCCATACACTCGGATGTTTTGTCTACGGCTCCTTTCCTCCAGGTCCATCTTGTTATTTAGTTCTCTCTCTCTTGCCAAAAGGAATAAGAGGAGGTGGTCATGGCAATCTGCCTGTTCCGTGACATTACTGAGACTGATTTCTATTTGGTCTGCGCGGTGCTCAGTCTTATTAATATCCTCCCATAGTTCCTCCAGGGTACTGTCAATTGTTTTTAACTGTTCTCGCTGTCTGGAGAATGGAGGAAACAAGTTGTGAGCATTCTTCTCCTACCTCAGGGCTCTCCATTTCTTTATCTGAATCCTCTCCCACAGTCCCCGGTAACAAACCCCTTTTTTCTAGTTACAGCATTGAGTTCAGCTTCTGTACTGGTGTCTGTGGGTTCTTTACAAGTAGCCCCTTAGAACGGATCCCCTTTGCCGGAGATTGCATTATTTTAGAGCGTGGATGCCAAACGATTGTTCGTGGGGTGAGGCTGAGCTCTGAGCTAAGCCACCATTCTGCTGCTGACGTCACCGGAAATTGCCCCTAGGACTCTTGATCTTTCCTCAGTCGGTTGACCACTGAGCAGCCCTGGCCTGTTCCCAAACCTGGCTCGTCAGTGTGGCATCCAGTACCTCAGCCCCCTGAACTTTCTTAAAAAGGCCTACCCCACTGTGCCATGCCAATGACCTGCATTTGGGTAGCAGACCTGTGATGCTACACGAGAGGCAGGCCAGACTAGGGCAGCTCCCAGTTGGCAGAGCTACCCCCTGTGATCAGCAGGGGTGTCTAGCCAAGGCTTGTGCTTCAGACCCCTATGATGTCCGTTGCAACCCTTGAATAAAGTTTTTTTTCTCCTGGCTGGAACTGGGCAGGCTATCAGCCCTGTCACCATGCATTGCAGGCCAGCCACCTACCTCCTGCCGTCCTTCGATTGGTGATCCAGTGGGTTGGGTCCCAGCCTTCCGGGCAGGGTTTCACAGTGCCCCGGCTCCACCATTTTCCTCCTGTTTTCTCCCCTTACTCCCTGGGGCCTCAGCAACACAGAAGCACATGCTCTGTGCAACTGGTGACCCCATTCCACCCTCCCCAGGCCTAGCGCCAGCTCTCCATTTGCATGAAACTGCCACCAAGCCTCCACTTGGTGCAGCCAAGTGCCGGGAAGGCTTCACCTCCCACTCTGGGAGAGGACAGCTGCCAAGAGGTTGTGTCATCTTCTCTGGGCCCCCCCCGACAACCCCCAGTGACCCAAGCTCGTTCCCAAACTCAGGTCACCAGTGTGGGAAGAGGTGAGGTGGTCAGCGCCTGAGCCCTTTGCGCCACTGGGCCGGCGGTTTGCCTAGCATTTATATAATATATTTGGTGGACGGAGGAGCTTAGCATCCCCTGTGAGTCTGATGAAATGATGCTACCAGTGGGCAGCCCAGGGAGCTTGCGCCTCCTGCAGGGATTGCGCTGTGCATGTGCGAGGTCCACAATGGCTGTGCCAGGGAGGGCTTTGGGATAAAATGGACTAAAAATCCAGCCTAGTTTATTTGAATTATTCACCTTATTATATACTATAAAATGGGTAGAGACAGTAATGGAACGTGATTGACTGACCAGTCTTGCCAGCCATGCCTTTTATTTTTATTTATTTAGTTTTTGTTTACCGGGTAAGTGCACTAGCCATAACAATGACTATTTTCAGGCACGACCTGGGAGGATACAGAACAATGAATCAAGAAAGATATGCAGATACAGGTACAATAAATGTCATTTACAACAGTTTCCAAGCAAGTGTTTGCTAACAAGGAGTGGTACACATATACAGTGCTCAACAGAGATTTTTTACAACAGTTTACAATCAGGTTGACAAACAAAAATAAATAAAGATTAGCTTGTCTGGAGCCGTACAATAATTAAAATCTCCCCGCAGAGAACCTTGAGGAGGAAAGGATACTACAGAAAGACCATTACCAGCACTAATAAGGGAACTACACAGTTATCTGGGGGGGGGGGGTAATAGAAGAGAAGAAGTGTAGAGCATGTAGGGAGGCAGATCAGAAGGAGGGATAAGGCTAGGAAGACAAGAGCTAGCGAGGTTTAAAACATGAACATTTGTGGGAAATTTCAAGATATGTACGTAACCCTTTTTTAAAAGATGCATGGGATGTTGGTTGGTGCAAGGTTAGAGGAAGGGAGTTCCAGTATTTGGGGGCATGGCAGGTGAAAGCACTAGCACCTTTTGTGGTGCAGTGTCTGGGGATGAGCACAGGGGACAGTTCGGAGGAGCGCAATCCATAGCAGGTAGTAAGGTTTTGAAAAAGGCCTGCCATGGATTTGGGTGTTTGTAGACGGACCATACTGCCAATGAGAGAGCCATAAGCATGTAGTCTTAATTCATTGGGAGGAAGCCAACCTAGGTCAGAACAGAGGAGACAGTGGTGTTTCAGTCGATGTGAGGCATAACAACAGATGTTGTTATAGGTAACATCCCATTTCCTAAGGGCCAATTTGCAAGCAGTGGTATATGTAGCAGCACCATAGGTAAACGATGGTAGGAGAATGCCATGGGCAATGGCAAGCCTTGCAGGGGGAGTGAGCATGTAGCTGGTACGGTAGGCAATGCCAAGTTTGGCATGTACTAGTTTGCAAGTTAGATTGATGTGTAAGTCGAAATTTAACGATGGGTCAAGGGTAACGCCCAGATATTTAAAAGAAGTTACTACCCTGACTGCAGAGCCAATTAAGGAGGTGATTTTAAATTTAGGATTGGCCTGCTTGAGCTTCACATTTGATCCAAAGAGCATAGTTTGGGTTTTAAACTCATTTAATACAAGTTTGTTGTTAAATAGTCACTTTTGTATTTGCTGGAAGTCAAGAGAGAGAGTCGTTTATGTCAACAATGCTTTTTGCACTAGTATACAGCACAATGTCATCAGCATAAAGCAGGGAGGCTGTCCCATGGAGGTCAACAGAGATGTTATTTATGAAGAGAATGAAAAGTTAGGGCCCAAGGATGGAGCCTTGTGGCACACCAATATTTATTGTGTTTTTTTCCGAGAGGGTCGAGTTGTATTTGACAATTTGAGACCTATCCGTTAGGTAGTTCCTGAACCATCTAACAATATTAGTAGAGAAACCTAGAGATGCCAGGTGGTCAAAAGGATGGAGTGATCAACTAGGTCAAATGCCTTGGTCATGTCAATGAATACTGCACTGATGAGGAGACTCGAGTCCATGGTCATTTGGGCATCAGACGTGAATTTGAGAAGGGCAGTAGTGGTGCTATGGAAGTCAATTGTGTGGGCAGCTGCAACCTTCTCAAGAATCTTATTTAGGACAGACAGGATGGCAATGGGCCTGTAGTTTGAGGGATCTCTACGATCTCCTTTTTTAAAGACAGGAGTAATCCTAGCTGTTTTCCATATGTCAGGGATGTGTCCCTGGCATAGGGATAACGTGAAAATCCTGGCTAGGGGGTGCAACAATGAAAGGGGCTGCAATCTTTAGGAGCCGGGGCTCTAGATTGTCCGAGCTAGCTGCCAAGCTGTCCACGATACGGTTTAGCAATCTTAGCACTTCACTTTTTGTGACTGATTTGAAAAAGAACTGAGGACCACTTGCAATAGTTTGGGTGGACACACTCAGTTGGGCAGTAAAGGAGGAGGTGTAGTTGGTTAGGTCCGAGAATTTACTGTTGAAAAAGTTTGCAATTGTTCTAGGATTATTACAATGTACCCCATCAAGCGACATGTCATTAGGGGCAGATGCCAGATTAGAACCAAGGAAGAACTTAATATGTTTTTTTTTTTTAAGTTGTTTAACCAGGTATAGCACACTAAGCTGAAAGCTTTTTTACAGGAGCGACCTGGGAGCACAAGGGGGTTAAGTGACTTGCTCAGGGTCACACAGTATGTAAGTGGAAGCTGTGGGATTCAAACCCAGGTCTGGTCTGCTGGATGTCACCAGATTTGCAGCTCAGAGCCTTAGACCACTGCGCTATACTGCCTCCCTAATATGTGACCAAAATGTTTTTGTTTTTTGGGTCCCCATAGGAGTTTGTCTGTAGGTCTTTGCAGTATGAGCTCTTGGCTTTTTTAATGTCCTTTTTGCATGCATTTCGTAGAGACCTGTAGCAGTTAAGGTTGGAGATAAGCCCTGAGTTTTTATAGTTAAGCCAGCTTTTGTCCCTTAGCTTAAGCTTAGCTAGTAGGTCAGCTTTCAACCATCGGGTTTGTCTGTTTTGTACCCTACGGGTAACGAGTTTGCAGTGTTTATCCTGGATCACAAGGAAGTGTTTCAAGAGCAAGTCCAGGGCAGTCTGTTCATCAGATAAAAGAATGGGAGACCAATCAGTCAAGGCAATGTCGTGCAGGAAAGACTGAGAGTCAAAATTTGCATAGTTACGGAAAGTAATGAATCGAGGGCCCGTTTGGGTAGGTTTGCCTTTGCCCCATATACAGTACATTGGGGAGTGATTGGTGATGGCATCTGGCAGCACTCCAGAGGCGATTACATTTTCAGGGCGATTGGTCACAACCCAGTCTAGTAGTGTGCTGGAGCAAAGGGCGTTTCTGGTAGGTTCACCTATAAGCTGGTGCAGGTTAAAAACTCTGCAACTTGGTTATTAATGTGGTTTGATTTCTGCCCAGCCAATTTATGTCTAGGTCCCCAAGTATGATGACCACATTTCTTCCAACAAGGCAAGCAATTTGTTCCAGTAACTCATCCAGACCTACTAGCCCCTTTGTAGGGGGATTGTAGACACATACAATGTGGAGTTTTTTGGTACCAAGAGTGAGCAGGGCATGCAGGGCCTCACAGTGTGGTAGAGCAGTTGTATGAACCACAGGGACATCAAGGTGATCTTTAAAGTAGACAGCTGTTCCACCCCCTCTTTTATGCACAGTCCTGTCAAGTCTCAGAAGGTTATAATGGGGAAGGCGGCACACAGAGTCTGGTATGGAAGGTTTTAGCCACGTCTCGGTTAGACAGATGATATCAGGCTTGAATATGGTTGTCCAAAATTCAAGCTCAGCAAGGTTGTGAGCAAGGCTCCTGATATTGTGATGTGCAATGATCAGGCCTTTGGTGTTGGCAGTAGCGTTAGGTAGAACATTGGACAGTCCAGGATTCAACTGAACATCACCGGAGAGTAGGATAGCAAGCAGGATACGGTACCAGAGCTTGCGGTGCAAGAATAAACCATGGGCACATAGGTGTAGATGGCATTTCTTATGAACGTGGGCAGCTAAGTGGTTCCAGATCCTATTTAGCAGCACTGGGAAGGGGTCATAGCTGGGAGAAGGAAGTACCAGGAGATTATAGTAGTAGTAATCCTGGTATGCGAAGTGGGGGGGGGTTGTTTTACTGTGGAGTACCTCAGGCAGGGACAAGAGGAGTAGAGGTAGTGTGATAAGATACAGTAGCATCAGTGGGGTCATTTCTGGTAGTACTCTAGTGGGGCTGTGACTAAGAGAAACACCGTCCAGGAAAGTTGAGTCAGTCGGATGAAAAAGATATAATTAGTAGGGAGTCTGGCCAAAATTCACAAAGAGGTGTCGTGGCTAGAAAGTAGGGGATCAAGCCGAGAATTAGGCGAGATGGTTATCACTGCCCTAGCACAGATAGTGACAGAGGGAGGACTTATGAGGGAAACAGGCAGTTTGAGCAGCCTAGGTGATTTTTGGTAGTGAGTGAGTGTGGCAGGCCTGCAACTGTAGTACAAAAGAAGAAGCTGGGGTTGCTTTCACCTCTGTGATGATCTCCACTCAGGTTAGTTTGTAGAGAAGCAAATGAGAGGAGGTGGGAGGGCTGTGTTGGAGGAGCTACGGCCTATTTAATGGTGGCCTTGGAGGGGGTGGGACAAAAAAAAAACCAGTCGTATTCCAGTTATAGAAAATCAGGCCTGTCTCATGCTACAGTTGTAGAAGACAGCCCCGATAACAGTCCCGCAACAAAGCGCTGCTCTGTCAGCCCACAAAGACGAAGGAAAAAGGTGCACCAATCAGCAGGGGAGTCCTCGGCCAGCGGACCAATCAGAGACAGCTCAGGAGTAGTCGCACCAATTGGGAGAGAGCCCCAAGCGAGAACGAAGGTAGTGAGTAGCAGCGGCAAGTACCTGTGTGGTGATCTGGGCTAGGGGACCAGGCAGGCGGCTAGGAGTCGATCCAGGTCTCGGAAGTGCGGCGGGCGGCTCAGGTTGTGGGGCGCCTCTTCAGCAATGACTGCCTGAGGAAAAAAGGAGAAGGTAAAAATATAACAGAAAGGAGCTGTAATCAGAGCAGTCTGGGAATGGGAGGCGGGGGGCTGGCGGCAGGCCGTCAGCAGGGGGTGGAGGAGATCAAGGTCAAAACAAAAGGACAGTAGTTTAGGATAGATAGGGTGTGGGCTCCAAGAGACAAAGGAAGTAGTTAGGTAACTTGCAATAGCAGAGGGTCAGAGGCCAAGAGAGGTGGAAGAGAAGGGGGATGGGGAAAGTAGTTGGACTTCACAGATAGGGAGAGGCTTTGAGTGGTACAAATGAGAGCAAATTTAGAGAGAGGTAGGAGCTGGCGGGAAAGAGTGAGTTAGAGGCAGGTAGGCCAGGAGTACAGAGACAGAGTGAGAAAGTCCAGCCCATTAAGCAAATACAGCACTTCAGCAGCAAATGTGATCAGGCACAAGCCAGGCTAGCAACGTAGCAGTACAGTCTCCCACACCCTTAACTAGTGACAAGTAACATACAAAAAAAAACTTGTATTCCAGTTATAGAAAATCAGGCCTGTCTTCTGCTACAGTTGTAACAGCTCTGATAACAGTCCCGCAACAAACGCTGCTCTGTCAGCCCACAAAGCCAAAGGAAAAAGGCGCATCAATCAGAAGGGGAGTCCTTGGCCAGCGGACCAATCAGAGACAGCTCAACAGTAGCCGCACAAATCAGGAGAGAGCCCCAAGGGAGAACGAAGGTAGCGAGTAGCAGCGGCAAGTACCTGTGTGGCGATCCGGGCTATATTACAGTAAATAATAAATTCTAAAAATGGCAACCAACTTGTGAAAAGTATCATTGTGCCACCATGGTTTTAGAACTCCAGGAGCCTGATATTTAAAACTGGATAAAATGGAGTGCAAATATTTGTGCTGCGCTTTGCTCATGACCAAGTGCCCAAAAATAGTTGCGCTAAGCCACTTGGCGCTGGGCAGACATGGCTCTAGCAATAGAGGCATCATAATGAAAGAACTGGAAGGAGACAGGATCAGTTGTGTTCCAGGACAGTAGCTGCTGCTGTTGTTTTCACAGGGTTCTTGTGGATTTTACTTGGTAGGTTAGTTCTTTTCTTTCTTACTTCTAAGGGGCTAGCAGGGTATTGTTTTGGGTGCTGTTGGATGTTTGTAAACTGATTTGGTGGCTGTAAGTGGGGCTCATTTTGTGGATGTTTCACTGTGTAACAGGCTGCGCTGGTAGAGGCCTATTTCTTCTGATTTAAAACCTATTTGGTGGGATTTGCTTGGGCCTAGTTCTTTGGCTGCTGGGCTTGGAGGGAGACACAGGGCTGATACACTCTCTCGAGTCAGGCTCGCCCAAGACCTCCTTCCCAGAAGTCTGCAGATTTATAGGGGAACACCTGCCCTGCAATTGAGGAAAAGGCTGCAGGTGCAGCTCATGTAGTTCTAGCCACTGGGGTAGGATTTAAAGGCTGGGAGAGGAGCTTTGGAGTTGTTCATTTCCTTATAAGTTTAATATGTTGTACTGCACCTAGTAACAGGGTTACTGGTGTACAGTGGGACTGTCTGTAAGATTAGTGGGTGACCTGATTAGGCAGGAGGGGTATCTTGGACTAGGGGAACCTGGTAGCTCACCCAAGGAAACCTATTTGGAAGGGGATGGAACCACATCATTAGGGGCCGGCATCTTTGGGAGGGTGGTGGGGTGCACAGGGTGTGGAGCAGCCATGATACTGGACTGGGCTTGGAAGTTCGGTGGTTGCCCAGTGTGCTACCAGCTAGCACAGCTTAGGGAGGAGTTGCGGGATTAGGAGAAAGCTTGGGAAGGGGTGGTATGGTTGGGGAAGGGGCTGGGAATCTCCCAGGGGTTGCACCAAGCACTGGGGTGGGGGCATAGGGAAAGGAGTGCAGGAGAACACTCAGGGGTCACATAGGGAACCTGGCAGAGGGGTCCAAAGGACACTACCAAGGAAGCAGGCAGGTAACTGGGGCCCTCACAAAGGGGGAGGAGGGACAACATTCTCAGGGAAGTAGGCAGATGGCCAGGGCTGGACAGAAGGAAGCAAGGTGGGGAAGTGGATCAGACCTTACACTCAGTAACGCTTTTAATCTTCTTTCTGCTTTCGAGGATGAGAGGGGTGATGTAGCCATGACAGGGGTAGTTAGAGATGTAAAGGGAGTGGGAGGCAGGAGGCAGGGGCCAGATAGCAGGAAGAACAGGGGGGGACCTGGAATGCAGGAGAATGGGGGGAGCAGTGAATCGGAGCAGGAGGGGCAGGGGGAAGAGGGAGGAAAGCACAAGGAGAAGGACCAGTTGGGAGGAAAGGTAAAGGAGAAGGACCAGAAGTACAAGGAGGATTCAGTAAAGGGAGCTGAGGGTTTAGGCCAGGGGAGCACGACTAGCAAGGAGGAACTAATGGAGACAGGAAGGAAGGGAGGATGAGCCAGGCTAGTTTAGCAGATGGGGGAGAAGGACCAGTTGCGAGCAGTGAGGGGGGAATTAGCAAGGAACAGAAGGATACTCAGGAGGAGGAGAGGCATAGGATTGGAGAGGAGGGGGTGGCATGTGGCACCCAGAAAGGGAAGGAGCACGGAGCCAGCTGGGTGGAGGGCCCAGAAAGGATGAGGGACATGGAAGGGGGGGATGGAGGAAAGGAGTGGTCAGAGTGCTCCTGCTGGGGGATTCTATGATCAGGGGTATCAAATGGATAGGGAGGAGAAGCCTGGCCAGTTAGAACAAGATGCTTCCTGGACTAACGTGCACAGGGCTAAGCATGAGGTATATCAGCTGGCAAAGGATTGTGGGGGTTCCCAGACATACTGGTCCACCTGGGTACAAATGACATTGAGGGAAATAGCAAGCTAGAGATACAGGCAAGATTCAGGGAGCTGCCAGGGTCTGTCATGACATAGGATGCACAGTTTCCTCTCAGAAATCCTGCCAGTGCCAAGGGCTAGTGGGGAACACAAAAGGAAAATTAGGAGATAAACCAGTGGCTCAGGGAGTGGTGTGAGGCCAGAGGGTATGGGTTGATGGGGATTGGGGGAGACCTGGGAGGATAAGGAGCTGTATGCTAGAGATAGACTACATCTCAATTTGGAGGGGGGAATCCTTAAGTTGAAAATAGAGGGTTCATTGGTGAAAAGTGGGGTTTAAACTTGTGAAGGGGGTGGGATGGGAGAAAAGGCTGTCAAGGGGTGCCATAAAGGAGGACTCTGTCTCCACCCCCTGGGGACCCAGGAGGATTGCAGGAAAAGGCCAACTGGCAAAGTGCAGACCAGGGGAAACAGAATCCCCATGGGAACATGAGCAGGGAAATGGAACTATAGGAAAGGGTGGAAGGTAGTCCTGTTAAATGCCAGAGCTTGGGCAATAAAATGCCTGAGCTCCAGGCGATGCTAACTGAGGGAGCAGTGGATGTGGCAGCGGTCACTGAGACTTGGGCCACTGCAAGACATGACTGGGACCTGAACCTGGAGGGATACACTATGTTCAGGAAGGACAGGGAGGAGGGAAGGGGAGGAGGGGTAGCAATGATAGTCAAAAACTGCATTGGCATAGGGGGAGTAGAGGAGGCGGAGGGAACCGTGGAGGCGATTTGGGTCACCTTGATAACAAGGGGGGGCAAGAGAGTAAAAATAGGAGTGGTGTATAGACCCCCTGCCCTGGCGGAGGAGCTGGAGGACAGTCTGGTGGCAGATGTTAGGAGACACTGCAGACTGGGCAGAGGAACGTGGTGGTGTTGGGGACTTAAACATGCCAGGAACAGACTGGGAGATTATGACATCCTCTGTGACCAGGAACAGAGGCTGTTGGATGTCTTTCAAGATGCGTCCTAACTCAGCAGGTGAGGGAACCCACCAGGGAGGCACGGGTACTGGATGTGGTCCTGGCAGACAGTGACCAGATTGGGGGCCTGGAGGTAAGGGACTCATTGGGGAATGACCATGCCACGGTCTGGTTCTGCCTGGACCTAGGAGGGGTAGAAGGCTGCACAAAGACGGAAGTAACCACTTGAGGGGCGGATTTTAAGGAAATGGGAAGGATCCTAAGGGAGCATTTGGATGGGATTGGGTCAGACATGGACACTGATAGTAGGTGGGAAATCATCAGAGAGGGGTGCAGGATGCTACCAGCACCTGTGCAAGAGTAAGACGAAATGCGGTAGGACCCAAAACCCTGTTGGTGGACCAGGGAGGTCCAGGAGGTGGTGCGGGAAAGAAACAGCCTATAAGCAATTCAAGTGCTCAAGGAGTGAAAGGATCGAGGGAGTACAGCTGATGGCTAGAAGGGCCACTAGAGTGGTGGGGAGGGCGGCTAAGGCAAGGAAGGAGCAGAACCTGGCCAGGGAAATTAGGAGAGGGAACAAGGGTTCTTTAGATACATTGGGAAAAACGAAGGGTGAAGGGGCAGATTAGCAGGATTAAATCAGGGAGGGATGGGCACAAGACCCGGGGGAGCAGGCTGAGGTACTAAATGAGTACTTCACCTCAGTTTTCACCAGGGAAAATGGGGTGCTGCATCATACATGGAGGAGACAGAGATACTGAGGAGGGGGGACCCTTACCAATCGGCAGGTCTGGGGAGAGGGAGGATCACTGGCAGGTGGGGGAGGCGAAGCAGGGAGAAGGGTACTGGAAGTGAAATCACAGCTGAGAGTGAGGGAAGCCCTCAGCTCCCTTTAAGACGGAGAAAGCACCGGGGCCGGATAAATTACATCCCAGAGTGCTGAAGGAACTTGCAGATGTCCTGGCAAAACCCCTGGCAGAACTTTTCACCATCTCTCTGAGGACAGGGTGGGTGCCCCAAGACTGGAAGGTGGCGCATATAGTGCCTATCCACAAGGGGGGATCAAGGGAGGTGGCAGGGAACTACAGGCCTGTCAGCCTGACCTCGGTGGTGGGCAAGGTGATGGAGGGCATTGTCAAGGAGAGGCTAGGGGGACCTGGATAAGTCAGGGTGCCTGGACGATAGACAGCATGGATTCATCCCGGAAATCGTGTCAGACAAACCTGGTGGAGTTCTATGACTGGTGACAAGTGCCTTGGACCTGGGTAGACCAGTGGATGTCCTCTTTCTGGACTTCAGCAAGGCATTTGACTCTGTTCCTCACGTGGGCCTGTTGGATAAGCTGGGAGAAATGGGGTGGGGAACCAGATGATCGGATGGATAGGCAATTGGCTCCAGGACCGACCCAGAGGGTCGAGGTTGGTGGGATAGTCTCATCCCCAAGGAGGGTCATTAGTGGGGTCCCACAGGATCAGTCCTTGGGCCCTTCTGTTCAACGCCACGATCTGACATAAGGACAGGAATCAGGAGGAGATGAGTCTCTTTGCAGATGACTCGAAACTGGGGGCGTGGTGGATGGGGAGGAGGGAGGTGGTCCTACAGGGGACCTGGAGGCTCTGGAAAGATGGTCTAGAAAGTGGAAGCTGAGGTTCAATGCAAGGAAATGTAAGGTACTCCAACTGGGGCAAGAAACCCAGGTCAAGTGTACACCCTGGGGAAATGCTACAAGTCTCGATGGCTGAGAGGGACCTGGGGTGGTGGTGGATGTCAAGATGAACAACTCGGAGACTTGTAGGAGGCAGCAGCCAAGGCCAACAGGAGGAGGTGATACTCCTCTGTATAACTGCTTGGTGAGGCCGCACCTTGAGTACTGCATGCAGTTTGGAGGCCACACTAAAGCGGGACATTAACCTCCTGGAGAGGGTCCAGAGGAGGCAACCAAAATGATTTGGGGCTTGGGGAACAGGACCTATGAGGAGAGGCCCAAAGAGCTAAATATGTACACATTGGAAGAGAGAAGGGACTGGGGACATGATAGAGGCTCTTAGGTACATGAAGAGGGTAAATAGGGGAGGAACAGTCGGGTGCTTTGAAGGAAGGAGGAAGGGGCCACTAGAGGCATGGCTGGAAGCTGGAGGGGAAGATTCAGGGAAAGGAGGAGGTGCTACTTCCTGAGAGGGTGGTGGAGCCATGGAATGCACTGCCTAGGGGGCTGGTGGAGGCAGAGACAGTGGAGGGTTCAAGAGGGGGTGGGACAGGTAGGGGAAGGGTTCTGGAAGCAAAATCCAATGCAGCAAGAATATCCAGAACTGGGAAGGGAGAAGCCAGAGAAGGCGAGGGGGACAGCAAGGTCAGCACCCAGGTTGGGGACTGACCAAACGAGCAGACACGAAAGACCGTTAGGCCTATTCTGCTGGCATTTTAGTATGTTAGTATAATGGCTTGCACCCATGTTAAATTTCCTATATTCAAACGGACAAATACAAATGAGGCCACTGGTCATGCAAAGTGCTGAGAGGCCATTATGGGCTCATTTGCATGGGTAGCTCAAGCGAGTTAACGTGGCACCGCCCCCCTGCTAGCCCATCCCAGAGAGCTATCCCTGGTGCTAGTGGCCCCCCTCCCCGCAGGCCTGATAATAAAATAGTTTCCTGGTGTCTAGTGGATCCCCTCGCCGAACCAATGTAAAGTATAGATCTTCCTGGACGAAAATCTCCACCACTCATTCACGCTTAATGAGATCTACGCCGGAAGCGCTAGGACCCAGTGGGAGCAAACTTTTCAAGAGGGTAGGTGCTAGAGATGGAGCCGCGATGAAGTGACACCGCAAACCATGGCTCATGCAGTAGAAACCACCTCAGCGCCGACCCTCCAACCACCTAAGTTCCTTCTTTCCCGCCGTCGAGTGCGCTTTACTGACAACGTCGCTCACCCTCCAGGAGTCAAACTTCAAACTAGCAACACAGTTTTTAGTTTATTGTTTTGTAATTTATGTTCGAAAGTTCCGAGCAGATTTAATTTTATTGATTAATAAAAGAAGTCTTCAACCCTCCATTGATGAAGTCGACTATGAGCATGTCAGGTGACGGGGAGACTTCGTATGAAAGCTGTTCAGTCAGCTGGGCTGGGTCTGGTCTGCCGCCCTCCCTGGAGGGTGGGTCTGACCATGGACAGTTTAATGCTCAGGGAGATGGGCGGTCCCCGCGAAAGCATAAAAGGAAACAGTCCCATTCATGGCAACGTTTGGCCCAGAGTTTTTCTTGACTTGTGCGCCGAAGAAGGAGAAGGCATCACTCGAGGTCGCCTTCTGGTATGTCTATGCATTGATGGTCAGTCATTGGGGCTAGGCGCCAGTCTTCTCCTCTCTCAGACTCACCGGTTTCTGGCTCCGGTGCCTGACCTCTTCGACATCGAAGCCCGTCCCCGCCTACTGGGCGGGCTTCTGATGAGCAGTTTCACCAGTGGGCTGCTCTTATGGAGCAATGGGCTCGGAAGCTGGTCCAGCTGCCTGGCCTGGTCTCCCCGGGGCCTTCAGGCCACTCAAGGGACCGGGTAGCGTGGTTGGACCTTCGTAGTCGCGCGGTGCCTTCTTCAGAGCCGTCGACTCCGTGCTTAGGTGTTTCCCCCCTCACATGGCTACGGTGCAGGGGTCCACACCGATGCCTCCTAGCTCCTGTTAATTTTCCTTCTTTTCCTTCAAATCGCAGTTCTCAGAACCTTGGGACTCTCTCAGAGCCATCCACAGTGCTAGGAGCTCTGTCGATGCAATCCGCGGCATCAGGGGCTCTGTCGGCGCCATCTGTGGCGCCGAGGGCTCTGTCGGTGCCGTCTGCGGCGCAGAGGGCTCCGTTGGTGCCGTCTGCTGGGCTGTTTCAGATGGCGCCAACTTCCTTGGGTTGGCGCCATTTTCTTCGGCGCCGATGCTTGGTGCAGTGCCGTCCAGCCTCCAGGGCTTTTCTACTCCAATTCTTTCCTCTTCTCATTTTCACTCCTTTCCTGTCCATTCAGTCCCCCAGACTGTCAGGAGATGATTTTGAACCTGACCCAGATCTTCAAATGGGTGATGATGTTGAAGAAGCAGGGATTAATCCTGCTGCAGAGCCTGTGGTCGAAGACCTTTCCTTTAAGTCTCTGCTGAAAACTTTTAATTCCACTCTCTCTCTCTCTCCAGACTACAGAAATCGATCCTGGGAAGCTTTTAAGACTCTAATACCTACATGTCCCGGAGATCTCTATGGATTTAACTCCTCCGGTACAACCATCTTTTGAGACCCTTTCTCATGTGGTATGGAACAATCCTGCTCTCATCCCTTCCGTGGCTAAGTCCATAGATAGGAAGTATGCTGCTCCCAAGGATCGACCCATATTGGCCTTAAAAGCTTTTGCTGATCCCATTGTAGTTTAAGCAGAGAATGACAAGGCCATCCTCCCTCAGGCATCTACAGCCTGGCCTATCAAAGAATCTTGTAAGACAGACACCTTAGGTAAGAGTCTTTGCTGCCTCCACTCTGGGTATGCGTATTGCCAGCTACCAGGGTTACTTTTCTCAATATGAGTATGTCCTTTGGCATTCGCTCAAGCAAATGGTAGAAGCTCTGCCTGAGTAGGAAACTAATTCAGAGCTACTTCACACCATAACCAGGGGCATCAAGTCTAATAACCAACAGGTTAAAGCTGCAATGGACGCTTTCGATACTACTTCTCGAGCGGTGGCGGCGGGCATTTGTACCCATCGCCACTCTTGTCTACGTATGTCGGGCTTCACGAATGATGCCCAGCAGCAGGTCATGGCCTTACCCTTCGACGGCATGTATCTGTTCGGACCACAGGCAGAACAAGCTCTGGAGGCCACACAGAAGACTAGGTCAGCCATTAAAACAGCTCAACCCACACCCGCCCCATCGGGGGGGTGCCAATAAGTGTCAATTTCACAACTGTCAGTCCTTCTGGGGCAAAGACGGGGGGCTTTACCAAAAGCCACAAAAGAAAATGCAGCCGAAGGCACAAGGCCCCAAAGCGCCCAGTGCCACCTTCTGAGTTCTTGGCCTAGGTCCCGCCTCAACTGCTCGAGGGGGACTCTTCTTCAGCAGTGGGAGGACGTCTGACTCAGTTCTACGACCGTTGGAAGTCTATAACATCAGACAAATGGGTCCTCCGGATAAACCGCGAGGGGTATTCGCTCAAATCTTTCAGATCCCTCCCTGGATCATCCCCCCAAACGACAGCCCAGGCTGTCGGCAGTACAGTCAGACCTTCTTGCTTCCAAGGTGCACGGACTTCTGAACAACAGGGCAGTAGAAGTAGTTCCGCCGGACCAATGAAACACAGGTTTCTACTCCTATTACTTTCTAGTTCCAAAGAAAACTGGAGGCATGCACCCCATTCTGGATCTCAGAAAGTTAAACAAATTCCCACAAAGTTCAAGATGATATCTCTAGGTACCCATCTACCTTTGATTCATCAACTCGATTGGCTAGCCTCCCTGGACATGCAGGATGCCTGCCAACATATTCTTATACACCCAAAGCACCACAAATACCTGAGGTTTGTGGCATTAGGTCAATATTATCAGTTCAGAGTCCTGCCCTTTGGGCTATTGTTGGTGCCGCGGGTTTTTACAAAGTGTTGTGCAATTCTCACAGTGCATCTCAGGAAAATTGGAATTCAAGTGTTTCCATATCTGGACGACTGGCTTCTAGCAAGCCCCTCCAGGCAGGGAACTCTGGATGCCGTAGCCAAGGCTTCAGACTTCCTCACATCCACGGGAGTCCTGCTAAATTGCAACAAATCGCAGTTGTAGCCCTCCCAGAAACTCCTTTTCATAGGGACTCTTTTGGATACCTCCTGTGTGAAAGCCTTTCTCCTAGAGGACAGAAGGAGCAATATCCTACAGATGACCCGATACATCAGAGAAAACAGCTCGGTTTGAGCTATCTCAATGCAAAGGATGCTGGGTCTCATGGCATCCTTGGTGTTCACTGTACACCTAGCACGTCTCCACATGAGAACCTCTCAGTGGATGCTCAGTGGTCCCGACACTCACCCTCTGTCCTTTCCCATCAAGGTGAGAGGACCTCTAAAGAGGTCACTCACCTGGTGGTCACAGGAGGACAACCTTCTGGAAGGGTATCCCTTTGCTCCTCTGGATCATCAGATCTCCATTACCAACAATGCGTCACTGATGGGATGGGGAGCTCACTGCCAGAATCTCCACACCCAAGGTACGTGGACTCAGGATGAGTCCCACCTTCACATAAACATCCTGGAAATGAGAGCCATCCTGTATGCAGTCTGGGCCTTGAAGGACATACTCTGTCACAAGAACATTCTGCTTCAAATGGACAACAAAGCAGTGATGTATTACATCAACAAGCATTGTGGTGCACACTCTTACCCGTTATGCAGAGAAGCTATGAAAGTGTGGAAATGGTGCCTGGAACACAAGGCTCTATTCCACGCGATTTATCTACCAGGCATGCAGAAAGAACTGGCAGACCGTCTCAGCAGAACGGAGACAGATCCTCACGAGTGGTCTCTCGACTCAACCGTCGCTCAGTCACTCTTCAAAGAGTGGGAAACCCCAGACCTGGACCTTTTTGCATCCCCACTCAACACAAAACTGCCTCTCTTCTGCTCCAGAAATCCAGGACCTGGCATTTTCTGTCAGGATGCTTTTCAGGCTGCAGTGGACAAAATGCTTTCTATACGCCTTTCCTCCTCTTCCGCTAATTCAGAGGTTACTTCTCAAATTCGAGTCTCAGGGAGACAGAATGGTTCTCATTGCTCCCTTCTGGCCTCGACAGATATAGTTCCCGCTGTTCAACAGTCTGTCGGCAACCCTCCCGAAGGCACTTCCTCTTCAGATGAACCTTCTGACCCAGGGGCCTGTGGTCCATCCCAATCTGAAGGCGCTTCACCTTCACGCTTGGCTTCTGAGGAGATAGAGGTGAATAGGTTCAATGTTTCCCGTAGGGTTCAGATATTCTCTTGGCTGCGCGTAAACCAGCCATTAAACATAGAAACATAGACTTTGACGGCAGATAAGGACCGCTTGGCCCACCTAGTCTGCCCATTTTCCTAATTACAGGATAGGCCGCAGATCCTAGTTAACCAACAGCCTATTTCTTCCTATCCCCCACAAGAATTGCCTTATGTCTGTCCCATGCATTCTTGAATTCTCCCACAGTGTTAGACCCCACAACCTCCTCAGGAAGGCTGTTCCATGTGTAACCCCCTTGTTACCTGGGGTTACTAGAATCCCAGTATGACCTAGTGGTAGGCAGCTTGTGAAACTCCAGTTAAATGGGTTTCACACTGTCTCACTCTGTTCTCAGTCTCAGCTGAGACTGAGGGATGACATCACCAATAGAACTTTTGCAGCTGCATAAGCCACATTGGAATCTGCAGCAAAGGGAGTTAGATAGAATGTTGGGAGTTTTCAAAGGTTAGTAGGCAGTGTCCAGTTTGTCTTCAGTAAGTGAAGGTGTGCTCAAGTGGTGGAGACTGCTGTTCGGGTCTCAGTGCCCCTTCCCTCTGGGGGGGGATGTAAAGATCCCTAGCAGATTCCTGGGGCAATCCCCTTAATTCTGCCAAGTGGAAGAAAAGCTGCCTGTTTAGTTCAACATTTATTTTGAAAGATGGAAGATTTGTGAATCGCCTGTGTGGCACCTGCAACTAAAGGGTGAGTGTCTGCTCTGACTAAGAGGGCAAAATGTTTTCTTCACCCTGGGACATGTGTGAAAATCTAGGGATTGCGCTACATTTTGGGAAGCCTAGAGAAATGGGCCAAACAAGTAAAGTAGTGTCAAATGCTAGAGTGTTGTGTGGTTCAAGTAATATGTGAGGAGATGCCCAGATCATCTACCTTTAATCTACATTTAGAAGTTCAGCAAAGGAATGGTTCCAGTTTTCCCAGGAAATGGCGGGTATGGGCTGTGGGAGCTGGAGGTGGGAACCCCCATCTTTGTGACCAGGTCCACCTCTACAGTTTCTGCTGTGTTTGCTACTTTGCCTCCTACACTTGGCCAGTGATGGGGGAAGTACCCAGACATGGGGATGCAAAGGGAAAATCTCTCTAGGAGTCGCAGACTCTAAGTGGTGTGGGGAGCCACAACAAGTAAGGAAAAATTCTCTCTAGGAGTCGCCGACTCTAAGTGGTGTGGGGAGCCACAACAGGATAATTGGTTCATTCTTCCAATGGACCGTGGATCAAGTGGCCGGCGGGGGAGCCTGGCCCGTGGGGAAAACCCAAGTATGTACAAGTCAGGCTGTGTACCCAAAGCTGCGTGCAAGTCCGGGCTGTGTGCCTGATGGGTTCAGAGCCTGAGGGCTGAAATGGTGAATAAGTGTTCTGTAGTCTCTAATCTGCATTACCAGGAAATGTAGCCCCATGGGGGTCCATCTATGCTTTGTTTTGTTCAGCTAGTATGTGAATAAAAGCCAGACTGAAGAATCCCATTCGTGGTTCTGGACATTACAGTTATTGCTTCCTGTGTTCAGATTTACTTGGGTGCCCCTGTGCAGAGTAATCAAACCTAGGTCCCCTGTGCGAGTAACCTCATCCTCCCGAACCCAGGTCCCCACCAGGTACTGCTGTCAGCTTCAACAGCATGCCACCTGTCCTTTGGTAAAAAGCAGGGTGTGAGGTTACAAAATGGAGGCACCGCTTGGATTTTGTTCAGGAGGAAGGTGCTTGGGGGGGCCATGCTTTGGCTATCTGGGAGTAGTCCAAAAAGCTGAAGCAATTTCCCTAGTGTGTTGCTGTGTGCTGTGGATCTTGTGCTGCTGTTTAAAATTGCCAACTGTTTACCAAGGAGCAGTAAAGCCAAAGAGTGTGCCCTTATCCTGCATCAAAATTGTTTACAGCGTTTTTGCCTGCTTTAAAATTAACTGTTGTGAAGAAAAGTGTGGAAGACTAGGGGTATCAACAGGAAAATTGTGCCCTGGACGTTTGAAATGCTTTTAAAATGAACTGTTGTGGAGAAAAGTGTGGAAGACTAGGGGTAGCAACAGGAAAATTGTGCCCTGGATGTTGGAAATGCTTTTTGAAATGTTTGAGAGACTGCAGAGTAAATGGCTGAAATGGGCTCCTGCCGTGGAGTCAGTTGGAAAGGAAAAAAAAGTTGCATTCTGCAGTTTAAATTTGCCTTCTCGACGATCACCGTGAGGAGAAGAGCCCTCGCGAAGAAGAAGAGGCTCATTTGCATGGCGTCATGTGGTTGGTCAGGCTACAATCAGTCCCGCCCCTCAGCCAGCTCTACAGAGACTGCCCCAGCATTCGAGAGGGAGTGAGAGTGGGAGTCGTACTGGCAGTGGAGGAGCGTCGCGGAGTGTTCAAAGCGTTGTAAACAGTACAAAAATAGACTTTATAGTTTAAAATCAGGCTCAACCCGCTAATCGATCGTCAGAATTGCAAGTTTGGTGGTTGAGAAGACGATCGCTAGGACTGCCCGCCCGTTTGTGTACCAAGGCCTCCAAGAACTGACTGCAGGCTGCTTTTCCCCATCGCAGCAAATTGCTACTGATAATAGTAAGTAACCATCCTTAAAATTGCTCAAACAGTGATTTTCAGCCTATGCCATATAAAATGTGTGTGCAGCAGTGTAGTCGCTTTGCAAGTAACGACTGTATAAAGTCCTGCCAGCAAGTGCAAGCCTGTTAAGCCATTGACTGTGTGCATAGTAATGAATTTAGCCTCAGTTTAAAGTTTGCAGCCAGAGAGAGACTGGGCTGTAGCAAAGTGCAGCACTAGAAAGGCAGGGGTGAGGGGTTACACATGCATCCACTACCCTCTCTGTGAAAAAATACTTCCTCACATTGCCCCAGAACCGCCCCCCCCAACTTTAAATTGTGTCCGCTTGTTCTTGCACGTCTCTTTTTCTGAAAGATGCTACCCTCTTGGACTTTGTTGATTCCACTGAGGTACTTAAAAGTTTCTATCATGCCCCCCCCTTCTTTCCTCAAGGGTATACATATTAAGCTCCTTTAGTCTCTCCTCGTATGGCTTCTCTTGCAGACCCTGCACCATTTTAGTTGCCTCCTCTGACTGCCTCTATCCTGTCTATGTCCTTGCAGAGATGGGGTTCCAGAACTGGACGTAGTACTCCAGATGGGGTCTCACCAACTGTCTGTACAGAGGTATAACAACTTCCTGTTTTCTGCTGGTGATGCCTCTCCCTATGCATCCCAGTATACCCCCACCCTCCCTACTGCCTTCTCACATTGCTTGCTAACCTTAAGGTCATCTGATATGATTACCCCCAGGTCCCTTTCCTTTTTTGTTGTTGTTACTACCTACTACACTATTGTGTAATCTTCCCCTTGGTTTTTGTTTCCCAGGTGCATTATTTTGCACTTCTTTGCATTGAATCCAAGCTGCTATGCTTCTGGCCATTCCTCCAGCCTTGCCAAGTCCCTTCTCATCCTTTCCATGCCTCCTTGTGTATCAACCCTGTTGCAGATCTTTGTGTCTTCTGCAAAGAGGCATACTTTTCCTTCCAGTCCCTCTGCAATTTCACTTATAAAGACATTAAAAAGGACTGGACCCAGTACTGAACCCTGCGGTACCCCACTAGTAACCCCTCTTTCTTCAGAGTGGACTCCATTTACAATTACCTTCTGTGTCCTGTTGTCCAGTCAATGTTTTACCAGGCTACCACCCTGGGACCCACTCCCAGGCTGGTTAATTTGACTATTAATCTTTTGTGTGGACTGTGTCAAATGCCTTGCTAAAGTCTAGGTAGGCCATGTTCACAGCCCCTCCCTGGTCTACTACTTTGGTCACCCAGTCAAAGAAATCTATTAGATTCGTCTGACATGACCTTTCCGCTGTGAACCCATGCTACCTTGGGTCCTGTGCCCCACTGGCCTCTAGTTACTCAACAATTCTTTCCTTCAGAAGTGACTCCATCACTTTCCCTACCACAGAGGTCAAACTGACAGGTCTGTAGTTTCCTGCCTCAGTCTTGGTCCCACTTTTGTGAAGGGGAAATCACATCCACCTTCCTCCAGTCCTCGGGTACCACATCATCCTCCCATGATTTATTAAAAAGAGTAATCAGTGATTTCACTAGTTCCCCCCCTTAATTCTTTTAGAATTCTGGGGTGAATTCCATCAGGCCCCATTGCTTTGTCCACCTTCAGTTTTAGGAGTTCTTGCAGAACCCTTTCTTCTGCTAGGGCTGGGATCGACCCCCTATCAAGAGTGCTTCTGTTAATTGGATTAGGCACGTCCCCCTCCTCTTTTGTGAATAATGAGCAGAAATATTTGTTCAGTATCCCTGCTTTTTCACTCTCCCCCTCTGCCCACCCACCATTTATTCTAGTCAGCCTCACTATCCCTCCCTTTGTCTTTCTACGCTCTCTGATGTACCTATAAAAGGTTTTATCCCCCTTCTTAACCAAGTTGGCTATCTTTTCCTCAGTTTGGGCCTTTGCTATTCTGACTTCCCTCCCTGCTTCCTTCTGCCTTAACTGGTACACCTCTCTGTCCTGCTCCTTCTGTGTTTCTTTATACTTCCTGAATGCTATCTTTTTCTCCCTGACTTTCCCAGCCACCTCTTTTGAGAACCATAGTGGCTTTATCTTTCATTTTGATTTGTTTATTTGCATTACACAAAGGCTTGTTGCCTCTGTGATAGCAGTTCTGATGATTCCCCATTGTTGCTCCACCCCTCCTTCTAGCCTGTTTGCTAGTGCTTTTCTGAGGCACTCTCCCGTCTTGCCAAAGTCAGCCCTCCTGAAGTCCAGTACCCTCACTTTTGTATGATTTGACTCTGTAGCTGAGTTTAACGTGAACCACACTGTTTGATGGTCACTTGTTCCCAGATGGCAACCCACTTCTAGATCTGAGATCCTCTCACTGCCCCCATTTGAGAGTACGAGGTTTAAGATTGCTCCCTCACGAGTGGGTTCCGAAACTAGCTGTCTGAGGCTTGTCACCTGTAGGGCATCGAGAATGGCCCTGCTCTTGGATGTGGCTGCAGCAAATGTGCTCCAGTTAACATCTGGCATATTCAGGTCTCCCATCAACAGTATCTCCCCTTTCTCTGCCATCCTAAGAATGCCTTCTATCATATCCTTGTCCATTCCTTCCCCCTGACATGGGGTTCTGTACACAACTCCTGTGCGGATTGTGGTGCCCTTTCCAGTCTCCAAGGTGACCCACAGTGCCTCCTCTCCTGTTTAGTCTTTTGTTCAGTTGCTTTTATCTCTTCCTTTACATAGAGAGCTACTCCTCCCCCCCCTTCTCCCCTGCCTGTTTCTCCTGTAGGTTATGTACCCTGGTATGTTAACATCCCAGTCATGGTTCTCTATGTACCATGTTTCTGTGACTGATACGATATCCAGGCATCCCTCTTCCATCAAGGCCACCAGCTCAGGGAGCTTGTTGCCCAGAGTACAGGCACTGGTACTCATTACCCTCCATTTCCTGATGGCCTTACTCCTTTTTGCCCCATCCCTGTCCTTCTTGCCTTTGTCACTTTCCCCATTTACCCCTGCCCTTCTCCCTATCGCCACCTCTATGTTGGTGTTTACCACTTACTATCGTGATTTTTGGGGGGCTAGGATTTCCTGCTCCTTTCCAGTGCCTCCCCTCCCCTTGGCTAGTTTAAATGCTTGCCAATGAAACATTTAAACCTATCACCTAGGATCTTGGTTCCCCTCCTGGACAGATGCAGCCCATCATGCCAGTATAGGCTTGCATCACTCCAGGTGGACCCCCAGTCCCCAATGAAGCCAAATCTCTGAGCTCTGCACCAGTTTTTATACCACTGATTGAATCCTATGGTGCGGAACACCCTAGCCTCCCCTACGCCATAGATGGGCAGCACCTCCGAGAAGGTTACTGTGCGTGCTACTTGTCTAAGGCCCCTCCCCAATTCCACAAACTCTTCCTGCACTGCTCTAACCTCTTTCTCAGCCAGGTCATTTGTCCCTAGGTGGACAATGACATCCAGCTCCCTCCACTGTGCAGCTGCTCTGGCAATCCTGAGGATTCGCTCACTGTCCCTCCAAGCCATGGCGCCAGGCAGGCACCTTACCTCCCTCTCCCCTTCCTCCCCCAGTTCTACCTTCCTAACAATGAAGTCCCCCACCAGGAGTTGTTTCTTTCCCCTGTGGGGTCCCATGCCACCTCCTGTGGGTCTCCTTTGTGGAGGTTCCCAGCATCCTCCTTGGTCTCCACTGCAGGTGCCTCCATAGAGGAACCACACTTTGCCAGAACGGCATAGGAATTGTGGAGAGGTACAACTGGAGGGATGCGCCTCAGTTCCACCACCCTCAACCTCCCTGAGCCCACTGTGGTCCAACCGCTCCTCTTTCTTGGCAACCTCTGAGGCATCGGCAGTGGCACTGGTGGTCCCTGGATGGAAGAGGAGGTCCCACAAATCCTGGCCAACTCGGCCTGGAGATGAGCAACCTCCTCCCTCAGCCCAGAGAGGTGCCTGCAGATGGGACAACACCGCATCCTCCAGAACGTCTCCCGGAAGACTGCTGCTCCACAGCCACTGCACCACTCCCATCATGTTTTATTTCTGGCCCCTTAACTGTTGTTTGGAATCCTTTCTCTTTCCTTTTTTTTTTTTTTCTCTTCTCTCTCCATTTACTTTCTGCCTCTGTGCCCTTTAAGCTCCTGATTGTCCTGTTCTGAGACAAGAATATCCTATATTTCTCAGTAGACCCCTTACTTGCTCAGAGGCAGGCCTCCAGCAGCTAGAGGGGGCCGGAGAGCTACTCTTTCCCTTCAAGGGTGGTGGGTCTTTGGTGGCTCTGGGATCACTCACTTCCTACTCTCAAACATAAAGTTCCTGTTGTCAGTCAAACCCTGTGCCTATAAAAGTAGAACTAGCTTTGGGTGGGAGGGAAGGAGGGCAGTATAGTCCCAGTAGAGAAGTCCAGTCACACAGCACTCCTTCCTCCTGGTGTCTTCTGCCAAGCTACTAACAGAATCTTTCTAAGGCAGTCTTTAAATTTAGCTTCCTTCTAGCTAAGCCACTCCCCCTACTTACTAGATCTTTCTACAAGTAATTTAGACTGCACAGATATCAAGCCCTTTCAGTCACCTGAGATGTACACCTAGATAACTGTTCAGATAACCATTCAGTTCAGTTAACTCAGACAAACACACTAATTTTTTTTTTGTTTTGTTTGTTTTTTTTTACCCTAAATTAAAGGTCCAAGTACACGAGTTCTACTTCTTTAGTCCCAGTAGAGAAGTCCAGTCACACAGCACTCCTTCTTTCTGATGTCTTCTGCCAAGACCTACACAGCCAAATGGAAGCGTTTCTCCCTCTAGTGTGCAAAATCCTCTTCGAACCCTTTTTCCTGCCCACAAAATAAAGTCCTGGAGTACATTTTAGACCTCTCAAAGTCAGGTTTGCAGTACTCTACTGTCAAAGTTCATCTCTGTGCCATTTCAGCTTATCATGAGCCGGTACATTCCTTGTCTCTGGCTCAGTTACCTGTAGTTAAGAGGTTTCTTAAAAATTATTCTGCATACAGACCTCCTATCAGGCGTCCAGTCGCAGCCTGGGACATTAACCTTGTGCTAGACACTCACTCGGGAAACCTTCGAGCCCCTATTTACTCAGTAGTTGAAGTTCCTCACTTGGAAACGGCCTTCCTGGTGGCATCACTTCAGCCCGTAGAGTTTCTGAAATACATGCTCTGGTCACAGATCCCCCGTACACTGTATTTCACAAGGACAAAGTAGTTCTTAGGACTCACCCTAAGTTTCTTCCTAAGATTGTCTCAGAATTTCATCTAAACCAACCTTTAGTCCTACCTACTTACTTTGCTAACTTTCCGAATGAAGGGGAACACACCCTTCATTCTTTGGATGTTAAGAGAGCACTGCGATTCTATCTGGATAGAACAAAAGAAATTTGCATGGCTCAACAACTATTTGTTTCCTTCAGCGAGACCCGGCTGGGTCAACCTGTCGCTATTAGGTGCATTTCAGCGTGGCTGGTAGCATATCTCCACCACTGCTATTCTATGGCACGGGTTATGCTAGAAGGCACAGTGTACGCTCACTCTACTAGAGCGGTCGCGGCATCTCTGGTGGAAATCCACAACGTGCCCATTGCAGATATTTGTAATGTGGCTAGATGGAGTTCAATGCATACTTTTGTTAAGCCGTATGCTTTGGATGTCCATGCCAGACGACATCTGTTGTTTGGTAGGACTATTCATAACGGACATCTGTCCTAAGTATGTGAGCTCTCAGTTTCTCAGCTCGGTACTCTCCCATTAGTGTGAATGAGTGGTGGAGACTTTATGTCCAGGAAGATATGGAAATTACGTACCTACCGTAATTCTTGATCTTCTTGGACGAAGTCTCCACAGCTCATTCACACGCCCACCCGCCATCTCCCGAGCTCACGTCTCTGTTTTTGGTCTTCACTCCCTCAATGGCTGGGCTGTGAAGACTCTATTGTTGACCCTTCTTACACGGGTCATTCGGACTTATGTCCGATTTTGTTAGTTTAGACCTCTAGGTTAGTTATGCTGCACCTCCTCAGAAAAAAGGTACTGAGGCGGTTGGAGGGTCGATGCAGAGGTAGTCTTTACTGCATGAGCCACGGCTCACAGTGCCGCTTCCTCGCGGCTCCATCTTTGGCACGACACTCTTGAAAAGTTTGCTCCCACTGGGTCCTAGCGCCTCCAGCGTAGATCCCATTAGTGTGAATGAGTGGTGGAGATATTTTCCCTCGTGTCTAGTGGTCTCTCCCGATCGCCGGTCCAATAATAAAAATAGAGCATTTTCTTCAAGCCAGTCTCTTGCAGCAGGCCATAACACATGGGATATCAGCCGCAGGCATCAGCAGTCGACCCAGGGACCTCCCCTTCCTGTCACCTGGTGTGCTCTTGCACATATATAAAAGGGGAGGTCCCTGATGCTCCTCAGTTCTTTTCAACCACGACAGAGTAAGCATCAAGTTCTCCTCCAGAGTCCAGTTTTCTTCAGTTTGTCAACAGAGCTCTACTGACCAAAACTTCATTTCTCTAAGAGCTGTTCTACTGATGTCTTCGGAACCTTTATTTAGAAAGTGTTCCTGTGGCCAGAGGATCGTGACTGAGGACCTCCATGAAGTGTGTGTTCAGTGCCTAGGTCCTGGACACAACACCAGGGAGTGCATCCTCTGCCACTGGTTCAACAAGGCTACAAAGCGTCAAAAGTTCCAGCAGCTCAGGGAATATCTTATGAAGCAAAAGATAGCCCTTCTGGAGCAACAGCAATGCTCCACTGCATGGGGAGTTTTCGACCTCCTCCTCAGGGTCTTGAAGTGGTGAGCCCCCATCATCAGCGGAGCATGGGGCCGGTAGGAAGCATGCATCCCCTGCACTACCATCTTTGTCTTTTAAGTCCTCGAGCGCAACAAAAAAGGTAAGTAGTAGGAAGGAACCCACTGACGCCATGTCTTCTCCACTGTTGACGGTTCCTCCATCGATGACCACTGTTGTGTTGCAGCTTCCACCGCTGCCTCCGCCAACATGTCTTTCGAGCCATTGTCCGTCGACGATTGCTGCTGCTGCTGCAGTTGTTCTTCCATCGACGGAGTACGTTTTGAGCAGTCCGGCTCTCCTGTCAATGGGGCACTTCAGCCGTTCGTCGGCTCTTCCGTCAACAGCTCACTCTTGCCATTCATCGTCGATGATGGACCCATTTTCCACCGTCTCATCGGCAGCCTTGTCATCAATGGTGGCTCCTGGCCTTACTGCCTCGTCAACGGTGCTCCCATCGAAGATCATGACTCCACCTAGGACTTCCTTGGATGGGAGCCCTATGATGGGTCCTCCATCTACAATAGTGTTGAGGTCTTATGTGCATCCCTCTACACCGACGGGCCAGCTGGGTCCCCTGCCCTCTGCCATTCCATCAGTGGTGCCCATCCAAGTCCATGACCCTTTCTTCTTCCGGGGGTCACTTGGCCATGGTGGATGTCCAGGCTCTTGTCCAGGCCATTATGTACCTTACCAGGTCCTCCAGGCCTTCCTCTGCCTCCAGGATGGAAAGTTCCTCTCCAGCCTCTCAGGGGTTCCGTCCCAGGGAGGACAATTTGGCTGCCCCATTCTTGCAAGAATGGGTTATGGTGGACCCGGCAGAGATGGATCAGGATTATGGATCCCATGTGTCCGCCTCAGAGGCGTCTCCTCTTCAAGGGGATGCTCCACAGTAACTCCTCTGTTCTCCTCCAGAAGACCCTTCCTTTTCAGATATTATGGTACATCTGCAAAAACCTTTGGGATTCCAAACTACAGAACAGGATGCCTCCAGAAAAAAGTTAGCCCAGTACCTTGGTATTCTGGAAAAATCCACACTAGTCTCTCCCCTTGTGGATGCTTTTGAGGAGGCCATATTGGCCACCTAGCAACAACTGTCCCAGATTCCCTCCAATCCCCGCAAGGTGGACAGACTTTATAGGGCTCCTGTGGACCACCATTATCTTTCTATGCCTTCACAGATGGATTCCGTGGTTAAAAATGCAGCTCATGATAGATCCGCTAGACCACAACATATGAGTGCTCAACCCCCAGATAAAGAATCTATTGAATATCATGGATAAAAGAGTCTATGCTTCAGCTACTATGTCCCTTTGCATTCTGAATTATATGGGCCACCTCCTCAAATATCAGGATGAGAGCCTTAAGGCTACTCAAGAATCGGTCCAGTCCCTTCCATCGGACTAGTCTCAGGAGGATCTCAATGCAAAGCTTTCCACTGCTGCAGCCGTCTACCGCCACCTACTCAGGGCTACCTATGATGCTGTCCATTGTTCAGCTAGACCCTCCTCTACAGATGTTTGCCTCAAGACACCATGCATGGCTAAGGGTTTCAGGATTCTTGGAGGATGTACAACAGTCCATCCTTAGTACTCCTTTTTTTTTTTTTTGAAATTGTACTTTTTTTCCCTCCTACTGCCTGTCAGCCCCAACCCTTCACGGCATCCAAGGGGTCATCCTCCTATCACCTGCTCACCGATACTTACCTCCCAGTCCCCCATGTAGCTTCAGATTGCACCCTGAGCGGGGACGAGGTGGGGCGGACCCCCATAATTCTACCTTTCATCGGGTCTGGAGGTAGTCAGCGAGCAGTGGTAAATCGGAGGCATGCCCCAGGAAGCCTGTCCTCCTGGAGCCGACAGGAGTTTTTCCACTTTTTCTCCTCCCGCACGCAGCGTTAGCCCCTGACTTCAAGGCGCTAGCTGCCGACATCTACTGCGTGTCTGGGCCGCCCATCTCCCTTCTATTGGGAGCTTGCATTCCCCCGAGCCTCCACGCGGAGTCGCACAAGAGCGGTGGGCATCGACCCTCCCTGCAGACGGCGAGCTGTCATGGGACGCTCAAGCTGTACTCCCCCAGCCGACCCACCAGTGACCCGAGTCCGCTCCCGAACCTGGGTCGCCAGCGTGGCGTCCAGTGACTCAACCCTCAGCGCCACTGGGCCGGCCCCTTAATGCTCTCTTTAAAGGGGGACAAACTTTTTGGGCCACAGGCCCAAATCATTCTGAAAGACCTGCAAGACTTGGGTCATACCCTTCAGTCTGTCTGGACCCTGTATTGCCCTCAGGCAAAGCCTGCATACATGGGATCCTTTCGGGGCCGCTCCTTCAGAGGTAGACCTACTAATCGGAGGCAGCCTGCTAACAAACGTATGGCTCAGTTAGCCCTGCTGGGCCCAAGAAATGCCCCTAAACATCCCAGTATGTTCCTGCTGCCCCTCAGCAGGGACAACCTTTGACCTGAAGGCCTGTCTCCAGCCGTGGAGGCAGAGACCCCCTCCTCGGCTGTCAGGGGCAGGTTTTCCCTGCACCTGGGAGGTTGGCAAGGGATCATGTCAGATCTCTGGCTCCTTCAATTGATCCAGTACGGTCATATGCTGGACTTGACCAGTCCTCCCTTGCCTCCTCGGTTCTCACATTACCCTCCAGACCATGGTCTGGTACTGCAGACAGAAATAGATGCTCTGTTACAGAAACATGCCATAGAACCAGATCTTACTTCGAGAGGGTTTCTCCAGTAGGTCATCACATATAGGACTGGCGCCACCTGGCATCGGGCCACACAGCAGACTTTTCTAGCAATACCTGACGGGGAACCGCCCACCTGTTGTCATGTGACTGTATATAATAATAATAACATTTATTTAATTGAGTGCCTTTCAAAATTTCAAGGCGCTGCACAGCAGATACAAACGCAAAAACATATTCAAATACATTAAATATAAAATCAAATACAAACACATAATCAAATGCATTCAATATAAAATCAGATTAAAATGGGAAACGCCTTTTCCCATAAAAAAGTCTTTAGTGCCTGCTTAAAACTCCCCACTGTCCTGCACTCCCGGAGCTGTCGGGGCAGAGAATTCCAGAGGGTAGGTGCAGCAAAACCAAAAGCACGAGCCCACCCTCCAGTTCGTTCCTGCCATTGCCTTGTGTCATTCGCATTGCAGACTTCCATTAGCGATCGTAGTGAAAGTTTCTTGCGCATTTTTTTTCCCCTCACTTTTTTGACTTATTCCTTGATGTCTTCACCCAAGAAGAAGTGCTTGTCTTGTGGCATGCAGATCCCGCACAAAGACAGTCACCTCAAGTACGTCCTCTGTTTAGGCCCAGACCATCCTGTTTCCTCCTGCCTCGAGTGCCAGACCTTCAATCAGGCCACAAAGAAAAGGAGACAGCAGGCTTTGGAGGCCCATCTTTTAAAAGCCTGCCTGGCTTACCTTAAAGAGAAGATGGATCAGTTAAGAGTCTCCTTGGCTGAAAAGTCTTCTCCTTCCAAGAAGCATAAGGAGAAATCCAGGGAGCATTCCGCGGATGACGCACATCCCTCAACGAACAAGGCCCAGCCGCAGCCCAGAAAATCAGACGGCAAGTCTGGTAAGACTGCAGCGGGTCAGCTGGTTGTCTGCTCCTCCGATGAACGCACTGCCTCAGCCAATAAGTCGGCCCCCGGCTCCTCTGGGGATCGCGTGGCAGCCAGTAAGCCGACTACATAGGCTGTGGGTACTCGCCTGGCACCGGTCGATAAGCCCCCTGCCCGCCCGACTCCACTCGCTAAGACGGCTGTCCCTGACGGTCGCATCGGTGCAGTCGCCTCAGGGGCCAAACGGGCGTCACCCGATGTCCAGCGGAACCAGAGGGAGAAAGCCCCTCTCCCTCCTCTTCCCTTACCTGTACCCTCCCCTTTCTCCGGCCGTTACTTCTGGCGACGATACTCCAGAACCCCTCGACGCAGTCAATGCTTCAAGGTCAGCTCCGCGTTCCCTTCTCGGGGTCAAGGAGAAGGAAGCTCCTCCTCAGCCAGCGGGCTTTACCGTGGAGGCCCTTCCTCTGCCTTCGGGCAGGATTCCGGCTTCCCCTTAGACGCCGGATGTCCTGACAGTCCCGCAGCCTGGACCGGTCAACCGGCCTCAGCCTTTGGCCCAGATGCCGGATCAGGTCCCGCCTCCAGTGCCCCTTCGTCCGGCTCCAACACCAGCCCCTCCAACGCTGGATCTGGTGGTGCCGGTCCCGACGTCGGTTCCCCTGACGTGGGCTGTCCCGATGCCGAACCCCCAGCCTATACACACACACACACACACACAATGGCAGGTCTGACGTGGGTACCCCGCCGCTGGATCTGATGACGGGGATTTACCCTAGACCCCAAACTGTCCCCCATTACCTGCAGGGGTTTCCTGGGGACCACTTCCCAGCGGGTCCCCCTCTGGACTGGAGTCATTTTGGGCAGTTCTACCCTGGGTTTAATCCCCACTCTACTTATCAGGGATTCCAGGGTTACTACCCTCCACTGGTTATTCCTCTTCCTCCTCCTCTCCCCCCTCAGCCTACTCCACCATCCCCCCCCCCGGTTGCTCCAGATTTCAAGGCTCTAATTCAGTCTTGGTGGCAGGGGGCATGGTTGGAGTTGGTTTCGGACCTGGAGACTAGGCTCCCACACCCACGGTCTCCCAGGTCCCCTTCCCCGAGCAGTTCCTCTATTGTTACCGTCCATGTCTCAGGGAAGACTTGTTAGGATAGTTCCCTTCCCGATACCCGACACCGTCCTGTCGAGGAGGCGGCTGAGAATGATGGCTCAGAGGGGGCTGATGACTCTTCAGAGGAGGTCCCGGAGGAGCCTGAGGGCCTGAAAGGCAAGGTTTCCCTGAAATCTCCACCAGAGGACCCTGCCTTTCCGGACCTTCTGAGGTCCATGAAGGATTATTTCGACTGGGAGTCTGAGGATCAGGACCCCATGAGACAGAGGCTTGCGGAATATCTCGACCTAGAGTCTCTGGCCCTGGTCCCCATTCCTCCTTGGCACCTCACCCAGACCTCACCACTACCATCTGGCAGATGCCTCATTCCCTCCCGGCTGTCCCCAAACGGGCAGACAGACTTTACTGGGCGCCGAAGGATGCCCCGTTCCTGAAGGCTCATCCCAAGGCTGACTCTGTGGTCATCTCTGTGGCTCAAGATTGCTCCTCAGCACCAAAGCACATGAGCACCTCTCCTCCGGACAAAGAGTCGAGGCAGATGGATCGGTTCGGGAGAAAGATTTATTTGTCGGCCACATGCGACCTCCAGTCCCTTAACTATGTGGCCCACATGGTGTCTCACCAAAAGGCTACCTTGGCCAGGCTGGAAGCATGAGTCCAGTCCATGGACCCCTCGCCTTTAAAGGAGGAACTTGCCAAGGATCTTCACCTCTTCAAAGTCTCATGTAGGCACGCCTTACATGCCACTTACGACTCTATCGATTCAGTGGCATGTACCTCGGCAACTGCCGTTGCCTTAGAAGGCATTCCTGGCTTCGCCTCTCCGGACTTGCCAACGAGGTCCAGTCGGTGATTCAGGACGCCCCCTTTAGGGGCTTGGTGCTCTTTGGTGGGGACACCAAAGACATTATCACAGAACTACAGGACAGGGGTCTTGCCCTTAGGTCTGTGAGGTCAACGTACCAATCGGATTCCCAGCAGCAGCAGCCCTTTCGGAAAAGGACCTGGAGGCAGAGAAAGAATGCTCTGGTGTGCCGCCAAGGGAAGCGTAAGGCCACGGGTAGAGCCATCCCTCCTGCCTCCAAAAATCAGAGACGTTCAGGGGGTCCTCCTCCTGAATGTCCCACCACTTCTTGACTCCTCATCCCCACTGCCTCCTCAGTCTCTCGACAAGGAGCAGGTGGGGGGGGAAGGTTCACCCGCCACATGCAGGACTGGAGGGCAGTCACCTCTGATGAATGGATCCTGCAACTAGTGTCCATCGGACACACAACAGAGTTTCTGGAAATTCCCCCAGAAACTCCACCAAAGAAGTCCTCTTACTCGCGGGATCAGGCCCTCCTCATTCACGAAGAGGTAAACTTGCTCTTACTCAAGGAAGCAATAGAGCACGTTCCCCTCTGGCAAAGGGGAAAGGAGTTTTATTCCTATTTTTTCCTGGTTCCAAAAGAGACAGGAGACTTCAGACCCATACTCGACTTAAGTCAGCTAAATCAGTTTGTCGAGTACAAAACATTTTGGATGCTGACACTCCAGAGCCTCCTCCCACTCCTTATGGAGAACCACTGTCTCTGTGCTCTGGATATGCAGGATGCTTACCTGCACATCCCCATCTTCCCCAGCCACCGCCGGTTCCTGCGCTTTCGTTTCCAGGGGAGCACTTTCAGTTTCGAGCGCTCCCTTTTGGTCTGTACTCGGCACCACGGGTCTTTACCAAGTGCCTGGCGGTGGTTGGCGCCTTTTTGCTCCGCAGGAGTATTGCTGTTTTCCCTTACTTGGATGACTGGCTGATTTCAGCCCCGTCCAGGGATTCTTTACTAGAGGTTCTTGCTTTCACCCTGGACTTCTTTAACAGACATGGGATCACAATGTTCCCAAGTCCTCCCTCAGTCCTGCCCAGAGACTTCAGTTTATTGGGGCAGTCCTGGATATGGACCTGTGCAGAGCTTTTCTTCCGCCACACAGGGTGGAGACCCTTCTCTGTCAGGCCACCAAAGTGGCTTCTCTCAGGACCATCCCGGCTCGGGAGGTCCTTTGCCTTCTGGCGGCCTCCATCATGACCATTCCCCTGGCAAGGCTTCACATGAGGGTCACTCAGTGGTTCTTGCGGGTGCAGTGGGATCAGCTCTTGGGACGATCTGGACCACTCGGCACTGGTCTCCTCAGCGGTTCAGAAAAAGCTGCTTTGGTAAATGGATTCTCGCAATCTTTCCTTGGGGCTTCCCTTCCAGAGCCCGGCACCCTTGGCTTCCCTCACCACGGATGCATCGAATATGTGATGGGGAGCACATCTAGGGGAGCACCAAGCCCAGGGACTATGGTACAGCTTGGAGACTTCTTTGCATATCAATGTTCTGGAGATGAGGATGGTCCTGTACGCTCTACAGGCCTTTCAGTCCCTCCTTCCCAAGGGATCACTGCTAATCCAAACAGACAATATGTCTGTGGTTTGGTATATCAACAAACAAGGGGGAACCCGGTCGTACCCCTGTGCCAGGAGACAACGCAGGTGTGGAACTGGGCAGTCCAGCACCATCTGTTTCTGGTGGCCGTGCACGTTACGGGCATTCTAAACGTCCTGGCGGACAGTCTCAGCAGGTCTCGGACCCTAGCTTATGAGTGGGAACTGCATCAGGAAGTGGCAGAATCCATCTTCCTATGTTGGCGTCCGGAAAGCGACCTCTTCACCTCCAAATCCAACACACAACTTCCCAGCTTTTGCTCGCTCGTTCCAGGGCATGGTGCTTTTGGAACGACACATTATCCCTCTCTGACAGGGACATTTTTGTACGCCTTCCCTCCATTTCCCATTCTACAGAGGGTCCTTCTGAAGCTTCAGGCGGAGAGGGCAAAGATGATCATCGTTCCTCTCTGGCAGAGATGCATCTGGTTCCCACTGCTGCAACAGCTTTCCAGGGAACCACCAGTTCCACTTCCAGTGACATCTGGGGCTCAGGACCCTGCATCTTCATGCGTGGCTCCTGCAGACATAGTGATCTCTCGCTACGGGGTCTCCTCCCGGGTTGCTCAATTCCTCATTGAGGCCAGAAAATCCTCTACTCGTTCCACTTATGCCATGAAGTGGAAATGGTTTTCCATCTGGGCGACCACTAAGGGTTGGAACCCCTTTTTTTGTTCTGCCCCACAAGTCATGGAATACCTCCTTCACTTGTCAGACTCCAGTCTTTCGGACTCTTCTTTGAAGGTCCACATTTCAACTATCTCAGGTCTACATTTCAACTATCTCAGCGTACCACGAGCTGGTGGATGGTAAACCCGTGGCTCAGTTGGAGGTCTCAAAAACCTTTCTCAAAGAGGTTCTCCATCTGAAACCTCCGCATCCGCAGCCCAACTCCTCCTTGGGACTTGGAAAAGCTCACACCTCCTCCTTTCAAGCTGGCTATGAGCTGTGATTTACGCTTCCTTTCCTGGAAGTTGCTTTTTCTCGTGGCTATCACTTCAGCCCGAAGGATTTTGGAGCTTCACGCTCCAGTCAGCAAGGAGCCCTATCTGATTTTCCATAGGGACCAGGCGGTCCTCAGAACGCATCCGAAGTTTCTTCCCAAGGTGGTGTCAGAAGCCACACTGAATCAATCAGTAGAGCTTCCTGTGTATTACCCATCCCTCTCTAACAGAGGTGAGGCACTCCTTCATACAATGGATGTTCATTGGATTCTCCCTTGTTACACTCACCGGACCAAGGAATTTCGTACCTGCGACCAGCTGTTCGTTTCCTTTGCCCCTAGATCAAAGGGCAAACTGGTTTCTAAGCAGGGCCTGTCCAAATGGTTAGGCAACTGCATTAGGTTCTGTTACCAGAAGTATGAAAAGCCTCTGCCGGGTCCTGTTAGAGGTCATTCTACTAGGGGCATGGCTGCTTCCGCGGCCTTCTTGCGTAACGTTTCTGCGGCCGACATTTGTGCCGTTGCTACTTGGAGTTCTGTCCATCCCTTTACCAAACATTACAGTCTGGACATCGCTTCTAGGTGGAGGGCTGGCTTCAGCCTAGCCGTCTTGCAGGGCCTTCTGTCCTGGGCTGGGTCCATTCTGGATCCCAGTTTTTTCTGTTGGAGTTTAGTTCTCCTCCTCCCTAGTTTCTCTCGGTCTCTCCTTGGAGGGACTGCTTGGGACTCTGTCCTATATGTGATGACCTACTGAAGGAACCCTCTCGAAGTAAGATAGTTCAGTTACGTAGGAACTTACCGTAACAGTAGATCTTCGAGAGGTTCCTTCAGTAGGTCATATTTTCCCCTCCCTTCTTCCCCTCATTTTGTACTTTACAGGAACTCCAAATCCTGTTCGCTCCTGCTGTCAGGCCTCTTCCTGGCTCCGCGGAGAACTGGAGGCGGCGGATACTGCCCACTATATAGTCACGCCTGATCGGCCCGCGGACGCCGGGTGGTGGTCCCCCATCAGGTATTGCTGGAAAAGTCTGCCGTGCAGCCCGATGCCAGGTGGCGCCAGTCCTGTATGTGATGACTCTTCCCCACCCTGCTCCCCCTGCTGGATACAGGGGGCTGGCTGTGTTCTCTGGATATGAAGGATGCGTACCTTCATATCCTGATGCACCCCACCCACAGGCAGTTCTTACGATTCCAGTGGAGGGTTCTCATTTTCTGTTTCGGTCCCTCCACTTCGGCCTTTCTTCAGCCCCCAGGGTATTTACAAAATGCCTGGCGATGATGGCAGGGGCCCTTCGCCAGGAAGGTCTGTACATCTTTCCACACCAGGACAACTGGCTCCTCAAAGCGTCCACACACCCCATGCTGGAATACACTCTGACCCACACCCTAGAGATGTTCTCCATGGTGGGCATCATGGTGAACTACCCAAAGTCTATGATGAACCCATCACAAACTCTCCAGTATATAGGAGCAGTGCTTGACACCTCTCAGGGCATGGCGTTTCTTCCCAAAGCTGGGCGGATGCCATTCTGACCTTCATCATGCGGCTGGAGACTTATAAGTATGTGTCAGCAAGGGACTACCTTCGGCTCCTGGGACATCTGGTGGCTACCATCCCCATTGTCCCTCATGCCAGACTGAACACGAGGGTTCTTCAGTGGACCCTCAGGGTCCAGTGGGATCAGAAGTGGGACAACCTCGATGCCTCAGTCCTTTTTGGCTTCCCCAGTGCGTGAAGCAATGGTGGAAGTCCATGGACAATCTACTAAGGGGCATGTCATTCCATCGCTCAGTCCCGGACCTCGTTCTAACGACGGATGCCTCCTTGATGGGGCTGGGGTGTCCATCTTCGGGGGGGGGGTCAGTCCCAGGGCTCTTGGATGAAGCTGGAAACTCGTCTTCACATCAACATCCTGGAACTGAGAGCTGTGTTTTACACCTTACAGGCAATCAAGACCTTACTCCCTCAGAGTTGCCTTCAAGTGCAATCAGACAGTTCAGCGGTAGTTCACTACCTGAACAAGGCAGTACCCATTCATACCCTCCCTGCCGAGAATCCATGAGGGTGTGGTATTGGGTGCTCCAGAAGGGCATTTACCTTCTGGCGGTCCACATACCAGGGGTATCGAATACCCTAGTGGACACCCACAGCAGAACCACTGCTTGGGCACCATGAATGGAAACTCCACTCCAACGTCTTAGAAGTTGTCTTCCTGCAGTGGGGTTGCCTGGAGTTAGACCTGTTTGCCTCTTAGCAAGATGCAAAACTGTCTCTTTATTGTTCTCTAGAGAGTGATCCTGGAACTTTATGGCTGGACGCCTTCTCTTGTTCCTGAACAGGAAAATTTCTTTACACTTTCCTGCCCTTTCCTCTCCTACACAGAGTTCTCCTAAAACTGGTCAATGACAGAGCATCTATGATTCTCATTGCCCCCTACTGGCTGAAGCAAATCTGGTTCCCCTTGCTGTTGCAAGTCTCAGATCAGGATCCTCTGCCTCTTTGTCTAGCCCTCCTATCACAGGAGAATGGCTCCCTGCTGCACCCGGACCTTCACTCCCTGCAACTGCATGCCTGACTCCTGAGCATGTAGTCCTCTGTCGCTGTTAGGTGTCCCCAGGGATAGCAGAGATCCTGAGGGTGGCTCGGAAGCCCTCTACTAAGTAATGCTACTCTATGAAATGGACACGTTTCTCCATTTGGGCCTCTTCCCAGGAACTGGACCCTTATGAGTGTTCCCCACAGAGCATCCTAGACTACCTACTCTCTCAGTCTGAGGGTGACTCAAAATATTCCTCAATAAAAGTACACCTAGCGGCTATTTCTGCTTTTCATTTGCCTGTGGACAACAAACCATTGTCCCAGTTGCCTCTGATCAGAACCTTCCTGAAAAGTATCCTACATTTGCATCCCCCTATTTGGGACCCAGTCCCAGTGTGGAATTTGAATTTTGTATTTGAAAAACGGACTGAAAGTCCTTTTGAGCCTACCGATACATGTGAGCTCTGATTTCTGTTGTGGAAAATTATATTTTTGGTGGCAATTACATCGGGTAAATGTATTGCAAGAGTTACAGACGCTTATGTGCAAGCCACCTTACTTACAGTTTCATATGGATCAGGTGTCCCTACATATTAACCCCTTCTTTCTCCCAAAAGTGGTTTCTGAATTTACTCTAAATCAGTCCATTCAGTTGCCAGTATTTTTTTCGGAGCCTGAGAATCCAGGGGAAGCCCTGCTTCATACTCTCGATGTGCAAAGAACATTGAGAATTTATCTTCTCCGCACTGAACAATTGTGAAAAACTGAGCAACTTTTTGTTTCTTTTGCCCCAGGACAACTGGATGATAGGGTTTCAAAGCAGTGTTTGTCCACATGGTTGGCCAACTGCATTGCATTCATATATAACAAATATAATAAACCTCTCACAGGGTCTGTGAAGCCCCACTCCACTAGAGACATGGCTACCTCCACAGCGTGTTTTTGAGGCATCTCAGCTTCAGAAATTTGCGAGGATGCCACCTGGTCTACTGTACATAAATTCATGAAATATTACAGTCTAGACATTGCTTCCAAGAAGTGAGCCTTTTTGGGCGGGCCATCCTCAATGGCCTTCTGTCCTTATCTGATGTAGTTCGCGTCCTCCTCCCATGGGCATTATCACTGCTTGGGATTCTTTCCATGTGTTATGACCTGCTGCATGCGATTGGCTCGAAGAAGACAGTAGAGTTGTGTAAGAACTTACCGTAACAGTAGATCTTTGAGAGTATCTCTTGCAGCAGGACATGCTGCCCCGCCTGCCTTCCCCCTTGCTCCCCCTTCAGAAGGGTACTTTGTTCCATCCTCACGTGGAAGCGTCGAGCTGCTGCCTTTTTGTTACTCTCCTCAGTTCCCGTGACCTATGAACCATTTCTCATATCGGTTGCTAAGATGGAAAATAACTGAGGAGTATCAGAGACCTCCCCTTTACATATCAATCAATCAATCAAATCTTTATTTATTCAGGCAGTCATCATTGAGCAAGGCTCATTTACAAGATGGACCTGATAAGGTCAAGGTTCGAGTTGATACACAGCAATTACATCACATACTTATAAGACAGTTATACATACAGAAAAAAAAATGATGTTTAAAACACAATAATATACAGTGAATTCACATGTTGAAACTCGGTTAAAAGAAGGTTAAACTAATATCTACAATATGTACAGTACATATAAATCCCAATGAGGGTCATGACAGTCACACACATGATGAGTACAAGGATGGTGAAGGGAATATTGGGTGCCATATACTGGGGTGTCTGACTGGAAGGAATATGCCATATGTGATTGGAATATAATTTTGTGGGATGACTATTCTATCTCTAGCGGTAGCAACTGCATTTCTCTGTGGAGAAGGCTGTACAGTGCTGCTTAAAGGATGTAAATGGAATGATAATGGACAGTTTTAGGGATTTTTGTAGGGTGTTCCATGCTATAGCTAGAGAATAGCTGATTGCTGCCCTCCCTATTTTGGTGTTGACTTTGGGCAATTTGAGCAGGATGATATTGTTGCTTCTTAGGGCATAGGAGCTAGGAGTGTTCTGGTTGAAGCAGTTCAGGATATAACTTGGGAGTTTTTTTGATAAAGCTCTGTAGATCCATAGAGCTGCATTTCTGCTCCTCCTGACATGAGGAAACCCATCCAATTGCGCTAAGAGAGAAACAATGGTGGGTATTATATGGCAGGTCTGTAATGAACCTTATAGCTCTATGATATAAGGTATCCAACTTTTGAAGGTAGGAAATGGGGCAGTGACTATAGAGGAAGTCTGCATAGTCAATGACTGATAGAAAGATGGCCTGGACTAATCTCATCTTTGAGCCTCTGTTAAGGAAGGGTTTTAATCTATAGAGGAGGCCAAGCCTTAGGCGGAGCTTTTTTAACAGTTGTTCTAGATGCTGAGTGAAGTCAAGTCTGTTGTCAATCTACACACCTAGGTATTTGAAACTTTCAACATACTCCAGATTTTCTCCACGTATAGTGCATAGCTGGGGGAGATTGATTGAAGAGGATGTGTTGGTGGAGTTTTGAGTTGTGAACATCATTGCTTTGGTTTTCTTTGCATTTAGCAGAAGCTTTTTCTCGAGTAGCTGATGTTGGAACAGGGAGAATTCTGTTTGTAGGATTTCATGAGCAACTGTAGGTGAAGGGTTGCTGACATACAGAACAGTGTCATCAGCAAAGAGGTGTACTGAGGACTTGGTAAGGGTTGAATCAATTTTATTTATATAAATGGCAAAAAGGATAGGACCCAGAATAGAGCCTTGGGGGACTCCTCTTGACAGTGGTCTTAATGGGGATAGGTCACCTTCAGCTTTTACCTGCTGTGATCTACCAGAGAGGTAGCATCTGAACCACTTAAGGGAGGATGGATCTAGGCCAATGGAGTGTAGGGATGAGAGTAGCAGTTCATGGTCCACGGTATTGAATGCTTTGCTCAGGTCCAGGAATACTGCACAGACATTGTTCTTTTTATCCAATTCGGTTTGCCAATCATTTGTGACCTTGGCTAATGCAGTGATAGTGCTATGTTTGGCCCTGAATCCAGATTGAGCTGGGTTTAATAGGTTAGTATTGTCCAGATATTCCCTTAACTGAATACTCACTAATTTCTCCAGCATCTTGGATAACACAGGTAGAATGGAATTGGGCCTGTAGTTAAGATCCATAGGGTCCCCTGATTTTAGAAGGGGGACTACTTGGGCTGTCTTCCACAGTGTGGGAATAGAGCCAGAGTTTAGGGAAAGGTTAAAGAGGTGTGTTAGGGGAACTGCAAGCACATGGCATGCAATCTTGCAAGATTGCAAATATGTGCAAGAGCACACCAGGTGACAGGAAGGGAACGTCTCTGGGTCAACTGCTGAGAAGTCATCCGGAGGAGGTGATGCCTGCGACTGATATCCCATGTGTTATGACCTGCTGCAAGAGATGCTCTCGAAGATCTACTGTTATGATAAGTTCTTACGCAACTGTACTTTCCCTGGTGTCTAGTGGTCCCGCTGATCGCCGGCCCAATGTAAAGTATAGATTTTCCCTAGTGTCTAGGTCCTTCCCCCTCACCGACTGCCAGCCCAATAATAAAAATTGAGTTTCCCTGGTGTCTAGTGGCCCCTCTCCGATCACCGGCCCAATAATAAAAAGAGATATTCCCTGGTGCTTAGTAGCCCCCCCCTTCGCTGATCGCTGGCCTGATGTAAAAGTATACATTTTCCCTTATGTCTAGTGGTCCCTCCCCCTTGCCAACTGCCAGCCTGATAATAAGCATTTGTCAATGCTGAAGTTCGTCGTTGGAACTGCTGTTGGTACACACCAATTGGCAGGACTACAGTTCCCAGCAGAAAGAACAAGTTATGCCACCAAGTTCACATTCCGTTGAAATACAGAGAAGTGCATACCTGTTTCGTGATCTGGCTTTGAAGAGTGAAGATGTGTCTGCGGTTCAGAGAAGATGAGGGCACTGGAGCCCCACCATGGGTTGGGGGGGGAACATTATGGTTAGAAACCCTAATGCCCTGGGCATTTGTTGGTATTTGCACTACAAATTTTCAGCATACACAGTCCACTCAGAATCTATGTGCTCAGCCGTTAACAGGGTGCAGAGAGAGGGTAGCCAACTTTCTTAACAAAACAAAATCCAAATCACACTCTGCACTCTACGCACAATAATTACTCGGAGAGTTGTTGTTTTGCCACAAATTTCTTTTATCGTGGTTGATATTTTGCTGCATTCAACATTTCATTCAAAGCAGAACATATCCATGCACATACTTGTATCCTAGGACATTTTGATAGAGGTACTCATTGGTCATATGAACAAAAACAAACGTTATTGCTATTAGGAGTTTCAGTGAGACATGCTTTATTGAAACACTGGCTAGAAGTCACAGTTCCAACAGTTCAAGAGTGGAAAAATACCCTAACAGAAATTCTAAAAACGGAGAAGCTAGCACTATCCCCAAGAGATCAATCAGCCAAGTTTATCAAGAAATGATATACTTTATCTAATGTTTTGTGTGGGACGGAATAATTATTTATGTCTTAATAACATTAATATGGGTCTCAGATCTCCTGACATTTCAATCTAGGCAGAAATGTAATATTAAATGTGTTTTACGAAACTGAACTACACACTTCTTCCTTTTAAATCTCTTACTCTTTCCTTTTATTCTTATTCCCTTTTGTTCTTTTTTCTTCTTACCTTTACTTATAATTGCTAAAAGATACTTTATAGTGATTACATCATAATACATTTTTTATAATATATTATTTATTTATGATATTGGATACCCATAAATTATTTATTACATCTAACAACTATTTAATAATTTATAAGGTATTACAACTTACTTCAGTATATGTATTAGTATATATGCTTTCATAACTTGTACTGTTACTGGACTTATGTATATTTAAATACCAATAAAAATATATTGGGAGGAAAAAAAAAAAGCTTAAGCCTTTTCAGCATTACAGTATTTCAACACTGCACCACAACTTCTCTCGGTGTCTCCAAAACTGAACTGACCCTGGCACTTCGACCAGGGTGTGGTCTTCTTCCGGGGGTGATTAGTGTTCAGTTACACCCTCCTTAAATAGCCAACTTAATCATGAACACCTGGTAGCCCCCTGGTGTTCATTTAAACCCATAACATTTTTTTGGAATTTTAAGTGGCTCTGGAGGAATTTGAACCTTTTACCCTTATAAATTCATTTTTTAAACTTTTTACGCTTTTTTTATTCTTTTCATCATTAAATATCAAACATAATTTAAAAATGACAATAAAGTTAATATAGTGTATGGTGGAATGCTGTTATGCATGGAGTTCCATGCCTGGAATATGTTTGTTCTGCTGCAGTAGTGACATCATTATGTTCTTCTACTGCAGTAGTGGTGTCACTACTGCAGCAGAACAACTTGGAATGCTGCACCATAGTTTTTTTTTTTCATTTAAATTTTTATTCTTTTAAATAAGAGAAAACATTACAGAAAATGTATTACTCAATTCATATATGAAGAACAATAGTAAACTTCTAATCCCTACAAATGATATTTCACGAATTCATTGCTAATAAGTTCAGTAACTTCTTTTTCTCTCTCATCAACTCTTCTATTGCTGCACCATAGTTGCTTTCCTCTATCCAGTTAAGCGGGAAGTTTTTTTTTTTTTAACTTGAACTTAAGAGAAACATCTGCAGCACACTGTCAGTTAAAAAAAAAAAGAAAATGTTAAAATTTCTATTCTGCACTGTCTTCACTAGCTGGTTTTGTGTGATTTTCTATGCAGTGACTGTCCATACAGTGTAAAAGATGGTGTATGAGCAGTCATATACAAACAAGAATATTCTTGTACCTCGAGGTTCCCTTGGTAACAGAGCACCTCTCGAGCTGCGCTCTCGAGGTCATCTGTTACCAAGGAAACCTCCCGATACAAGAATATCCTTGTTGTGTATGACTGCTCATACACAATCCTCTATATGCAACATAAAGCTCTATTCCTGGCTCCATTTTACTGGTAATTTTCTTTCTTTCATTTTAACTTGTTTACTTTTTTACATTTTTGCCAGTTACAATCAATGAGCCAAAATATATTTTTCATTAGTATCAGTGAGATCCAATCACGGTTTTATGGTTTCAATTTTTCCTTAGAGGACTTCTTGGAAGCTTCCAATATCTTGTCCCTTCAAAAGCTATTACTTACCACGTGTCTTTATTTTGGTTCAAGATGCTTTCTCTATTTTTCAACATGACCTTTTGTGACCCCCACCTCATGAAAGCATTTGGGACCTCTGCTAATGAACAGTGGCACTGTGATTTTGTTAATCAGTCTCGAACGTTGATTTCTCAAAGCGACTGTGCCATTCTGCACCAGATGTGCGAAAACACAGTTCGGCAGGATGTGAAAAATTACAGCTGTACCATTCATAGGGAGGTGTGAAGAAATGGCAGTGTTGAACATCTGGAGTGAAAATATTAAAAATGCTCGAACTTACAAGTGTACGTGGAAACTGCACAACGCACGCTTGTAACAGTCATTTAATGGAATAATTTCAGCATAGGCATTTTGTGACCTCTGCTCATTAACACTGTCACTATGATTTTCTTAATCTGTCCCGAACGTTGATTTCCCATAGCGACTGCGCCATTGAGCGCCAGATGTGCAAACACGTTTCAGGCAGGGTGTGAAAAATGACAGCTTTACTGTTCATAAGGAGGTGTGCAAAACTGACAGTGTTGAAAATCTTGACTGAAAATATTACAAATTCTTGACATTACAAGTGTGTGTGGAAACTGCGCAATGCACGCTTGTAACATAGTCATTTTATGGACTTTTGTCACCAAATTTTCAACATAGGTATTTTGGGAGCTCCGCTCATGAACAGTGTCACTGTGAATTTCTTAACCTGTCCCGAACACTGATTTCCCACAGCGACTACGCTATTCTGCGCCAGAAGTGCAAAACCACATTTTGGCCAGGATGTGAAAAATGACAGCTGTACTGTTCATGAGGAGGTGTAACAAAATGCCAATGTTGAAATTCTGAAGTAAAACTATTACATATTCGAGACATTACAAGTGTGCTGGAAACCGCGCAACGCGACACTGCATGTCATTTTTCTGGAATTTTTTCATTAAATTTGCAACATAAGCTTTGGGAGCCCACCTCATGAACAGTGACACCGCTTTTGTTACTCAGTCCTGAAAGGTGATTCTGCGCAGTGACCGCGGAATCACCTTTTGGGACCAAATAACTAGGTGACAGTCACTGAATTCATGAAGTGGGGTCCCAAGAACCCCATGTTGAATATTTGGTGCCAAAATTCGCACAAATGGCCGAGATATGCATCACAGTTGAACACCCCCCCATTTATACAGCTTACCGGCGTTTCTTCACTTCGCGGTCGACTTTGAAGAGTGCAGGCGTATTCCTGTTCCACTGAAGATCATTGCGCCAGCTCCGGAGGTAAGTATGGGTGGGAGTGTGTGGGGAAGTGGGTGCGCAGAAGGTGGGTGCGGGTTGGGGGCACGGCAGACTGCGAGGGACAGTGTTCTGGTTTACAGGTTAAAAAAACATAAATCCAGCGTAGGAAGGTTTTCCTTTTTAACAGTGACTTTGGCAAGCTGGGGTGGGCTCTCAGCGTGCCAATGGAGTGTTTGTGGGGAGGGGGCTGTAGCTGATGGGGATTGGGCACCCCAATAGCACATACCAAGTGTTTGGGAGGGACAAGAGCCAAAGGGAACTGGGCACCGCCCTCTGCACACAACAAATGAGGGGAGGCATTATGCAGACGGGGAGTGGGCTCCCCCATCAGCAAATGAACTGGAAGGGGGCATGCCGACAGGGGAATTGGGCACCCCCGGTTTGTTTATTTGAAATGGTGAGGGGGCATGCCAACAGCCTGGGCTCAGTGCGTTCAACACTGCTATGAGCTACAACAGTGTGGACACGCAACCAGGACTTTAACAATGCATGAATGCAACATCAAAGGACCAACCTGCGCCACTATTGGTGCTGCTCTGTCCTTTGAAAAGTTGTCCAACTCTGCCCCAGCAGCAGAAAGGGAGTCATCGCCAGCCTGCTGACTGATTCGCCTGCCACTGACCTGCCCCTTGAAACGGAGCTCTCCATTGGGCACACCCCTGTATACCACCTCTTATAGCAATGAGTTTGTCTGCACCTGTGCGCCACGACAAACTCAAAAATAGAGATTCCCTGGTGTCTAGTGGTACCCCTTCACTGATTACCAGCCTGATGTAAAGTATAGATTTTCCCTGGTGACTAGTGGTCCCTCCCCCTCGCCAACTGCCGGGCTGATAATAAAAATGGAGTTTCCCTGGTGTCTAGTGGTCCTTCCACCGCCAATCGATGGTCCGATAATAAAAAAGATATTCCCCTGGTGTCTAGTGGTCCCCCCTTCATCAATCGCCGGCCTAATGTAAAGTATAGATTTTCCCTGGTTTAATCTGCTCCATAAGGGGTTCATAATTTAAAAAGCCAAGATTGCGCAAGTCTTGTGGGATAATAATCCCTAGATAATTGAGTTTTGTATTACGCCAACGCCAAGCAAAGGCCGCACAAAGAGGGGGAAGGGGCAATAATTATAAACATTCAGTCTTGTGTAAATTGAGCTTAAACCCTGAGAGGTCGTCACATGTTCGTATAAGAGACCAAGTACCCGGAATAGAGTGATCCGGGTCTAATAATGTAAAAAGAATATCATCCACATTTACAAAATGTTATACGCAGTGCCGCCTAGCGGAATACCTTCTAGCCGCTGCTCACTAAGACGTATGGTTATAGCTAATGGTTCTAAGAATAGGGCAAATAACAATGGTGACATCAGGCAGCCTTGGCAAGTACCCCATTGTAATGTTACCCCTGCTCCCTCCTTAGATTTTTATTATTTTTATTTTCTCTTTTATACTCCCCCTCCCTGCAGCACTCCCATTCTTCGGGAGACATCTATGGCCTGATTAGTCCCCGCTCACCTACCTGGAACCCAGTGCAGTCCATCCCCCATGAGGCCATAGTTGTAACCCCCCCAGGCAGGTACGGGGTAGAGGCCTTTACACCCCGTGTCTGTATTTCATCAGGATGCTGTCACTGGGGTCGGCAGGGGCACTGGGGATCGGGGCCTGGTGCTTCATCTACTGGGAGTGCTGCAGGATGTTTTCTGGTGTTCCCGACATGCTGTGTGCCCTGACGTCAAGGTGCTTGAGCGCCAATGCCCATCACATCGCCCGTATTTTTTGGCTTCGGGCTTGCTGTACATCGGGTCTCCACCTGAGGTCAGACAAGTGCCGAGCCCTGGATCCCTCCCTCCCATGAGCTGTCCTTGGGACGCTCAAGCCTCCCTCCCAGCTGGCCCTCCAGCTCCTGAGCTCATTCCCGAACCCGGGTCACTGGCGTCACACGCGGAAATCCAACCGCTGCACCAGCAGGCCGGCCTCCTCCTTAGATTTCTGTAGCAACACTGGGTGACATGCACAGTCTTTTCTCCTGGCTCCTGCCCTGGGAATCTCAGCTGGAAATATTCACACTGTCCATGAACAGGCAGAGAGCTCCCTCACTCCCAGACGTGACACTTCTCTGTGGCTACCCTCCTCCCTTCCCCTCCCTGTGTAGGGATTTTGTTGGTATGAGTTTGCAGAAAAAGGGAGAGCACCAGCAGTCTGACTAGGCAGTGAAACAGAAAGTACAGTTACGTAAGAACTTACCGTAACAGTAGATCTTCGAGAACAGCTCTTGCAGCAGGTAACACCATTAGGACTGAAGCTGGCAGACGGCAGGACCCCACGGAATTCTTCTAGCTAGCTAACGTCAGCGGGGACTGCCCCTGACGTCGGTCCCGCCTCCGACGTCAGGCGTAGTACATAAGGGGGCGGTCCCGCCAGATTCCCCAGTTCTCCCGCCGGAGATTTCCGGCCACAGGATGACATCAGAATGGGAGACCGAGGATCCACCATCAGAAGACAAAAGGGCGTAAGCCCCTGCTAAAGGCTCGGTGAGCCATGCCTCCTCCAAGGGGGAAGGTGGGCGGGAAGGTACCTGCTGCAAGAGCTGTTCTCGAAGATCTACTGTTACGGTAAGTTCTTACGTAACTGTACTGTCTTACTTTGAGATACAGCTCTTGCAGCAGGTAACACCATTAGGACTGATTTCCAAGCAATAACGCTTGTAAGCATTCTGGGAGGAGGAAACTAGGAAAATCCATACCAAGTCCTGACTCTAGGACAGGAGACCCTGTAGCACAGCCAGGCCGAAACCGGCTCTTTGCCGTGAAGCAATGTCCAGGCTGTAATGCCTGATAAAAGTATGCACAGAGCTCCAAGTGGCTGCAGCACAAATGGCAGAGGAGGAGACGTTGCGATGTGCTGCAAAGGAGGTAGCCACCCCCTAGTGGAATGGCCCTGGACTGTACCCGGAAGGGGTTTCTGCTTAGCATCATAGCAGTATGATATACACTGGACAAGCCAGCGAGAAAGGGACTGCTTCAATACTGGTTGGCCCATCATCCTCTCAACGAAGGAAACGAAGAGTTGCTCCGACTTGCGAAGCTGTTTAGTCCTGTTGAGGTAATACCTTAGACAGCGGTGAACATCCAGGGTGTGGAGCAGCGCTTCTCCTCTATTAGAATACTTAGGGAAATATACAGGAAGGTCAATGTCCTGGTTGAGAGTGAGTGCAGAGACCACCTTAGGCAAGAACTTAGGATTCGTCCTCAGGGACACTCTGTCCTGGTGGAAAATCAAATAAGGTTCCTTACACATGAGAGCGTGAAGCTCAGAAATTCTCCTTGCTGACGTAACAGCAACTAAAAATAACGTTTTCCATGACAGGAAACGCAGCTCGCAATCCGCTGCAGGTTCTAAAGGGGGAAGCGTGAGTTGTTCCAGGACAAAGAGTAAATCCCATGGAGGAACAGGGTCCTTAATGGGTGGCCTAAGGTGTAACACCCCTCTCAGAAAATCTTGAGAGGCGTCAAGTTGCGCCACTGTGCGCTGTCCCACCGGGAAGTGGTAAGCAGAAATAGCGCAGAGGTGCACCTTAATAGAGGAGTAGGCGAGACCCGAATGGAAAAGGGAGAGCAGGTATTCTAGCACCGCTTTCACCGGGCAACCTAAAGGGGAAAAGCCGCGTGCTTGCGACCACAGACAAAAACGGCGCCATTTCATGGCGTACGTCGCATGCGTTGCCGGCTTTCTGGCCGCGGAAAGGACTTCCGCCACCTCTTGCGAGACCCCGTGTCGCAAAATGGCTATGTCTCTTGGAGCCAAGCATGCAGGTTCAGTGAGCGTAAGTCCGGGTGGACTAGAGAACCTTCCTCCTGAGACAAGAGGTGGGAGCTGAAAGGCAACGGAATTGGAGGTTCCCGGGACAGCTGCGTTAGCAAGGGGAACCAGATCTGTCTGGGCCAGAATGGGGCCACCAGGATCATTGTTGCATGCTCCCTGCGCAGTTTGAGAAGAACTGTCTGGATCAATGGGAAGGGAGGGGAAAGCGTAGAGGAATCTGTCTGCCCAGGAGAGGGACAACGCGTCTCACCAGAAAACACCAGGCCCTGGATCTAGCGAGCAAAAACTGGGCAGTTTTGCGTTGGATGGGGAAGCGAACAAGTCCAGTTCTGGAGTGCCCCATCGAAGAAACAGATCCTCTGCGACCCCTTGAAGAAGTTCCCACTCGTGGACTCTGGCCTGGGAGCGACTCAGGCCGTCTGCGATTGTGTTGTCCACTCCGGGAACGTGAACTGCAATCAGGTTCGCGCCGTGTCGAATTACCCAATCCCACACTCTCATGGCTTCCCTGCAAAGGGGGTAAGAGTGTGCGCCTCCTTGCTTGTTGAGGTAATACATCACCGCCGTGTTGTCTGTCTGAAGCAGAAGAGTGCACGACGGGATTTCTGACTGAAAGGCCTGCAGGGCGTAGAGGACCGCCCTCATCTCCAGCACGCTGATGTGGAGGTGGGCTTCCTGAGGGGTCCATGTTCCCTGGGACCTCACCCCGTTCAAGTGCGCTCCCCACCCTAGCCCTGAGGCGTCTGTGGAGAGGATTATCTCCGGGGACGGCGCTGTAAACGGGACACCTGCAGAAAGTGTCCCTGGGTCTAGCCACCATTGCCAGTCTCGAATCACAGCGTTTGTGATTCTGACCGGATGCTGCATGTGGTCTTGCCTTTGGTCCCACTGCACCTTGAGCATCCACTGAGTTACCCGCATGTGGAGCCTTGCCAAAGGGACGGTTGAAATGGCCGCAGCCATGTGTCCGAGCAGACAAAGGACCAGCCTGGCAGGGACAGTCTTCTTCGCCGAGAGATCCCTGATGAGGGATCTGATGCGTTCCACTCTGTCGTCTGGGAGAAAGGCTTTCCCCTGAACGGTGTCCAGAACTGCGCCTATGAACTGCAGCTTCTGTGATGGTACGAGGAGAGACTTCTCATAGTTGATTATAATGCCCAGAGACTGGAACAAGTCCTGAGTGCTCTGAATAGCCAGCAACAACGCCTCTCTGGAGGCGGCCATGAGAAGCCAATCGTCCAAGTACGGGAACACATAGTGGCCCTGTCTCCTTAAGGACGCTGCCACGACTGCCATGCATTTGGTAAAGACCCTGGGGGCCGATGACAGTCCGAACGGAAGGGCCCGGAACTGAAAATGGTAGCCGAGGAACTCGAAGCGCAGGAACCTCCTGTGCGCTTGAGCCACAGGGATGTGCAGGTAGGCGTCCTGCATGTCTAGGGACGCTAAAAAGGCGTCCTGCTTCAGCATGGGAATGAGGCCCGGAAGGGTCACCATGCGAAATCGTTTGTAGGCGACTGACATATTTAGGTCGCTGAGGTCCAAGATTGGACGGAGGTCCCCTGTTTTCTTGGGAACCAGAAAGAAGTGGGAATAATATCCGGAATCTATCTGGTTCTCCGGAACATACTCTACCGCTCCGTTCTGCAGTAGCGTGAGTATTTCTTGCCTGATAAGCAATTTGTGCTGACCTGAGTAACGGGAGAGCAGAGGAGGCCTCGAGGGTGGCTTGTCTGCGAATTCTATAAAGTGGCCTTTTTTGACCAACTGAAGAACCCACCTGTCGGTGGTTATGGACTGCCATCCTGGCAGGTAATTCGCAATACGACCCCCGACCTTGATGTCCCATTGATCCTGAGGGGCGGGGCCCGGGAAGGAGTCAGGCTGTGGCGGCGGAGGGAGCCGCGGGCTGAGCCAGCTTAGCTGGGCGCTGACTTCTGCCCGCGGGCTGTCTTCCCTGGGCTCTGCGGGAACCGGAGCCCCTCTGTTGTGGACCGGTGCGGGACTGTTGTCTCTGTGTCCGTCCACGAAAACGGCTTTGGTTCCTACGAAAGGAACTAAGCTTTGGTCGGTACATTGCCTGGACCGACCTCACCGCCTTCCCGGCCTCTTGAGCTTGTGAGAACCTTCTCAGAGGGTGCACCAAAGAGAACTTCTCCTTCAAAGAGGCGCCCATGATGTTCTTCTGGACGTCCGTAATCTGGAGACACGGAGCCATGAGTGTCTCCAAGGCATACGCCTGAAGCTGCCGCTCTTGCCGAGGAGTCCGCTGAATCATACGCGGCTCAAGCACTGGGTTCCTATATTTGAACCCGTACAGAGGAGCTGCAACATCTCCTCCTTCTGCTCACCTTCTGGCAATTTCTCTGCCAGATCCAGTCCCTGTTCCCACAAAGCATTTTGGAACTGCACCATGTGGGTCAAGTAGTTCAGGGATCTGATGGCGCAGGTAGCGGAAGCGTACGTGCGCCTGCCCATGGCGTCCAGCTGTTTGGACTCCGGGTCCGGTGGCAGGGTGCTCAAATGTTGCAGTCTCTGGGACCGGTCATGAGAGGCTGTTATGACTAGAGAGTCGGCCAGAGGATGTTGAGCCAAGTACTGGTCCTCCTTAGGAGCCTTGTACAGGCGGTCAGCTTTCTTCGGCATGGACGGGAGTGAGTGTGGACGCTTCCACGCTGCCTTGGTGACGTCCACAAAAGTGTCCACCAAGGGTGGTACCATCACAGGCTTGGGACCCTTCTGCCGAAGATATCTAGCAAGGCATAGTCTCTCAGGGTCTAACTCTTCTGCATCCCATCCCATGTTCTCTTGGATATGTCTCATGATTTCTGAGAACGATGGGTCATCCGGAGGAGATCTAGGAAGCTCACGTGGGTCCGGAGAAGGGAGCGGAAGGGGAGAGAGGGATCTGGATCCTACCGAGGACTCCGATCCTATATCATCCGTCGAAGGCGAACGGCGGCGTCTTCTGGGTCTCTTAGGACTGGGTGACCCTGAAGAGGATCTGGACGGAGGTCTCCTTTTATCTGGTCTTCCCCTTGGAGGGTCCGTAGGCTCCTGGGGGAGAGGTACTCGGCCTGCTGCCCCAGATGGAGAAGGGGGCGCAGGGGCCGGAGGGGATGCAGGTGGCGGAGGAGGTGGTGTGGGAACCACGTCCTTTTTAATGGTATCTCACCAGTAGGTAAAGAGCTCCTTTATCTCAGAAAAGGAAAGGCCCAACGACGGACCGGGCGCCGGTGGCCGGTCGTCGGGTTCCGGTGTCGGCTCCTCAGGTTGCGGAGAAGGTTCCCTGGGAGGCTCGACAGGACCGGGTTCGCCCATCTGGTCCTTGGGCTGCGTCAATTCCTCCTCCGTGATAGTCTCCTGACCGACGTCGGTAGGAGGCGTTGGGGCCCTCTTCTCGACTCGTGCGGACGTTGGCCCTCCTGCCGACGACCGAGAGGGCGAAGGCCTGACCGGCGATGGGCATCTGGCGGTCGACGGCTCCTGGGACCTGTGATGAGTGGCCGACATAGGACGGGCCAACCTCGAGTCCAACGGCTTCTTAAGCGAGGTAAGCTCCTTGGTCTTCCGCTGGGGAGGAGGAGGCAAGGAGGCAGACCTGACGTCGGGTTCGGAATGGCGGGAACCCGACTTGTGGTGATGATGATGGTCCCCAGACCTAACCAGGGCTTTGGAAGAGAGGACGAAGAGGGCCTGGAGGTGGAAGAGGAGCCTGAAGGTTTCTTCACCGCAGTGGAGGGAGGCTGAGAACGGGCCCGGGAAGGCGAACGGTCGGACCGGGAGCCGGAACTACGGGAGTCAGAGGCCCTAGACGGGGACTTGGATGGAGCCTTCTCCCTATGCTTCTCAGAATGTTTCTGGGCTTTCTCAGCAGAACTTCCCTTGGAGGTGTCCATGGCCTTAACTCTCTCCTCGAGCAGGAACGCCTGCAGAGCCTTCTGTCGACGGATCCGGGTCCGGCTGTTGAACCCTTGGCAGAAAATACAGGACCGGGTGTCATGGTCTGGGCCTAGGCACCGGACGCAGGCCGAATGCGGAACCTTGAACGGAATTTGCTTCCCACAGGCGCACTTCGAGGGATGGCTTTCAGCGGAGGTTGGAGAGGACATCAGACAGCAACTGAGCCGAAAAGAGAACTTTTTTCCCGAAGGAAGAACTTAACCATGCGTCGCGCGCTAGAAACGATCCGAAGGGTCGAGACATGCAAGTCTACGGCGGGAAAAGAACTGGGGAATCTGGCGGGACCACCCCCTTATGTACTACGCCTGACGCCAGAGGCGGACTGACGCTGGAGGGTCCTCACAGTTAGCTAGCTAGAAGAATTCCGTGGGGTCCTGCCACCTGCCGGCTTCAGTCCTAATGGTGTTACCTGCTGCAAGAACTGTATCTCGAAGTAAGATCAAGGTAATTGTCTTTGAGGGCATATACCTTGTTTACCTGAACAGACTGACACAGTGAGCTTTGGAGTAATGGCCACAGCCATGTGTTTATTAATAATCGAATAATCAATATATACATTCGCCTCAGCGTGATGTGTGCAGCCAGGTAGCTTTGGAAGCAATATCGCTCACCATGGAGCAGATCAATCATTGATGGTCAACCTTCCCTCCTTACCGGGGGGGGGGGCACCTTACCATCAACCAGGACCCCACAAGGGCAACAACCTCCGGGGCATGAGGGATGGCTCCAAGACCGACTGCGGTTTAATCCTCCCCCATCAGAGGACCCGCCATGCCGTGGGCAGTTGCCTGAAGTGGGTGCCATCTGGACTCCAGCCATCAGGCCTGCTCTGTCAGCCTCAGGGAGATCTGGCTGGTCAAGACACGTGATCCCGTTACCACCTCCAAACAGCCTTCCAAGACTACCAAGCTGCCACAAAGTGACCGCTACCCAGCTCAACCCCCCACAAGCACTTCATGCCAATGCTCTCTCCACTGCCCTTTGTATGTCCTCCAAAAATAGATCTAACCCTACTTCTGACAGGTGTACGCCATCCTCTCTATACAGACCTGGCCTTTTAACTATCAACTCTGGGTGCCTTGCTATTGACCCCCCCCACCCCCCACAGAGTCCATAACTGGTCGCATTGATGAGTTCTGCAGCTGGCACATTTTCTCAGTTGCCCTGAAGTTCCGGGCGTGTCGCCATTGCTGCCTTTGAACTATGTCAGACCAGATTATGTGCACCCGTGGCCACCATTGTTTCAGCACTGCCAAGTTTTTTCACACCCTATCCTTTAACTCTCTTGCAGTTACAGCTCCCAGATCATTTCCCCCCCAAAATGAATGAGTAATATTGTAGGTTGTACCCTCTGCTGGGCTTTGGAATGCAATGTTGCAAGCAATTCGACCCATCTCATTCCACGCTGTCCCCACCAGAGCACCTCTGCCTGTTCGGGAGCCAAAAATAGGTTCTCTCCTCCTTGGTACTGCCTGGCCCGAATGGCTGCCCAATGGATGTACAAGTGGCCAAAAACCCAAATCTGCACTGCTCGGGCTGCAACACCTGTGCAAACAAAGCAAGAGAGAGTTATAGCATGTGTGGCCTGACATATCTTTTGAATGCCTGTGAACGCCATCTACCCAATGCCTGTATCTGATTATCTGACAATCCCTCTGCCCTTGCGTATGATGCCGCACCAATCCTAAAGGAGTGCGTGTTAAATTGTTCTACTGCGAAGCCCAGCTGGTGCAGGGTCTTCTGCAACAAGTGCCTAAAGTGGTATGCCATTAGTGGCCCCTCATCCCTGTGACTAAAGAATGCCCAAGTTGCGGGGTGCTTTGTAATATAATCCTGCACTCACGCCCGGATATCCCACTGGAGCCCGCAGGCGCCTTGATCCATCTTACTCTTCCATAAGTGGATAAAGACTCCCGCCAGTGTGACCTCCACGTCGTCATCTGTCAGTGCCAATGAGTCCCAATGGCTATGTTGGGCCGCACGAGTTCAGATACTCGAAATGCCCACAAAAAGCCACCAAGCAGGCTGTCCGGAATAGCCGTGCTTCATCCGGGGATGAGCATACCTTCGGAAGCTCATCCCCGATTTGTTTGAATATCGTTAGGCTAATAGGGTGGTGAGTGTCCCAGCTCTTTGGAGCCGAGCGCACCCATCCCTTCAGCGTCTTCCAGAGAGGTAAAGCCCTAGTGGTGTCAACATAGCCGCTGGCTTTCTGATACCAGGCTACGCCGGCTATGTGCTGTTACAACATTGCCGGTGTGGCCCCCGCCCCACGTTTTTTGTACAACACGTATTCACACAGCTGAACTACAGGAATGGGCCATGCTACTGCCCACCCTAGAGTGTGCTGGACCTCTAAAAATCTGTTCAGCCCCCTCTGGTACGCTGTTTGAGTCCTAGGTGCTAGAGAATTCCTCATCAACTCCCAGGCTTTTGGGTTATCAATTCCCATAGGAACGCGGGACTTCCCTGGGCCGGTGGTCTTTACCAATTCCCAAAATCTTCACCACTGCGAACGAGAAGGAGCGTCAGCAATGCCATCTTCAATGCCCGGAACATGCACAACCTTAAAATTGATGTTTGGCAACACGCATTTCAGAATAAACACCTGCATAAGGTTGTCCATTGAGCCCTTGCCACCCAACTGTCTGTTTATGGCATGCACAACCCTGTGTTGTCAGACCTACAGGTGATGAACTTGTCCTTCAGCAGGTCACCCCAGATCACCAAGGCTACTACAATGGGAAAAAATTCCATGACCATAATCTGCTTAGTAATGCCTCGTCTTAACCAGTCGTGGGGCCACTGCCCTGCACACCACTGGCCGTGCAAATAGGCACCAAAGCCCAGTCCCCCTGAGGCATCCGTGAAGAATTCCAAGTCCTGCCTGGTCACTGGAACTGGCCACAATGACACCCCATTAAAGCACTGCAAGAATGCCTGCCAGATGCCCAAATCATCCCGCATTGCCGCCGTAATGCGTATTCTGTGATACAGTTTGGTGCAGCCTGCTCCTGCCCCTGCCAGGTGCCTCATGAACGTCCTGCCTATGGGGAGAACCCGGCAAGCAATGTTCAGGTGGCCTACCAATTGCTGAAGTTCACGCAACGTGACCCTGTGCGCCTTCATTACCCTTCCATCTGGGTGCGCAGGGCCGACAATTTCTCCTGGGGTAGCTGGGATACCTGCTCCCTTGTGTCAATTTCGATCCCAAGGAACGAGAGCTGTATGCATGGCCCTTCAGTGTTATCTTGCGCCAATGGCACGCGCAGGTCTGCGCACACCTCATGGAAGGCTGCCATGAGCTGCACGCATTGTCCGTAGCTGGCCTTCCCCACAAACAGAAAGTCATCCAAATAGTGTACCATGTGGTCAAGCTGGGCTCTCTGGGCAGTGGCCCAGTGCAGGAATGTGCTAAACTGCTCAAAGACTGCACAAGCCACTGCACACCCCATGAGCATGCAATTGTCCACATAGTAGCACCCTTCAAACTTCATGCCCAGTAGCTCTCAGTCTGCTGGGTGTACGGGCAGCAAACGGAAAGCTGACTCTATGTCTGTCTTCCCTAAAAGTACACCCTGGCCTGCCTGTCGAGACACCTCCACTGCCCTGTCAAACGACGCGTAGGTCACTGCGACGTCTGATGGGTCACTGTAGGAGTTAACCAAATCCCCTTTTGGGTATGACAGGTGGTTTATCATCTGGAACTCGCTCGGCGCCTTCTTGGGAACCAACCCAATGGGGGATACACTGAGGTGTGGGCAGGGGGGGAAGAAGCGAACGGACCACTGATCTGACCAGCGGCCAGCTCCTTCTGCAGTTTGCGTTGCACGACATCCAGTTGCTCCTTGGCAGATCGCAGGTTATCAGCCTTGTATGCCCTCCTTGGACCTTGATACAGTATATGAAACCCCTCCCTGAACCCTGCTGCCAACAAGCAAGCGGCCGTCCGGTCTGGGTAGTTGGCCAACCACCCATCAATACTTTCTGTCTTGATTGGTGTTGGCAGCCTTTGCCTCTCCTTTCCGAAATGCACAAAAATTACTGGTCTTCCCTGCCCCAGACTCTGCGGCTTTTCTGCACTGCTGAAAGGGGTGGGGTTTCCCGCAAGCCATGCACTCATGCTTGTATTTGCACTACTCGGTCTTAAATGAGCCTTGGTTGTAGCTAAAACAATGCCCTTTCCCGATCCCCTTTCCCCCCATTGCCTACCTGATACCCCTTCTTTGGTGAAGGGGGGCACCTCACGGGGCAGCCACTGTCAATGTGCTGCACCCCACCCCCCAGGTCTATCGTCCACAGGAATGGGAGATCCAAGACCGCCCATGACCTCGTCGTATCCATCTGTTTTCTTCTCCGGTATGCCTCGTCATATTCTAACCACCCCCCCACCTGGCTTACTAGCGTGCATCGTCATTATCCTACTAAAGTAAACCCACAGCCCCTCGGCTTTACCGGGCTACCTTGGGTGAGGATCCCTGCATAAACTGCAAAGCATGCCGCCCAATTTTCCCCAAGTACAGTGCAGTGTTGCTTTGCGCTTCTGTTCCACCCCATCGTCCTCATCCTTACCCTGTCTTTTTCCGGCTCCTTCAGCCGGTTCAACAAGGAGAAGACGCTGACGTATTTACCACTGAGGATTTGTTGCCTCATCTTGTCTGGCAAGTGCGAACCGATGGCTTCTGCCAGTGACAGAAACCCCCTTGCTGCCCTAGGGTATGGGAGGAAGGCAATGCCACTCCCGGCTTCCATTCCCAGACTCCCCGCGGGGAGGGGCTGGACCACTCCTGGCCAGGAGCTCTCTCTGTCAGCTGGCAAGGCAAACAACTGATTGAGCTTTTGCTCAACCCCAGACTGGCCCGTACTGCTGAATGGCGTCTGTGGGCCAGGCGCCCCCACCCCTGGAGCCACTGCCCCAGCTGGGCTTCCAAGCATTGCCGCCGGCTGAACCACCTGGCCTCCCTGAGCGAGCTGTTGCAGTAGCCCAAGCCCCAAGATGGAGTGAGCACCTGGAGAGGGACCTTCTGGTTGGGCCCCGCCTGTTCATGAACCACTAAGCCTGCATGGGACTGTACCGGCTGGCTCCCTGTCAGGCCCTCCGGCTGTCCCAGGCTTAGAGATGATATTTTATGATGCCACCCCTGATTCTTTTTGGGGGGCGTTCCAACTCATCAGCAATGCCCTCAGTTCATCTGCCAACAAGTGGTCTAATTCAGGCATACCCAATCCTTGGTCCGCTGCCATGGCTCCTTGATCCACCCTCTTCCTTTGTGGCTTTTTGGGTGGAGGTGGAAGCACAGGCAGTTCGTCCAGAAGGAGCATCAGCTTCTCTGGAATCTGCCCTGGGTTGCTCGGCACCAATGTCGGGTTACGGGTTTGGGCGGCAGAGTCAGCAATGGCGAGGTTTCCAGTTGCTTCTCCGGGATGGCCTGCTCTGGGTCCTTGGGTTCGATCGGGGCCACCAACCCCGAAAGCCCAGCACCCTCTTTTCGCCCTGATCCCTGAAATGTGCATCCCACCACACCTTGCCTCAGACGAGGGCTGCCAACTGCTGCTCTAAGTCTCCACTCATGTTTGCTATGATGATCTCTAAGCAAAACACACAATGGCCATGCCCCCTTGCTAGTGCTTAAGCTTACACTGCTGTACCACCACAGGGGTCACTGACTATGGAAGAGTTTTAATACCACTGTTGCTGGGCTAAAAAAAAAAAAAAAAAACCTTCCAGCCATCTGGCTTTACGGGCCTTATTGAACCACTGACTATGAACTGCATGGAAAATTGCCCTGTTATTAGGCAATGCAATCGAATGCATTATATAACTTAACACCAAAAGACTTGAATCAGCTGGCTGATTTCAGGACATTGGTTACTGTTTTAGCTAATGTTACAAACTAAGAGGCAGAACAGAGCATAAACTTAAGGACTAAAATTTTGCTTATAGCCTTTTATTGTTGGAAACGTGCAGAATATTACACATAGCCCTCAGAGGTGGTAGAACCACTTATCGCAGATAACTGAAAGAACGAAGACTCTCAACCCAATAAGTAAATTCAAATCAGTACTTTTACTGAATAAATCTCATTCCATGTAAAAGGTTCTTTGTTACGAAGTTCATCAAGGTACAATTGCACTTATAGTGATACTTCATAAATTTAAGTGGTGAATGTTTTCGGAACTAATGTGTTCCTTCCTAAGACCACAAAATAAGTGCTGTAAAAAAGATAGAAAAAATGACTTTTACCAATCATGAGTAATAAAGTGCTTCATATACAGAAATTCATGAATAAATTATGTGTAGTAAATAATAATAATAATAAAGCAGGGGCTTGCTTTGTGCTCCGGGCTAAGTTTGCCCGCCAGGCAGTGCTAATTTAGCCCCGGGGCAAAGTTTTGAATATCTGGCCCTTAATTTGAAACATTTTATTTTAACATTACAACTCGTTTCAAGATGGTTTATATTTTCTTTTAAAATCTTTCACAGACAATCGCGAATTGTGAAACCAACTTTATTTGGACTGAGCAGAAAACATAGGCGCAGATATTCAAACTGCGCCCAAAATATGCGCATAACAGCAGAAGACACAAGTCAATTAATTAGATAGGCTAACAGACGCGATATATTCAAACATGGAGCAAAACAAATTATGCAAGCAGCCAACGCCTGAATATCGCATAAACTGCACCATAGCGCAACCAGGAAGGGGAAGCTGAGCAGAAAGGTTGCACCATAGCTCAACATGGCCAGCCCAGCTGAGCAGTCCAGAGGTGCCATAGCGCAAGCAGAGCCCCCCAACCCCCAGCAGAGCAATGGAACTGCACAACCAGGGAGGCAGGCTGGGGCCCACCGCCAGCCATGCCACACATGGGCACAGGAACACACTGCAGAACCAACAAAACAACCGCACACCCCAAGCACAGCATCACTGGGGGAGGGATGGATGATCCACTGGCCCATGGGGACAAGCCAACAAAGCACAGCAGGGCCATGATGCCCCAGCACAACCACTGTCAGGCTGAGACTGCCACACACAGGGGGTTGACAACCACAGTGCACATCAGCCCCCCGTCCTCACAGCACACCCTGCACCGTGACCCCAAGACACCACCCATGTGCAGTGACTGTCACTGCAGTAAACACCATGCATCCCCCCCGGCACACGTCAACCTCGTGTAGCATAGAACCATACAAGCCAGACCCACCCTGTGCACCCAGCAGTGGGCGGCAGCAGATGGCAAGACCGACTGAAAGTCACTGCCAACCGAGATACCCCCATGCACACACACACACACATACCCAGGACCATACCACCCCAGATGGCATGCACCACTGCAACTGAGCAACCATAGCCAGCTGCAAATCAGAGACCCCACAGTATTCATAACAAAATATATATATATTGCAGAAAGAAAGTAGAACAACAAGAACAAGAACAAAACTATTTACAGATATTTACAAGACCGGGGGTAGGGGTACAAGGTAGGGGTGGGCAAGGGGAGGGTTGAACAACTGGGAGAGGAAGGCAGGGTGGGAGGGATGGAGTGAAGTGGGAAGGGAAGCCCGTTTAATGCCTAGCAGGCTGGTCTGCTGCTGCTGGTGCTGTCCTTGTCGGCTGTGCCGTCGCCGGAGCCCACGGCACTGAATGTCCCTGAGGATGTGATGATTCTCAATTGACACCCTGGTCAGCTGGTGGAGGGCACGCTCGATTCTGCGTAGGATGCTGAGGCTTGGAAAAGGGAACACTGTCAATGGCTGTGACTGTCCACAACCCTGAACACCACCCATCCTGCAAGGCATATAGCCCAGTGCCCCGCACCTGTGATGGTATGCACCCACCCACAGTGACCATGCACATGACATGCCCAACCAGGCAGCACCAGCTATGTGCACCACTGCACACAAACACACTGCCCATGTCCATCACAGCACAAACAAGGCTGTCAAGTGAGCGTGGCAATGTGGTGGGATGCCAGTTCCACAGCCATGTGCCCAGTGCATGCATGGACCACCAGTGGCCGCACACACAGGGCGTTACGGTGACACTGGACAGTGATGACTGTCGCCTGTGTCGTGCATGGTTGTGTTGTCCATGGCTGGTGGTCATGCCCACCCCTCCAGCATGCAATAGCATCCATGATGTAATGATACTCACACTCATCAAGCAGCTGTGGCTGCTGCTGCTGCTGTGGCCCACCCCTCACATCACCTCCGTCCGCCACCTGGGCCCTGCCACGGCCCTCCTCAGCCCGTGCCTGCATCCTCTCTGCCAGGCCTGTGGGTGACAAATGTTGAGAAAAACATCAGTGTGACTCTAAAGCAGACTGCCCCCTGCCCCAGTGAGTGTGCCTGCCCACACAGCCAGACCCATGCATCTCACACCTGCACACACTGACACAGCCAACCATGGCAGAGCCATCCCCCATGCACCGCTACCAAAACACAGTCACACCCCTACGGAGAATACAGGTGCATAGATGGTACACCCACCTGGCCTAGGCACAACGCCCCTCCTGGCACATGACCGTAGGCGTTGCAGCACATCTGGCTCCCTCCTGCGGAGGTCACTGAATCTGTGCCTGCACTGCTCTGCAGACCGGCACCGCCCTGTGACCCTCACCAGGTCAGTGGCCACCTGCAGCCACACCTGGCTGCGAGCCATGGTGAGGGGCTCATCCCCATACAGTGCCCTATAGTGGGGCTCAACCAGGGCCACCAGGTTGGCCACCTCCACTGGGCTCCATTGGGGCGCTCTCCTGCGTGCCATAGTTCGTGTTGTACAGCAGGCAGTATGGCGCCCCGCAGCGCGGCAACCCCATGTGGAAATGTTGCGCAATAGACCACCATAGGTTCCAATCGCGCTGTTCGTTCAGCGCCGTCGGTTCACATAGCGCTGTCACCAAACAGCACAATAGGGCCGTACACATGGCAGCCGAACAGCGCCAGGGGGCAAAGGTCGAACACCAGGTCAGGGGTCTATGACGCAAGGCCACGCACAGCGCCATCTGACGTCTACGCATCCTGCGCGACTGACCACCTGCATGCCAGTGCCACAGTGGACTATTGCGCAGTAGTGCCACAGCGCCATATGGTGCCCAGTGCTGTAGCGCCACTGGCACAATGGTGGCCATGGCCTGAATTGCCGATCGCGCACAGCACGTCATCAGCAGCGGCAGACGCCTGCGTAAGCTACCTGGGCATGCGCAATGCAGTGTACCACACAGTCACAGATCTGCGCCATTGGCTCAGCCGGCTCAACCGTATTGCGCAAAGCGCAACGGCGCGACATTCAGCTGACACATGCAAATCATCTGATCAGCCATTCAAAGGCGCAGTGGCGCGATTTGCATCTCATTACAGTTGCTCCACTCCTAATTTGCATGCATTGTGCTATAAATGTGCGACATTGGGCTGCGCTGGCCAGATTCGGTTACTGCAGGTGAGAGGTGGGTTGCATGCTGTGGGATGTTCTGGACAATGGGCATGGGATAACGCTGTAGACTGCACAGTGACAGATGTCCACTTCCACCCATACAGATCGCCATGACCGAGCAGAGCCAAGGTGAGGGTGAGGATGGTGGGCGAAGGAGGAGGAGGCCCAACTTCACCATGGCAGAGACAGAGGCCCTCTTCCAGGCCTACCTGGAGGAGGAGTCACTACTGAGTGGACGGCGGGGCACCCCTCAGGCCCGTGCGGCTGCATGGGAGGGGGTAGCTCGGGCAGTGAACCTGCACGGAAGCCACCAGCGCCTGCAGGAATGCAAAAGAAGATGGGGACAGACCGCAGAAGGGTGAAGGAGAAGGTGGCAGCCCTCAGGGCGGCACATGCTGGCACTGGCAGGGGCCAGCCAGCGGTGGTGGAGCTGACCCCGGCTGAGGACTGACTGGCTGCATCAATGCAGCGGAGTGCTATTGAGGGCGTACCAGGAGGTGGATTCCAGACAGGTGGAAGCCCATCACTGCACGGTATGACATGGTGGTGGTGTTGGGGGGAAGGTTGTTCACAGGCACTCACATGTCCTCTCTTTCTGTTACAGATCCTGTTCGTCTTCAGGGGACGGTGGTGGTGGGTCCAGGCAGTGAGGAAGACCTGCTGGACATGGAGGAGGGTCCATCCACCTCTGTCACCAGCCAGCATGCACTGCACCAGCATGCACGCTGGGCTGCCAACTCTGGTGTCGGTGAGTCGGGTGTGGGGGGTGCACAGCCTGTGTCTCAGCAGTCTGGCATGCAAGCATGCCAGCATGCTGTGACTGTGGCTGTAGCACGTACCTGCACCATTGATGATGCAAGGACTGCAGTGGGCAGTGACATGTGTGTGTCCCATGACGGACACACAGCAGGCAAGCACGTGCCCCTGGGCCTACCTGGTTCCAACGTGTGTGCCATCATGTCGGCACAGTCCCAGACTGTGCCTGTCAGCACCAGTGGCTGTGCAGGTGTCTGGCACTGTTGCGGCCACAGCAGTGGAACGAGTGGTCCCTGGGGCACAGCGGTTGGAGGGGCAGCAGCAGTCACCCACCAGGTCTGGGGGGGGGGTACAGTGTCCAGTGGTGGCACATGCCCGCCGCCCTTTGATATGCCCATTCCTGGTCCTGGTGAACAGCGCCCACCCTCAAGGGGTGTTGAGCATCAGGACCTTCCATACCCTGGGGGACAGGATGCCGTTGTGGCAGAGTACCCATTTGAAGAGCACACCCGCCTGCTGCGGGAATCAGTACAGCAGCAAAGGCGGGTTGCAACGTCTGTGGAGGCACTGTGTGCGGCTGTGGAGCGGCACAGCAGGGACTGTGCTCTGGACCGTGCAGAGATGGTCCATATGCGGATGGATGTGACCGCCGCCATTGACAGGCAGACCCAGGCATTGGTCGCTGTCGTGGCTGCATTGGGCACACAAGCAGGTGCTCCTGTACCGCGCACCCCACACAGTACGCTCTCCACTCCTCGTTCCCGGCGTCATGCGACACCAAGCCTGTCGACGCCGGGTTCTGCTGTGGGCATCCCAAGCACCCCTGGTGCAGGTATGTTTGGCATCCTACAGACCCCACTGCGGACAAGGTCGCGATCGCGCAGTGGGACCCCTGGTGGTCCATCGGTGCCACCCCATGTGGCCCCTGCTCAGCCTGCCAGTGCTGTTGGGTCATGGCGGGGCCGCCCACGCATCCGCGGTGGCTGTGGAACGTGCAACATGACTGACCTGTCTCCCAGTGCGGGCCCTGTCTGGTGCTGCCCTGTGTGCACTGTGCGTCATGGTGGGCAGTGCACTGGTGGGTGCCCTGCCCATCACGCTGACATACGGACCACCTGCACACCATCCCGACTGCTGTCCACAGGTGCGTGTGCATGATGATGCCTGCATTGTACTGTACACCAAGGTGCAAGTGCTCAGCATCTGACACACGCATTTCGGACAGTTACAGGTGGTGGGTGTGGTCTGTGGATCTGTGTATTTGCCATGTCTGTTCCTGCTCTGCTGTGCACCTGCCCATGTACGCTTTGTGCCTGGTGTGTGTGTGTGTGTGTCCATATGACTGTTCGCCCCTCCCTGATGGTGTGTTTGTGTGCCTGGTCCCTTCCACCCCCCTTGCCGTCGTGCACCCCGGTGTGTTACTCTGTGTGCCTGTGGGTTGCGCCAGGACAGTGTTGTTTGCACATGGCCCCTTGACTTACCTGTGTTGTGCACAATGCTCCTCTGTGATGGTGTCCCGGTGCAGCTGGGCCTGCCGGATCAGTCGGGGGTCCCGCCGTCCAAGGGGGGGCTGCTCATCACCATCAACACTGGCGCCACTGGCGTCCCCATCGCTGTCCCCCTCTTCAACCTGTACGGCTATCCCACAGTCATTGGCCATGTTGTGCAGGATACAACAGGCCAGGAATATCCCACAGGCCTTTGAGGGGCTGTACTGTAGGGCACCGCTGGAGGTGTCTAGGCATCGGAAGCATGCCTTGAGCATCCCAAACACCCGCTCAATGATGTTGCGTGTGGCGGCATGTGCCTCATTATAGCGTTGCTGTGATGGGGTCATGGGGCGCCGTACGGGTGAGCAGCCAGGACGGAGGGTATCCGCTGTCACCTGTGTGGAGATAGTGGAGATCAGTATCATGTTCAGGTCCATATTGCCCATATCCCTGTGTGCCACTACCATGGCACCTGTGGCATTCCACCCTTGCCCGAGTTTGCATTTCCTACATGCGTACTCACCCACTAGATGGCCTGTGGGATGTCCCATTCTCGAATCGATGGCACAGTGCGGACTGATGCCATATGAAGGCATCATGTGCTCCGCACGGTGTGTGGCACAGACATTGATTATACGCCCAGTGGCATCACACACCACCCTGGCAGTTGACACTGGAAGCCCTTTCTATTCTATATGCGGCCCCATCGGGGCCGGGTGCGTCATCAAGGCCACATGGGTGCAGTCTATGGCCCCTAGCACGCCAGGCATACATGTTACCCCGTGGAACGCCTGCGTTTGCTGTACGCTCTGCCGCGGGTGCTGGGAAATGGATGTGTCTGCAGCATGTGGCAGCAGTGCGCTGAGGAATTGGGTGAGGATGTGTGACGTGGCCGACTGTGTGATGCCTGTGGTGTCCCCTGTTGGCCTCTGGAAGGTGCCCGTGGCGAGCAGGCACATGCAGGCTGTCACCTTGGTCTCCACTGACACAGCATGACTCCGTCGTGAGGGTGCCTGCATCACATCACTGCACAGCTCACAGAGCCGCCTCAGTATTGCCCTGTTCAGGCGGTACCGGCCCACGATCTCTACATCTGTGTACAGCTCAAGCTGATGCGGCACGGGTATTGCCTGTGTTGGGGCGCATCACCATGGGCCCATCCACGGCCACGCCCCTGCACCTTGCATTCTCACCCCTCATTACAGCTTCCATGTGGAAGCTGCCACTGTCCATCTCCCTGGCTTGTGACCCCCCCTGGCTGATATTGCTCTGTTACCCCCGCTGTCCTGACTGCTACTTCCACTGCACCGGGCACCCCCCGCTGGCCTCTGCAGCCTATGGCCTACACTGCTTCCCTTGCCTGCCCTGGCCTGTCACTGTCTGTCTCTCTCTCTTCCCCACTTGGCATCCCTGTAGCGTTCTTGCGCCTCTTCCTTGAGCCTTTTTATTTTGGCTCATTTCCGCTGGGGCGCAACTTCCGGCTGTTCCGCTGTTGCGCATTGCGCAAGTCTTTGGATATCGTTGCGCTCTTTATGCATGGATCCACCCCCTTCGGTTGCGCATGCCTTCATTTGCATTGCACTGTTGCTCAGCATGTTTTCGGTGGCGCAACTGCCTCCTGCTGAATATCGCAGAATGGCGCACTTTCGGACTTGCGCATGTGCAACCCTATTGCGCATGGCGCAACCCTTTTGAATATCCGGCCCATAATCTTTTACCTTTCAGGTATTTTAACAAACGGTCCCTTTTATTTTTTGAGAAGTTAAAAGTATTGTTTCCTTAAATTATTTAATAAGGAAAGGGGGAATGAAAATGTGATTCTCCTATTTTCATTTATTTAGCCCTCGCCAGTCTGGAACCAAAATATAATTTATATTGGAATAATACAAAATATTTAACAGGTGTGTTCCCCCTGCTTTATTATTATTATTTACTACACAGAATGTATTCATTAATTTCTGTATATGAAGCACTTTATTATTCATGATTGGTAAAAGTCATTTTTTCAGCCGGCCCGGTGGCGTTGAGGGTTGAGCGCTGGACGCCACACTGCGTTACGCCGCCACCCGAGTTCGTGAATGAGCCGGGTCACGGGGTCGGTAGGGAGGGAGAGGATTGAGCGTCCACAGACAGCTCTCCTCTCCCGGGAGTGGGCTGGGCTTGTCCGGCGCACCAGCAGCTCTCGTGGAGATTGGAGGCTGAAAAGCAGACAGCACAAATTAGCGTGGCTGACGTCTGAGGGTTGCCCCGCGCTTGATGTCAGGGGTGCCCACGCAAGGGAGAGGGGGAGCAGGGAGAAAACGGAAAAACACGGTTCCAGGGGTAGGCGACGGCACCAATTCCCCATGCCCACAACTGAGTCCAACTCTGCTGACCTTCGCAGATCCTCCACCCAGGGCCCACGTCTGCAGCTGGAGTCTATGTTGTGAGAGCGCCCAAGGCAGGAGGGACTAAGCTGGGGGTGCCAGTTGCGAGGCGGGGCGGGGAGAGGAAGGTACGGTTGGAGGGGACTTCAGGCAGGGCAGGAGCAAGGTTGGATGCCTGAGAGAGGTTCCTGGGACCGTGACCGGAGTAAAGAGAGTTGGGGAAAAAAAAAGTAATTTTTTCTATCTTTTATACAGCACTTATTTTGTGGTCTGAGGAAGGAATACGTTAGTTCCGAAAATGTTCACCACTTAAATTTATGAAATATCAATATAAGTACAGTTGTACCTTGATGAACTTTATAATAAAGAATCTTTTACATAGAATACATGGATTGAGATTTATTCAGTAAAAGTACTCATTTGAATTTACTTATTGGGTTGAGAGTCTTCGTTCTTTCAGTTATCTACACGTTTTGATTCCCCGCTTGAAGAACTCTCCCCAGACATAAAATCATGGATAGATCAACTACAATAAAATTTTAAAAAGGGAACCGAGGGAGAACCTGCTTCACATTAGAACCACTTTACGCCCCATATGGCCGCTACAGGCTATAATTGACCGAATCTAACTAATTAACTACCCTTCAACATGATGCCAAACCAGAACTGGTGTTGGGGGGAGGGGGCATGCCCTAATGAATTCAAAGTCAAAAAGCAAAATGCTTGTCCCTGGTAGGATTCAAACCAAGCACATTCCAACAGTTATCTAGCACAGTCTATATACACATACACACACACACACACACAGCAGACATCAGATGTTGTGGGAATCAAACCCATGGCTGTCTTCTGGATGTACAAAGCTCATTCATAGCTTGATACTCTAACCTCTAGGCTATACTGCTAGCCACTACCCCAGAAGCTTCATTCATTCTTCATGTTTATTTTTATTAAACCAACGCGCATGCTTGCTTTCTGCATGCCCGGTGACCGCCCAATGCCATTCCCATGATGGCGGCCACCACTCCTGTGCGCACACGCGATTCCGAATGGCCTTGTGCATGTGCATCTGATGCCTCGGAATCACCTTCCTGGCCAGCGTGGGCAAGTGACGTCACCGCGCCAACCTACAGAGAGAGAGGGGGAGAGAGAGAGAGAAAAAGAGGAATTCGCCAGGGAACCACTGGGGGGACGCGAGTGCTTAATGGTCCCCCCCAGTCCCCGTGCCTATCTTTCCATGCGAGAGCTGCTATGCGGTCCTGCTTGTCCTCTGAGGAGTCATTGGGGGGCCTGGGTCACGGCGGTGGACAGCCCACACCACGGTCTCTGAGACGTGCCGTCTTCTGACATCGGGCCTGTCACCCTTGGATTCCAGCGCCAGCTAACCTCACGATGACAGAGCACAGGTAAGCCCCCAAAGGGGGGGCGGGGGACAGTTCTAAAGTACATCTCGAGCTCAAGGTCACACAATAATGCCAGTGGGGACTGTGGGATTCAAATCCAGGTTTCCAGGATTGCAGCTCAGAGCCTTGAACCATGCAGGCTGCGGCCCAGCAGGCTGAGTTGCACCACGCCTGCTGCTTTGGCCATGCAGCCACTGGACCATACAGCAGGAGAACTAAGCCTGGCCCAGAAATAGGCAACCCTCCATGGCTGGCCGAACGGCCTCCGGCCATGAGCCCCCAAGGCCTCAGACCCCTGCACACCAGCCACTGTAGCGATGCTGCCTCTGGGCTGGACCACGAGAAAAAAACAGCATATTTCACCTCTTTAACTGCGCGAAAAGCAGTGAGTGTGGGATTTAACCCCGATCTCCCGGTCTGCAGTTCCTCACCACGGGCCATGCAGCCTCCCAGGCAAACCAGCAGGGGAACACTCCAGCCAAGCAATCCCCTTAAAACTAAAGACAGATATTGATTTAAGGAGTACCCAGCGCTATCAGCTCAAAGAGCCTGCAAGGCATCCCTTAGCACCTCTGTAACCTTTTGCCTGGTGCATTACCCCACCCCATGCGGCCTAAGGGCCCCTGACCAGGCCTTACCTCTAGTCTGGTGTGTCCTGTTCATCCTGGCTTCCTTATGCAACCTGGGACAGGGAGCAATGAGGAGGAATTCCTCCAGTGCAGCCCCTCTTAAAGGCTTAGCCCTTCCCTGGCCGCAAACTCCCTCCCCCCCGCCACTTCTGGGTGGTCCCACCTGCATCACCTTTGTCTGTCCAGGTGGCCTTGGCCATGCCCCCACACAAAGTCCCACCTGCTGTGATACCTTGCAGGTTACTTCGTAAACTCACAGTACCTTTTGATACGTAGATTCTGGATTCCTTCCATGATGGCGTGGATTCCATTGAGATGCTGGCTGATGTTATCTCTTCCTCCTCATCACAACTAGAGACACAGGCTTATTACTTGATTGTCTAGAAACAACTTAGTTAGGAACACCACTGCAACAGTCTTTTACTTAGGTAGAAATGATTCAGCCCAGGCAAGGAATCGGATGCAATCAGGCACCTTTTATTTTAAAAGTCATAGGCTCAAGCCACAATCAGAAAGACTCCATGGAGTTTTGAGGCAGTTACAGTTCATTCTCTCTCCACACAGAACACTATGGCACAACAGCCATGGCACAAGCTGCTTGGGGGATCTGGGTCCCGAACCTGGATCCTTCTTGCGTTTCCCTGCTGGTGAGCCATAAGGGACAACTTATCACCCTTGCAGCACTCTGGGAGTGCTTAACACATCGGTCTCTCTGTTTGGTTGTTCCCCGCCAGTGAGAGTGGGGCAATCCTACATCAGGCTCTCTTCTCCTCAAGGCTCTGATGCTAAAAAGGGCACAATCCAACCTCCTGAAAACTGCCTGCCCTGCCAATCCACGGGCAGGGTTCACACAGGGTGGTAGCCACAATACCTCTGGGCACAGCATTCTCCCAACTCCTCCATAGCAGCTCCAACTTCTATGGGTGAACATGGGCTGGCAAGGGGTCCAGTTCAGCACTCTGAATCCGTCGGGCTCACTTCTCTGCCACTTGGTGTCCTGGTCCCTCCATGGCAGTCACCCCAGCCTTTAATTCTCCTGATGGAGCTGGATGGGCTCCTTCTCGCTTGCCTCTGTTCTTTGCTGCTGTGGACCACTGTCTTCCCTCCCCACCGGTGACTTGTAGGGGTCCTGCTGCTAGTGTGGGGCCGAGGGGCAATCTTCCCCACCCCAGCCCCGGGCCTCCCCAGCCCTGACTGGCAGCCTGCCCCGAAAGGCCTACAAGCAGGCCTCAATCCACTCCTCACACTCCACCTATTTCTCGACGACTTCCCCTCCACGGCTGCTCGTTAGCGCTTGAATCCCCTCTTGCGCTGCCCAGGCCCCACCCCTTGGCAGGCCTGACAGCTGCCGCGACGACAGACAATGATGCTAACGAGCATCTTAGTAACCCCCAAATGACATGGAGGTTACAGTAAGACAATAGAAGAAAAGTACCGGTGAGTCATCACTAATGCATATATATGTAAGGAACTGGCCACCGGCACAGCTGTGGCCGCTACTGCTTGCGGAGCCGTCAGCAGTTTAGGAAAAGAGCTTGGGGAGGCGGAGGGCAGGCTGGGGGGGGAGAAGGCTCGAGCATCCGTAGGACAGCTTGCCTTCTCCGGGAAGGGGGGGTACCAGGCTCGGCGCTTGACTGGCCTCAGGTGGAAGTCGGAGACACAGCAAGCACAGAGCAGACAGAGAGGGTTGGGGCGCAGTGGACGTCGGTGGTGACACCCTGACGGGCGCACACCATGCTCCCAGAACAGGGACAATGCTGGAACGCCAAGAGGAAGAAGCGCCAGTGCAGACCCTAATGGCTCCCTCCTGCCTGAACCACCAGGGACCCGATGAATCCTGAAGTGTCTCAGGGTGCACAGGCCCCACCTCGTACCCAGCTGGGGGTACAGCCACGGCTCCATGAGGGTCCGCCACGGAAGTCAGGTAAGGAGGTCAAGCAGGACTGACATATGAGCGTTTATGGATGAAGCGGGATTCTGGCGTGAGGGAGGAGTATAAATAGAAATTTCAAAAATATATAGAGACAGATAGGTATATATATGCATGCTAAGGAGTGAGGATAGAGCTGCTGGAGCCATGTCAGAAAAAGAATGGGAAATCAAAAGCAGACAGGGTGCCCCAGGGAAAAAAAAAAAAGTGATCCTGTCAAATACCTTCTCAGCATCTAAACTGAGTAAGGTCATTGGAATTTGATGGGAGACAGTGTGTTCGATGAGGAGGAGGGTACACTGAATAGTATCCAGGATGCGATGATTGCGAACAAATTTGGCTCGATCAGAGTGAATAATGGTAGGAAGAATTTTATCTAATCTATTGGCCCAAGTGGCCAGATTGAAATTTAGAATCTGTATTTAAAGAGCTAGCGTACTGCTTGGAATTAATTGTAATTTTCAGATGCAGTCAGCTATCACTTCCAATATCTGAAGTATTTTGTTATTTTCTGTTTGCTAATTAAAAGATTTTCCACCTGGCAGTACGTGGGTGATGTGTGGAGCAGCGCTCTGTCTGGAGGGGAAAAAAGTGAGTTCTGTTCCTCCCACTACATGGTCAGAAATGAGACCAAACACCTTGAGGCACCACAATCCTTGCAGCCTGAGCAGTGACTTTCACAAGCTACCAATCAAAATGCAGGAAATTGTGACATCACTAGTGACCAGGGAGAGCCAGTCCCTGCTGCTTCATGTGAAAGTGAAACCTGGCAGTGAGAAATGGCTCTCACTGGTTACTAGTGATGTCATAGTCAGTGTGGTTTCAGTGTTGATGTAGTAGGAGGAACAGAACTGACTTTTTTTTCCTCCAGAGTGCTGCTCCACACAGCACCCCAGTACTGCCAGGTGGAAAATCTTCTAATTAGCAAACAGAAACGAAAAAATACTTGAAATACAAGTGACAGCTGACTACATCTGAAAGTTGCAATTCATTGCAGCCATTTTCCAGGCAGTACACTAGCTCTTTAAAACAGAAATAGGTCTATAGGAAGAGGTGTTAGAGGGATCCTTACCCAGTTTTGGAATTGCTGTAATAGTGGCATAAAGCTAAGAAGGAGGGGAGATTCTGCTGCCGCTACCTCTCTTAAAAACTTGCAGCAAGTGAGGAAGGAGAGAGTCAGAAAAGGTTTTGTAGTAATTTTTTTTTTAAGTTACAGTTTATCAACATATACCCATTTTATAAGCGCAATAAAACACTCCAGGGTGTGGGTTATGCTCTGGTAAACGCACATCTAAGGGCAGTAAGGCACTCAGCCTATGGCCTTGTGCCTCACTACGCCCCAGGTGTGCGTTTATCAGAGCATAACCCACACCGTCATGTTATTGTTTTCATAAACCAACAGCTTAATCTGGTTCAGTTTCAGTTGGTTTCCCTCAGTACATCTACCCCCCCCCCCACATGGGGGGCTGAAAATAGGCAGACTTGCCTACCCTCCTTTCCAAGTCAACAGAAACAAAATAAATACATGTTGATAGATAACATGAATAAATCCGGACCACTGGACTAAAACAGTAAAAAACGTACTGTTTGGTCCGGGCACAACTTCCAAAGTCGGTTTTTACCATTTTGCTCCAGCCGTTCTAATGGCCCAGACTGAATCTAGAGTGAGGAAATAGGTAGCATCCAGACTGCCACACTGCACCTTTTAAAGTTTTGGTCCAGCAGTTTGGATTTCATCTATACCCTCAGCCTTGATTTAATCTGGACTAGTCAGAAAGCATGGAGCAAAATCATAGAAACAGGCCCAATTGGTCTGGCTGACGTGCAAATTTTATTTTATTTAGTCTTTGTTGACCGGGTAAGTGCACTAGACAAATCCTGCCTATTTTCAGGCACGACCCGGGGGAGGGGGATACAGATGAATGCCAACTGACCTTGAACCAGATTAAGCTGTTGGTGGTATTTTTAGTGAATGATTTAGTGAAAAATTGAGTCAGGTGTGGGCAGACCGTTTGTGGTCTGGTCCGGATTTTGCCAATACCTTGCCTTTCTTTTGTATTTTGGAAGTGTCCTTTGAGAACCAGGACAAAGATGGAGTGATAATGGCCATTAGACCAAGAGAAATGCTGTCCCACTGGTGTGTAGCATGCGGGGTAGCAGGGGGGATAGGCTCTAGTGAGCCTAAATATTTTTAACTAGGTTTCTCTGATAAAATGCACAATAATTTTGTGCATTTATTAGCAAAATTTCCTCGGTATATGTTTTGGACCTGACCGCAGCCCCCGCCCACTGCAGCCCCAACCCAAACATACTTCGGGAAAAACCTGATTTTTTCCATGACCTGACGTTAGGATGGCACAAACCTTTTTGTTCCTAACTGGTAACAACAAATTTTTTTCTTACTTGTAAAAATCCGTATGGGCCATTTACTTTTTGGGCGATAGTGGAGAACATCGGACCACCGTACATATTTTTTTTTGAGAATACGAATCCTACGATGTAGTTGCATACCGTAAGAGGGTACTTACAGCTAGCATTATGCTACTCTCGCAGAACTATATTTTGGTTATTTTTTTGTATTAGTTTATTTGAGTTGGGGGGCTTGCCCCCCCTTTAAAAAAGAAAGGGGTGTGGGGGCAAAGCCCCCCCCTTAAAAAAGAAAGGAAGTGGGGAGGGGCGAAGCCCCCCCAAATAAACTAATACAACATTTCACCCAACTCTAAGAATACAAATGCTACTGAACTCAATCGTGAGAACTAGCGCCGAGTTTGATTCAGGCTCGGATGTCTCGCGCACATCACCTGTTCGGCTTACGCATTATCTTGCGCAAGCAGCGGTGGTCCGTGGTCCGATGTTCTCCACTATTGTCACTTTTTGTTGGTCAATGACCATTTTGTTTAGGGTAATCAGTAAGTATTTCTGATTCTGAACAAGTCCAAAATTCTGCTTAGTGTCCATGTGCACAACAAAACGGTTCCTATAAACCCAGGATCCGACCGCCGCTACCGTGTAGGCTTACACGCTCGAAAGACTGTCGCTACCCTATTGCTGAAGTCCTGCTGCCTCGAGCGGTCCCTACAGAGTGGAACGAGTATAGTCAGAAGCAGGCTATGTGGGGAACTCTCCGCTGCAGCACCAGGAATGCCGGAAGTTGTCAGTGGGGGACCTTTAGCTGTTGCACCATTCGGCGGTGGGTGGCGCACATGCTGGCTGCCATAGAAATAAAGGGGGAGCGGAGCGGGATGTCACAGAGACAGCAGGTAATGTAAAGCTGGGAGCGAAAGAAGAGGGTACTGTATGCATTTATAAAGAAGGGAGGACGGTATATATTCAGAAATGTGTGTGTGAGACTTAATTTTAGAAAGCATCAGTTCATGGTACTCTTTAGTATGCAACGCTTAGGCGGTTAGAAGGTAAACAGACAACTAACGCGTCCTTCCAACTCCTGCAACTTGTTGCTGGGGTTATTTGTATTAAAACATGTTTGGCCTTTGTTCAAAATTAGGTAAGTTGATCATTTCCAGTCCAGGTATGTGTCAGCACACTGCAATAATCTCACGTTCTGGGTGGTTGCAGGTCCTCGGCTGTGTCTCGTTCCTCACAGCCCACCCAGGAGCATTCATTGAACTGTTGCAGTACACTCGACTTGACTATTCCTTTTGTGAATATCAGCAACAGTGCCGTTTATTCTCACTTTTAAAATCAAGTGTTCCAGTGCATTCCAGTGGCACAATTACAGATCTCTTTCGGATCCACACCTCACTCATGTGGATGGTCTGAGCGTGACGACAATGCACCAGTTAAATTTAATTTAGCATTAGTGTACTGAGTCTTTGGCATTTTATGAATTCTGTATTAATAATATCGCCCAGCCGAGCGGTGCCGTTCCAGTATGTGGGACATACCTCTCAACTGTCCCCGATTTTGCCTCAAAAGTTTACTCTGTTCCTCCTAAAATTTGTGTTTCTGTGTCTAAACAGTGGAAATTGTAAGCATGAAACAATATCAAGCATTAAAGTTCAAACTTGTTCTTCTTTAGAAAATGCCTTTTGCACTAAGCCCCATATTCTACCAACTTTCTGGGTGGATATCTCTAATTTTGAAGATGTGTCCCTGATTTTGGTCCTTTGTCCCTGACTTTTTTTTTTTAAGCCTTGTCCCTGATTTGAGAGGCAGGAGGTTGAGAGGTATGATGTGGGAGCTCCTGGCCTGGGTCCTTACTTCCTTACCCAGGTCTTTGAGGTATGGAGTGTGACGTGTAGGAATTGCGTGCCGGGGGTGGGGGGTGGTGGGGCGGTTGTAACATCGTTCTCTCAGCACCATCTGCAGTTGGGAAATGGAACAGCCTTGGCACATTGCCCTTTCATTGTGTTATAATTGGTAAGCATTTTTTCAGTGGGCCTCAGCCATTTGTTACTTGCTCTAATAACTGGATGGTTACTATGGCAAACGTGTCTGACCAGTCACGTTCAGCACAAGCCTCTTTCTCACAGCTACTATCAGTAAAGGCTTTGTACTGCAGCTGTGAGAATGCCCCACTGGCTGATCTGGTTAGAAAAAAAAAATGCTCACCAGAAATTGTAAAAAAAATAATTTTGGGATGGAGTGCAACACAGATTTAATACACACCCTCTGTGTGGGATGCTGATATAAACCCCTCAAACTTCGCTCTCTGGGTTTAAGTAGCATCGCACACCTCAGGTGTGTATTAAATTCTCGAAATACACTCCACCCCACCCCATGTATTATTCTCTATATTATGTGGCATCAGTAGCTCCCTGCCTACAGGTTGTTGCCACAGGCACTCGGTAGCATGTCAGGGAGGTGGGGGGGGGGGACCTAACCAGTAAACTCCTTGAAGCAAGCAGCATGTTACCTGGCATGGCCAAGCCCTGCTACCAGTCACTCTAATCCCACAGTGGGCGTTTGCCACAGCATTAGCTGGAATGGTGGTGGATGATGCCTGGCTATGGCCAGGTCCTACCATGGGGCTGTAAGCCGAGGGATGGGATCAGAGTAGGGAGATAAGTGCTGGAGGCATGGAGAGATGGGGCTGACCAGAGGGATAGGGAAGCTGCACCGGGGGGGGGGGTAAATAAAATAATAAAAAAAAAGTATAGCCAGTTATTCACAAATGGGACTTTGAAATCGTGTAAGTCACTTTTTTGAAATTTTTTTTTTTTGGTGGTTGTTCCCATGGGCCAGGTACATGCTCCTATGGGCACCTCACAAGGCACACCCTCTGCTGCCCACCAGATTAAGTCTGCACCAACCCCCCCCCCCGTACTTTGTCGGTTGGAGAGTCCAGCTTATCCCTCTTGAGGGGGCCTTCCTGCTGCCACCAGTTAGAAGCACCTTGATCAGCCTGCTGAAGGTGGGAATAGTAGGCCAGCTTGCTTGGGGGCATGGTGAAGGCCTGTCTGAGGGGCCATCATCTAGCGTGCCATTTTATGGTTCTATTTCTCAGGGCCCTGTTCCCCACGTGAGTGCACATTATCGTGCAGGGATGCTCGGCAGCATGTGGTCACCCACATTGCCAGTTACACCACACAATGCCATCACCAGGAACCACTGGACAAGTGGAGCTGCACCACACCCAGCTGGAGAGAAGCGTCCTAAGTGCATTTTGGTTCCTTCCCTGCCGGCCTATGCTCGTGATATCTTTAGATCGGGGTGTGAATCTGGGTAATTATGAGTTTTGTTGAGACAAATCTAATAATTCACGGGTATGATGTCAAAACTGTAATACGACCTATGGCTGTTGACAATGTTTTTCATCATTATGCCTCTTTTTTTCTTTTTTTTTTCCCTTCTTTTCACTCCTTCCCTTCCCCTCCTCCCTTTTATGTCCCTCTGTCCCCTCATTAACATTGTGCCCTCACCATAGTACTGCCTTCCCCTGTGTAAGGCTTCCAAGTTAGGATCTTGCATTAACCTGTAAGTTATTTTTTATTTTTAATAATTACTTGGGATCGTTGGGGTTTACTACATAGCTTGGGATGTTGTTAGCATATCTTTCTGTTTTGTTCCACATTCTCGCGAAGCTATTAATTTACTGCTGGGTTATGCATGCCTCATTTATAGGGCACCAACACAGAACAACTGTGACCAGTGACAACACTGGAAATAACAGAAAAAAATGAACTGCTGAACCCAGGTCGCTAAATAATGACCCGTGGCACTACCAGGTCACCCGCATAGCGAGCAGTAGCACTATCTACTGGGCTGGCTAAACTGCTTCCAGTTTGATTATACACTTCCTATTAGCAGTAGTCTGTTTGCAGTGGCAAAACTGCTGCTTGCAGTAATGTGACCTAGATTCAGAAAGGAACCAGGATCATCAGAAGAGCATACGAAAATAGCCAGCAGAAAAGGACCTTGTGGTCTATCCAGTCTGTGGACATATCCATATCTACGGAGTGATCTGCTCCCTTCCCCACAATCCTTTCCTCCCTCCACCTTGATATCCCCCACCCAAATAGTCCCCCCTCTATACATTTCTCTGCAACTAAGTATATCAGCATGTTCAAATACTTCATTCCTACGACTTGGTAAATTTACTCTTTTACACGTTACATTACTGGAGGAGAAAAAATCAATTTGTAAAAAAAAAAAAAAAGCCATTGCTGCCCAAGAGCAGAGTCTTCTGCAGTATTGAATAACTCATTATAATGCTCCCTGCCATTGGGAAACAACGTCTCCTTCCCCTGTAAGGGATTTCATTCTAAAGTAAAATGTAGTGGTAACTTAAAACAGCATTATATCTGACGCAGTGATTGCAATCCCTGGTTATACTGTATACAGATTAGACTGACTATCCAAATGTGGGGGTGGATACACTATCTATGTCAGAGATAGCCTCCAGGTGCACACCCTTTACACTACCTGATGCTAGCTCTAGCATGCAAGCTATATCACTTAAAATACTTCATAGGAAGTTCAATAAAACTCACACTGTTCTCACAGTATATATCCCTCCTGGCCAGAAGACCCCATGACTTGACTCGCGGATGAACTGCCTCAACGCACTCTATCTCAATACAGAAATAGTACTTCTGGGAGACTTTAATGCTAACTGGCTGTCCCCAGCTGCTAGCCCATATAGGGATGCAGTCTTGGCAGTGCACCTCGCACAGCTAGTTACCTCAGCTACCAGGATAAACTACAAGACTGGTACTTCCACTCTGCTAGACTGGGTCCTGTCCAACCGGCCTGAGCACATCTCTCAGATCACAGTTCTGCCGGATGCCTACAGCGACCATTCGCCTGTCTTGTTCCACTAGGCAAACAACTTCACCAAACCTCCGTCAAGAACAGTTACAAATAGAGTCCTAAAGCCTAGACATCTTGAAATGTTAAAAGCTGACCTCAGACAACAGGACTGGGAGAGCGTCTACTCTTCCAGTACTGTTGATGCAGCTCTTGATCAGTTCATCCAGCTTTTTAATGGCCTGTGTGATCGGCGGGCTTCAATCGAGAAATGTAAAGTTAAAGGCCGCAGAAACCCTTGGTTCTCCATAAACCATCTAGAGCAAATGAAAACTAGGGATCACCTGTGGCAGTGAGCCCATACCTCGGGTAAGCAGGTGGACATTCAGAAGTACAAAAAAGCACGAAACATTTGCACAAGGGCCATATGCTCAGTGGAAAAATAATTACTTCAAGGAAGCTCTAAACAACTCCTGGAGTGACGGTAGGAAATTCTGGGCTAACCTCAATTAAGTCACTAGGAAAGAACAGAAGGCAGCACCATCAGTACTTAGCATAGATAGTGTACCCACCACTGATCACAGTATTATCTGACCTTAGCAGTGTACTTCCTCCCTTCGACCACCCATCAGACTACCAGATCTGATAACCAGTCACCCTCTGTTCCACTTTAGAGCCATCACCACTAGCAAAGCTAGGAAATACTTCCTAAAGGTCCTAAGCAAGTCATGTTTCAGTGGAGACTCCCTTGACCTTAAATTCGTTGTGCTCACCCTGGACTCCATTCTTGGACCTCTAACGCACATTAACAGTGCCTCACTTAGACTCTTCAATTCCCCCAACTTTGGAAAGCAGCCCTAGTGACACTTGTTTTCAAGAGTGGGGACCAAGCACTACGGGAAAATTACAGACCCATCTCAAGTTCTCCTGCCACTGTCTGTCTCTTGAAAAAATAGTCGCAGACCAGCTAATTGAATACCTTGAAAAGTATAATTTACAGTGTCCACAGCGTGCTCACTGGTGTGACATTTATTGATTTATCAAAAGCATTCGACATGGTTGACCGTGTCCTGCTGCTTAAAGAGCTGGCAACCATTGGGCTCTCCCAGGATGTAGTTAGTTGGTTCCGAAGCTACCTCACCAACCAGTCTCAACAGGTCAAGATCGACAGCGTGTTGTCTGACAGCAGACCTGTCCTCTCCGGGGTGCCCCAAGGGGTCAATACTGGGACCCCTACTGTTTGGCATATTCCTAAACCATCTTCCTTCTGCTAGTCGCTGCCAAATTCTGCTCTACACAGATGATGCAGTCCTATTCGCAAATGACAAGGACCCTCAGTTGCTTAAGAGCTCCAGGATAGTTTCTCATTAGTTGAGAAATGGTTCAAGGACCACAAACTTATAATGAACTACAAGAAAACCAAGACTATGATGTTTTATAGTCCTCAAAACTGACATCGCACCTTTCCTCTCAGCACAGTAAATTAATCTGGGGCCCTGCTAGAACTAGTTAATAACTTCAGATACTTGGGTGTCACACTGGACTGCATGCACCTTGTCGTATGCCAGTCACATTGATGCTGTTGCCAAGGCTGTCAACACCCACATTGGCCTGCTTTATAGGCACAAGAAGAGTTTTACTCCTGAAGCTCTCAACATAGCTATACTTAGCTCTGTAGTGTCACTTGTTGATTATGGGTTAGTAGTCTATGGCTCAGCAACGGACTCAGCCCTCCGCCGTATCACAGTTGCATTAAATAAAGCTTGTCCCCTCCTAACTGGGGCTGCACAGCTAACACATACGTGCGATCAGTATGCCCAGGCTAACTGGCTCCAGCTCTCAGGTAGGCTCAAATACCAAACCTGTGATCAGCCACAGGGGCCAGAGGTACCATCCACTCCTGGTTTAAAAACAAAGGGTGGGGAGCACTAATGAGCGTCGCTCCGCTCTGGTCGCTGTAAAAAAATTAAAAATAAAAGTAATAAATACCTTTGGGCGGCGTCAGTATTATAATACACAGCACTGGGAAGCATCACGGAGGAATACCTAATCCCAATCCCGGTATGAGTCAGCGTCTTGCAGGAAAAAACGGTAAAAAGTCGGTAGCGAGTAACGCAGGAGAAAATGCAGGCCTGGTGTCCATGTCGGCCATGGAGGTTACCACGCTAGTTCGGGAGCTGACCGGCCAAGTAATAGTGATGTTGGAGCTGAGGTTGGTCAAGTTAGAAGGCAAGCTGGACTCACGTTTGCAGGAAGTCCTGGAGCAATAGACATAGCACTGCAATCGGATGGCAGAGGCAAGAGGAGCGGGTCTCTCGCTTGGAGGACGAGCTGTTGTCTGTTCCCGGTCAAATGGCAGAATTACAGAAGGAGCTAGAGGAGCTGAAAGAAGCTCATGATTATCAGGAAAACTACCATCGGCGCCTGAATTAGCGCCTGAGAGGCTTGCCGGAAGGGAGTGAAGGTGAAGGAGCTCTTGGCTTCTGTGGAAGGGTTCTGCCTGAGTTGCTAGGGATGCAGCTTGCGAAGGGGAAAATGAAGTTGGAGCAAGTCCATCACGCTGTGATACTGTGGCCGCGAGCGGGCCAACCCCCGCGGCAAATCATAATGCGCTTCCACTAATTCCAAGACAGAAGCGATCCTACAGAGCAAAAGGTTCCTTAACTTATGAAGGAAATCGGCTTTATATCTCACGGGACTACTCTGCAAGGCTACTAGCGAAGAGGAAGTGGTTTAATGCGGTGATGGCCCAGCTGAGAAGCCTACAAGTGGAGAATTTCCTGATATACCCGGCCACACTTAAAGTAAAGCATGAGGTAGCGACCTTTTCCTTTTGGGAGTCGGAGAAAGCTGAAGAATTCATTAAGACCCTGCAAAAGAAAATGGGTTGAAGAGCATGGAAGAGGCAAGGCGTTGGTACTAGTTTAATAGACAGAACGAACATCAGTTTATGCTGTTTTAACTGTTTTATTACTCCAAGTTGAGAAGTTGGGTGAGCTTTGTTTTGTTTGCTGGCCACCTCCTTTAAAGTTCCGAGTTAAAGAAGGGACCATATAATGGTTCTGGGGGGACATAAATAAATAATGAATGAATGGCAGAACATTAACGTTGGAAGAAGGCAGAAGCTTCAAGGGTATCTCGTGGATACTTGTGGATTAAGCAGGACATTAACTGTTTTTACCCTGTCGCTTAAATACTGCTCGATTAGTGGGACTAATGACTTCTCGGATTCGAGCGTTGGGGGAGCGGGCCTAGCGTGTGAGAAAGAAGGCGCGGCCTAGCCCCTCCCGCTGGGGTCTGTGGGAGACCGTTAGTGCACGCAGGCTTTCCTAGATGGAAGGGGAAAGCATGTAATGGAACAGGGCAGAAACGGGCTCTAGATTTATAGTGTGGGGGCTCTGTCCTGAATCTTGCCCTGGTGTCTCGGCTCGGGAGTGATGGGGAAGGGGAGGTGAAGTAAGGGAGGGATGACAGGATCTATGTTCCGTGCCAAGAGAGATGCGGGGGGGGGGGACTGATCTGATGGATGAGCTAACTGGAGGGATTGCTGACAGGTGGTAGGGTAGAGGTGGCCTGTGATCATTCCTTCCTCAAATGTGTAAACCTAAGGGGGCTGGCCTGGGTTTTGCTTACCTACAAGGAACATGGGTAGAAGGGTAGAAAGTGTAATGGCTAACCCTCGTGCTGAGTCATTAGAAAGGATGTGATAGCAAAGGATTCCACTAGGAGGTGTAAATGATGCACATTCAAAATGCCTGTCACTATGGGAGCTCAGCTCAGACTCTCATATCTAAAGAAAGTAAGGATGATGATGATGGGGGGAGGGGAGATGAGGAAAGAGAGGAGGTGCCGAGTTACGTGAGAGAGACCAAAATAGCCGCAGGGTGTATGTGCTCCAGGGGGAGCTGGGCGGAGCAGCGGGACACTCATGCTAGTTGAGGGGAATTTTTTTTTCCAGACACTTGTGCCTTATAGGCACTTAGTGTCAGAAGGGGGCTTGCATACTGCGAGGATGGGATGGAGAGGGGAGCTTATTAGCTCAAAAGGACAGGATGCATGGGAAGATGGTGAGGACATAGGTATTTCAGCATATCGGAAAGCCAGGTGTCTGCTAGTACTGGAGATGCCGGGGGTTATAAAGAAGGGGGTGAGTGGGAGGTAAAGGAAGGGCGAGGGAGGATATTCAAACTGTTAGTTATGTTGTTATTGTTAATATGTTATTAGATGCAACTGATGAAGTGAAGGATCTTGGTGCAGTACATTATAACAAGGATTGCAGGGGCTGGAACAGGAGCGCTCATGGGCTGGGGCACAGTGGGGAGCTACAAGATGCTGTTGGGATTGGAACATCTTTATGTGATAGTTACGAGTAATATGTCAAATATAAACGTTGTTTCATGTAATGTTAAGGGAATAGCAAGCCCAGTAAAGAGAACCACACTTTTGACTGCGCTAAAGAGGGCTGGGGCGCAGGTGGCCATGTTGCAAGAAACCCACCTGACGGACGCAGAGCACACTAAGCTTGTGCTGAATTGGGTGGGGAAGTGTTGTGTGGCTTCCTCCCCATCCCACAAATGGAGGGTAGCCATATTATTGCATAAAAACTTACCCTTGGAAGTCCGGAGGGTGGTCTGTGACCCAGATGGGGGCAGATACATATTTATCACTGGACTGCTAATGGGAGAAATGGTTAAGTATGGATGTATATACGCTCTGACGGTGGATGAACCGCAGTTTTTCATCTCTTTGCTGGACTTGCTAATAAAAGAACAATTCCCTGGGCTGATTATGGGGGGTTTAATTGGACTACGGATGCATGTATGGACCATTTGGAGAGAAAGGGAAGGGTGTCGGAAACTGTGACTCAGTGGCAGCTGGGGATGGCAGACCTAGACTTGGTAGATGGGTGGCGCACAAAAAACCCAGGCGCAAGGGAATATACGTTCTACTCCAACCCCCATAAAACCTGGTCCCGCATAGACTATGTCTATATACCCAGGAGCTTAATAGGACAGATGCAAAATATATCCCACAGCCCTGTACATATATCTGATCATGCCATGGTCATTTTGAAAATGACTGGAGGAGGGGTAAGGGAGATGCCTCCGCAGTGGAGGTTCCCCACATATATGATTAAAAATCAAGCTTTTAGGGATCACCTAGTGGAACAATGGCAATACTGTGAGGAGACTAATGCCTCCCCAGACATCTCTCGGACCATCTTCTGGGAAGCAGGGAAGGCATATATGAGGGGGGCTATCATTGCCTATATGGCAAGGATGAAGCGACAGAAAAGGGAAAAAATATTAGAGTTAGAAAGCGAGCAAGAGAAAAGAGTGGCAAAGGGAGAACAAGGAGAGGCACTTAAACTGCTGATGACAACAAGGGAGGCTTTAAATATGTTGCTGTAAGAGGAGGCTGCAAGGACCTGGTTCTACTGTCAAAGGCAGGTTTTTGAATGGGGGAATAGACCAGGGCCATTGTTAGTACGGTTAATGAAAAGAGGTAGGGGCCAAACACGGGTTCTGAGGATTAGAGATAGAGAAGGGAGAATCTGTATGGACCCAGGAGGTAAAAGGGAACATTTTAGGAAATTTTATGAAGGTTTGTATAAAGCGGAACATAAAGGAGTGGGTAACCGGATGTGGGGATTTCTGCCAGGCCTCCAGTTACCTGTAACTTCTAGGTTACAGAAAGAGCAATTAGGCCAGCCTACAATGAGAGCTGAAATTCTTGGAGCCATACAAAAATTACAACAGGGAAAGGCTAGCGGGCCAGATGGACTCCTGATAGAGTACTATAAGATCCTGGGGAATCAGGTGGCGGAAGCATTGTGTGGACTTTTTCAAATAGAGGAAGGAAGGGAGACACCAGAATTACCAGATACTTGTTACGATGCAAACATTTGTTTGATACCCAAACCCGGTAGGGATGGTATGGACTGTGCGGCGTATAGACCTATCTCTCTGCTTAACTCAGACTTAAAGATCCTGGCCAAGGTGCTGGTTATTAGGCTGGAGAATATACTGCTGGATTTGATTCACCCAGACCAGACCAGGTTCATTAAAGTTTGCCAATCATGTCATAATATGCGTAGGTTACTTAATGTAATATGGCAGGCGAATACAGAACATGAGAATGTGGGTGTTATATCAATGGACGCAGAAAAGGCGTTTGATAGGGTAGAATGGGAATACCTCTTTGAGGTGCTGGCCTGGTTTGGTCTGGGTGAATCCTTTGTAGGCTGGGTGAGGGCTATGTATACAAAACCAAGGGCCTGAATTCTGGTTAATGGGAGTCTCTGAGTGGTTTTCTTTAGAGAGGGGAACCAGACAGGGGTGCCGTCTCTCACCCCTCTTGTTTGCGCTGGCGTTGGAACCTCTGGCACTGGCAGTGCGGCAACAAGAACAAATAAGAGGGCTTGCTGGAGCTCGAGGACCCGAGCATAAGATTGCTTTATATGCAGACGATATGCTACTATTTGTTAGAGATCCGCAAAGGTCCATGGTACAGCTGCTGTCCCCTATTGAAGAATTCGCCAGTTTCTCTGGATACAAAGTGAACCTGGAGAAGTCGGAAATGATGCATTTCTCAGACTGGGATAAAGCATTTGGGGGGGGTTCGAGCTTAAGGTAGTGCAGAATAGTTTCCGGTATCTGGAGGTGTGGATAGGGAGGAGACTGGGGGGACTTGTACGACCTAAATTTTCCCTGTTTGATTCGAACTGTGCTTGGGGACCTCAGGCGGTGGGCACAGCTCCTGACCTCTTGGCTGGGAAGGATCAATGTGATTAAAATGAACGTCCTTCCTAGGATTCTATACCCCATGCAAATGCTACACTTGGGACTAACAAAAGGGGATGTTAAACGCTTGGAAGCGGGATTTTCGGAGTTTATTTGGCATGGAAGAAAGCCACGAATCAGACTCAAGAGGCTCAAAGTGGAAACCAGCAGGGGAGGCCTGAATTTCCCAGACTTAGGTAATTATTATTCAGCCATACAGCAGAGAGGGATTGGGGATTGCGTGCATAGGCCACCAGTTGCTATCTGGGTGGAGCTGAAACGGTGGGGGGTCCCAGGGAGGCCTACCGCGTATTTACATAGTAAAGGGCTGCGGGTGCATAGAGCATTGGGGAATGGCAACCCACTGGTACAGGCAGCACGCAGGCAAGGAGAAACTTTACTGCTGCCGGTGGCCATGAATCCATTCTTTTTACCAGGTATGGAGGACAAAGGTTTTAATGGATGGGAGACATGTGGGGTGGAAACTGTGGGTCACCTAATAGAGAGAAAAGAGGTCTGTACTTATGAGGCGGTCAAACAGTGGCTGCATCTAGAGGGCCCACCTTTTGTACCTGCAGATTCGTACTTACGCAGGGAAACTAGGTAGGGTGGCTCGGGAGGGTCTGAAACCAGATCCAGTAGAGCAGCTGGTGTATCATGCTGGGAAGGATTCTAAAGGAATGTTGGGAAAAGCTGCAAAACAAGGTAAGCAAGGCCTGCCAGACCTAACTGAAAATGCAAGGGAGTTATGGGAAAGGGATCTGGAACAGCACATCTCGGAAGAAAACTGGAGGGTGGCCATGGGGATGCTGGGCGGAATAATGGTCTGCAACAAATACAAAGAGGCCTTTTACAGATTCCTGCATAGACTATACTACTACCCCGACAACTGTCCATAAGGCTCACCAGCTGATTTCCCCTATATGTGGTAGAGAAACAGGTACTTATATCCACTGTTTCTGGACATGCCCAACTTGGTAAAGTTTTGGGAGGATGTGGTCACAGAAGTGGCTCGCATGGCTAGCCTGCGACTGAGAAGGGATCCCTTGGCCTGTTTATTTGGAGTGGAAGTAGTGGGGTAGGGAGGAACTGGAATCTGTCCCCAGGTGGATGAGGGTCCTGTTTGTTTTAGCCCGACATTGTATACAGAATACATGGGTGTCACATGCCAGGCCCACACAATCTGTGTGGCGCCAGGCAACCATACAAGCACTGGTATTGGAAAGACTGACATACGTGGTGCGAGAACGGGAGGAGGTCTTCCTGAGGGAGTGGTCCCCTTTTCTCTCCTCACTAAGTATGGCTGAGAGTATGGTGCTAAGATCTGATTTGAGCATATAAAACAGGAAAGGTGGGGGGTAGCCACTTCAGGGTTTTAGACATGTTATCCAGATCCAGCTGAGCTGCACAAGAATGGAATATGTATAGGAGAAGAAGATAATGGAATGAGAATGTGATTCTATTTATTAACTTCTGTAATGAGATATAACTGCACATCTGATTGCATCTGTTTGTTGTTTTGTCTGTGTTTTGTTTCTTTGTTATGAAGAAATGTAATAGATTATTCAGAAAAAAAAAAACAAAACCTTGGCAAAGAAGGTTAATTGGGGCCTCATGCCTCTAAGGGTGCAGAAGCTCCTCTCCCACTATGAATGGAACCGCCCAAACAGAAGCTCGGATAATATGATCCTTAAGATTCCCCGGTGTCACACATCCCTGGGTCAAAGAGCCTTCGCCCACTGGGCCACTAAATGGATCCATGATCTTCCACGAGCCTTGATCTCAGAAACCAAGATAGGCACTTTCAAACGGGAGCTCAGGAGCTGCCTTGCTGCTAAAGCCAGCTGTGACTGCTTTCACTAGACAGTGCAGATGCCCTTACCTGTCTATGGCCTCACCCGCCAGACCATGAACTGTGTACCCCCTGGTTTTTCACAATCCAGACCATGAACTGTGTAGCCTCTGGATTACACATACCAAACTTCCTTTCACTTCTGACTCGCTCTCTCTGTCTCTATCTCTCTCTGTCTCTATCTCTCTTCTGGCCTAATCACCCACCTTTCTTCCACTCCATACCTCCTACTGTAATCCCCACCCAACATCCCCCTACCATCTGCCCTCCCCCTCTTCGCAACTGCCTCATCCTCCCCCTTACTCCTTTCCGTAAGCCCCACACCACCAGCCTCCTCCTCCCCTTTCTTACTGCCCTCCCCTTTTCTTAACTGCTTCATAAGCCACCTCTACTCTGTTTAACTCAAGCTCCCCCTCCCTTCCTAGCGTGGTCCATCTCAGGCCGATAAGCACTCTAATTCCTGGTACATACCATACCTCAAAGCTTTACCAGGCTACTACTCTTCCCCACACAACTTTTCACCTGTACTCTTCTCTTCTGTTGCCCGCTCCCTCCCTGAACCGACTCCTCTAATCCTCCTAACTGCCCCTAGTTTAGGTAATTTACTCAGACACTGTCTGTTTGATTACCTAACTACAATTTATTCATAAATTGTTATTAATACTTTTGTTACTGAATTTACAATATTACCTGTACAACCGTACTTATATTATGTCTGTACTGTGTTATCCTAACTCTGACGGGGAACCTATGGAATGAGCTTGTTCTCAATGGTATTTTCCTAGAGCACAATAAATTAATTGGTTCTCCCCCAGTAACATGCCCAAAGCCCTAAAACAATGGGGTCTGATATTCAAAGAGGTGCAAAGTGCAGCGCCAAAATTTATACTGCATCTTACGCTTGCCAAACCCAAAGATACTATATCCATTAGAATAACACACCAACATAATTTAGCTGAATATAAAACCGTATCCTGACGCTAAGTTACCTAAGTATTGGGCAGATATAACTCAAAAACAAAACACCACAATAGCTTGCGCCTATGCCAAATTTCTACTAATCAAACAGACACATACAAGCAAAACCCCATTATGCAAGAAAAAAATTACCTTAGTAATATTTCTTCTAATGAAGTCTTGCTATATTACGACAATTGCAGTATACACATGAATTAGAACTGCTCTGGAGTGAAATAATTAACTTCATACAAGGCATGGAATCTTGAGAACAGACTTGGTTAAGAAAGCTCTGTCTGCTTTCAAACTGAGACCATCAGATCTTCAGAGCTAAAAACTCACTAATGTTCTGTGTAGAAGCTGTAAACCTACACTAGCCAACTGGCTACTACCTAACAAACACACTTGTTGGTCTAGAAAAAGACTCAAGTCAAAGACCCAATTATGAAATAAAACACACTCACCCTAGGGAGGGTGAAACAAAACAACAAAGTGGCAAGAAAAACAGAGTGCCAACACTGTGATGCCCCCCACAAGCAAAAAGCGAGGTTCTGAGAGGGCCAGGCAGGAGGGAGGTCATAATATAGCAAGACTCCATTAGAAAAAACAACATTACTAAGGTGAGTAACTTTTTCTTCAAACAACATGAAGTCTTGCTATATTATGACAATTGCAGACTACACAGCAGTACCCCCATGGAGGAGGGACAGAAACTACTTGGGGAATAGGCTCTGAAGGACAGCTGTGCCAAACCGAGCATCACTCCTAGCTTGAATGTCCAGGGAATAATGTTTGGTAAAAGTGTGTACCGTTTTCCAGGTAGTTGCTTGACATATCTCTAGAATGGGGATGTCTCTGACAGCAGCCAGAGAAGCAGCTGTACCTCTGGTAGAGTGAGCCCTCAGGCCTGAGGGGGGAATCTTACCCAACTTTTCATAACAGAATTGGATACAAGAGACAATCCACATGGCAATGGATCTTTTAGTGGCAGGTTTCCCCTTTCCAACCTCACCATAAGTGAGGAACAGTTGGAGGGAGTCAAACCTGTGACCCTTGGTACGCTCTATGTAGTAGCTAAGGGCCCTCTTCACATCTAAGCTGTGCAGCCTTCTCTCACCAGCGGAAGAATGGTCAGTGAAGTAAACAGGGAGAGAAATAGATTGATTAAGGTGGAAATCCGAAACCACCTTAGGCAGGAACTTTCTATTAGTCCGAAGGACTACCTTATCTCTGTGAAAGGAGATAAAATCCGGCTCCACTGACAATGCTTGTAATTCACTTATGCGTCTGGCAGAGGTGATAGCTACCAAAAACACAGTTTTCCAAGTCAAGAACTTAAGCTCAGCTGAAGACAAGGGCTCGAAAGGAGGTTGCATGAGCTGAGCAATGCAAACATTGAGATCCCAGGCAGGGGCAGGGTCCCTGAATGGAGGGTTAGTGTGAAGCAAATACAGGGTGAGATGAAAGAGGAGAGGGTTTACCTGCTGAAAGAAAAGCAGAGACAGCTACCAAATGTACCTTCAGGGTAGCTGGTCTCAGCCCTAAAGTGTTTAGATGGACCATCTAATCTAGAACTGTGGGTAAATCAGCAGTGTCTGGGGAAATATTCTTTTCCGAGCACCATATGGAAAATCTTTTCCATTTGGAGTTATAAGTAGCCCTGGTAGAAGGCTTCCTAGAAGCCTTGAGTATATCCATTACACTTTGAGAGAGGTGTAGGCCAGCAAACTCTGGCTCTTCAAGAACTAGGCCTTGAGATTGAGAGACTTGAGATTCGGGTACCAAACTCTTCCCTGGGCACATGTTAACAGATTGTGATTCTTGGGAAGGCACAGGGGAGGATGGACTGCTAAGGACAGGAGGAGAGGATACCAGGGTTGCCTGGCCCAATCCGGGGCAATCAGAATGACCCTGCAGGATTGGGCTCTGATTTTGACTAGCACTTTGAACAGGAGAGGGAAAGGAGGGAAGGCATAGAGAAACTTCCCTTCCTAGCTAAGGGCTAAGGCGTCCAGAGGGACTGAGCCCAAGACTGGGGGCCTGCAGCAAAAGAGAGGAAGTTGATGATTGGAGCTGCAAAGAGATCTATTTGCGGGGTGCCCCATTTGGCAAATACCACTCCCAGAACCAGGGGATCCAGGGACCACTCGTGATGGCCCTGAGAGATCCTGCTGAGAGCATCTGCCAGGACATTGTCTTTGCCTGGGAAGTGAACTGCCATAAGGGAGGTGTTCAGGGAGTACGCCAGAGACCACAACTTCATGGCTGGCTTCGGTGCACAAGGCAGTAGACTGAGTGCCCCCCTGCTTGTTGATGTACCACATTGTAGTGGTGTTGTCTGTTCTGACCTGCACAGTCTTGTTCTGAACAGATTTTGAGAAAGCTTGAAGTGCTAGAAAAACTGCTCTGAGCTCCAACAGGTTGATGTGGAGCAGAGATTCCTGTGGGGACCACAGTCCCTGGGTAGTGAGATCGCCCATGTGGGCCCCCCACCCCAAGAGGGATGCATCTGTAGTAAGGATTAATGAGTGAGGCTGAGTGACAAAGGGAACTCCTTGCTTCAGGTTGCTCTGATCCTGCCACCACTGAAGGGCTTGGATCAGGGTTCGAGTTACTGTGATCAGTTTGGTAAGAGGATCCTTTCTTTGTGACCAAAAGGCCCTCAGATGGAACTGAATGTCCCTCATCTGAAACCTTGCTCCTTGCACTACTGCTGTGGAAGCAGCCATGTGCCCTAGGAGCTGCAGAAAAAGCCTTGCTGGTCGAGAGACCTGCAGGGTGAATGAAGAGGCCAGGGAGACTAGGGTGTTTGCCCTGTCTAGAGGGAGGAAGGCCCTGGCTTCCTGGGTGTTCAGCTCTGCACCTATGAAGGTTAGGAGCTGGACAGGCTCCAGTACTGACTTTGAGAGATTCGGAAGGAAACCTAGTGACGTAAGCAGTTGCTGGGTTATCTGAAGATGTAGGTTGACCTGATCTGGGGATTGTCCTACTATGAGCTAATCGTCCAAATAAGGAAAGATGGCAATCTTTTTGCCTTCTTAGGCAAGCTACTGCTACTGCCAGGCACTTGGTAAATACCCTTGGAGCCGAGGTGAGTCCAAAGGGCATAGCTCTGAACTGGTAATGGCCTGAGGGCAGCTCGAACCTGAGGTACTTTCGGTGGGAGCTTCTGATGAGAATATGGAAGTAGGCATCCTTGAGGTCCAGGGATGCTAGCCAGTCCCCTGGCCTTAGGGAAGGTAAAATGATTCCCAGAGTCACCATTTTGAACTTTGGTTTTAAAAGGTGTTTGTTTAGGTATCTGAGATCCAGGATGGGCCGCCATTCTCCTGTCTTTTTTTGGGGTAAGGAAGTACCTGGAGTACAACCCTTTGCCCTGGTGTATGGGTGAAACCCTTTCCACAGCTCTGAGAGCGAGGAGGGTGGAGACCTCTGACTCTAAGGCGAGTGCCTCCAATGGAGATGCAGGAGGAAAAGATCTGGTCCTCCTTGGAAATTTTTGAAGCTGAGGACCAGTCCAAGCTACTACTTCCAGGACCCACTTGTCTGATGTGAGAGACTTCAGTCCTGGACAAAGTAAGCCAGCCTGCCCCCTACCGGTAGAGGAGAAGCTGCCCTGGCTACCCCATCAGGGTGCCTGCTTGGCAGGGGCTTTGGGCTGAGGAGTGGAAGCAGGCCTGCTTGAACCCCTCCTGCTCCTTCCTCTAAAGAATCCCCTCTGGGCATAGGAGGAAGAGGAGGCTTGAGCCTGATTAAAAGGCCTATGAAAAGGCCTGCCTCTGCCCCTGGGAGGCTGCTTCTGAGGAGTGGCCTGCCTTTCCTTGGCTTGTGCACTCCGATAGGTGGCCCTGTATTCATCCATTTTCTTCATATAATTCTCTGTTTGCTCCCCAAACAAAGAATTGCCAATCACAGGAAAATCAATGGCTTTTGACTGGGTGTCCTGTGACAATGTGGTGCATCTGAGCCAGGCCATTCTGCAAAGTGCCACAGAAGTAGCCATAACTCTAGAAGATACGTCATTAGAGTCCACCGCAGCATGAAATTGCATTTTTGATGCCTCGATACCATCTAAAGCCACCTGTTCCAGATCCCTGGCAAACTTGTCAGGGAGTTGTTTGACTAGAGCCAGCACAGTATCCGATCTGGGTTTCTGGTATCTGGCAGCATAAGCCATGTAATTTGCTTGTCTGAGCCCCAAGGATGCTGCCTTGTACTGTTTCTTTGCCATAGCATCAGTCTTCCTGGAGTCCTTTTCAGGAGGATGTGAAGCTAGGGGGATGTTTGCCTTGTCACCGGCTGCAGCCTGCACTACACCCACATGGCTGCATTGCTGTGTGAGAAATTCTATGTCAGAACCTGATAAAGTATACCTTCTGTCCATCCTTTTATCCACAGGAGGTATAGAATGAGGAGTTTTTAAAACTTTTACTGTCTGTTTCCTGAAAGATTTATGAAGGGGAATAGACAGTCTCTTAGATTCTGGAATATCCATCATTTCTACATAATCAGGCTCTTCCTGATCATCCACAGCTTCCTCAACAGGAAGCTGAAGAGTTTCAGCAACCTTCTTGTAAAAGATGAAATGAGCAGGGGACTCAGAAAGCCTGGGGGGGGAGCCCCTAAAGGTCTGTCTGGGGAGGTATCTGGCTCAATAGGAGCGTCCAGATCTTCCAGACCATAATCACACTCTTCATACTCCCCCCCCCCCCCCAACAGTTCATAAAATTCCTCAAAATCATAATCCTGAACCGGTGGGACCTGGTGAACCGAACGTCTCCCAGATGGAGTTGGTTCAGGAACTGGGGAAAGAGACTGGACAATTTGGATTGCTTTGGCTATCTCTTCAGCTGTTGGGGAAATGACTTTTTCCACAGCAGCAGACTTTCTAGTCCTTTTTGCAGGAACTGGCTCCTCGGAGCCAGCTCTTCGTTTGCCCGAGGAAGTCTGGCCCTGGTCAGAGGGCACTCCTTCAGGTTTGGTTGGCACCGAACCGGGCCGGCCATCCGGGTCAGCAGACTTTTTGGCCTCTCTTTCCCTGAGCCTACCAACTCTCTTTTCAACGGTGGCAGCAGGGAAATTCTTGCAAATCTGGCAGTCTGAATCGAGGTGGTCAAACCCCAGGCAATAAACACAGGTGGTGTGAGGGTCAGCCTTGGCAAAGGCTTCCCCACAGACATCGCAGTGCTGAAACCCAGTGGGCCCCGGTTTTTCTTTTGGGTTTCTCAGACATTTTGCCAGCCTAACCAGAACTTGCCCGTTTATGGCAATCCGCCAAGCAAGACTCTCCTATCGGTTCCCAACCGTGTCACGGGCCGTGGAAAAAAACATAATGAAATCTGTTTTTTTTAGAACCGATAGGAACCGGGAACCGCACTCTCAAAAAGGACTAGCAATTGAAAATGCAACCTAATCGGTTCGAACCGAACTGATAAATGTTTTACAAGTTCCACACAGAATTCGTATGTAAAAACTATCTATTACTTACATTATCACAGACAAAGCTTGAACCGAACGGTTGCGGTTAAAATTAGACGAAATTTAATATTTTAAACTGTGAAAATGAACCGAGCAAAAAGAGAAATCTCCAGAGCGACTGTTCAGTGAGGCGGAGTAAAGAATCTTGATGGTTTCGGTTTGAAAGCAAGCAGACAGAGCTTCCTTAACCAAGCTCGCGCTCAAGATTCCATGCCTTGCATGGAAGTTAACTATTTCACCTCCCGGAGCAGTTCTAACCTGCGGTCATACTGCAAATTGTCATAATATAGCAAGACTTCATGTTGTTTGAAGGCACTAAGGAGCCATTTGCATGCCCATTATGAACCCAGTGTAGCGCAGTGCCCCCCTCCCCCCGCCAATTGCCAGCCTGATGTTACAAGTACATCTTTCCCTGGTGCTAGTGGTCCCCCTCGCCGATTGCCGCTCGATGTTAAAATAATTTCCTGGTGTCCGGTAGTCCCACTCGCACCCATATCCAGTGTGTTAATATGTATTCCCTGGTGTCCAGTAGTCCCCCCCCCCCCCCAATCTGCTCGACACAAAAGACACCGTTTCCCTGGTGTCCAGTGTATACCCAGCCCATCCCAGTCCCCTGTATATGAAGGATAAACTATTCCCTAGTGTTTAGCAGACCCCCTCCCTATCCCAGATCCCCTGTATAATTGCACAGCACCATTCCCTGGTGTCTAGTTGGACCTTCCACCCCAGCAGGTAGAGCCCCACCACCCTGCTCCCCCCATCCTGACCCTGAGCCGGCGACTGGCACAGCCCTTCGGTCTCCACCATGACTTGCTGCCAACTCAGCTGTCAGTGAGTGTGTACTGTACAATTAGCTGTTACAGTACACACTCGTTGACAGGCAGCGGACGGCCATAGTAGGGAGCAGAGGGCTGTGTCGGTTGCTGGGGGGTGGGGTGGTGTGGCACTACTTGCTGCTGTAGGGGATCTGTTAGACATCAGGGAATGGTGTTGGATAATTATATAGGGGAAGGGGATGCACTAGGCACCAGAGAATGGTTTATCTTTCATATACAGTACAGGGGATCGGGCTGGGGCGGGGATATACTGGACACCAGGGAAACTGTGTCTGTGTGTCAGGTGGATGATCGGGTGGGGAAGGGACCACTTGACACCAGGGAATACATATTAACACATTGGGCATGGGTGGGGGCGCCACTGGCACCAAGGAAAGATGTGTTTGTAAAATTGAGCTAGCGATTGGTGGGGGAGTGGGGTGGGGCCACTGGATACCAGGGAATGTTTATATTTTCACAATGGGCCAGCGAGGCGCGGCAGGACTGGACACCAGGAAATTATACGGTTGTACAGACGGGCGGCGATCAGGGGTGGCAGTGGACACCAGAGAAATTTAAGGTTTCTACATCGTAGGTCAGTGGGGGGGACCAGATGCCAGGGGCGCTCGTGTTGGGGTCGGGGAGGCTGCTGCACTTCCTCCACCAACTGCTAGCGTTGCGCGGTAGTAAGTCGGGGTTTCAATTAGCAGCATGCACCATGCAAGGGGACCGAGCAAAATGGTCTTGCACGGCACACACACACACACACACTCTGAATATTGGACTGCGCCAATATTCAGGTCTCGGTCCCTTTATTTGCATTGCGCCCCACCTCTGAATGTTGCCTGGGTGCAAACCCTGTTTGCACCCGGGCAAAGTTTTGAATATCTGGACCCTGGTATCATAACGTAAAAATGGTTCAGCTGCAGAGTACTACGGTCTACATCCGTCTAACCTGTATTAAACTTAAAGTAATCAAACAGTTGTAACTTTTCTTAACTTAGGTTGTGCTGCAATGCTTCAACAGTGGGTCTACCTGAACTCCTGTTAAGATAAAACTGTGGTAGGTTATCATTATTAATTAAAAAATAAATAAAAATCAGGCCTTAAACATCTGTTACATCTCCCAGAGTCCCGTTTATGCCACATTGCCGCGAATGCTGTGATTTGAGCACAGTAGTCCTTGGGTGCAATGGTAGCACGTGGCCAGCACAAACGGTCTCGCTGAACAGTTAGGAAGGGTGGGAAATTCTGCCCTGTGTAGAGCATCAAGGTGGAGGTAGGCTCCAACTTGTGCCATTAGCATGTGGAGGCATTAAGTGTAAGTCATGAAAACAAACACTTAAGGGAAAACTATATGCAAAAATTATAAAAACACATGATGTGCGTTGTTTTTGTTGTTTTGATGGTCCCTGATGTTCTTCTGTTCCATGTCTGTGCCAAGTGTGTGTTTTTTTTTTGGTTTTTTTTTTTAAACATTTCCCTGCCAGTCTTATGGCCCTTGGGGTAGCCTTCAGGCTTCTTTTATTGCCTTTGCTCTATTGGAATTTTCCCAGAATGCCTCCGGGAATTATGTGAATTAGACCCAAGACCTTCAAAGGTGTATTGGCTTTATTATCACCCAGTGACAGCACTTTACAAAGAAAATTGCCACACATCCAGAATAACATCTGGTGCTTAGAAAAATCTGACTTCGGCTGGGGAGGGAGGGCAAACACTTTTTCGAAGTGGTTAACTTTCACAAGCAGTTGCAGTTGGATGGTGTGACTAGATTATAACTTAGGATCCTGGGTGTTTGGATCTCCTGCAAGGTCTAATTCAGAGTTATTCCTGGAGGCATTCTGGGAAAATTCCAACAGATCAAAGACAATAAAAGTAGCCTGAATGACTACCCCCAGGGGCCATAAAAGTTGCAGAAAAAATTTAACCAAAAAAAAAAAAACTTGCTACAGACACAGGTAACAGAACGCTAGGGATCATCAGAAAAGCAAAAACCCAACGCACAACAAATTTATTTTTTTTTTTTATATAATTTGTCCATGTAATTTTCCTTTAAAATGCCCCGAAAGCAGGGATAACGTGATGTCCAACACCAGTTCAGTGTTCCCTCCCACCTGAGACCGCTCTCGGAACATAAATGAGCATTTGTCCTCCTGTCTCACTCCTGTGTTGTGTTCCACCTTGTCATCGTCTTGCCTTGTGTGTAAACTCCTGTTTCAGCTTTTGCAGGAGTCTGCTGGCCTCTGAGGGGTCCAGGAATTGATATACCTTGCCCCTAAGTATGGTCTCCAGGCTGGCCGACATGAGCATTAGGTGATGGATGCCCAGCTGTCCTAGCTTAGCCCGTACCCCATCAAATGCCTTCCTGTGCTGACAGATGGCAAAGCTTAAGTTAGGAAAGATGTGGATATTTTCCGATTGCCTTTAGAGGGGGCATTTCTGTTTAGCTTGGCACAAGATCACCTCCTGCTTAGAGAGGGAACTTAAGAGTTATTAGCAGTTTGGGGTGCTGATCTTCTGGCAGATTAGTTGTTACTGGTGCTCTGGGCCGTAACGCGGTAAGCCTGCTGGATTGAGGTGGAAGGTTCCATTTGCAATACATCAGGGATCCACGTAGCAAAAAAAAGTCTGTGTGAACTGGAAGGCCAAGAATATGTATGTTTGTGGCCCTAGTCCTATTTTCAAGATGCTCAAGTCAGCGACAAAGGAGCATGCTCTCTTTGACTATCCTGACAGAAGTCACTATGGCCTGCTGTACCATTCCTGCTGCTGCTTTTGCATCTGCATCCACCACAATCATCCTGGAAATCCTTCACTTGAAATCTGGTGGTAAAATCCTACAGTCGCTTGTTCATGGCTTGAACTGCACAGAGAGGAGCGGCATTAGATGGCTGGTTATGCTCCGCTTCTGAGTTTGAGGGGCCCCGGGATCTTTCGATATAGATGCCTGCTGTTGCTTACCCTCTCTTGGCCTGGCTCCTTCACCTCCTTGCGCTGCTACGTTTGGATGGACCATCACGGGTAAGTAAGCCGTTCAAATGTCAAATTTGGTATCTGTATGTTCAGCAGAAAGAGATCTGTCACCCGTGCTACCGTTTATCGGGATCGAGCTACTTGGGCTTTTTGGCAGAATTAGGACACCTCGTACAGCTCTGAAAATCTGCTGCCTGGGTGGGAGTGGCATTATGATATTTGATTGGGGATGTGTCAGTGATCAGATTGGGGTGTGGTTGCTGCTGTGCTGCATGGATTCCAAGAAGAGGGGGTGGCATTGGGGTTTTCACAGTGTGAGTGTGATTGGTGTTCTGATAGTTGGACTTTGGAATGTGTCAGTGCTCAGACTGTGTTGTGGTCACTCGCTGCCGTGCACAGAAAAGGCGGCTGGGATCGGGCCTGGGGCCTTTCCCCCAGCACACTGTTGCATTCCATCTAATACCATGGGATCACCTGTGCAGGTGATAGTGAAGGAAAGGTGAGTTCCGGCAGCTGATTTACTCCGGATGGATTTCTTATTACATCACAGGCCTTAGTAGTAGTATGAGTCTAAATTTTATTTGTTTACTTATGCTAACATACTTTTTTCTTTTGTTTTCTTCAATTTCAGACTCTTACAGTTTCCATGTAAATTCCCAGAAAAGGAGTCTCGTGTGAAAAGCTGGGCCCAATGGATTTCGGTAGGTTTATCATATTGATTTTAAAAAACGTCCAACTTAAAAAGAAACCAATCCTTCCTTACAAATATAGTCCACTTTTGACAGTTTGCATTGGTTGTCCAGAAGATACCTTTGGTGCAGAGCGTCGGTCTGGAATTATGGGCTAATGGCCCTTGGCATAGGAATGGAAGCAGTTCACTAGTGAAGGACTGCCTTGGGATTCTTTTCCTAACATTTGTTAGTTAAGTGACAGTATTTATCAAAACATAACTGTTGCTCACATGCCTGAGAAATTCTTTATCCTGCCGTCTAACCTCTGTGTTGAAACCAGCAGCATTTACCCAACTGGACAGAGATTCGACCCAGAAAGGACTTGCTAGCCTTCCATGATATGTTTTGCCACTTAACTCTGTTCCGGCACAATACAGAGATCGTTGACCATCTGTAGAGAATCCTTTCCACAGAGTTGGGGGTCCCAGTCTGTCACTCTCAACAGGATTGAGTTCTGCTCTGAACAGTGCAGTAGCGCACCTCGGTGACATGCACTGCTCCCTCAGTTATCCTCCACCCTCGATTAGCCGCCAGATTTTGTTAGGACAAAATGTCTGCAGTTCTCTTGTCCCTTACTTCCTGCCACCCTCGATTATCCGCCCAATTTTGCTTGTACGGATGTGGGCAGATAATTAAGGGTGCAATGTATTAGAATTCAAATACAGTACCAGACTGCTTTGTTGCAGATGGTCTAGTTTTCCAGCATGTAGAAACATAACTATAGACAGTGCTGGCAGAAACGGACAGCTGGTCTATCCAGTCTGCCCATAGTTCCCTATCTATCCCCAGGACCTAAATGCTATCCAGGGTACTAGACCTCACTATCCTCCCCTGCTGCCCTGAGTAGCCCTTCACTCTGTCCCAACTGTGCTTGAAACCATTTCTGGTTTTGGCACCCACCATCTCAGCCAGTAGACTGTTCCAAGGTTCCACCACCCTCTCTGTAAAGTAATACTTTCCTCATGTCCATCTTAAACCCACCACCTTTCAGTTTCTGCTGGTGCCCCTGTGATCTCAAATGTGTGCTTATGCTAAATAACTTCTCTCAGTTCACCTTATTTATTCCTTTCAGGAATTTGAAGGTCTGTAGCATATCACCCCTCTCCCATTCGGTCTTCAGTGAGTACATGTGTAGTGCCTTGTGCCGTTCCTTGTAAGCTCTGCCTTGCTGGCCCAGTATCATCCTGGTCACCCTTCAGTGCACCACCTCAAGCCTGTCCTTGTCTTTTGTGAGGTGCAGACTCCAGAACTGGGGACAGTACTCCAGCTGAGGCCTCACCATTGATCTGTAAAGAGGTAGTATTACCTCTTTTCTGCTACTGTCAATACCCCTCCTGATACCTCCTAGCATCCTATTGGCTTTACCAAAGGCCTTATTGTATTGGCTTGATTGTTTGAGAGTGTTGCTAAAGGAATAATGGCCAATAGGGTGGGTGCTATGCTGGGATGACATCCCGCCTTGGGTGGTTGGGCCTGAGGCTGCAGGCTGAGGGTATCCCAACACCCGAGAAGGAATGTTATCCCAGCATAACGCCCACCCTGGGGGGCATTATTCCTATTATACAATGGCTTGTTGTTCTAAACAGAATAACAAAATAATTTTAAAGAATAATTTTGTTAGTGTGGAAAAATATTTTTGTTAAGAGAAGATGCAAAGAATCAAGTAACAATCAATCAGCTGGGATGTTATGCTAGGATAACATCCCTGCCCTGGTGGCCAACTGACCAATCAGAAGCCAGGATTCTTTCTTGCCACTGTATAATAATTACTCCTAGGTCCCTTTCCTCAGTCATAGTGCTCAGCTTAATCCTTTTCACCCAATACTCTGTCCTAGCGTTTTGCTTCCAAGGTGCAGCACCTTGCACTTTATGGCATTGAACTTTTATTTATCTATCTATCTCTCGGATTACAAAGACCTTTGAGCCTGGGGCTCTTTTACAGAGGTTCCATGTTGGTAGCAAAATTAAAAACAGTACATAATTGGATAATACATAATGGGATAATATAAAGCAGTTAAATCACACAAACAGTAAGACAGTTAATTACAGGGAAAGTGTCGTTTTTAAGAAGTCATGAGGGTTACAAGTATATATAAACAACATCAGGATTCCAGAAAAAAAGAAACAGGCAAGTGCAATCAGTAACCCTGACTTTGTCTGGTTCAGGAGAGGATAGAAGGAGGGTGCCATTACTGGGACATAACACTGACTTTGCCAAGCATGGATGGGGAAAGCATGAACTTCAGCTGGCAGACCTTAGACCACCTCTCCAGTCTATACAGGTCACTCTGTATCTCCCTAATTCCCTTGTCGCTGTCCACACTCCCACAGAGCCTTGTATCATCAATGAAAAGACACAACCTGCTATGGATTCCTTCTCCAGTGTCACTAATTGAACATATTGAAGAGGACTGGCTCCGGGACAGATTCTGTGGTACTCCACATGTGACCTCCCTTTCTTCCAATTTGACATCCTTCTCTACAACCCTCTGCTGCCTCCCTCTCAGCCAGTGTCCTACCCATCTTACTGTGCCTTTGCTGCCCCAGATCCTCCATCTTTTTCAGCAAATGCCTGTAAGGCACTGAGTTAAAGGCTTTTCTGCCCTCGCGGCACGCCGGCAACCTGGGTTCGGGAGCGAGCCTGGGTCATCTGAGGTCGGCACGGGGGGGAGGGTGGAGCTGGATGGAGCGGCCGGCGGGCAGCTCTCTTCGGGGTGGTGGAATGGCATCCCTCACTCAATTGCTGCCCCCTGGTGGAGGCCAGGAGGCTGTGCAGGCAGGGGGCCCGATGCTAGGCTAATGGGGTGGGCAGAACAGGGTTGTTACCGGGGCTGCAAGACACATGCATCCTTCTCCTGGGGCCCTCAGGAGAAAATCAGTGGACAAAAAATACCGGCGGCAGGATGATGACTGACTCCCCGCAGGCACCGCTCCTGGACTGGGTGTAAGATAAGCCCCAGTAATTCTGTTAGATGGGGCCGATCAAAGGTAAAAATAGAATAACAAAAAGGAGGGGGGGCTTTTCTGAAATCGAAACAGAGTAAATCCATGGCATGTCACCCAGTCAAAGAAAACTGTTAGGCTAGTCTGACAAGATCTCCCTGCCATGAATCCAGGCTGTTTCCTGTCCTGGAGGCCACTGCTCTCCAAGGTCTTCCTTCTAGTTAGCTAGAAGGAAGCTACATTTAAAGACTGCCTTAGAAAGATTCTGCTAATAGCTTGGTAGAAGACACCAGGAGAAAGGACTGCTGTGTGATTGGACTTCTCTGCTGGGACTAAAAAAGAACTTTTGTACTTGGACCTTTAATTTAGGGTAAAAAAAAAAAAAAAATAAACAAAAAAAATGTGTGTGTTTGTCTGAGTTAACTGAACTGAATGGTTATCTAAACAGTTATTTAGGTGTAAATCTCAGGTGATTGAAAGGACTTAATAGCTGTGAGGTTTAAATGACTTGTAGAAAGATGTAGTAAGTAGGGGAAGTGGCTTAGCTAGAAGGAAACTACATTTAAAGACTGCCTTAGAAAGATTCTGCTAATAGCTTGGCAGAAGACACCAGGAGAAAGGACTGCTGTGTGACTGGACTTCTCTACTGGGACTATATTGCCCTCCTTCCCTCCCCAAGCTAGTTCTACTTTTATAGGCACAGGATTTGACTGACAACAGGAACTTCCTGTTTGGGAGCAGGAAGTAAGTGATCACAGAGCCACCAAAGACCCACCATCCTAAAAGGGCAAGAGTAGCTCTCCGGCCCCCTCTAGCTGCTGGAGGTCTGCCTCTGAGCAAGTAAGGGGTCTACTGAGAAATATAGGATATTCTTGTCTCAGAACAGGACAATCGGGAGCTTAAAGGCACACAGGCAGAAAGTAAGGGGAGAGAGAAAAAAAAAACACAGAGGAAAGAGTAAGGATTGCAGACAGTTAAGGGGCCAGAAATAACACATGATTGGAGTGGTGCAGTGCAGTGGCTATGGAGCAGCAGTCTTCCGGGAGACTTTCTGGAGGATGCGGTGTTGTCCCATCTGCAGGCACCTCTCTGGGCTGAGGGAGGAGGTTGCTCATCTCCAGGCTGAGTTGGCCAGGATTTGTGGGACCTACTGTTCCATCCAGGGACCACCAGTGCCACTGCCGTTGCCTCAGAGGTTGCCAAGAAAGAGGACCAGTTGGACCACAGTGGGCTCAGGGAGGGTGAGGGTGGTGGAACAGAGGCGCATCCCTCCAGTTGTACCTCTCCACAATTCCTATTCTGGCAAAGTGTGGTTCCTCTATGGAGGCACCCACAGTGGAGACCAAGGAGGATGCTGGGAACCTCCACAAAGGAGACCCACAGGAGGGTGGCAGGGGACCCCACAGGGGAAGGAAACAACTCCTGGTGGGGGACTTCATTGTTAGGAAGGTAGAACTGGGGGAGGAAAGGGAGAGGGAGGTAAGGTGCCTGCCTGGTGCCATGGCTTGGAGGGACAGGGAGCGAATCCTCCGGATTGCTGGAGCAGCTGCACAGGGGAGGGAACTGGATGTCATTGTCCATCTAGGGACAAATGACCTGGCTAAGAAAGGGATTAGAGAAGTGCAGGAAGAGTTTGTGGAATTGGGGAGGGGCCTTAGTCAAGTAGCATGCACAGTAACCTTTTCGGAGGTGCTGTCCATCTATGGCATAGGAAAGGCTAGGGTGTTCTGCACCATGGGATTCAATCAGTGGTTGAAAAACTGGTGTGGAGCTTAGGGATTTGGCTTCATTGGGGACTGGGGGTCCACCTGGAGTGATGCAAGCCTATACTGTTATGATGGGCTGCATCTGTCCGGGAGGGGGACCAGGATCCTAGGTGATAGGTTTAAATGCTTTATTGGCAAGCATTTAAACTAGCCAAGGGGGGAGGCACTGGAAAGGAGCAGGGAAATCCTAGCCCCCCCCAAAAAAAATCATGGTAGTAAGTGTGGTAAACACCAACATAGAGGTGTCGATAGGGAGAAGGGCAGGGGTAAATGGAGAAAGTGACAAAGGCAAGAAGGACAGGCATGGGGCAAAAGGAGTAAGGCCATCAGGAAATGGAGGGTAATGAGTACCAATGCCTGTAGTCTGGGCAACAAGCTCCTGAGCTGGTGGCCTTGATGAAGAGGGATGCCTGATATTGTAGCAGTCACAGAAACATGGTACACACAGAACCATGACTGGGATGTTAACACCAGGGCACATAACCTACAGGAGAGACAGGCAGGGGAGAAGAGGGGAGGAGTAGCCTCTATGTAAAGGAAGGGATAAAAGCAACTGAACAAAAGAGTAAACAGGGAGGAGAGGAGGCACTGTGGGTCACCTTGGAGACTGGAAAGGGCACCACAATCCGCACAGGGGTTGTGTGCAGACCCCCATGTCAGGGGGAGGGAATGGACAAGGATTTGATAGAAGGCATTCTTAGAATGGCAGAGAAAGAGGAGATACTGTTGATGGGAGACCTGAATATGCCAGATGTTAACTGGAGCACATTTGCTGCAGCCACATCCAAGAGCGGGGCCATTCTTGATGCCCTACAGGTGGCAGGCCTCAGACAGCTAATTTCGGAACCCACTTGTGAGGGAGCAATCTTAGACCTCATACTCTCAAACAGGGGCAGTGAGAGGATCTCGAATCTAGAAGTGGTTTGCCATCTGGGAACAAGTGACCATCAAACAGTGTGGTTCACGTTAAACTCAGCTACAGAGTCAAGCCATACAAAAGTGAGGGTACTGGACTTTAGGAGGGCTGACTTTGGCAAGATGGGAGAGTGCCTCAGAAAAGCACTAGCAAACAGGCTAGAAGGAGGTGTGGAGCAACAATGGGGAATCATCAGAACTGCCATCACAGAGGCAACAAGCCTTTGTATGAAGCAAATAAACAAATCAAAGCGAAAGAAAAAGCCACTATGGTTCTCAAAAGAGGTGGCTGTGAAAGTCAGGAAGAAAAAGATAGCATTCCGGAAGTATAAGGAAACACAGAAGGAGCAGGACAGAGAGCTATACCAGTTAAGGCAGAAGGAAGCAGGAAGGGAAGTCAGAATAGCAAAGGCCCAAACTGAGGAAAAGATAGCCAACTCAGTTAAGAAGGGGGATAAAACCTTTTATAGGTACATCAGTGAGCGTAGAAAGACAAAGGGAGGAATAGTGAGGCTGAATAGAATGAACGGTGGGTGGGCAGAGGGGGACAGTGAAAAAGCAGGGATACTGAGCGAATATTTCTTCTCAGTATTCACAAAAGAGGAGAGAGAAGTGCCTAATCCAATTAACAGAAGCACTCTTGATGGGGGGGGGTCGATCCCAGTCCTCTCACAGAAGAAAGGGTTCTGCAAGAACTCCTAAAACTGAAGGTGGACAAAGCAATGGGTCCTGATGGAATTCACCCCAGAATTCTAAAAGAATTAAGGGAGGAACTAGTGAAACCACTGGCTACTCTTTTTAATAAATCATGGGAGGATGGTGTGGTACCCAAGGACTGGAGGAAGGCGGATGTGATTCCCCTTCACAAAAGTGGGACCAAGACAGAGGCAGGAAACTACAGACCTGTCAGTCTGACCTCTGTGGTAGGGAAAGTGATGGAGTCACTTCTGAAGGAAAGAATAGTTGAGTACCTAGAGGCCAGTGGGGCACAGGACCCAAGGCAGCATGGCTTCACAGCGGGAAGGTCATGTCAGACAAATCTAATAGATTTCTTTGACTGGGTGACCAAAGTAGTAGATCAGAGAGGCGCTGTGGACATGGCCTACGTAGACTTTACCAAGGCATTTCACACAGTCCCACACAAAAGATTAATAGTCAATTTAACTAGCCTGGGAGTGGGTCCCAGGGTGGTAGCCTGGGTAAAACATTAGCTGCACAACAGGACACAGAAGATAATTGTAAATGGAGTCCACTCTGAAGAAAGAGGGGTTACTAGTGGGGTACCGCAGGGTTCAGTATTGGGTCCAGTCCTTTTTAATGTCTTCATCAGTGACATTGCAGAGGGACTGGAAGGAAAAGTATGCCTTTTTGCAGATGTCACAAAGATCTGCAACAGGATTGATAACACGAGGCGTGGAAAGGAAGAAGAGGGACTTGGCAAGGTCTGAGGAATGGTCAGAAGTATGGCAGCTAGGATTCGATGCAAAGAAGTGTAAAATAATGCACTTGGGGAAACAAGAACCCAGGGGAAGAATACACAATGGGTGGGGAGGTAGTAACAAAAAGAAAAAAGGAAAGGGACCTGGGGGTAATCATATCAGATGACCTTAAGGTTAGCAAGCAATGTGAGAAGGCAGTAGGGAGGGCTGGGGGTATCCTGGGATGTATAGGGAGAGGCATCAGCAGCAGAAAACAGGAAGTTGTTATCCCTCTGTATAGACAGTTGGTGAGACCCCATCTGGAGTACTGCGTCCAGTTCTGGAGACCCCATCTCTGCAAGGACATAGACAGGATAGAGGCAGTCCAGAGGAGGGCAACTAAAATGGTGCAGGGTCTGCAAGAGAAGCCGTATGAGGAGAGACTAAAGGAGCTTAATATGTATACCCTAGAGGAAAGAAGGGAGGGGGGACATGATAGAAACTTTTAAGGCACTCAGTGGAATCAACAAAGTCCAAGAGGGTAGCATCTTTCAGAAAAAGAGACGTGCAAGAACAAAGGGACACAATTTAAAGATGGGGATGGGGGGTTCCGGGCAATGAGAAAGTAGTATTTCACAGAGAGGGTAGTGGATGCATGGAACAGCCTTCCTGAGGAGGTTGTGGGGTCTAAAACTGTGGGAGAATTCAAGAATGCATGGGACAGACATAAGGCAATTCTTGTGGGGGGTAGGAAGAAATATGCTGTTGGTTAACTAGGATCTGCGGCCTATCCTGTAGGTAGGGAAATGGGCAGACTAGATGGGCCAAGCGGTCCCTATCTGCCGTCAAAGTCTGTTTCCTTGACTAGGGACTCCATCAGTTTCCCTACAACTGAGGTGAGACTAACAGGTCTGTAGTTTCCTGCTTGCTCCTTGTCCCCCCACCCACTTTGTGAAGTGGAACCACATCCATTAACCTGCAATCACCCGGAACTGTCACTGACTGTAACAAGCTATTGAACAGCCCTACTAGGGGTTCAGCCAGTTATGCTGGCAGTTCCTTGAGCACCCTCTGATTCATCCCAGCTGATCCTGGGGCCTTATTTGTCTTAAGGGCTGCTAGTCCTGTCAGGCAAATACTGGCCATTTCATTTCTGTGACCTCCTTGGTGACTAACTTGATGCCACTCTCTGGCAAGGGCCTGCCATCTTCCTTGGTGAAGACAGAGCAGAAGTAGTCATTAAGGATGACTGGATTTAGACTGTCCTCCTCTGTCACCATAACAGTCCCCCCCCCCCTTTCTAATTGCTTTTATTTTTTAGGTTCTTTCATACTCCTACCTCCTCAGCTGGGGGTGTTGCCTTTGGTTCCCCTGCAGCCCATGTCCACAACTCCCATTCTCTACCTCCTTCTCCCTACACGCAACCCAGGTCTCAACCAAGCAGGTATGTACCCCATACACTGGGAAGTTCCTGGTGAGCCAGGCTGGGAGGGAGAATCCTGGTTTGTCCAGTGTGGCAGAGGCCTCATGCGCGCCGGAAGATTCATTTTTTTCTTTTAGCCCTTCTTGTTGGCAGTGGCATGCTGTGTGCCTAGAACATTGCAGTGTGTGCTTCCTTATGCTACACGTTCGTCCTCGTCCCCACGCTTGAGCTCCCGCATACCATCTCCTGGCCACCACCAGGAGCCAGTGCAGCAGCGGCTCTTGTCCCCCACTCTCCCCGGGAGAGGAGAGCTGCCCTCCAGATGCTCAATCCTCTGTGACCCCCAGCAACCTGAGCTCGCTTCCGACCCCGGGTCGCCAGCGTGGTGCGGTGTCCAGCGCCTCAGCCCTCTGCACCACTGGGCTGGCTATTCTTTCCCCCTTCCCTTTATCCCTAATGTACCTGAAGAATTTATTTTCTCTGCTCCTGACCCCCCGCAGTGATATGTAGCTCAGTGTCTGCCTTAACCTCCCTTAGGGGCCTTCCTTGCTGTCCTAGTTCTTGGTTTGTATTCTCCCCATTCTTTCCCTCCTTGTTCATCACTGAATCTGATGAAGGCCTCTTTTTTTTTTTTTGTTTGCCCTAACTGCCTCTCTGATCTTTTCCGAGAATCACACTGGTTGTTTGTACCTACTGCACTTGGTTACAGTCCCCGGGATATCTTTGATGCCTTTCGAATGGCCCCCTTTATTGCCCCCAATCTCTCCTCCTCCTGTCCGATGCTGTATACCCCGACTAACTTGCCCCTGACCAGCTCTCTCGTCCTGTCGAAGTTCTCCCTTCTGCAGTCAGTGACCTCAGGGTTTACTGATTCCCCAGGGCCAACTCAAACCAGACAGAGTTGTGTCGCTGTTCCCTAATGGCTCCTCTACCGGCACTGCTCCAGCCATCCCCAAGTCGATGAGCATCGAGGATGGCAAGCTGCCTCTAACTAGCTGCAAGAGAAGACAATCCCGGACTGAATCCAGCAAGGCCTGATGGGGCTCCTGGCAACCAGAACCTCCCAGTCCTGGCAGGTTTAGGTCACCCACCACCTCCCCTTCTGCCACTCCCCTGACTTGTTCTCCCCCAAGCTCTGTAATCCCTCTCCTCTGCCTGTCCTGGTGGTCTATAGCTCGCTCCCACCCGTATTTTTGTGCCTGATATCGCAGTGAGGTGCACCCACAGTGACACACTCTCTCCATTACTCCCCCGATGTATCTTTGCTCCACAGCCTCAGTGCTATCCCTGACATGGAGGGCTACATGTCCCCCTTTACCTCTCCTCTGTTCCTCCTAAACATGGCGTAGCTTGGGACTGTCATGTCCCAGACATTATTTTCCGAAGCTTAAGTCTCTGTGATGGCTACAAGGTCCACCTCGCTGTCTGCCGTCATTGCCTGGAGCCCCCTGATTTTACTGTCTGCACTCATGGTGTTGGATGCCCTTTGGCTGTTTACTTGTCCTACTCCTTTATTTCTCTACAGTCTCTTTCCTTTCCTATTGATTTCCAGCTCTGTGATCCCACCTCCTTGGTCCCTTCCTCATCTGAATTTGGTCCTCAACCTTGTTTTGGCCCGTTATGCCTCTACAAGTCCCAAGATTAGGGGAGTACTAGCTAGGTTCCCCTTCTTTCTCCTACCAATTTGATTCCTCTAGACTTCGTCTCCACCAAAGTCAGTTTAACTGTCCAATACAGATGTCAAACTTCTGCCCTAGTGCACATGCTCCCTCTTTTGTCAGGTGAAGGGTGTCACCCTTGAAAAGCCTCCTGTCCCAGAAGTCCCCCAGACCTCCACAAACTGGGACCCCTTCTCCTGATATCCTCTTAGCCACCTGTTAAACTCCTCTATCTCTCTCTCCCCCCCCCCCCCAAGTCTGTCTTCCCACCCACCTCTGCCCCATACAGGGAGGACTTCATGAAAGGCCAGGGAGGCTTGAGTGTGCCTTCAGTCTACCTGACAGACTGTGAAAGTTCTGCTTCACCATCTCCACAGTCTGGTTTGCCAGATCTTTGGTACCCAGGTATACCAGCATACCAACTCCCCCAACCGACACACATCTTATCTACATCCCTGATGATTGTTGCCCTCTGTTACTTTTATTAGTGCTCACTCATCAGGTTTAGTAAAATATATTGAATTTGCCTTGGAGTGGTTCATCTGTTTCTTGAGTGCAGATTCGTGTTGGATGGCCGTTGCCCCAGGAAGGCTTCTGACCATCCCCCTCCTGCCCTCACCCCCCATCATTGAATCCCTGACCATCGAGACTCTCTTAGCGGATTTCTTCCTGTCTGTTCCCTCGACTACCAAGAAGTTGTCCTGCCTTTTCCATCGACTGACTCGGGAGCCCCCCTCCCCCACCAGCAGAATCAGGAACCTGAGGCTTCTCCTGGGATGCAAAGTGATTTGCCGTTTGGATGGTGTGTGGCTAGACAACTTCATTGTGGCTAGCCCTGGCTCCCATTCCCCTCTCCCCCTAGACCATGGGCCTCTAGGGGAGTGGGCTTGTGGGGTGCTGACACCATGTGAGCATGGAGCATTGCAGAGGTTCTGCAGATGGGGCAATGCCCCCCTTCTTCAGAGCATTCCCCTGGAGAAGAGTACCCAAGTCACCACAGCTATCTTCTCCACTGTACTCCATCCTTATACTGAACCAAGGACTAGAGCTCCACCTAGAAAGGACATGGTCAGAGCATGTTTTAAGTTACTTTATTGGTAGAGGGCGTGGCTAGAGCATGTGTTAAGTTACTTTACTATTGGTAGAAACAACTTGAATTGGGGCTGCACCTAAGAAGGGTGCTGCTAGAGTGCTTGTTAATTTAGCAACAAATGGGCAGGGTTCGTCAGACGCTAACTAGCCTTGAAATAAGTTACTGGGATACCATTTAAATGAAATTAATTACTGAATCTGTAACACAGGTATACTGGTTCCATGTCATAATAATGAACACGGAACAGCGACTCACAAGTCGGCGAGTGCACATCAGCAAAAACTGAAAACGGCGATGTGCACTATAGCACCCAACAGCCATAGCCACCATCGCTGTATTTACCACAAAACGAAAAGGCTACCATTTGTGTTATGTGGGGCTTTGCCCTCTGCACCCTCCTAACTTAATATAATCAACTCGGGGGTGATCTGGGAAAGGGTAAACTCGGGAGGGGCCATCGGGGGGACACATGTCGGCAAGGGGAGAACAGTGGGGGGGATCCTACAGACAGGGGAACAATGTCGGGAGGGCAGGGTAACTGCACAAATTTTAGAAATAAATTAAAGTACACATCTAAAAAAAAAATGTAAACAATTAGTATACCTACTCAGGCTCCGAACCCAGGTCGTCCACTCCAAAGGTGGTTGCTTAAACCACCACACGGCCAGCTTGGCAGCTGCTTGCCAAATAATGACAGACAAACCCTTCCAGAAACCATTCCACATACACCAAAACCCTACGCGCTGAACTTCACTGTAGTGGTAATCCCACTTAGGTATTTTTACCACTGTGCCGTTTTATCATTCGCTATTTTGATGTCTGTCTTATTCGCATCGCACATATTCAGTCACTAACTTAATGTGCTACCAGGTATACCCAAGGAAGGTGTTGCTGCGGTATTTTAGGAATTTATTTATTTTTAAAATTTTCATTTTTCTCCGCCACCTCTCTGCCGGCCGCCCGTTACTTTCAGCCGGTCACAGGCGGCTTCACCCCAGATCGGCCTCGGGCCTCAATACCATGGCTTACCCCCACAGCGGGGCTGCGGGATCTGAGGAGAGGAGGAGACATCCGCAGAGACTTGGGATAGGTTGGAGGGAGCTGGCCTGGGGGGCTAATTAAAACGTGGCGGAGGCTTCATGGGCGGCGGCAGACGTCCATTTTCCGGTTTCGGGAGGCTGGGTCGTGCAATGGCGTCAGGCGTCGCCCGCGCCTCAGGTATGTGTGTGCGGTAGCTGTGCCGACACCCGGCCTCCACCAGGGGTCACTAGTGCTCCGAGCACTATCCCACCCCTCCCTGGAAGAGAGCAGTCATAGGACGCTCTATCCTTCTCCCGGCCAACCTTCAGCGACCGGAGTGGTTCCCGAACCCGGGTCGCCGGCGTCTCAAGCGGAAATCCAACCGCTGCGCCGACGGGCCGGCTTGTAGGAATTTATCTAAAGATAAGCAGGGTGAATTCCTTCACTAGATGAATAGACATATTGTGTTGACTATCAAATGGAAAAAACTTGCAGCGAGCTTACATGATAAAATTGCACAATTTCAAGACAAATGGCAACGATGGATAACCTATATGTTGCAGCTTGATGCAACTTTTGTACCCTAGGCTTATGGTTATTGAGGTGGACGAGGTGCGCTGCTCTCACTGGGAAGGAGGGGAGGGAGTTGTTTGCTGGTATAACCCTTGCAATGCTATACTGTTCTTTTAACACACAAAGACCTGTGAGAATATCTATAAAATTTTATATTGCAAAAATAGAGAATGGACATGCTTAAGATGTACAAGCCTTGTGACCATAGATGTGGTGCTTAAGCACCTTTTCATTTATAACGTGTGTCTCGTTGGTATAAACCTAATTAAAAAAAAAAAAAAAAAATCTATTTAAAATAAATAAAGATAAGCGGGGTAGGTTGGAGTCTAACTGGCAAATAGTGGGACACACTTTACTTTAGGTATACCTAGATTGAGTGTTACTGGCATCCCTAAGAAACCAAATTTGGCAAAGCATTTCACAGTGCAGTCAGTAATAAAATCAGATCTAGCAAGCAGTTAATGCAGACAGTGTTACTGGGGCTCCTTAAAAATCAAATCTAGTGTAGAAGTGGGCAGCCTGATAGTCCCCAAAAAGCAGGTAGCAAACCTGACAGTCTCAGTAGGTCAGTAGTAGTCCTTCACACTCTAGCAGGTACAGTCTCTGTGGCAGTCCTGTGGGGGATTGCAGTCGGAGGAACAGGGCGGCAGAGTCCCTGGCTTCCTGGCAGACTCCACCAGTAGATGCTCTTTGCACGGAGGAATGTAGCACAGAGGACTGCTTGGTGGATAGGCCATTAAAAGGAGGAAATGAAGTATGTAAAGTGCTTGAGGTGGCGTCAGCAGACGAGGAGGCGTAGCCAAGCAGCTGATTAGAGGACCGTGGATGCTTCAGCAAGTTCTACTCTAACGCTCAAGAAAGCTGTTTGGGCGCAGGGAGGCAGAATCTGGAATCGGGAGTCTGCGCAGCAAGCTGTGTGTGTGTGTGGGGCTCCACAAAAGTGAATACAGTCTGCTCAAACCCCCATCTCCAACACTCCAACATTTCCCTCGGTGGTGTCTCCGGTGAGCCAGCAGGAATCTTCTGGGATTTAAAGTCCAAATTCCTTTGACATATAAGGCTAGAAGCAACATCAGTGGATTGGCTGACTAGCAATGAGGATGCGTGGCCAAGCAGCTGATGGAAGTGCTGTGGAAGCTTGAGCAAGCTCTGCCCATCTCACACTCTGGAAGCTGTTTGGGCACAGGGAGGCAGAATCTGGAACTGAAGTCGGTGCAGCAAGTGGCACAGTGCCGGGGGAGGGTTTCTTGAAAGCGAATACAGCCTGCCTTCTCCACCCCAAAGTCTCCCTCAGTGGCATCTCAGTAAGCACAGTTTTGTGCTTCAAGCAGCTACTGCTGTTACCTACCTTATCAGAGGCTGATGGTGTTGCTCAAGTTCCACTAAATGTTATAATTTTAAAGAAAATAATTTGGGGTGATCACCAGTAAGTCTGGCAACTCTGAAAGTGTACTCGTCTCGCACCTCCCCTACGGTGGCAGAGTGTGTGTCTCGCACCTCCCCTGCGATGGTCGAGTGCATCTGTCTCGCACCTCCCCGCGGCAGCTGAGTGCATCTGTCTGCACTTGGCTGCCACAGGGAGGTCGAGCTCACTTTGCTCTGCTGCCGCGGAGGTCGAGACAGTTGCACTGGCTGCTGCAGGGAGGTGTGGACATGCACTCTGCTTCCACAGGGAGGTCTTGCGACAGATACCTTGACTGCCACAGGGGAGGTGCATGTGTCTGCACCTCCCTGCGGCGGCCGAGAGTGCATGTGTCTCGCACCTCCCCTCAGGCCAGTGCATGTGTCTCGCACCTCCCCTCGCTTGACAGTGCATGTGTCTAGCACCTCCCTCTTGGCCCAGTGCATGTGTCTCGCACCTCCCTCTTGACGGCCGAGTGCATGTGTCTCGCACCTCCCCTGCGGCGGCCGAGTGCATGTGTCTCGCACCTCCCCTGCGGCGGCCGAGTGCATGTGTCTCGCACCTCCCCTGCGGCGGCCGAGTGCATGTGTCTTGCACCTCCCCTGCGGCGGCCGAGTGCATGTGTCTCGCACCTCCCCTGCGGCGGCCGAGTGCATCTGTCTCGCATCTCCGCTGTGGCAGATATCAAAGTGGAGAGAGAGAGAGAGACCTGTCCACGCGCTGCACTGCCATGCCAGTGACCAGGTTCGGAAGCAGACTTTGAATGTGCAGGTGGGCAGCCAGTGTTGGGGAAATGAAGCTGCCATCGGAAGCTGTTCCCAGCCAGGAAGGGGATGTCTCAGTATCTGGCATCCCCAGCAACCCCTGTGCTAGAGCAGGGAGCTTGCCCCTTCCCCAGCACCCGCAGTGACAACCAAAGCCAATACTAGGCTGTTAGCACCATCAGATGGGATAAGGGTGGGATAAAACCAGGGATGAAGGCCATGGATTACTGGGAGAATGAGTGTAGGCACTCTTGGGCCCTGATCCACAGGGACCACTATCGGAGGGATGATTGGTAGTGGCAGACAGGGTGGGAGGTCACCAAGGGCAGGTAGATATGGCCCTGGGACTGGGTGGCTGCTTCCAGAGGCTATAAAGCTGAAAAGAAATCCAGTGAGAGCAGCGTGGTTAATGTGGGGAGAAGGCAGCTTGGTTATTGTGGGGGGAGGCTGGGTTAATGTGGCAGGGTACAACTTGGTGTGGTGAGTGCAGCTTGGTTAATGTGGTGCAGCTTGGTTAGTGTGTGTGTGTGTGTGTGTGTGTGTGTGTGTGTGTGTGTGTGTGTGTGTGTGTCTCACTACAGAATGTTTCTTGTCAGAGAAATAAGATGGGCCAGCATGGAAAGTGTCTGAATCAGGTTGTACTCAGTACAGTTTCGAAAAAGTGTGTGTGTGTGGTTGTAAGATGGTTTGCTGCTTTAAGTATACCAGTCGCCCACCCTCATTGTGGTCCATGATCATATTTTGTGAATGGTAGCAATAGTAATGCTCCTTCTTTGGAGCAACAGCTCCTTTTCGCAGCACTGCTGGTTTGGATTCAGTAAGAAAGCCACTCTGGTCCTTAATGGATTTGTGCCCCTGTGGGATAAAAATAAATAAGATAAAGTAGTTTATTTTTACTGTAGTTATTTTCTGTGGATCTGAAGAGAAAATGGCGTTGGCTGCCTCACAGACTGTAGATCAGATGCACTAGGCATCTAAAGGTACGTATACCACAGTCTGTTTAGTCCGTGCTAATTTACCTTAGTTATTTTCGGGTTGCAGTAGAAGGAATAAGGGAACCTAGCCATTCTCTTGTTATGCTGCTTCCTGAACGAAGACCAGCAGTGTGGTTTCTTCCAAAGTGAATGTTTACTGTGGCTTTAATGGCTAATGGGAGCAGCGCAGCATTCTCTCCCAGTTCACAGTTGTTCACCCCGTGTTCTTTCTGTACCTGTCTCTTCCTCTCCTTGGTGTTTAAAACCAGTACCAGTTCAGCCTTGAGATGAAATAGTGGGGAACGGAGCATCTCGTAGCTTTACCTACGGTTGATTAAATTCCCATGTCTTAGTGGGCATCATATTCTTATGTTTGTTGTGGTGAATGTAATTCTCTATTATCGTACTTATATCTGCCTTTTTTCCCCCCCCTTTTCTTTTAGGTCCTTGGATTAGTTGTGAGCGGATGGCTGTTCTACATGGTGGATTCCTATTGGCCGAGAAGCAATACCATCCCAAAACGTTGGCGACATTAAACAAATCGGAGTGGGGAGCCATTGGCCAGCCTCTACTACATGCTTTAGAAGAAAGTTGTGCAGTCATTAACGATCAAACTGAAACAAAGCGATGGAAAAAAAGAGTCATTGCTTTCATTTGGGCAAAACTACTGAACTCTGGACGGAAAGGAAATTTAAATTCGGAGCGTGGTGGTGGTGGTGGTGGTGATGATGCTGACCAGAAATGGAAGGGTGATATCTTCTTCTCTGTGGAAACTATGATTCCAAATATAAATCACATAATTTTATTTGAGCTGGTTAAATCACTGAAAGCGTCTGAGTTGTTTGCACAATTTCTGATGGCATTACCAACTGACAGTTCTGTTACAGAACTGAAGAGGTTTGTAGATCATGTTCTTAATGAGACATCCCTGGCAGATGTCCGCTTCTTCTTGGACGTATGGCAGGAGATCATGAAACACAAAAAGGAGCAACAGGACGAAATAGAGTCGACATTTGGTGCCGAGGCACACAGATATTTATCAAGCCAATGTGATGAGTTCTCCCAGTCTCCAAAGAGATTTAAGCCCGATCAGGAGTTGACTCCTACAGGTTTTCCAGATGTTTGCATCCCTACAGTTCTGTTTGATGGCCTACAGAAGATGACATCGAGCATTACCACTTCAACTTTTAAATGTTATGCTTTGGCCAATCTAGCACAGATGTTGTTCACTACCATCATATCAGAAACGGGCTATGACCTGTCCATCGAACTGTATCTTCAGAAGCTTGTAACAGTCATTTCAGTTTGGAATGCAGACAATGAAAAGCAGCACTCTGAAGGGTGCTCCATCACAAAAGTAAAGGAGGTGGAGACAGAAGTAAGAAGTGCTCACACTGCTTCATTTTTTAAACTTTCCCATACAACAAGGATTCTTGGGCTCCGTGTTTTTCATGAACTGCTCTGCTCCTGGATTCAGGAACTACAAGATGCGACAGACAGCACCACAGAGCACAGCTATCAGAGATACAGAATGGTGGACTGTTTTACATGCTTTAATAAAGTTTTGCAGAGTTATGGAAACTTCAGTGGCCTGTCTGAGAATGAAAAGGAAGTTACATCTGAAGTCTGTCGGACTCTCGGGAATTTTCTGGAGAACATAAACCTTTCAGTTTTGGAAGCTAAAGACCTATTGGCTCCTGTTGCCATTATCATTATTGACGAAAGAATGGATCGATACCAGGAAGTGTGCAGCATATTTGCTTCTAACAGTAACTGTGCCTTTTCTACAGAGGACTGGATAGGCTGCATAGAGAGAAACAAGGTACTTTTCAGTGACCGAGACTTGGTTTTAAAGTTAGTAGCAACAGTTATGTCGGAAGCCTGTTTAGAGAACAGCAGTGATAATACCTCCAAGCTGAAAAGGATAACTGTGGTTATTTTAGATTGCTTTTCTGAGCTTTCACTTGCTGATAAGAACAGCACTCTCGTGCAGGTTCTGTCCACCTATGGACGAAAGGGTCTTTCTACACATTTGGGTTTTGTAGATGGATTCCAAACAGAGCTTAATATGGCTTTTAACTGCATCACACACAGTGAGGGGGGTCTTAGTATCACGAAGGCGGCATCCGCTGTGGCCAGGGTCCTTTTACTTAACCCGGAGGCCACACTGCTGAAGGCTTGCCACCTTGCTGTAGTAAATCTTGGCGCTCATAATCTTCTGGCGAAAATATTAAAGAGCCTCCTAGCCCCATCTCTTAAGGGTGGTCCCAGTTCTGTGGCATCAGGCAGGTTACTGGTTGACTGTCTAAAAGAAGCTGCCTGGGGAAAGCTTACATCAGATAAAGAGGTGACTCAGTTTTTGGATTTCTTGACAACTCTCATGGAGCCCAGTGAATATACTGGTCCCTTTCTCCAACCTGAAGACGTTACAAGAGAGTTTGTTCTTCCTTATTTAATGGAGGATGGTGGTAACCTTGAGTTAAGTCTTCAGATTCTCAAAAGAGCTTTGGAGCAAAACTCAGAAAAGGAGCCAGCTGAACACTGGATAGTAACTATTTCCCCATTCCCACTTCTCTTTTCCCTGTGCTGCCTTCTGGATGGCTTCAGCAGGTGCTGGCAGGAAAGCTCAGGGGAAGTGCATTCACCCTCCATTGAAATTAGAGACCTACTGGTGTCTACCCTTGAGCAAATCTCCAGTCTGGCTGAGCAGGTGGCGGCAGCCTTCCCTGAAACACGATCTAGGTCCCTCTTATGGTTGTACAGGAAAACTGAACATCTTGACTGGACTGTGCGTCTGAGGCTGAGAAATGTTTACGGTGGGTATTTTAAAAATGAAGTGCCTTGTACTTTGTTCGAAGTGTGTAAGCTTTCTGAGTACGAGTGGTCGCCACTTGATATTCCCGAGTATGGACCAGGCACAGGACTTCTGGCATGGATGGAGTGCTGCTGTACATCTGCGACTCTGATGGAGGAAATGCTTTCCTGCCTGGCTGTCGATCAGAAAAATCCTGAAGAAGTCAACATGTTTAGTAAGGGCTTTCTGATCGCTCTTGTACAAGTTCTGCCCTGGTGTAGCCAAAGCGAATGGAAACGTCTTGCTCGCGTTGTGAAGAGACTTCTTCAAAGAGAGTTTCTGCACGTGCCTTACACCTTAGAATATGTTACTGTTATGCCACTACTTAACCTTCGACCTTTTGCCCATGATCTTCAGTTCTCCGTCCTGTTACTGAGGGCATTTCAGTTTCTTTGTAGTTCTAGCTGTTCAGATTGGTTACCAGCTCAAGGTTGGAAGTACGTTGCAAAGCTGTACTCTAGTAGCATGGCTGACATTCTGGAGTCTGTGAAGAGCAGGTTTATGTCGCCTGAAAGAGAACACCAGAACATAAGCACAACTCAAGAAACTATATTTGTCTTTATCCAGGTATTTTGTCATCTACTTCACATAATCGTTATGATGCCTGAAGGCACTACAGAGCCGCTTTACGTTTTGGCGCTGGAGATCCTTTCCCAGTATGAAACACAGTGTGCTACTGATACCTCTACTAATCGAATGCTCACACGTGCCAATGAAAAACACTTTTTGCATTCAATAGTGGAAAATCTGAAAAATGAGGAACAGCGAACCACATTATTGCAAATGATTAGCAAATTCTGAATGTACTACTACTACTGGCACCAAAATGACTGTCAGTTTTAAAGTGTTCATAAAATGTTCACTGTAAATACATGTTGGGTCCCCTCCAAGTCTGCTTAGCTTAACCAACATATCTGTTCTATAATTCATTCTTGCAGTATTGTTTTTGGAGACTGTGCCATACTTTCATAAACCTACCCAGTGTATGTACAGTGCAGAGAAGATCCTAGGTATGATGGAACTCTCCCCCGGTGACCATCCTGTAATTCCAGGCAGTGGTGAAATCCGCATCATCGTTACTGGCATCCATGCTGCCAGACTTGCACCCACAAGAGGCCAAGGATTGAATAGACACGGAGTCTGAAGCACACTGTCTCATTAGTGTTAGTCTCAGTGTGACATGGTGGATGCACAGTGATGGGGCCAGGTGTTGTAACCAGGTGAATGCACAGTGATGGGGTCAGGTGTAAAACTTGCACTGGAGCCGCTGGTGCTCTACCTGCTGTGCATAAATGGAGACCTTTGATCTCCAGCACAGCAGTTTAAATACAAGAAAAATCCCTAGTTGTTAAATGCCAATGTACTTATTTCTCAGCTTATTACCAGGAAGAATAATTCCACGCAAGACCAGCCCACCGGTGCAGCGGTAGGGCTACCACACACAATGCTGATGGCCTGGGTTCGGGAACGAGCCCAAGTCATGTGGGCCAGCCAGGATAAGTGAGATTCTCTCCACATTGGGGGGGGGGGGTTGGACTCTGCCATGCTATTGCTGATGACCACAGGTAGCCGTACAAGCGGAGTCACGAAACTGGGGAAGGAAACCAGCAGGCTCTGACGTGTGGCGCATGCACGCAAGTACACTGGGAGCTCTTCTTGGTGTCCATTGGGGAGGATGAGAAAACAGAGCACCATCCGCTGCAGGATGATGTCCACCCCTCACTGCAGGCCTCACACCACTGACCGTGGCACGTTCTCTTAAGCACCTACCCTGTCTCTGGCGGGGGGGTAGAAGCCCCCTCATGATGGCCCTGCCCTGGGGGGGGGGTAAGCCAGGGTGTAAGGGGGACAGGTAGGTCCCAGAGAAGGCAGGTGATGGGGCTGCATGAGTATGGTAGGTCCAGTTGGGAGGGGGGAGAGTGGCTGGTAAGGGGAAGAAAGTACCCTAACTTTAAAATATACATCTTCCATGCAGTATACCCCAAAGTAAGGAAAACGTGCATTTTGTTACTTAATTGGTGACCTTTTAACAAAAGGCCTTGAGGGTACTTCACCCTGAAACCTTTTAGGATAAAATAATGCTGATTGTAGATTGGAATAGAAAGATACCCTTCAGCCATATTTACATGACTCCTGCAGTGCTGTAACTTGTGCCAACCACTGGAGCCAAAATTATCTTTTTTTCTCCACACAACCCCTCTCTGCACTGTAGCAGGCCAAGTCTGTGGTGGTTGGCTGGTTGGTGACATTGGCAGTGATGTGGCCGAAGACATGAACATACGAAGAAGCCAGCAGAAGAAGGCCATTTGGTCTGTCAAGTCTGCTCGTATTGCAGGGTCCACAGCTTGAGCTAATGTCCCTGCCCTCCCTCCCCACGATTCTTACCTTCCCCCATGCCTATCCCAGCCTCTCTTAAAGCTGCCCACCGTCTTCAACGAGATGACCTCTTCCGGCAGCGCATTCCAAGTATCCACCACCCTCTCTGTGAAGAAGTGCTTTCTGACCTCCCTCCTAAACCTCCCACCCTCCAGCTTAAGACTGTGCCCCCTCGTGATGTGGTTGCCACTCAGCTTAAAGAGACTTTCCTTATCAACATTATTTATCCCTTTCAGATACTTGAATGTCCCAATCATGTCCCCTCTCTCTCTCCTGTCTTCCAGGGAGTACATGTTCAGTGCCCTCAACCTCTCCTTGTATACCTTGCCCTGCTGACCAGCTATCATCTTTGTAGCCCTCCTCTGTACCTTCTCCAGCAGGTGCGATCCACTGACGTTACTTAACCCGGTTGCCATGACTTCACCCCAATACCTGCTCGTTGGGCTGCGTGTCTTCCCCCTCAATGCCCTTACCCCCAGCTGCATACTAGCTCCTCACTCTGGTGCCCTTTTCTCTGTCACAGAGCCGACTCTCTACGATGCCTCAATTCCTTTTTCAGAGACAAGGGAATCCTGGGAGGCAGAGGAGCATATTGGGAAGTATGGATGAACTAACTCCTATTATGCTGGAGCACACGGCGCAGCCACCCTACATTGTTGCTTAAGCCGCTCGCTTCAGTCAGCATCCCCAAGCACTGTAGTGATCGACTTACCGCGATTTTGTGTCTACACGGCAGCCTTTGCATCGAAGCAACACAAGCACCCATGTTACTCCAGTGCAAATGTAATTGTGTAAATGAGATATTTTTAACGAAGATGGAACAGTTCTGTGATCTTTACAATTTCTGCAGTAATCTGTGTAGTCAGACGTGCACTAGATTGCAACCCTGCCATTTTAGATTCATCCAAGGTAGAAGCTCATTGGATCACATTATGAAACATCTGTATTGTATAAGCACAGCTGTATGGATGTGTTCTTGGAAGTATTGTTTGTGCTTCCCGTTGGAAGTGTCAGTTTTCATACAAGAATGCATTATAATGGTTAAAAATAATGAATGCAAAAATTGTGGTTTATACAGTTTTTTGAAACCGTTCTCATTTAGTAACCACAGAGTTAATGTGGTTGTTGAGTTCAGTAGTACCATTGTGTTCTGTATTATTTGTTCTAAAACTGCTATACTGCTTGATAATGGGGCGACAACCTAGATGTAATGAAATGAGACCCTTTTTCTTTGTAGTGAATTCAGCGAGTCGTTCTGACTTCCTGCGATACATTAAAATGTTGAAGGAATTTGTAAATAAAAGCTAAGCAGAGCTTCTAAATCACACAAAATATGTATTGCTTGGGATCTGTATTGAAATGTTTCCTTCAAAGGGGAACAGCCAGCACTGAAAACCTCACAGCAGTCTGGGGCTGGTCCCACTTTGCACTTTGTGTACAGTTTTTTTTTTTTTTGTTCTATTTTTACTGTTTACTGCAGTATAGTAGATCATATCAGGCTGAGTCTGCTGACTCCCAACTTCACATTTGCTGTTACCAGGAATCCCAGAATCCCTCACTCCACGGCTGGTGTCAGAGCTGGGCTACTGCCAAGGGACATTCAGTAGACTCCAGTGCATGTTGGAGCTTTTATAAGCTCCTGGCAGAGTTCTCCTGGGTCTGAGTACTCTCCTCTGTGATTGTACTTAGCCCCAGGATGACGGCGCCCTGGACCAGCAAAAAAAAAAAATAATCAGCGCTTATAAAAACTCTTAACATGTACTTCAGGTTGTTGAATCTTCCACAGTTGTAGGCCAGCCCTGATGTCAGCTGAAGGGGATTCTGGGATTCCTGGTTACAGCAGATGTCAGAGTGGAAGTCGGCAGTACTGGCGTAAACACTAATAAAAATAATTGTGTTTGCACACAAATTACAAATTGGGACCAGACCCACACTTAGATATGGGCTGCTTAATGTTGACTGTATCCCTTTAAATGTTTTTTTTTTTTTATGATAAATGTCTCAAATACTTACAGTATACTCTTGAAATGAAATAGTTTACATTGTAGAGTGCTTGCACCCTCCCCCAAAAAACTAATGATCTTTCTTAGTTTGTGTCAGTAGTAAAAATGAAGGATTTCGGCCTATGGTCAATATTTGATAACTAGGAAAATTACACTTGTGTTCCCCCACAGCCATTCCCCTGGTGCACTTACTGAATCATAGAACTTGACGGCAGAAAAGGACCCCATGATCCATCCAGTCTGCCCTTTTCCCCATGCTAAACTACCTGCTTCCCTCCATGGTTGCCTACCCACCTCTAGTAACCCTTTGTGCCTGTCCCAAGCCCTCTTGAATCCTGTCACGGTCTCCCCAAACAACCTCATCCAGAAGCCTGCTCCAGGCATCCACCACCCTCTCCATAAAGAATTGCCATCTCACATTCTCTGAAGTGTCCTCCCTGTAGTCTTTGGCCATGCCCCCTTGTCATGGTGTCCTTTTTCATTTGGAATAAACTCCCCGGGCCCAGCTTATTTATCCCTTTAACATATTTGAAGGTCTCTATCACGTCCCCTCTCTCCCTTCTGGTCTCTAGTGTGTACAGCCTCAGCTCTTTGCATCTGTGCTCATATGGTATGCCTTCCATCCCTCACACCATCTTGGTTGCTCTTTCCTGAACCCTTTTGATTAGATCTATGTCCTTGCGCAAGTAAGGCCTCCAGAAGTGCACTCCATATTCCAGGTGCAGTCTCACCATAGCCTGGTACAGGGGCAACAAGACTTCCCTTCTCCTGCTGGTGATTCCCCTTCCTATACTTGACAGCATCACTTATGCCTTCCCCACCACCCAAGCGCACTGTTTCTCCACCTTAAAGTCATGGGTGACTACTATACCCAAGCCCTTCTCCTGCTCCAATGTCCTGATCTCCCCAACCCCCCATCTTGTAACCTGCCCCTGGGTTTTTGTGTCCGTGGTGCATGACAGCACACTTCCTAATGTTGACATTTAGCTGCCAGGTCTCCACCCACTCTCCTCCAGTGCCCTCAGGTCCAGTCTCATGTCTTCCACCCCTCCTTCAGTGTCCACCCTATTGCAGATTTTCATATCATCCGCAAAGAGTGCCACCCATTCCTCCAGTCCGTCTGTTATGTCGCATATGTAGATACTGAAGAGAAGTGGTCCCAACACTGACCCCTGGGGCACCCCCCCATCCTAGAGTGCACCCCATTAATTACCACCCACTGGGTCCTGTCTGCTAGCCAGTTTTCCACCCATCTAGTTACCTTGTCCCCCACCCCTGTGCTTCCCAGTTTGTTGACCAACCTTCTGTGGGGGATGGTGTCAAGGCTTGCTGAAATCCAGATAGGCCATGTCCACTGCCCCCGATCTATTTCCAGGCCACCCAGTCGAAAATTTAGTAGACTGGAGTGGCAAGATTCTCTCTAGTGAACCCGTGCTGGTGGTTGTTTAGCAATCCCATCCCCCTCCAGGTACTGTTACCCTTTCCCTGACAAGTGCCTCCATGACCTTCCCCACCACTGCAGTGAGGCTGACAGGACAATAGTTCTCCCTTGCTTCCCTGTTTCCCCTGTGTATTGGCATGACTGTAACCCTCCTCTAGTTCTCCGGCACACTTCCTGTGTCCAAGGACAGGTTGACTAGCCTTGCCAGTGGGGCAGCCAACTCCTCTCTTAGTTCCCAGATAACCCTCAGGTGCTGTCCATCCAGTCCCATGGCCCTGTCCAGGGTTTTAAATAATTGATTAGCAGTTTTTTTCTTGGGACAATGCTAACTGTACAGAAAGTATTCATACAGGTTTTCTAGAAGTGTTATGTTTGTTAAACACAGTGAGGCAAGTGCTATGCATTTTCACGATGTTTTAGCACTTTTATGAGCAAAACGCTAATCAATTTTTGGAGTTAAATAAATCCCTGCTGTCCACCCTCACCCTGCCCAGTTCCTCCCTGACACTCTCTATGCTAAAGGGACTCGTCTCCATCCCTACGCCCCCCATCCTCAAATCCGGTGCCCTACCCTTCCTTCATAAAATTGTACTTGTTAAGTACTTCTGCTTTCTTGCAGTCATCCTCCATTGACTCCCCTCCCTCCCCCCAGAGACCTGTGATCCCTTGTCCAGTCTTCCTCATATCCCTAATGTATCTGAAAAATGTCTTCTTACCCCCCTTGACCTGCTTTGCTATCCGTTTCAGCGTTTACCCTCCTTGCTAACCTCCGCGTTTCCCTGTAAGCCTCCCTGTCTTCCTCCCTCTGCGATCCCTTGTATTTCCTGAACGCCTTCCATCTGCCCCCTACCACCCTCTCAACTTCCCTGTTGAACCACAGTGGCCTCCTGCTTCTTGCTCCCTTCCTCACCCCGCCTTACACATGCGTGCGTGCGTGGCCTCTCCGACCCTGTCTCTAATAGCTCTCCATAGTTCCTCTACTTCATTTTCCCCCATATCTACCATCGCTTCCCTCACTAACCTTCTCATCCTATTAGTCTGCCCATCTGAAGTCCAGCATTGTTGTACTTGTTCTGCCTACTTCCTTCCCCGCCTTCACCCTAAACCTAATGGACCTGTGGTCGCCATTACCCAGCTCCTCCCCTACCACCACCACCACCACCTCTATGCTGTCCCCATTAGTCAGGACCACATCCAGTAGGTTGTTCCCTCTAGTTGGTTCTCTGACTGATGAAGGAACACCCCCTTCAAAATTTCCCTGCTTCTGGTCGATGCTGCTTCTGGAATGGTCCAGTTGACATCTGGAAGGTTCAGGTCACCCACTAGTATAGTTTCCCCTTTTAGGGTCATTCTTGCGATGTTCTGCATCATCTTCCTATCCGGCTCTTCCCCTTGGGTGGGGGATCTGTACACCACTCCCAGTCTCACGGATTCCCCTGTTGTTCTGGTTATTGTCACCCATAGTAGTTCAGTTTCTAGGGACGTGGATATGTTGCTCAATCCACACTTGTTGGCAGGTACCTTGCCGCTTTAAGATGTGCCGGAAAGTCTTCAAGCTGTGTCCTCCCACCCACCAAGGTGGTAAGACCCTCGGCTCCACCAAATGACGCCAGATCTTCCTTACCACTTGGAAGTTCAGGTTCCCTCCTTAGCGCACTCTCGTCTCTAGGCCTGGATCCTAAACCTTCGGTTTTACCAAAAATCGTGTTGAAATTCACGAGACTTGAGTCGTCGCTTTCCTTCATGGCTGCAGTGGAGTCCAGATCTACTTGTGGCTTCCGTCGGTGCCCTTGTGGGCAGAAGATGTCTCGGACCGACCCACATGCCACGTGCATCTACTGCCTTGGGCTTGACCATGATCCGCAGGATTGCGATCTTTGCAAGTCCTTTTCGGCTCCGGTTCTTGAAGATCACACTGCCCAACTCCAGCTGGGGTGCCCTGAAAAATGGTTCCCGCCGGTGAAGTCTAAGGAGGCCCTTTGGGCGGTGTCCGCGGCTGTGGGCTCTGTGGAGCAGCTGGAGCAGTTAATCGCCCTCTAGGAGGAGGCAGCCCAGGCCGCGTCTTCTTCCTCAGCATTTATCCCGCTCTCCTTGGGCACCTCCTATACTGCTTCCTTTCGGGAGCTTTGTCAGTCCCTCTCCACCAAGGGAGAGGGGCCCTTAGGGACTCGCTGCAGTCGGTCAAAGAAGGAGGAACCAAAAGGTAAGTCCCACCGTCGACGTTCGTGGGAGCAGGGTGATCTCGCTCCTGGACCGTTCCTATCGACCTTGAGTGAGGTTGCGACCGCCGGTGTCCCGTCAGGTCAACCCGGCGAGACTCCGTTGATGCTCGGTGAGAGACTTTCTCGACCCGTTAGACTGGCTGTCGACTGGAGAGGCCGACAACCCTCTTTCACCAGTTCCCACGGTGCCTACCGAGGACTTGCCGTGGCCTCCCGAGCCGAAGTCCCCGGTCAAGGACCCTGAACCGGAGGATGAGTGGGTTTCCCCGGCCCCTTCTTCGACCCATCGTCTGCAACCCCAACGGTCTCGGTCTTGGTCCTCTTCCATGTCAGGTAAGTCCCGTCTGTGGTCTCGTTCCCGACATCACGGAAAGTGGCGTCGCCGCTGTTCCTCCTCATCCTCTTCGGAGGACGGGCTCCGGCGCAAGTTGCGTCGGCGCTATGAGGATATGATGTGGCAACAGCTCTTATTGCCTGGCAACAAGCCGACTCCGTCGCCTTCCCCGGCAATTAAGTGGCTGTCACCTGAATGGCCGAAGCAATCTCTCGCCCTCTGCTCCTTGGTCGAGGAGTAGACTCTGGCACCGATTGCACGGCCGAAACCGGCTGCTCCACCTATTGTGGTGGAACCACTGCCCCCACAACCGAAGACTAGGGCCTGACCAAGGATTCTCGGTCGGGTTAGAACTTGCCCCACAGGTTGTCTGTCACCCTCACCCCCGATCACCCTCGGCAAGTGGAGGGTGGCTCAGGCACTCGGCAGCTGTTCGTGGACTCCTCCCTGTATTCCAGGCCCCTCGACCTGGAATCCTCCGGAGGTCTGTCTGTGGCGAAAGCCCATCCTTGTTCCTTGGTATTCTCAGGCTCATCTCAGATGCAGCTTGAACCTGTGCAGAAATGGGCCAGATATCCCCTCAGAGATTTTGGACCGAGGGGATTCCCCCATGGAGGCCTTTCCTGTGACCGAGGCTATTGTTGGTCCGGCCTTGGAGTTGTGGCAGCGGCCTGCCTCCTGTCCTGAGCCTTCGGCCAGGATGGTATGCAGTCCCAACCGGTTCCCTCTCCAGTTTTTCGGAGCACCCCTCAGCTGAAGGGCTGGTAACTGATAGCATTTTCTGATGCTCCGGAAATGCCAGGGATGTACAGAAGCCCCTGGACAAGGAGTCCAAAAAGCTGGACTACTCCGGGGGCAAAGTTTATGCTGCTGCCTCCTTAGGCCTTCGACAGGCTAGCTCGCCTCTCCTGAGGGCACACTTTTCACACTTCCTTTTGGGCTCCCGGGATGAGGTGCTTCCTCATCTTCCAGCTGAACTTCAAACGACGGTCAAGCAGGTGCGGGATCAGGGAAGGGCGGTGGCCAAGCAACAGCTCCAGACTGCTCTGGACATCGGAGACTCTTGTGCCTAGTCAGTAGCGGCTGCAGTAGCCATGCACCACAGAGCCTGGCTGTGGATCTCTACCTTCACAGCAGATACCCAGCACAAGCTGGCAGACGTCCCCCTTCTTGGGCATCGACTTGTTCGGGCCCGGGGTGGAGGGCCACCTCCAGAGGATCGAGAAGTCCAGTGCCATCTTGGACTCTGTCACATCTGCCCAGAAGAACAAAGGCCACCAGCAACAGCGTAAGCCCTTTCACCCTTCTGCCCCTGCAGCATGACTGGCCCAGCAGAGCCAGCAGGCTCACGCTTGGCGCCCCAAGGCCAGGCCTGCTGCTTCCTCCAACAGGAAGCCTGGAGGGAAAGGCCCAGGCGGCTCCTTGGCCGGCCGTTCCTCCAAGCCTGCCCAGTGACTGGTTGAGGGATGCCGCCCCCAACCTCGTCACTCCTTCCCTGGGTCCCCCCATGGGGGGATGGCTCAGCCACTTCCTTTCCACCTGGTCCGCTATAACCACAGACCGTTGGGTGTTGGAAGTGGTCAGCAGGGGTCTGCCTCTGGAATTCAAGTGGATCCCTCCCTTTTGAGCCATCGCCCCTCGGGGGGGCTACCGGTTCCGCGGCCTCTCTGCTCCTCCAAAAGGAGGTGATCAGCAAGGGGGTGGATCCTTCTCCAAGCCCAGGGTTTGTGTCCAGGTACTTCCTGGTCCCAAAACGGATGGGGGGCTGGCACCCATTCTCGAGCTGCACGACCTGAACGAGTTCCTAAGGCTGCGCAGCTTCAGGATGGTCACTCTGGCTCAGATCATACCATCCTTGGAACTAGGCGTGTGGTTTTGTTCTCTGGATCTCCAGGACACGTTCTTTCATGTCCCAATCCATCCGTCACATCGGCGATTCCTCCGCTTCAGAGAGGAGGGATCCCTTTACGAGTTCCAGGCCATGCCCATGGGCCTTTCTCCAGCTCCCAGGGTCTTCACCAAATGCATGGCAGTGGTGACAGCATTCCTGCGGCGCCAAGGGGTCCAGGTCTACCCTTACCTTGACGACTGGCTGACGGCAGCCCCCTCCAGGTTGGAGGTGGAGCGGTCCAGAGATCTGGCCTTCAAGGTCTGCCCTCAACTTGGTCTCCTGATCAATGAAGCCAAACTGGAATTCGTGCCATTGCAGGTGATTCAGTTCATCGGGGCAGAGCTCGACTCTCTTCGAGCCAGAGCCCGGCTCCCAGCGGACGGGGCCGAGGTCCTTTCCTCCTTTGCCCCTTCATTTCAGGTTGGGCAATTGCGCCCTGCCTGGGACTTCCTGCGCCTTCTGGGTCTCATGGCGGCTTGCACCAGCGTGGTCCGTTGGGCCCGCTGGCATATGTGTCCCCTGCAATGGGGGCTGGCCCACCAGTGGGCTCAGTGCTCCAGTTCTCTGGACCAGTCAGTAACTGTGACCCAGAAGATGTGGGATGGCCTGCAGTGGTTGCTCGTCCCAGTTCATCTGCAGGAGGGTATCCCATTTGTCCTCCCTGAGCCGACGGTCATCCTTATGACCGACACCTCCTTGATGGGTTGGGGTGCCCGTCTGGGGGCGCCCACGGCCTCTGATCCCCTCAGGAGTCCCGATGCCACATCAACCTGCTGGAGCTTCAAGCGGTACGGTTAGCCCTCACCACCTTCGCTCCGTTTGTACGGGGTCAAGTGGTTCCGGTCCAGATGGACACCACCACAACCATGTACTATCTCAACCGTCAGGACAGGACGCACTCCTTGCCTCTGTGCAAGGAAGCTCTCCGCATTTGATCTCTTGTGATCGGCCTGGAGGCAGATGATCTGGCCATCCATGTGGCAGGAGCCTCTAACAGTCTGGCTGATGCCCTCAGCCGGATAGGCGCTGCATCTTACAAGTGGTCTCTCCTGTCAGATGTAGTTCAAGACCTGTTCTCCCATTGGGGCAACCATCAGGTGGACCTGTTGGCCTCCAAGGAGAACGCGAAGCTGAGGCTCTTTCATGCCTGCCCCCCTCAGCAGGGCTTGCTGCAGGGGGATGCCTTCTCGAGGCCGTGGACCCCGGGCCTCTTCTATGCCTTCCCTCCATTTCCCTTGATCCACAGGGTGTTTCTCAAGGCAAAAAGGGACAAGGCGCAGGTGATTCTGGTAGCCCCAGACTGGCCTCGCCAGTTCTGGTATCCAGATCTCCTCAGCTCCAGGCTCCCGAGGCGGCTTCCAGCCCACCCGGACCTGATCTGTCAACAAGGGGAAGGTGCTCCATCCGGACCTTCAGTCCCTGCACCTGACGGCCTGGTTCCTGAGTGGCTAGAGTTCCAGGCCTTGGGTCTTTCTGATGAGGTCCTCAATGTTGTTGAGGTGTCCCGTAAGGAGTCGACCAGAAAATGCTATGCCTTTTAAATGGAAGAGATTCTCCATTTGGTGTCAGGGCAGGGGGTTGGACCCTTCTTCCTGTCCATTGGCTAGCATTTTGGACTACCTTTCTCAGCTAGGGCTTCGGTCGACGACCCTTAAGGTGCACCTGGCAGCCATCTCTGCTTACCGGGCACAGGTCGGCAAGCAGTCGGTGGCGCAGGAGAAGGTGGTCTGGCATTTTTTCAAAGGCTTAGCTCACATATCCCCTCCGGTGGCTCTGCTGCTGGTATTGGCCAAGCTTATGGGCAAGCCATTCGAACCAATGCACAGGTGCGATATCACCCACCTGTCGTGGAAGACCACCTTCTTGGTGGCTGTAACGTCAGCCAGAAGGATGGGAGAGCTCCAGGCGCTTTTCATAGAGTCTCCTTATCTGGTCTTCCACAGGGACAAAGGTTGTCCTTCACCCTCACCCGAAATTCCTTCCGAAGGTGGTGTCGGAGTTTCACCTGAATCGGATGTTGTCTCTGCTGGAGTTCTACCCCAATCACACTTCGAAGGCCGAATATAGGCTGCATACTCTGGACCCTAGGAGAGGGCTTGCTTAATATAAAGAGCGGATGGCTGAAGTTCGGGGAGAGGTTTGCCAGCTGTTTTTCACCTACACTGAAGCCGCACCTGGCAGACCTGCAGCCAAGCAGACGATAAGCAGGTGGGTCACCTCCTGCAGACATCTCTGCTATAGGTTGGTGGGCATGGAGCCATCCAAAGGGATAAGAGCTCATTCTACCTGCCATACCACTGCTTCGGTGGCTTCTTCTAGGGACGTCCCTATCCAGGAAATCTGCAGGGCTGCTACCTGGAAGTCAGCACACACCTTTATTTCCCATTACCACATTGACCTAGAGTCGCGCTGGGATGCTGGTTTGGGACCTCTGTTCTCCAGTCCTTATTCCCCAAGTGTGCACGGGGAGTGCGCGCCTTACCTCCCTCCTCCCGGAGAACTGCTAGGAGTCTGCCAACAAGTGTGGATTGAACAACATATCCACGTCCCTAGAAATACAGGTTACTCACCTGTAACAGGAGTTCTAGGAGTGGTATATGTTGTTCATCCACACGACCCACCCGGCTGCAACACGCAACCTCGCTTCCAGCGGGCTAGATCCGGTGTCATTGGGGCGGAGCCGAGGGTTTTACCACCTGGGTGGGAGGAACTAGCTTGAAGACTTTCCAGCACATCTTAAAGCGGCAAGGTACCTGCCAACAAGTGTGGATGAAAAACATATACCACTCCTAGAACTCCTGTTACAGGTGAGTAACCTGTATTTCCCTGTCACCCTCCTACTCCTCTGTCGCCTTCACATCTTCCCTGATGTATAATGCCACTCCTTTTCCCCCTTTTTTCCTTCATCAGTCTGAAGCCAGGAATAGTGTTCTCCCTCATGTGAAATTCTGTCCACCAAGTTTCTGTGACTGCTATAATGTTCAGCCCATCGTCAGCAATGATGTTAACTCCTCCATCTTGTTTGCCAGACTCCTAGCATTGACCACCAAGCCCTTCCACCATCCATTTTTCCCCTTCCTCCGCTACCCCCATGGTCCTCCCAGTGCCTACTGCTGTATTCCTTCCCCAGGGGGATGGGACCTTGGATCCCCATCTCTGCCGTGGTACGGCATGGCTCCAAATCCAGCCCCCCCCCCCGCCTTTTTCCGCTTAAATTGTACTCCTTCCAAATATTCCCCAGCCTGTACTTCAGCACGGCTGACCCGCCCTTGCTGAGGTGAAGCCTGAGCGTAGAGGCTCTCGTCCTCCCAAGTTGTTCCCCAAACATCCCATATCCCATCTGCCTACTCCATCTTTCCAGCCAGTCAAACTCTTTTATCCTGAGCTTTCTGTCCGTGCTGGCCCTTGGTACTGGCAACACCTCCGAAAAGGCTAGAGAAGCCTAGCCCCCAGCAGAATCTAGCCAGAGCCTTAAATCTCGTCTGTACCTCCATGACACTGTTGCCTTCCAGGTCATTCGTTCCCAGGTGGAATACCAGATGCACATTTTTATCTTGGTCCCTTCCCCATGACGGGATGTAGTGGATTACCTCTAGCGCAGTCATCCTCGATATGCACTCCACCCACGCCACACTACTCCTCCCCCCCCCCACTTGACTCCCTTTAGGATAGAATCTTCAATCAGAAGTGCCTTGCCTCCCACTTTCTCCTGGTTTAGCTGCACCCCTGCTAGCCTCCCCCGAGGCGCCATAGTCAGAACTATCTTCCTGACCCTCATTGCTCCTTATCCCATCCCTATACCCTGATCCTCTTCCCCCCCACACACACTTTGTCCACCCTCACTTTTCCTGCTCCCCTCCTCTGCCCCTCGTACACACTCCTCCCGTCTCCCCATGCACCAATCTCCCACCTGCGAACTCCTAGGTGGCTTGGAGATGCTGTCCCCCCACCCGCCTTCCAATGCCTGTAGTTTCCTCCTCCATCGTTGAGTGCACTGTTCTTCACCCTGTACCTCCTGCTGGTCCCCTTTTGCCTGAGACCCTTCCTCCTTCCCTCCCCAGACTCCATACCCCCAGCTCTCCTTTCCAGACTTTCCCTGGACCCTCTGCTAGTCCTGCTGCCCTTTCCTCACCCCCATCCTCTTCCTCCCATGATGTGCCTCTACTCCCTGCGCCCTCTATTTTTCCTGAGTCCCTGCCATGACTCCTGCCCTCCATGGATCCTGCCTGGGGTAAGTGCCTGTTTGAAACCGGGATTGTCCCAGTAGTGCGCTTCCCACCTTCCCCTCCCTGCGATGTTTGCCCTCTTCCTGCAGTCCTTGGAGCCCCCATTCTCTGCCAACACTCACCATCCACACAGTCCAATCCCCTAGTTCCTTCGTCCTGTCTTTGTCCGGGGCTGGCCTGGCCTTCCGAGGTTCCAGCTGGCCCTCCAACCCCCCCACCCCTGTAGCTCCCTTTCAGTTAGCGTTGTATGTGCACCCCCTCCTGCCCTTCACCCATCTATCCAGCTCATACCTAAGTCTCCACAACTCTGCCTCCAGTTTCATGACCCTGGCACATACAGAACACTGCCCCAGTCTCCACAGCATATTCATGGCCATAGCAGCCCTACAGCCACTGCATCCCACCAGTCTGCCTCCCCTGCATCCATCCATCTCCCCCCCCACCCCCCATCTTGTTTCAGCCATTTGGTCCTACCTAGCTGTGCAATTTGGAAGGTAGCCATCCATGTGTTAGCTGTGCCCATAACCCATTTATTTAACCTATCAACTCAAGGATCCATTCCTTCAATATGGAAAACAGTGCACATCATACCCCTGTTCAAGTCCGGAAAGCCCTGTTATCTAAATAATTACAGACCAATTTCGATTCTCCCGGTCTTGTCGAAATTACTGGAAAAAGTAGTAAGTAACCAGTTGAGGTAGTATCTAGAAGCTAATAACCTGTTTATCTAGTCCAATCAGGGTTTAGAGCTAAACATAGCACCATCACAGCACCTGGCAAAGAGAGCTAGACAACAGGAATTACACCTGTGCCATATTCTTGGACCTGAGCAAGGCCTTTGACACTGTCTGCCATTCTCTGCTACTGTCTTCCCTGACCTCACTAGGTGCTGACCCATTATCTTTACAGTGGTTCAGCTACCACCTCTCTGATTGTTTCCAGCCGGTGAAAGCGGAAGGAGATCTCTCAACTCTCAAACCTCTCCTAAGAGGTGTTCCCCAGGGTTCTAGCTTAGGACTGATCTTATTTGCAATATACATCAACAATATTGATGAAAGCATAACTATGGCCAACATTCATCTGTTTGCAGATGACACAGTTCTTTACGTAAGCTGCCTGTCATTACAATCTGCATGTAATGACCTTCAATCTGAGTTCAACCTGCTGCAACACCAACTTCTAAACAAAAAACTACTACTTAACGCCAAGAAAACAAAGGCAGTGCTCTTTTCTCCCTCTACCCAAATGGTAAATTCAGCCCCATCAGATCCTGTGCCTCAGATTACTACAATTCTTGGCGAGAAGTTGGAATTTGTCCCTAAATTCAAATACCTGGGAGTATGGCTGGACCATAGGCTCTCCTTTATAGAGCATGTTGAAGAATTGCTCAAAAAATTATGACAGAGACTTGGCCTGTTCTTTAGGATAGCCCACTTCTTAACTAGAGATGCCAAACTACAGCTGGTACAATCAACCTTTCTATCCGTGATAGATTATGCTGACATCCTCTACAGTCACTGTCCCACTTCCTACCTCACCAAACTTGACACATTATATCATAGAGCTTTGAGGTTCATCATAGGCCTGCCTTATTCCACTCACCACTGCTCCCTATATCAATCAGTGGGGTGGAGTTCTCTTCATTTCAGGTGTGATAAAAATGCAGCCTTATGGACCCTGAGAGACATCTCCAAAAAACTGGCCCAATACATTACGGACTGTCTTCCTATAAAACCAGTAGGCAATTACGCCCCGAGAAGTTGCAAATTTCTCCTACTGATGGTTCCCAAAGTTAACTCTCGCTTTGGCAGGGCTGCTATAAGCTTTACACTGTCCTCCTTGTGGAATAAATTGCAAAAAAAAATTGAAACTGAGGTCACCCATTGGCATCTCATCTTTCAAGCTCTTGTATTCATGTCTCAGAAATGATCAGTGCAATTGTTTCCCATGACCATGAATTGTCATCATGCTAACCTGTACCATTTAACCATGAATGAATTACTTCTAGTGCTTGTCTCCTCCTTGGCCCTGGTCTGTCATCATGCTTTCATGTAACACCTTGATGCCTCTGCCCTCCCTTTGATACTGGTCTATCTTCCTGCTTTCTCCAGCCTTCTGTTCACAACTGCACTCATCCACAATCATACTGTAAAAGTCCTAACTCCCCTTTCCCTCTCCCTGTAGGCCCCCACCGCCGCACAGTTATACTGACCTATCCTTGGGACTACACTTCTTACAATGTTTATCCTTCGCTTACATATTGCATACCCCATCTGCCATTAGTTGGTGGTTCTCCAAGCCATTTTCATGGCTAGTACTAGTGACTGCCCCTGGTAAATGAATTAATTGGCACTTCTATACAGAGAACATGGGTTTATATACAGTTGCATGGTTCAATGGTGGACCTGCCCCCTTATATTTGAATCCTCCTGTTATGGCTTGCCTTGTCTTCCTTTTATCATTTGACTCCCCTATTACTGCACCATTGTGTTTGTATTTATATACTTATTTATAATATGTTTTTATGATGGATGTTACCTGACCCTGTTCTAACCAGGTCCATATTGTAAAAGAGCTCTGCTCAATGTTGTTCGCCTGGATAAAGATTTTGATTGATTGATTGAATTACCCAAGATATGTAATTCAGCCTAATCTTCAGTTTGTTCTCTATCTAGTTGCGACAAGCTTGTATGCAGCTTGTTAGCGGAGAGTAGCCCACACAACAGTTGGCGCAGATATTAGCTCAATCACCCCTACTGGAGCCGTTTAGGAGGATTTGCCCTGTCCAACAGTCACTCCCGAGCTTAGGCAGATCCACTCCCACAAGTCTGCCCCTGGTACAGATAATCCCTTCACAGCTGCCCCCCCAGAATTTAGCCCAGGTTCACAACAACAAAGCCCAGAACACCACTTGCAGCAGTTTAAATCCACTCTGACAGGTCCCAGAAAGTTCAAGTGACACAGCCCTGTTACAAAGTTCCAGTCAGACCTCCTGGTCCCGGTGGGCAGAGCAGGGATAGTTTCCAAGTGAGGGGAAAGTTTAAATAACAGCCCTGTTGCACAAGTACCTGTCGGGCCCCCTGGTCTACCCAGAGACCTGTTCCCTAATCCAGTAGGTAGCAGGGCTGGTCTGATGCAGAATTTACCAGTGTTTGGTGGGTGCCAGTGATGGATCTGGTCTCATCTAATACTTAAGAGGCAAATCTGGGTCGTGGGTGTGCTTGCCAAAGGACGGCCCTGGACAGATAGTTTTTTTTTTTGTTTGTTTTTAATACTCTGGTCCCAGGGGAACACAGCAGTTCTTCGGCTCTCTGCAAGCTTGCAGTTCTTGACCACTGAGTGACTAGCCTTCAGTCAAGTCTTGACATCACTAGGCCCTCGACTCCCTGCGCTTGCCCTCTCTGGCAGGGCAAACTCTATGGCTCCCATAAGATCTAACCAATTTCTGGCTAGTGGAGGATGATAAGTAAGCCTTTAAAGGAACACAGACACCTCCAACCACAGCTTAATTTTGTCCTTGTTAAACTGATGTGGGGGGTTGATGACGCTGTCGGACAAAAAAGTACAGTTACATAAGAACTTACTGTAACAGTAGATCTTCGAGAGAGGCTCTTGCAGTAGGTAATTACATATAGGACTGACGCCGGCCGGCGGCAGGACTCCCAGGAAAAATTTCACAGCTAGCAGTCCCTGGCGAGGACCGCCCACGTCAGGGTGACCGCGCCATACGACGCTGGTATAAAGGGGCGGTTCCGACGCCTACTTTTCCAGTTCTTTCCCTGCCACAGGCCCGGACGAGAAAAGCGGATATTTCCTCGATGGAAAAGGAGCTGAAAAACATAGGGGATGGAGGGCGGAGAGTTACTTATTGCAAGAGCCTCTCTCTAAGATCTACTGTTACGGTAAGCTCTTACGTAACTGTACTATCTTCTTACCGAGAGGGCTCTTGCAGTAGGTAATTACATAGGACAGAATCCCAAGCAGTCTGGAACAAAGAAAAGGCACGGAGGAGGTACTACTCCAAGAAGTAGCAAGGAAAACCTTGCAAGCCTGAAGAAAGAAGGCCTTGCAAGACAGCTAACCCGAAGCCTGTTCTACGGCGAGAGGCAATGTCCAAACTGTAATGTTTAGTAAAGGTATGGACGGAAGTCCAAGTGGCAGCAGCACAGATGTCTGCCGCAGACATGTTCTTGAAACAAGCCGCAGAGGCTGCTACTCCCCGAGTGGAGTGGCCTCTGACTTGACCCGGTAGGGTCTTGTACTTGTCATAACAGAAAGTGATGCAGTGGGCCAACCATTTTGATAGGCATTGCTTAGAGACAGCATTGCCTTCTCTTTTGGAAGCAAAAGAGACAAACAACTGATCAGTCTTTCTGAGATCCTTCGTCCTATCGGTGTAGTATCTCAGAATCCTGTAAACATCCATGGTATGGAGTAGGTATTCTCCTTGATTAGAATACTGTGTGAAGAAGGCAGGTAATTCAATAGACTGATTTAAGGTAGATTCCGCTACCACCTTCGGGAGAAACTTAGGATTCCGTGCGAAGAGCTACTCGTTCTTTGTGAAAAATCAGATAAGGGATTTTGCACATCAGGGCCTGGAGCTTGGAAATTCTGCGAGCATAAGTAATGGCCACCAAGAAGAGTGTCTTCCACAATAAAAACTTCAAGTCTGCGGAAGCCGCAGGCTCAAAGAGAGGAAGAGTAAGTTTCTCAAGGACAGGGTTTAAGTCCCAAGGGGAAGCTGGAGTCCAGACAGGGGGGGTCTGAGATGAAGGACCCCTCTGAGGAAAGTTTTGGATACCTCCAGCTGGGCAAATGCCTTATCAGTGAAAGGGACATGATAGGCTGAAATAGCCGCCATATGGACTTTCAAAGAGGAGTGACTGAGACCCAGGTCAAAAAGATGACGCATGTACTCAAGTAGAATAGAATGGTCACAGGACAGGAAAAGGGCTCCACGTTCCTGGACGCAGCCCAGATGGAAAATCTTTTCCATTTCATGGCGTAGGTGGACCTAGTGGAGGGTTTTCTAGCCTCCACCAGAATCTCGGCCACCTTAGGAGAAACGCCAAAACGAGATTGAGCTAGGTCTGCAGGAGCCATGCATGAAGTTGAAGGGACTTGAGTCCCGGATGGACCAGGGTCCCCTGATCCTGGGTCAGTAATCCTGGAGATAAAGGAAGAGGAAGAGGAGGAACCTCTGAGTATTGTTGTAGAAGAGAACCAAATTTGCCTGGGCCAGAAAGCGATCAGAATCATTCTCGCTCCTTCCAAAGCAAGCTTCTTGCAGCACATGAGGGACCAGAGGAATTGGGGGGAAAAGCATAGACGAATCTGTCCTTGCAGCTTAGAGATAGAGCGTCGCTCCAGAAAGCGCCTCGCTCTGGAGCGAGCGAGCAAAAGAGTGGAAGCTTTGTATTTTGGGAGGAGGCGAACAGGTCTATCTGGGGAGTCCCCCAAATCTGGAAGATGCTTTTTAGAACTTTTCCGTCCAATTCCCACTCGTGTGGTAGAGCCGATGAGCGACTTAGTCTGTCTGCCAGAACACTGTCGACTCCCGGAACATGGATCGCTGTGAAGTGAAGGTTGTGAAGTGTTGCCCATTCCCAAACCCTCATCGCTTCCCTGCACAGCGGGTAGGACAGAGTCCCTCCCTGCTTGCTGATGTACCACACCACGCACATGTCCATTTGGACAGCTAGGTGACCGGGAAGGATGTATTGGTGAAGGGCCTGGAGAGCATACAGCACTGCTTGAAGCTCGAGCACGTTGATGTGGAGAACTAACTCCAACTTTGACCATAGGCCCTGGGTTCGGTGAGGACCCAGATGGGCTCCCCAACCTTCGCCTGGAGCGTCCGTGGTCAGAGTCTGATCGGGGGGAGGATGAAAAAAGGGGACCACCTGGAATAGGTTCTCTTGAACTACCCACCATTGCAAGTCTCTTACCATCGGCGAGGAGAAGAGAACCAGATGATCTAGGTCTACCCATTGATCCCACTGAGATCGGAGAGTCCACTGAGAGATTCTCATGGGGAGGCGCGCGGAACCGTCGGGATGGCCGCCGCCATGAGCCCCAGTAGACTGAGCACCAACCTTGCCGGAACCCTCCTTTGTTCCGATAGGCGGGAAATCTGGGACTGGAGGGAGGCCCCCCTGTCCGGAGGCAGGAAGGCCTTGCACAGTGTCGTGTCGAGGATTGCCCTGATGAACTGGAGCCTCTGTGAAGGATCCAGCTGAGACTTGGAATGGTTGATGGTGATACCCAGGCCAGTGAAAACCTGCTGGGTGAGGGAGAGAAAATGCAGGAGTTCCTCCCTGGACGGGGCAGCCAGGAGCCAGTCGTCCAGGTAGGGAAAAACCCTGAACTCCCAAAGTACGCAGGTGGGCCGCTACCACCGCCAGGCATTTGGTAAAGACTCGGGGAGCCGAGGAAAGACCAAAAGGGAGCGCCCGGAATTGGTAGTGGTCCCCTGGAACGCTAAACCTGAGGTACTTTCGTGTGGAAGGGCGAATGGGGATGTGCAGGTACGCATCCTGCATATCCAGTGCACAAAGCCATTGGCCCGGCCGAAGCGGGGGCAAGAGGGTTTGAAGGGAGAGCATCCTGAACCTCTTGTATTCCACATATAGGTTCAGGGAGCTGAGATTGAGAATGGGTCTGAGATCTCCCGTCGTCTTTGGTACGAGGAAGAAATGGGAATAGTAACCTGTCCCGTGGAGGTGAAGGGGGACGGGCTCTATAGCCTGCTTCACTAGGAAAGCAGAGATTTCTTCCCTGACCAAAGGAAGATGGTCCCTTGAGTAAGAGGAATTCAGAGGGGGGTGATGTGGAGGTTTCTGCAGAAGCTCTATGGAGTGCCCCTCTGCTATGATCTGAAGCACCCATGAATCCGATGTTATCCTCTCCCAACCCGGAAGGTGGAGGGAGAACCTTCCTCCTATCGGTTCCTCCGGGGCGTCCGGAGGCGGTGGGAGAGGGAAGGAGTCAGGTGGTGTGAGGCAGCACCACAGCTGGGGCACCCGTTGCTTTTTTGGGCGGTGGGGGCCTGGCAGCTGTGGGGGCCCGACGTTAGTGGACCGCCTTCCCTGAGGTTTCGCTGAGGCCGGCTGCGTCTGCGAAGGGACGGGCGTGGGGATGGGGACGGTACATTGAATCAACAGATTTAGGACCGTCCCCTTCTCCTGTAAGTCAGTGATGATGTCCTTGACATCACCTGGCTGAAAGCACAGAACCCTGAAAGGTGCTTCTTGAATAGCTGACTGTACCTCCGGGACCAGACCTGACACACGGAGCCATGCATGACGCCGAAGACTTACGGCGAACGCAGAGCTCCGTCCTGCGGTGTCCAGTGCATCGTAGGCCGTCCTCAGAATATGACTGGCCGAACGAGCAGAACGGACCAGGTCGGCTAACTCCTGCTTGACTTGGGAGTCAGGCAAGGAGTCACTCTTGGATTCCGCCTGGGTAAGGACAGCCTTCTGGTAATCCCCCCATATGTGCTACATAATTTAGGGCCCTAATCCCCAGTGTGGAAGAAGCGTAGATCTTCCTTCCAAACTGATCCAGAAGGCGAGATTCCTTATCCGGGGGAGATGAGCTCAAGTGTTTCGGGTGTGCTGACTGGCTGTGAGCGGCGCTAATCACAACTGAGTCTGCACGGGGGTGAGAGTCTAAAAAGTCTACACTTCCTAGGAAGTGGGGTAAAGCCGACGGTTGCTTCCAAATAGTAGAAACAAGGTGGGCGTGAGGCTCGATCCTGGGTGGCACTAGAGTAGGAGCCGTAAGGGGCAAGTCCAAATGTTCGGCGAGTTTAACCCGTTGAGGATCTGGCTCTAAGGAGCGCCACTGATGGACTTCCTGGATCTTGTTGAGCAACTCCGTGAAGGAAGGATCCTCCGGAGACTTCGGAGGAGTCCTCGGCCGGGGCTTGGACGGAGAGCGCAGCTCGCCGTCTTTCTCGGAACACCCATCAGAGGCTTCCGAGAGAGAAGAAGAAGAATTCGAAGCAGAGTAAGACTCCCTGACTTGTCTAGGGGGAGGAACGGGTTCCTTAGGGGGAATCCCAGGACACGTGTCCTGCCCCTCTCTGGATCCCGAGGGTAAAGCCCGGGAATCCGGAGGTGGAGAGGGAGTGTGCCGTCTGGGGCGTACGGGAGCCGGTGGTGGCACCATCGCTGTAAGACGGCTCTCGACTTCCTTGGTGAGCTGAGCCTTGGCCTCAGCCCACCAGGAGGCAAGAGTCTCCTGGAGATCCACCGGCGGCCTAGGGGGCGGTGGAGGAGGAGGGGGATAGTTGTACGGATGAAATCCGTAGGGAGAGTATCAGTAACCCAGCTGCGGGAATACCGGAGCTGGGTACTGCAGCGCAGGATACTGTGGACCTGGGAAAACCGGCGTCTGATAGGACAGCGGATACCCAGGCACTGGAGGAGCTGCCAGAGCAGACGGCCCAGCCGGGTACTCCACGGGCAGATCAACCGGGATAGGCCCGTGGGGTGGAGGGCCCGATGGAAGAGGAATATCCCCCGCTGGCGTCTGAGGGGCCGGTGTCGGAACCGGCGTCGGCAAGGCCGGCATCAGGGGAGCTGACGTCAGATCCGGCTCTACAGGAAGACTATTAGACGGTAGTCCAGGATCCTGAGCCTCGTCCAGGGACGGAGGAGAAAAATCCTCGGGGTCGGGCAGGGGGGACTCTGGCTCCCATGACGGCAGCGAAAGCTGTGGGGAACCTGGTACGACAGACGAAACAGGGTCTGCCGTAGGCTCCGAGGCCCGGTGCACGTCGGAGGAGCCTACGTGTGACTTAGGGGCCGAATCCCGGTGGACGCCAGAGGAGCCGGCGTCCGACTTCAGGGGTCCCTCGTCGGAGACAGGCTGAGGATGGGAAGAGGCCCGGTCCGCTGGGGACACTGCCGTGCACCGCCCCGAAGGGTCAGGCATCTTAGCAGCCTTCTCCCGGCGGACGTCGGAGGAGCCGACGTCCGGCTTATGGGAGGCGCCCGCACCAGTAGGCCGCAAGCCTGCGGCGGTACTGAGGCTGGAGCCTCCTTTGCCCGGAGGCACCCGGCAGGCTTTCGAGCCTGAACCCGGGCGGGCTGGCGCCTCCTCCAGCCCTGGAGGCTGCCGTCCGAGCGATTCCCGGAGGATGTTACCTGCCCGACTCCGGCTGCAGTGCGTGGAGGAGAACCTTCTCCGGTGCCTTTCCTTGTCCCGCTTTTTGTGCCCTTCGGGGAGGTCGACACCTGCCGAAGTTTCTTCAACTCCTTCTCCATCGTGGACATCTTCTTGAGGAGATGGGCTTCAAGAGACTGCTGGCGTCATCTGCGGGTGGGCGCATTGAAATGTAGGCAGTGCGGACACTTGTCGACCGCGTGGTCGGGGCCTAAACAGAAAAGGCAGAGGGAGTGACCGTTTTTGTGAGGCAGTTGGGCGCCGCACGAGTCGCACTTATTTTTTGAAGGGGATGACATATACCGACGTTCACCTGACGATAGAAAATATAAAATACAAAATACTGAAACTTTCCGAGGAAAAAAGCAGCGAAGTAACAGGACTGGCGATAGGAACTTAACGCTGCATGACTGGCGGTGGGAAAGAACTGGAAGGCGGGTGTCCGGGACCGCCCCTTTATACCGATGTCGTAGGACGCCAGTCACCTGACGTGGGGGCAGTCCCTCGCCAGGGACTGCTAGCTAGAAATTTTTCCATGGGGTCCTGCCGCCAGCCGGCGTCAGTCCTATATGTAATTACCTACTGCAAGAGCCCTCTCAAAGGAAGATCTTTAATTCCTGTGCCACATTTCAACAAACTCCTAGCCTGCCATGAGCACACCTGACACAATCTCTACCTTTTCGCGGAGCTGCATTCAAAGCCCCTTCTCTGATGCCTTTGGGGCTGAATTACAACAGGGAACATCCTACTGTAAATATTGCCCCCCGTTTGATGCCAGGTGATGCCCCACCTGCCTCGTTGCCATTCAGGATATGGGACTAGCGACTGATCTGCTTTTGTCCGAGTCCCACATCTGCCACTTGCAATACTGTGTGACCCTGAGCAAGTCACTTATTCACTCTGTGCTCCCAGGTTGCACTGGGGCATGAGCTTCTGCTCAGTGTGTCTTGTCAGGCAAAAAAATTATAAATGAAATTTTTGGTGTCATTTCCCAACCCCTCCCCCATTATATGAAGAGGCACTCCTTTCCACTGTAACCCCTTGTTACCCGGGGTTACTAAAATCCCAGTAAGACCTAGTGGTAAGCAGGGAAGGCAGCTTGTGAAACTCCAGTTAAATGGGTTTCACACTGTCTCACTCTGTTCTCAGTCTCAGCTGAGACAGAGATGACATCACCATAGAACTGTCGCAGCTGCATAAGCCACATTGGAATCTGCAGCAGAGGGAGTGAGATAGAACGTTGGGAGTTTTCAAAGTCAGTCTCTTGTTTGTTTTGAAGCAAGAAGGAAGTCTCCTGCTTGCCTGCCAGCAGGAAGGAAGTGAGTCTTCTGTTTACCTTCTGTGTGAGAAGGTCAGTGTCCAGTTTCAAGTGGTGGAGACCACTGTCCAGGTCTCAGTGCCCCCTCCCTGGGGAGTATCCCTATGTAGATTCCAGGGGCAATCCCCTAATTTCTGTTAAAGGAAGAAAGCTGCCTTTTACAGTTTCTGTTTGGTCTTAAAAGTAGAAGGAGTTGTACTTCGCCTGTGGGGCACCTGCAACGAAAGGATGAGTTTGCTCTAATTTGAGAGGGCAAAAAATGTGTTTCTTCAGTTTGGGAAATGTGAAGAAGTTTGGGATTTGAACTACTATTTGGGAGGCCTATAGTACTAGGACAAACAAATGGAGTAGTGTCAAAATTTAAAGTCTGTGTGAATTCAAGTAATGTTGTAGAGGGGGTGCTACAGTCCATCCACCGTTTAATCTACAATTTCGAAGTTTCAGTTTCTCCACAGAAATGGCCGGGTATGGGCTGTGGGAGCTGGAGGTGGGCAAACCCCTTATCTTTAGTAACCAGGTCCACCTCTACGGATTTCTGCTGTTATTGCTACTTGCCTCATGCACCTGGCCAGTGATGAGGTAGGTACCCAGACGTGGGTCGCAACTTGGGAAAATCTCTCTAGGAGTCGCAGACTCTAAAGTGGTGTGGGGAGCCACAACAAGTAAAATGGGTTCATTCTCCCAGTGAACCGTCAGTCAAGTGGCCGGCAGGGGAGTCGGGCCAATCGGGCTGTGTATCCAAAGCGCATGCAAGTCCGGGCTGTGTGCCTGGTGGGTCCAGAGCCTGAAAAACAGTAGAAATTGGTTCATTCTTTAAGTGGACCGCCTTGTAGTCTCTAATCTGCATTATCAGTAAACGTAGCCCCTTGGGGGTCCATCTATGCTTTGTTATGTTCAGCTAGTTGTGAATAAAAGCCACACTGAAAAATCCCATTCCTGGTTCTGGACACTACAGTTATTGCTTCCTGTGTTCGGATTTACTTGGGTGCCCCTGTGCAGAGTAGCCAAACCTAGGTCCCCTTGTGCCGGGTAACCTCATCCTCCCCGAACCCAGGTCCCCACCAGGTATTGCTGCCAGCGCCAACAGCATGCCACCTGTCGTTTTGGTAAAAAGGCAGGGGTGGGGGTTACACCACCAAATACCCCATCCAAGAATCTTCTGTTTCAGCAGAGGATCTAGTTAGAGACCAGACAGGCTATCTGATTGGCTGCACATGTACAGCGACAGAGGTCAGTGATTGCTGCTTGGCCTTTGCCCTCCCTGCAGTGCACTGCATATGTACAAAGACAAGTTAGTAATTGCTGCCTGGCTTCTTCCCACACTGCAGTGCTTTGCACACGTACAGCGCCAGAGGTCAGTGACTGCTACATGGCCTCTGCCCTCCTTGCAGTGCTCTGGCCATGTATAGGGACAGAGGCCAGTGATTGCTGTGTGGCCTCTGCCCATGTTCAAAGACAGAGGTCAGTGATTGCTCTGTGAAATCTGCCGTCCTTTCAGTACACTGCACAGGGACTGCTGCGTGGCCTTTGCCCTCCTTGCAGTGCTCTGCATATGTACAGGAACAGAAGTCAGTGATTGCTGCCTTGTCTTTGCCCTCCTTGCAGTGTTCTACCTTGTACAGGGACAGAGGTCAGTGACTACTGCATGGCATCTGCCCATGTACAGGGACAGAAGTCAGTGATTGCTGGGTGGCCTCTGCCCTCCTTGAAGTGCTTTGTGCATGTACAGGGACAGAGGTCCGTGATTGCTGCCTGGCCTCTGCCCTCTTTGCAGTGTTCTGCACATGTACAAGGACAGTGACTGCTGCGTGGACTCTGTCCTGCTTGCAGTGTTCTACCATGTACAGGGACAGAGGTCAGTGACTGCTGCATGACCTCTGCCCATCTACAGAAAGAGGTCACTGATTGTTGGGTGTGCTCTGCCCATGTACAGGGACAGAGGTCAGTGACTGCTTCATGGCCTCTACCCTCCCTGCAGTGCTCTGCCATGTACAGCAACAGATCAATGATTGCTGCATGGCCTCTGCCCTCCATGCAGTGCTCTGCATATGTACAGGGACAGATGTCAGTGATTAATGCATGGCCTCTGTCCTCCCTGCAGTGCTATGTGCATGTACAGGAACAGAGGTCAGCGACTGCTGCATAGCCTGTGCCCCCTTGCAGTGCTCTGCATACGTACAGGGACAGAGGACCATGACTGCTGTGTAACCTCTGCCCTGCTCTGCCCATGTACAGAGGTCAGCTGCGTGACCACTGCCCTATGTACAGTGACAAGAGATCAGTGATTGCTGCATGGTCTCTGCCATCCCTACAGCAGTTTGCCCATGGACAGCGGTCAGTGATTGCTGTGAGGCCTCTGCCATGTACAGCAACAGAGGTCAGTGATTGAGGCGTGGCCTGTGCCCTCCCTACAGTGCGCTGCATATGTACAGGGATAGAGGTCAGTGACTGCTGCATGGCCTCTGCCCTCCTTGCAGTGCTCTGTGCATGTACAGGGACAGAGGTCAGTGACTGCTGCATGGCCTCTGCCCTCCATGAAATACTCTGCATATGTACAGGGACAGAGGTCAGTGATTGCTGCTGGCCTCAGTCTTCCCTGCAGTGCTCTGCCCACGTACAGTGAGAGAGGTCAGTTACTGCTCCTGGCCTCTACCTTCCCTGCAGTGCTCTGCCCATGTACAGGGACAGAGGTCAGTGATTGCTGCCTGGCCTCTGTCCTCCCTGCAATGCTCTGCCCACGTGCAGTGACAAGAGGTCAGTGACTGGTGCCCCTCTCTACAGTGCTCTGCCATGTACAGGGACGGAGGTCAGTGATTGCTGCATGGCCTCTACCCTCCCTGCAGTGCTCTGACTAGGTACAGGGACAGAAGTCAATGATTGATGCGTGGCCTCTGCCCTCCCTCCAGTGCTCTGCACATGTACAGGGACAGAGATTGTTGCCTGGCCTCTGCCCTCCCTGCAGTGCTCTGCGTATGTAAATGTCGGTAATTGCTGTGTGTGAGCTTCATCGTCCAGCAGTGTTAAGATTATTCATTCAAGGGTGGGGTTCATCTCTCAAAGTTTCACCTGTAGCTTGATGCGATTTCCTCCTTCAGTAAGGATTACTGAGCACAAACATGTTTTTGTTAGCTTTATTGGGCAATAAAAAAAACAATCACAAATGCAGGAATGTAGCAGAACTTTATTTTACTGTGAATACAGTACTCAGAATGTTTAATTATGTAACAGCAAGGATTAATTATTACACTTTCCCACGAGCAGCACATCTGAAACTTGGTTCTTTGTTGCTAGTGCAGAACAGATATTTTGAACCTGGTCTGTTGTGCTACCACCCGATTGCATTTTGCACAACCTTGGCGGCATTTGAAATGCTAATCCAGATGTTAATGCTAACATCCAGCTGATTGCTCACACATCTGGCACCATGTTACAACGCTACATCTCTGCTGAGCTAGGCGCCCCCCCAATACTCTACAGTGTTCAGCAGCACTTGTCCACCTAGTGTCTCTTATTTCCTTATGCTTTGACCTCTGGCTAGTCCTGTGGGGCACCCCTCACACACACACACACACACACACACACACACACACACACACAGCTGATTGAGCATTCACTAACTTGCAGCCTGCTTCTAGCACACTGTAACCCAACAAGAGTGTCACAGTGCAATAATAGCAATGCAGGGGGCAGCCCAGCATGCCCCTGCCTGGGGTTCAGGGGCCAAAATCTTGGCTGTCATGGCTGGGGAGTGCCACTGCCAGCTTGTGGGGAGACGGTGGGCACCTGGCAATGCAGGAGCTCTTTGCGTTGGACTGGGGAACCTGCTCTCATACAAGCTATGGGTGCATGCACTGTTGTTTTGCGGTTACACGACAGATGTTCCATGTCACAAGTAGCAATGTGCAAAATTTAAACTTCACTGATGAAATCTGCACAAAGTGGCTGAATTCACACTTCACGTATCATCCGGAAAGTGGCCACCTTGCTCCAATTCAGTTAACTTTGTGAATTTGCCACTTTGCATAGAAACGGCCACAAAGTGGTGAATTCATGCACACTGCATAATTGTTACCACGTGAAGTGCAAACTTCTCAAAGCATATTCCTACGTGGTGAAATTTTGTGAAGTTATTTAAATTTTGCAGAGAGCCACTTATGAGGTGGAGGGAGACTAGGAAAATTAACTCTCCCGGCCCCCCAGTTGCAAGCGAATGACGACTGAACAGGGTATTACCCAAGAATGACTGCAGTCGGCAGGGATCATAAAACACTGCCGGCCATTAGCACTGGGGGCTCCCCGCTTCTCCTTCCAGGTGCCCTGAATGAGCCACAGGCGCAAAGTGGTTTTTGTGATCACAGCACAACTGGCCACTAGCATTTCAAGTCTCTCTAGAGCTACCTATGCAGAATCCACCAAGGCCTTTTTTTTTTTTTATAAGTCTAGTTATTCCTGAAAGCGCCTATATGCTTGATTTCACCCTTGTGTTGTTTCCCAACTGGAGTTGGGTTGTTCGCTGTATTTCTTGAAACGTTTTGTACTTGTGATTGTTACTCTAAGGTGGCTTCCTGGAGGGTGATGGGTCAGTCACATTTTACCTGACTTGCCGTGCTTCTCAGCCCATCTCTGAGAAACAAAGCTGACTTTCATGTGTATCAAAACGAATAAAATACTAAAGAGCTTTCTTTCTGAGCACTCTGGCAGAATAATTGCACATTTTCTTGAACACCTTTATTTAAAGGCACTGTCGGTCTAATAAAAAGTCACTCTGACAGGCATGTACAGTTTGGTCGACTGATTCCATCTGGGTTGATCAGGTGCGTGGTTTCGTTGGGCCTTGACCCTAGTCAGTTGCAGGCTTGCGGGGGTTTTCGGTTCTGTGGTAAAGCCGCATTGCCTTTCTGCACAGCAGATAAAACCAATAGAGCTGGGGTGCCAATATTAAGAGATTTCCCATATTACAGAAAAAGGGGATGTTGAAAGGAACCTTGTAAGCCGGGATGTCATGCTGGCTGCCATATACCCAGTACATATACGGAAAGACAAGAATCCGGCAAAGGAAGAAAGATACAAGGATCAGGATCCCATTCACCTTGTACAGAAGCAGGCTCTGCAATCGGAACTGCAAAAAGAAATAAAAACAGATACGTGACACTTTTTTTAACACAACACTGGCAGATTAAGCACCTGTTCACGTTCGACTAGTATTGCTGTAGTGTCAATGTTTATAGATGCAGTTCCAAGAGAGGATTCTTATGGTCTAAGTGTGTTGTCTCGTGAAGGTTGGGCAACAGGACCACTAAGCCGAGTGGCTACGTCTGCTCGAATTGTGTGACATGAAGCTCCTACTGAGACCCATCTCTCAGCAGTACATAGAACCTTGCCATTAACCACTTAAATTAGCTAGAATCACTTAAGTTTCATTTTTGTCATTTTAAAAACAAATGTAACCCTCCCCTATGTATCTGCGCCACTGACTGTTCCAATGCTGCTGCCTAATATGAAGTTTTGCGCTTCTCAGTTATAATAAGGAGTACAACTCTTAACTTGCAGGTAGTCCAAAATACAGAAAATTACATATCAGTATTTTGTGGGGTGCTACCACCCCCTCCCCACTGTAGTTCAAATTTGCCCATCCTATCCAGAAGTGCAGACTGAATACTACGCAAGATCATTAATTTCAAGTACTGTACATGTCTTAGGAGTCACACATGTATCCAAGGTTTACCGCACCATTTTGTAATATTCCACACACACTGTCCATCCCAATTAGGGCAGCCACAGCTTCGCAGTTCCTCTGGCATACTCAGTGGCTGCCTCCATCATCAATGCCACTCCTAGGCCAGCTGGCCAAGACAGTGCCAATGCCAGGTGACCCACCTTCTCTACACGATAGCCTGATGTGAGCCGACCCCAGAGTGAGACCACAGTCACCCACATGGCAACACTTCATTGTAATTAAAATTCAAAACTTCTGGGGGAAAACGCAGACATGTAAGTGGTCTCCCTTTCTGATCCCACACCACTGATTAGAAAATGTTCTCTATTTCACTATACCATGATGCACTGGGACAATGTCGAGGGGTACTTTGGGCCAGTGGCTATCACTCCAGCAATGTGGAGGGATCTGGCTGTCACTAATCCATTTTTTTTTTTTTTTTTTTTACTTTACTTGCAGATACAGTGGTGCTCACCATTTCCCAATGACCACCTCTGAGAGACTGATGTCCTAAAACGTTTACATTTTATTTTTAACATAATTTAGCTTTTCCTCCCATCTCTAGTACTACCTCCTACCACTGGAGACCTCCCAGCTCCATCTGCAATTTCACTACCATTTATCTCTCTCCCCCCCCCCCAAGTGATGGGTCCCTTGCAGAGACCAAGTGATGAGTGGGAAGTCACTCCAGTGAGGCCCAAGTGTCATCCTGCTTAGACTGTGGTTCATGTTCGTGCACCTACTCCCTCCGCTAAGACAGACAGCTGGGCTGCATGCAGTTGGTTGGCATCCTTCCTCCCAGCCAGCTTGTTCACTGCATTACAACCAGCGGACCTGTCAACCCATCTACCCTGGAGGAGGAGAGCGCCCCTATGACAGGCAGTTCCCTAATAGTCCCGACTTGTTCCTGAATCTGTGTCTCGAGCGACAGCGCTGCCAATGCACTGACCGGCAGGCTTGTCTTTAGCACTTTATTTACCCGACTCCCATTGGCCCCCACTCGAGCCTCCACACCCCAGCCCATCACCTTACCATCTCCCTGGATGCACCTCTCCCCATGTTACCCTCGTGGTCCCCCACAACGGTGGAGCCCTTGGGCTGGACCAGTTCTATGGGTGCCTATATTCAGTCATCCTGGAGTTGCCCTGGTCGGCCAATGCGAGGCTTGTGGGGGCAGTGCGCCTGTCATGCTACATGGGGGGGTCCTTCCTGGTACTCCCGACCCCCCCAATGCAGGCGGCTGTGGTGCACATACACGCAAGCATGCATAGCATCAGCCTGCATCTGCCTTCCCCAGGGCTGCTCCATTGCACTACCACCTGTGATCGCCCAAGTGGCAGAAACACTGCGGAGCAGGCTACCTTCCCCGGGAGGAAAGGGTCATCTGGGATGCTTAATCCTCCTCCCCTCGACGACCCTGAACGTGTCCCACCAGCATCGCTAGCAGTAACGGGCCGGCATCTTTAGCACTTTCTACCTTAATTATAATGGGCCCCTCAGTTCTGCATGAAGGAGTTCCTACAAGTGATGGAAGATGTATCCCCACCAAACTGGCTGCACCTAAAACTGTGTGCATGACTGGGAGGAGGGTAGCCCTGCTGCATTTTCTGGACATACTTGTCACAGCACTTGTTACCCCCTTTGTAGTGCACAGGACAGGGCGATTTAACTTGTTAACATTCTTCCTGTAAAGGGCATCAAACTAGGGACTGCAGAAAGCGCGATATGAATCATGGTCAAAACGAACAAGACAACAGCAATGTTTTTAATTGAAGGTTTACATCAAGCTGTTGCTCACAGAAACAGATGTTTCACTAAGTCATGAAAACAAACCAGACAGGAAGATGAAAAAATATACAGAGAGTCACTGTTCCTTTGTCATTCGTCTTTCAAACGTACCTGAATTAGGATTTTTCCCAGTGACAGAAATGGAGTGCTTAGCTCCGTCATGAGAAGGCAGCCCACAAGGAAATCCCCAAGACCTCTTCTCAGGAACTGCAAATGAAAAGCATTATTCAGAAAATTAAAATCAACCATACATTATATTCCTGAAAACAATGCTGCTGTGTGTGAACCAGGGGTACACAAACTCAGAATGCTGCTGTGCGTAAACCTGGGGTACGTACAGACATCAACTGGAAGGCTGCCATGCATGAACCAGAGGCACACACAGACATAAACCAGGAATGCTGCTGTGCGGGAACCGGAGACACACACAGACAAACTGGGAATGCTGCTGCTGTGCATGAACCGGGGGTACACACAGACATAAATTGAGAATGCGGCCGTGCATGAAACGGGGGTACACAGACAAACTGGGAATGCTGCCATGCATGAACTCAATGCTGTTGTGCATGAACCGGGGGCACACACACAGACAAACTGGGTATGCTGCTGTGCATGAACCGGGGGCACATACAGACAAACTGGGAATGCTGCTGTACGTGAACCAGGGGTACACAAAGACAAACTGGGAATGCTGCTGTGCTTGAACCAGAGGAATACAGACATAAAACGGGAATGCTGCCGTGCGTACACCTAGACATAAATCAGGAATGCGGTCATGTGTGAACCGGGGGTACACACAGACATAAACCGGGAATACAGCTGTGTGTGAACCAGGTGTACAAAGACAAACCGGCAGTGCTGCTGTGCGTGAACCAGAAGTACACTCAGAGAAAAACCGGGAATGCTGCCATGCATGAACCAGGGGTACACACAGACAAACTGCAAAGGCTACTGTCGCGTTAACCTGGGGTGCACACAAACTGGGAATGCTGTCATCGTGAACGAGGTACCCTGAACAAACTAAATCCTGCCGTAGTGGACTTGGGGTACACACACAGGCATCAGCTGAGAATGCTGCTGTGCATGCCCCCGGGCGTACACAGACAAACTGGGAATGCTGCTGTGCGTGAACTGGAGGTACACAAACCGGGAATGCTACTTTGCGTGAACCAGGGGTACACACAGACAAACTGGGAATGCTGCTGTTTGTGAAGCAGGGGTATACACGAACTGGGAATGTTGCTGTGTGTGAACTGGGGGTACACAGACAAACTGGGAATGCTGCCGTGCGTGAATTGGGGGTACACACAGACAAACTGGGAATGCTGCCGTGTGTGAACCGAGGGTACACAGAGACAAACTGGGAATGCTGTGGTGTTGAGGGAGTACGCAGCACAAAACTGAAATGTGGTGGGAAAACGCAGGCGCACACACAAACTGGGAATGCTGCTCTGTGTGAAACGGAAACACACAGACAAACTGGGAATGCTGCTGTGCGTGAACTGGGAGTACACACAAACTGGGAATACTACTGTATGTGAGCCAGGGGTACACACAGATATGAACCGGGAATGCTGCTGTGCGTGAACCGAAGGTACACAGACAAACTGGGAATGCTGCCGTGCGTACAACTAGACATGAACCGGGAATGCTGCCATGCACGAACTGGAGGTACACAGTCAAGCCGGGAATGCTGTCGTATGTGAACCAGGTATACACACAGACAAACTTTCAATGCTGCTGTGCGTGAACCAGAGGTACACACAGACAGAAATCGGGAATGCTGCCATACATGAACTGGGGGTACACACAGACAAACTGGGAATGCTGCTGTGCATGACCTGAGGGTACACAGACAAACTACGAATGCTGCTGTGCATTACCCGGGGTACAGACAGACATAAATTGGGAATGCTGCCGTGCATGAACTGGGGGTACACACAGACATAAACTGGGAATGCTGCCGTGCATGAACTAGGAGTACACACAGACATAAACTGGGAATGTTGCTGTGTATGAACTGGGAATACACAGACATAAACTGGGAATGCTACTCTATGTGAACCAGGGGTACACACAGATATGAACTGGGAATGCTGCCGTGCGTTCACCTAGACATAAACCGGGAATGCTGCCATGCATGAACTGGAGGTACACACAGACAAACCGAGAATGCTGCTATGCGTGAACCAGAGGTACACACACAAATAAATCGGGAATGCTGCCATGCATGAACCGGTGGTACACACAGACAAACTGGGAATGCTGCTGTGCGTGAATTGGATGTACACAAACTGCGAAGACTGCTGTGCGTTAACCTGGTGTACACACATAAACTGGGAACACTGCTGTACATTAACCTGGCGTACACACACAAACTGGGAATGCAGCCATGCCTGAACCAAGGGTATACACAGAGAAACAGAGAATGCTGCCATGCGTGAACCGGGGGTACACACAGACAAACTAGAAATGCTGCCGTGCATGGACCAGGGGATGCACACAGGCATAAACCGGGAATCCTGCTGTGCGTGAACCAGGAGTACACACAGACAAACTAGGAATGCTGCCTTGTGTGAACCGGGGGTACACACAAACTGGGAATGCTGCCGTGCGTGAACCGGGGGCACACACATACATAAACTGGGAATACTGCCACGTGTGAAATGGGGGTACATACAAACTGGGAATGCTGCCATGTGTGATCCGGGGGTACCCACAGACATAAACTGGGAATTCTGCCGAGCATTAACTAGGAGTACACACAAATATAAACCGGGAATACTGCTGAGCGTGAACCGGGGGTACACACATACATAAACCGGGAATACTGCTGAGCGTGAACCGGGAGTACACACATACATGAACCGGGAATGTTGCTGTGCATGAACCAGGAGTACACACAGATGTGAACTAGGCATGCTGCTGTGTGTGAACCAGAGATACAGAGACATAAACCGGTAATGCTGCTGTGCGTACACCTAGACATAAACCAGGAATGCTGCCATGCGTGAATTGAGGGTACACACAGACATAAACCGGGAATGCTATCACACGTAAACCAGGAGTACACACAGATATAAACCAGAAATACACCTGTGTGTGAACCAGGTGTACACACAGACATAAACTGCCAATGCTGCTGTGCGTGAACCAGAGGTACACACAGACATAAACCGGCAATGCTGCCATGCATGAACCGGGGGTACACACAGACAAACTGGGAATGCTGCTGTGCATGAACCAGATATACACAGACATAAACTGCAAAGGCTGCTGTGCGTTAACCTGGTGTACAGACAAACTGGGGTACACACAAACTGGGAACGCTGCCGTGCCTGAACCGGGGGTACACACAGAGAAACTGGGAATACTGCCAGGCATCAACTAGGGGTACACACAGAAATAAACTGGAAATGCTGCTGTGCACAGACCAGGGGTACACATAGGGATAAACTGAGAATGCTGCTGTGCGTGCACCGGGGAGTACACAGACAAACTGGGAATGCTGCTGTGTGTGAACCGGGGCTACACACAGAAATGAACTGGGAATACTGCCATGCATACACCTAGACATAAACCGGGAATGCTGCCATGCATGAACCAGGGGTACACACAGACATAAACTGGCAATGCTGCCATGCATGAACTGGGGTACACAGACAAACTGGGAATGCTGCTGTGCATTGAACCCGGTGTGCCTTGAACATAAGCTGCAAGGCTGCTGTGCATTAACCTGATGTACCCCACAAACTAGGAATGCTGGCGTGCGGTAACCTGGGGTACACACAAACTGGGAACACTGCTATGCCTGAACTGGGGGTACACACAGAGAAACTGGGAATGCTGCCATGCGTGAACCAGGGGTACACACAAACTAGGAATGCTGCTGTGCGTGAAATGGGGCTACACACAAACTGGGAATGCTGCCGTGTGTGAACCAGGGGTACACACAAACTAGGAATGCTGCTGTGCGTGAACCGGAGGTACACAGAGACATAAGCTGGGAATGCTGCCGTGCATGAACTGGGCGTGCACACCAACTGAGAATGCTGCTGTGCCTGAACCCAGGGGTACACACAGACATAAAGTGGGAATACTGCTGTGCATCACAGGGAGTACACACAGACATAAATTGGGAATGCTGCCGAGCATGAACCGGGGATCACACAGACATAAACTGAGAATGCTGCTGTGCGTGAACAGGGGGTACTCACACACACATAAACCGAGAATGCTGCTGTGCGTCAACTGGGGGGTACAGAGACATAAAAGTACAGTTACATAAGAACCTGCTGTAACAGTAGATCTTCGAGAGAGGCTCTTGCAGTAAGTAATACAAATAGGACTGAAGCCGGCAGGCGTCAGGACCCTATGGAAAAATTTCTAGCTAGCAGTCTCTGGCGGGGGACCACCCCCACATCAGGTGACCGACGTCAGTATAAAGGGGTGGTCCCCCATGCCCGCCTTCCAATTCTTTCCCGCCAAAGGCCAAAAAGGTGAGACGGGAGAGAAACAGATGTTTTCTTCCCTGGAAAAGGAGCTGAAAAGGCTTAGGGGGATGAAGGGTGGGAAGGTATTACCTACTGCAGGAGCCTGTCTCAAAGATCTACTGTTATGGTAAGCTGTTACGTAACTGTACTATCTTCCTTCGAGAGGGCTCTTGCGGTAGGTAATTACAAATAGGACCGAGTCCCAAGCAGTCTGAAACATGAAGAAGCAAACGGGAGGAGGAAACTACCCAAAAGTAGACCCTCTGGCTGTGAAGGCCTTAGGAAAGAAGACCTTGCAGAACAGCCAACCCGAAGTCCACTCTACGGCGAGAGGCAATGTCCAAACTATAATGTTTCGTAAAGGTATGGACAGAAGTCCAAGTTGTGGCTGCGCAGATGTCTGCCGCTGACACATTCTTGAAACAAGCAGCAGAGGCAGCAACCCCTCTGGTGGAGTGGCCTCTGACTTGACCCGGCAGGGTCTTGTTGCACTTGTCGTAACAGAAAGTGATACAGTGAGCCAACCATTTAGACAGGCATTGCTTAGAAACAGCATTGCCTTCTCTTTTACGAGTTAAAGAGACAAACAGTTGATCAGTCTTTCTGAGATCCTTCGTCCTGGTGGGGTAGTATCTCAGAATTTGGTGAATGTCCAAAGTCTGCAAGAGGTACTCCCCCTTGACTGGAGTGCTGCATAAACAAAGCAGGCAGCTCCATGGATTGATTCAGCGTAGATTCCACTACCACCTTGGGGAGAAACTTAGGGTTGGTACGCAGAACCACACGTTCCTTGTGAAAAGTCAAATATGGGATTTTGCACATGAGGGCCTGGAGCTCGGAAATCCTTCGAGCAGAAGTAATGGCCACAAGGAAGAGAGTCTTATATGAAAGGAACTTTAGGTCTGCTGAGGCTGCCAGCACGAAAGGAGGCAGAGTGAGCTTCTCAAGGATAAAATTCAAATCCCAAGGAGGGGCAGGAACCCAATTTGGGGGTCTCAAATGGAGGATCCCTCTAAGAAAAGTCTTGGAGACTTCCAGCTGCGCAAAAGTCCTGTCTCCAAAAGGAACATGGTGAGCCGAGATGGCCACCATGTGAACCTTCAGAGAGGAATGACTGAGACCCAGATCAAAGAGGTGTCACAAGTAATCCAAAAGCAGCCCAACAGAGCAAGAGAATGGCTTGAAATCTTTGGAAGCGGCCCAAACAGAGAACCGTTTCCATTTCATGGCATAAGTAGATCTAGTGGAGGGCTTTCTGGCCTCCACCAGAATCTCAGCCACCAGCGGGGAAACCCTGAATCGGGCTTGAGCTATGTCTGCAGGAGCCACGCGTGCAACTGAAGGGACTTGAGGCCCGGATGGACCAGGGTCCCCTGATCCTGGGTCAGCAAAAGATGCAACAGAGGAAGAGGAAGTGGAGGTTCCTCTGAATACTGTTGCAGAAGAGAGAACCAAACTTGCCTGGGCCAGAAAGGAGTGATTAGGATCATGTGAGCTCCTTCTGAGCCGAGTTTCAGTAAGACCCTCAGAATCAAGGGGATCGGGGGGAAGGCATAGAGAATCTGCCCTTCCAGTCTAGAGACAGAGCATCTCTCCAAAAAATGCCATGCCCTGGAGCAAGCGAGCAGAAGTTGGGAAGTTTTGCATTGTGAAGAGACGCGAACAGGTCTACCTGTGGTGTTCCCCAATGTCTGAAGATGTGTCTACTACCCCCTGATCCAGTTCCCACTCGTGAGCGTGAGCAGACGACCGACTGAGGTGGTCTGCCAATGTGTTCTCAACCCCTGGCACGTGAACTGCCATGAGGTGAAGGTTGTGCTGCACTGCCCAATCCCAAACTCGCATCGCCTCCCTGCAGAGAGGGTAGGAACGAGTTCCTGTTTGTTGATGTACCAGACCACATACGTTGTCTGTCTGGACAGCCAGATGCCCGGGGAGCAGATACAGAGTGGAGTGTTTTCTCGAGCTTGGACAAGGAGCCCTGGGTCCTGTGAGACCCCAAATGGGCTCCCCAACCCTCGCCCGAGGCATCTATAGTCAGCGTCTGGGAGGGGGGGGAGCAAGGCAGAAGGGAACTCCCCGGCAAAGGTTCTCCTGAATCATCCACCATTGCAAGTCCCGAGCCATGGGACTGGAGACCAGAACTAGTTGATCTAGGTCGTCCACCAACTGATCCCACTGAGACCAAAGCATCCACTGAGAGATTCTCATGTGGAGCCAAGCTCGAGGGACTTTCAGAATAGCAGCTGCCATGAGTCTGAGGAAGCAAAGGACCGACGTGGCGCTGACCCGCCTGCGGCTGGACAACAGGCTGACCTGAGCCTGGAGCGTGGTCACCCTGTCCAGTGGCAGGAATGCCATGCCGGAGGTAGTGTCCAGGATCGCCCGATAAACTGGAGCCTCTGGGACGGGATCAGATGGGACTTGGACTGGTTGATGGTAATACCCAGGCTGGTGAAAACTTGCAGGGTAAGGGAAAGGAAGCGCAGGAGTTCCTCCCTGGATGAGGCCGCCAGGAGCCAGTCGTCCAGGTATGGGAAAACCCTGAACTCCCTGGAGTGCTAGGTGGGCCACCACCAAAAGGCATCTGGTGAACACTCAGGGCACCGAGGAAAGACCAAATGGGAAGGGACTGAACTGGTAGTGGTCCCCCAGAACGAAAAACGCAGGTATTTGCGGTGGGAAGGGCGAATAGGGATAAGCAGGTAAGCATCCTGCATATACAGAGCGCACAGCCATTGTCCCGGCCGAAGAAGGGGCAGAAGACTCTGCAGAGAAAGAGCATCCTGAACCTTTTGTACTCCATGAACAAGTTCAGGGAGCAGAGGTCGAGAATCGGTCTCATATCTCCCGACTTCTTCGGGACCAGGAAGAAATGGGAGTAGAAACCCGTCTCCCGAAGATGGGGTGGGACGGACTCCATCACCTCCAGAAGAAGAGAGGATATTTCTTCCCGGACCCGAAGAAGGTGTTCTGGGGAGTAAGATAACCGGGGGGGGGGGGTTCGAGGAGGTTTCTGAAGAAACTCTATTGAGTGTCCTTCTGCCATCAGCTGGAGCACCACAGTGTCTGAAGTGATCCTCTACCAACCCGGCAGACAGAAGGAGAATCTCCCTACCAGTTCCTCTGGAAAGCCCAGAGGCTGTGGGAGAGGAGAGGAAAGGAGTCAGGAGGTGTGGGGCAGAGTCGCGGCTGAAGCCCCCGCTGCCTTTTTTTTGGGGCGGGGGGGCCCAACGTTTGTTGGCCCGCTTTCCTTGAGGTTTCGGCTTGGGCCGAGAACATCTGCGAAAGGGATGACGCTGAGCCTGAGGGGGATCTGTACAAAGAGTCAACAGACTTAAGTGCAGTACCCTTCTCCTGCAGATTGGTGATGATGTCCTTGACATCGCCACTGAACCCCTGAAGGGCGTGTCCTGGATAACAGACTGCACCTCCAAGACCAAACCTGCCACCTGGAGCCAGACATGATGCCACAAACCGACAGCAAAAGCCGAGCTCTGACCAGCAGCGTCCACTGCGTCCTACGTGGCATGCAGCATGTTCCGACTGGCCGAATGCGCAGACTGGACTAGATCAGCCACTTCCTGCTTCATCTGAGACTCAGGAAGGGAGTCCAATTTAGTTTCCACCTCGCTAAGGATCGCCTTCTGGTAATCCCCCATGTGAGCAATGTAATTCTGGGCCCTTATTCCCAGAGTGGAAGAAGCATAGACCTTCCTCCTGTACTGGTCCAGAAGGCGGCATTCCTCGTCGGGTGGTGACGAGCTCAAGTGCTAAGGGTTAACCGTCCGGCTGTGAGCGGCGCTAATCACGACCGAATCAGCTCGAGGGTGTGAATCTAAAAAGAGTCAACACCCTCCGGAGCCTAATAAAGCCTGTCCGTCTTCCTAGGAAGGGCGACTAATGCAGACGGCTGTTTCCAAATAGTGGAGACAAGGTCAGCCTGAGGCTCAATCCAGGGTGACACTAGGGTAGGAGTGGTCTCTGGCAGATCCAGGTGCGCAGCGAGTTTCTTACGCTGTGGATCCGGCTTCAAGGAATGCCACTGATGAACTGCCTGGATTTTATGCAACTCCGTAAAAGAAGGATCCTCTGGAGGAGACTTCGAAGGAGTCCTTGGCCTGGGCTTGTCTGTAGTGCGTAGCTCGTCGTCCAGATCGGAATGACCATCGGAGTCATCCGAGGAGGATGAAGAAAAAGAAGGAGACCTCCTCCTGGTGCGGGAAGGGATGGACCCCTTGGGAAGTGTATCCTGCCCTGCCCTGGAACCAGAGGGATCGCCTCTGGTATCGGGAGGGGGTCTCTCCCCTCCGACTTAGGGGGTCCGGAACCGGGACCGGCATCGGAAGACGGCTCTCTACCTCCTTGGTGAGCTGAGCCTTGGCCTCAGCCCACCAGAAAGCCAGAGTCTCCTTCAAGTCCACTGGCGGCTGAGGGGGAGGAGGTGGTGGAGGAGGAGAGGGGGTACGGATATTGAGGAAGCCTCAAGACTGCCGCCATGGAACTGCCTCTCGGGAGGCGTTACTCCTTGCCTTGACCCAGCTGAGGCCGCAGCGGCCACCGCTGAAGAGGAGTCCCGATCCCGTGCTTCTTCTTGTGGTGGCCTCCAGAGAAGTAGAAGCCTACCTGAGTTTTTCAGCTCCTTTTCCATGGAGGTCATTTTGAGTTTAAGAACGTGGGCCTCCAGGGACTGCCCTCCCCGCTTTGGTGGCTCGCTGAACTGCTGGCAGAGCCAGCACTTCGACGGGACGATCGAGCTCAGACAAAAAGGCACTGGGAATGTCCCCCTCATGGGAGCTGGCGCTCCAAGAATCACACTTGTTTTGTGCTTGGAGGGAGTCAGGGACGACATACACAGCAGCTGATGAAATTTGAGAAAAAAGGTGAAAATAGACAGTAAAACTACCGACGATTTGACTGCGAAGCAGTGAACTTAACCATGAGGCGCTGCATGAGCCAACGGCGTGAAAGAACTGGAAGGCGGGCGTGGGGGACCACCCCTTTATACTGATGTTGTCTGATGTCGGTCACCTGACTTGGGGGCGGTCCCCCGCTAGAGACTGCTAGCTAGAAATTTTTCCGTGGGGTCCCGACACCTGCCGGCTTCAGTCCTATTTGTAATTACCTACTGCAAGAGCCATCTCGAAATAAGATCTGGGAATGCTGCTGTGCGTGAACCGGGGGTACACACAGACATAAACTTGGAATGCTGGTGTGCCTGAACTAGGGGTACACACAAACTGGGAATGCTGCCATGCATGAACCGGGGGTACACACAGACAGGAACTGGGAATGCTGCTGTGCGTGAACCGGGGGTACACACAGACATAAGCTGGGAATGCTGCCATGTGTGAACCAGGGGTACACACAGACATAAGCTGGGAATGCTGCTGTGCATGAACCGGGGTACAGACATAAACTGGGAATGCTGCTTTGTGTGAACTGGGGGTACAGACAAACTGGGAATGCTGCTGCGCATGAACCGGGGGTACACAGACACAAACTAAACTGGGAATGCTGCTGTGCGTGAACCGGGGGTACACACATAAACTGGGAATGCTGCTGTGCGTGAACCAGGGTTACACACATAAACTGGGAATGCTGCTGTTATTGAAGCAGGGGTACACAGACAAAAACCGGGAATGCTGTTGTGCATGAACCGGGGGTACACACAAACTGGGAATGCTGCTGTGCATGAACCGGGGTACACATAGGCATGAACAGGGAATGCTGCTGTGCATGATCCAGGGGTACACAAACTGGGAATGCTGCCCTGCGTGAACCGGGGATACAGACAAACTGGGAATGCTGCTGTGCGTGAACCGGGGTACACATAGGCATGAACAGAGAATGCTACTGTGCGTGATCCGGGGGTACACAGACAAACTGGGAATGCTGCTCTGCGTGAACTGGGGATACAGACAAACTGGGAATGCTGCTGTGCATGAACCGGGGGTACATAGACACAAACTAAACTGTGAATGCTGCAGTGCGAAAGCAGGGGTACACACAGACATAAATTGGGAATGCTGCTGTGTGTGAACCGGGGGGGGGGGTAACAAGCCCTTGTTAGTCACCTGGTGCTCTTGGTTAATGACAAAACAACTGATACGATATATAGAAACATTTAAAAAGTTGTCCCCCATAGACTTGAATGGAGCGCGTCCATGCGCGCTCCCTGGGCACACGGGATCCACGACTGGTCGACAAAATTTTTGTTGAACAACCAGACAGCAAAACCATAGTTGGCTGCTAGTTTAGAAGGAAACTGAGTGTTTTCTTAGGGGGGCTTTTCCCACAAACCCCCTACATGGGGGGCTGCACCCCCCCCACTTAGGATTATCAACTCCAAGTCGGAGCTGATGGGGGGGGGTGCTGGACCAACAGTGACGGGTTCCAGCGGGTTCCCTACAGCAACGTGCTGCTGTAGGGGACCTTGCTTTCGAAAAGTCGCTGTTGGGTGGGATTACCGGGCACATGTCATTACATGCCAGGGCGCAGGGGCAGGACTTCAGCAGCTCCCAGAACTGGGAAGTGGAAGGGATCGGCTGAGGAGAAATTTACGATCCCTTCCTCTCTTACATATTGCAAAGAATTTTAATCACACTTAGCCAGATCGGGTGTCGCAGAGGTAAGGCACCACAATGTGTGGTGCAGAATGTTATCTTGGGAGATCTCTTTAAGGCTACAGTGTCAGTACAGGTTATCCTTACCAATGCAATAGGAAACAGGATGGTCACAAGTATGACATGATGTAGAACCAGAAGGAACTCGCTCTTCAGGAAACTCTGTACAGTGCTGACAGAATGCTTCTTGCATCCCCCTTTTTCTTGGCAAGCTCTGCAGCAGTGATAGTAGTACATGGCATAGATGTCATATACCATGTACGGGATTGCAAGCCACAAGTATGCCATAACAAGCCAATGGCTGGAAAACACAACAGAAACACCTTGATGGACAATTTTCCTTACTGAGACATTCAAAACTGCAGAGCAACAACTTGCAAGAAAAATATCTGGGACACTGGAACAAATTTTTTTTTCTCCCTCCTGTGACTGTCCATCACCCCCTTCCCCCACCAAGTTTTGTCATGGCAGTCCGTTTCCCTCGTTACCTGTTCTCTATTACGTATTGGACACCTTGCCTAAACTATTACCCCTAGGACACATCTGGAAACAAGTTGTTAGCAGTTCAGTATGTCTTTCCTTGTAAACTTTTTAAATAAATTCCTCTCAACCCTTTGCTTGACAAATTAAGTCATAGCTTAAAGGAAGTTTCTGGCATAAGGTACTGGGCTTCATAGCCCAATACCTTATGCCAGTGTGAGCGGAGAATGAAAGTGACCACTCTACTAATAGGGTCCCTATTAGTAGAGCGGTAGCTTTCATTCCCCTCTCAGACTGCTAACAGCTTCAGAAAACGGCTTTAAAAAAAAACACCCCATAGATTTGTATAGGGCTCGCCCCCTCACTCTCCTGCTCTACGTCACAAAACACTGAGGGCAGGGGCGGGGTAAACAAGTAGGGAGGACGGCTGGTGACTATGGAGCCAGCTACAATCCCTTCGCTAATACACAGTGAGTATAAAAATTACTTTTTTTTTTATATAAAATGAGTTTATCGGCTAAGCATAAGGTATTGGGTTATGAAGCCCAATACCTAAGGTCATGTAGGAAATTCACTTTAAATTAAGGACAAATGACCAAAATCATACATATTTAGAAATGGTTATCTCAGTTCCGATAGTGAAGCGGTTACAAAATGTGGCTTTTAATAATGGGAAAAGCATTTTCTGAAAGGGAAGTAACGTTAATGGAATAATTTTATGGGTCACATCCACTCTTCAGTTGAAATACTGCTAAATTTGGGAAGGAAAAATACTTTTTTTTTTTTTTTTTTACGACAAAAATCAGAGACAGTTGAGAGGTATGATCTAGAACCATTTGGCTCTGGATTAGATTCTCCCTGGAAAAAGCTCCCGGTCTCCCACCCAAGACAGAGACACACCCACCTGAATGCCCTAGCAGACTGAATATCTGTTCTTATTGTTCAGTCATACATTCATAGTAATGGAGACTTTTTTGTTACATATGAACATGCAAATTTAGGAAACTGGCACTGTCATTTATATTACCCATATCACCGTGGTCCCCTTCCCCCCCAGTTCTCCCTTCTGCTAGCCAGAGCATATTTGGGGAAGAGACATGGATCACAACATGCAGGGGAGGGACTGGACATTTGATAAGTCTGTGGACATAAGGCAGCAATGGGGTTTATCCCAGGAAGACTGTGCCATCATCCATGTGACCTGCACAACAGCCTCAAAGGAGAGGTACCAGGCAATGCAGGATTACCCATGGCGCCAGCAGCTCCTCCACAAGGCCACCCCACCCTAAGAGGAGAACAGTCCATACAGATGCTCCTTTGCCCACTCTGCTGGCATCTGTTCCTGCTTTCCTGAACTCCGAGCATGAAACTGGGCCACCAGCCTCATACTACTCCGTGTCACAAAACTGGCTCGACAGTGGACATTTTTTTGTAGTCTGTTTAGACTAAGTTGACGGCAAATGTCTCAACCCCCAAATCAACAATAGATCATGTTCTATGATCTTTAACATAGATTTCTTTTTCATATTTTTGTTATGTTTATGAAAATACGAAGAAGCCAGCAGAAGGCGACCATTTGGTCCATCTAGTCTGTGCATACTGCAGGGTTCACAGCTTGAACTACTGACCCTGCCCCCCCCAATCCTTTCCATTCACCCCTCCCATGATGCTTACTTTCCTCTTAAGTCTATCCCAGCCAGGCCGGCCCAGTGGCATGGAGGGCTAAGGCATCATGCCTTACCTCCTGCCACGCCGGCGACCTGTGTTCGCAGTGCGAGCAGGCCTCCGGGAGTTGGCTGGGGAGGGAGAGGACAGCTCCCCTCTCCTGGGGAGGGGTGGGAATGGAGTCCCCTGTCTGCCTGACCCCTAGCTGTGGCTGGCACAGAGGGTACATAGGGGCGGATGCGGGGCAGATGCCCGGTGTGCCACGTGTGGGACGTGCGGCTCAGCCATTGGCGTCACTGCGCCGCGGCGCTCGGGGAGGAGGGGAGACAGGAGAAAACATCAGCCGGGCAGGATGAAGCCCGGTCCCTCGCAGGCTACGCATCCGGCTAGCTGGCACCTTACTAGTGCAAGAGAGGTAAGTCCCGTGGACGCCGGGGTGACGGGGCCGGACGGAAGGGGCAGAAAGAGAAGGGGGGGAAAAAAGGTCTATCCCAGCCTCTCTTAAAGCTACCCATTGTGAATAAGACCACCTCTTTAGGCAGTGCCTTCCAACTGGCCACCACCCTCTCAGTGAAGAATTGCTTCCTAAACTCCCCCCCCTCCAACTTAAGACTATGCCCCCTCGTGTTTCTGTTGCCACATAGAGATCCTCCTTATCAACCTTAAGTTATCCCCTTCAAGTACTTGAAGGCATCAATCATGTCCTCTCTCTCTCTTGCTTTCCTCCAGAGAGTACAAGTTCAGGAACCCCAAACTCTCACTGTATGTTTTAGCTTGCTGGCCCATGATCATCGTTGTTGTCATCCTCTGGACCATCTCCAGCAGGATACTATCCTTTTTAAGGTGTGGGAACCAGTTCTGCACCCCATACTGCAATTGTGGGGACAGCTAAGGTAAAGTTTGGCAACTGCATTAACGACAACTGCTTTTCTGCGGGGGGCTTTGCCCTCCACACCCCCCCACTGTGGGGGCAAACCCCCTTACTTAAATAACCAACTCCGAGGTCGTAGCACCTTGGGGAAGGAGGGAAGCAAATGTCTCAATGCAGTCACCGAACTTTACTGTCGCCGTTTTTACTTTTGACATATTGCCGTCACCCTTACTGCAGTCGCCATAATCACATTCTTCTAACAGAGACCTGTATAATGGCAATATCCTTTCACCTACTACTGATCCCCCTGACTATGCCAACCAACATTTTGTTTGCGCTTGCTGCTGCTTTTCTGCACTGCGTGGAGAGTTTCAGGTCACTAGTGATTACCACTTCCAGATCTTTTTTCCTCCTCTTTTGCAGATACCCAGACCCCTCCCAGATTGTACTCCGTCCTGGGATTCTTGGCTCTGATGTGCATAACTTTACATTTCTTTGCACTGAAACCAAGCTGCCAAATCCTGGACCACTTCTCAAGTTTTTCCAGATCCTCCTTTAGGTCCTGTATCCACCCTCCCACAGAGCTTGGTGTGATCTTTGAATGGGCACATTTTGCCCTTAATACCATCCCCAATATCACTGATGAAGACACTGAACAATACCAGCAGGGCTTGAAATAATGACCTTGGTAGTACATTTCCTCTAGAAATGTGTCACATTATACATTTCCAGAACAAATGTTACCTTTCCACAGAGAAATAAATACAGTTTGCAGTGTTATTATCTGTCTGTTAGGTTTTCATATCTGTTTAGCTGTGGTCACTCTTTTGTCTTTCTTCAGTTTTCTCTGTCTCTGCTACTTGTACCATCATGTTTGTTTATGCTCTGTCCCCTGCTCTCACATTAAGGCTGACTGGACTGGTTTATTTCTCTAAATTTCTCTCTTGTGCTCTTTCTTTTTCAGCTAGTACCCTAATTCAACTTGCCCCCCCTCCGAAACATCCTACAGTCCACCTGCTTTTCTCTCCCCAGCACATGTAATGGGTGCCTCTTTCCTTCACCAATTGTGCCATACTGTTATTTTACCTCCCCCGAACTTTAAAACAATCTTAGTCTGTTCCCACTAAGCCAGGGAAATGAGATGACCTTGCTCTTGATGTGCTGCACTTTGCACCACGCCACCACTGCCGCCTGCATCTCTGAATTGGCAGGACTTTGCTGCTCGCGTGCCCGATTTGCTAACACGCAGCCACACAAACTGATGTGTACCATTACAAAACGAAAACGAGTGCGTGGAGGAGGAAGGCAGCAGGTGTGGTGGGGGAAAAAATAGTTTCAGTACTTCACTGTCCAGTCAACGGATAGAGGGGAGGGGCTGTAGTGGTAAATCAGGACTGTAGAAACGCATCAGCTTACAGCCCCCCCCGTTTCTATGCATGACGTACTCTTGCTCTGCCTGTTTTTTACTGAATACCTCTCCCACTCTCTTTGGGACACGACTGTGCATGCTGAGAGAGCTCACTACTGCCACTGAGGCCAATCCAACAAATGCAGCAGTTACATTTCCAGACGGAAATGCTGCATTTCAGATAGCATTTTCCAGCTCATAAAGTACCGTTCCATGGAAATCCAGAAAGGCTATATTTCGAACCCTGACCAGTCCTAGCACTGAGCTCTGCGGGTCCCACTGGCAACCTCCCTGGTGCTAGATCATTCTCCCCCCACCCCATGTACAACTTATAATTATTTTCTTGCACATCTTTATTTTAAATTGTCACCGGAGCTGCCCCCTTGAGCTGGGCAACCTCCAGCCCCCATACACAGCTTCTCTGACTTTTACCACCTATCACCCCTCCCCAACTTGCCTCCAGAGGTAGGACCCTGCAAGCTGGCCTTGCCCTCCAGGGATTGTCTTCCTCGATAACAAACTTCTTTGTGGGAGATGCCAGTTGCTGCAGTGGGACCAGAGAGTATCACTGCATCTTCCCATTCGGGGTGTGTGTGTGTGTGCCTCTATTGTTTCTCCCACCCCATGGGATTCCAGCAAGCACGGATCTTCAAACGCAAGAAGGTGCAGATGCAAGGCCCTCCCCTACTTCTCTGCACTGCCACCTGTGGTCACCCAGGGTGCAAAAGAATAGCAGGGGCAGAACCTCCCCTTCCATGAAGGTGGAGAGCATCATTTGAGATGCTCAATCCACCTTCCCCCATTAACCAGCGCTGCATCCCAGGTTCCTGAAACAGGGTCAAACATAGAAACACAGAATTTGATGGCAGATAAGGACTGCTTGGCCCACCTAGTCTGCCCATTTCCCCTACCTAATGGATAAACTGCAGATCATAGTTAACCAACAGCCTACTTTCTCCTATCCCCAACTAGAATTGCTTTATGTCTGTCCCATGCATTCTAAAAGTCCCCGGTTTTTGACTCCACAACCTCCTCAGGAAGGCTGTTCCATGCATCCACAACCCTCTCCATGAAAAAATACTTCCTCACATTACCTCTGAGCCATCCCCCCTCTATCTTCAAATTGTACCCCCTTGTTCTTGCACATCTCTTTTTCTGAGAGATGCTACCCTCTTGAACTTTGTTGATTCCCTTAAGGTACTTGAAAGTTTCTATCATGCCCCCCTCCCTCCTTTCCTCGAGGGTATACATATTAAACTCTTTTAGTCTGTCTTCGTATGTCTTCTGATGCAGACCTTGCACATACGAAGACAGACTAAAGGTGTTTAATACGTATACCCTCACCAGCATTGTGAGCAGCATCACCCTACCACTGCACCAATGGGTCAGCATGTAACATAGTCATTGAAGGTCACTAAAAATACCACCAACAGCTTAATGTGGTTAAAGGTCAGTTGGCATTCATCTGTATCCCCCTCCCCCGGGTCGTGCCTGAAAATAGGCAGGATTTGTCTAGTGCACTTACCCGGTCAACAAAAGCTAAATAAATAAATAAATAAAATAAAGGTCGAAAGGTACTGTAGGTCTTCTATGTCTATCATATGTAATATACTGAATGTTAGATATGTAGAGTGCTTTGAACATTAGCTACACTAAGACTAACAATGCTTGTATACCTCATTCCTAAAGAGCTGGTCGATTCTAAAGTTATTTAAGCAATAAGGCATGACAAGGGGGTGCACTATGGTAGGATAATGGCCCACCTTGGGTGGGTTGAAGCATGAGGCAAAGCCAAGTGCTTCCGCCACCCGTAAAGTGCCATTAGACCACCATAACGCACCCCCTGGAATGCCTTATTGTGATTATGAAATGGGTCCTTTTTTGTAAATTGGATTCATTTTATAAACATATTTTTGTTTAGCTGCTTTCAGCTGGGTCATTGTGCTGGGATAACGGCCTGGCTGAAAGTACTTCTTGGCCAATCAGGAGCCAGCATTCTTTCTACCCATTTCATAATTCCCTATTTTCAGCATGTATTTAACGTAAGCCCTCTGTTATATTTGTAGCACACCTGATGCAGCACTCGGCTTTTGTAAAATGAATGTCATCCATCATTAACAAGAAGGAATTTGCTACGTGTCACTGCTGTATGCGACTCTGTTTACATTCAATTTCTTGGGTTCCATGCCAAATCACCTGGCGTGTCAGAGGATCGAACACTAATAAAGTGCAACACTGTGGATCTAGAATGAAATAATATGCTGAACTACACAACTCCCTTATGTTTCTGGGGTAAAACGGTTAAAGAACGAAGGTCTGAATTATTAGGTTCTCCTCGTACCTCTCCGTCATCACATCCTTCTTGCAAGAAGAGGCAATAGTATATCCGGATACAGTGGCAATCAAGGCATGGACAGCTGAAACGAACCTAAAATTTGAACATATTTGCAGTGACATAAACACAGTATATAATCTGTTGTTAGAACATCTGGTAGGTAATTATTTGGTAAAACAAAAAATCAATCACACCATGACAAAAAGACCCAGACAAACAGAAAAAAAAAAAAACACACACACATCTCATTAGTCCCTGATTTTCAAGGATTTCCCTAATGTTGCCTCTGCCCCTTGTAAAATCTGTGTGTGGGGGTAGTAAACACAGTTTTTGTGACTGAACAGTGTCGACTGTAAGCACACAATAATGTCAAACATTACAATTACAGATGTCTTCAGAAAATACATCTCACACTAATCCCCTTACTCTACCAGTGAATATTGCCACGTTTTAAGCTGTCTCCCTGATTTATGAGGCAAGAGGTTGCGAGGTACACGCGCATACACAGACACACCCACACAAATACCTCTCGCTAACTAGGGCCACATCAGCTTCGCTCCACCTCGGGAAGCTCCCCCGCAGACACTTTAAACCGAGAAAAAAGGAACCTGGGAAAACCACGCAGCCCAGGACTAAGAAAGGCAACATATTGTTTTATTGGATTATGAATTCACGGGTTTCCGCCCAAAGTTGGTCCGCACTGGGTGGACGCCGAGTGGCCGTGTCGGGGAATGCCCCATAAAACAATGGCAAAACTGTCCACCAACTCAAAGCGCCCAGACAATGTTTGCATTATATATCTGGCCTAGCGTCTTGTTTACAGATGCCCGACATCGGGATGACACGTCATAAGGCGGCGCTGTTTTACTATTTTAAAATTAAACCGGGATTGCACGAGTACTAATCAACTGTAAAAATAATAGGGGGTATTTATAAGTTACAGTTCCTGCTTTTGCCCTGTGTCCCCACTTCACACCGTCGTCCTACTCCTGCAGCACTGTACTGCGGAAGGTCTCTGTGCGCAGCGCCATGTTGAGTGAAACGCGCATGCTCGGAGCGTGCCCTCTACGCTCAGTTTGTTGCCGGCATGCTCTCTCCTGCCGCCTGGCGCAGCATGGTGTGGTGCGACCTTGGCTTTCACCAACTCTGCGCGTTTCTGAAGTCGTGGTTGCATCACTTTCTACCCGTGTAGGTCCAGTCATGTCCCTGTGTTCTTACCAGTGGTGGAAATGGGCGGGTTGGACTTGGGTAACAAGAGTTCCCCAAGAGTGAAATTAACAGCCTGACTCTGTTCCAGGAGCTCAGTGGGGAAGGATTGCTCATCACAGTGATGAAAGTAAACGGAAACGCATAGGAACTCAGTTCTGTGCCTTTTTTTTTTGCAGCAGGAACGTTATTTCTTCCCACTGATATGGGGACCGGAATTTTCAAACCAGCAACATAATGACTGTTTTGGGGGCTTTGACCTGAAATCAGGGCGTTCCATCACAAAATCTGACTCGTACAACAATGTAATTTTCCAGGAAATACTGGAATATCCCTAACTGAATATAGTAGTAGCTGTACATGTAGATGTGTCTCGAGAAGAGTTGTCCTTCAGAGTGAGGATCATCGTTCGGCATTTCATATTTGCCAATGTCAGAGTTACTGTACTTTTTGCCTGCCTCTTACACCGCTGATTGCGCCTGTGTACAAAAAAAAAAAAAAAAGTACTAACTAGCAGTTAAACAGACCAAATGAAGTGTGAAAATTAAGCATAGAAGGAACCCTGCCCCAGACCCCTGTCAGGGATGTTTGATCCTATGTAATAGGTGGTGGGTTCCCCGGTGAATTTATCACATGTTCAGCTCTGATTCTATTTCTTTGGTTGTACAACACTTTGATACTGCAGCTGTTTGTGTTTTATAAGTAAGCATTAAGCCACGACGAAGGTGGCATCTAATGGAGAATTAATGCATGGTTGGGACCTTTGTGCGAGTGCCTACACCAGCCAACCAGCCATTAATTCCATGAATGCCACCTTGAGATAACATTTAATCACCACCAGAGAGGGCTCTGCTGGTGGATTAATACCCGCTGGGGAGGTTGGTGCCGAGGGTCCAACGCCCAGCGAGCAGTAATCACCGGCAGAGCCGAACTGGTGATTAATGCGCTTATATATAGGCTCGTTGCTGACCCACGGCGAGCCTATGCTACGGCATGACCACCCGGGAGCCTTTTTGTACTGCAGATTTTAGGCATGTTTGGTGATTACTACCCAGACAGCACCCCGGGTGGCTGCCTCAGAGCACGCTGAATGCTTGCTGCGTTCTGTTCTGAGATGTTTCTTACGAGCTATCATCTTACCGCATCATACAAAAAGCCTATGCACCATAACCAGGGAAGGATTTAGGGCATGTGTGGGGAATTTAAGGGCTGTCTTGGACAGGTAGCTTCCCTAAACTTGAGACCACAGAGAAAACGGTAGTACTTTACAAAGGGGTGGGTTTAGCCCAGTGATACCGTTGTGAGAGTCCTGCCGCCGCCCCCCTTCTTGTTTCCTAAAGATAAGGTGGCTTCTCTTTTTAGGGAGTCATTGTGGCTTACCAGATTTACTCCTGGAATGGAGTAAAATGTTTTGGGTGCTATTACCAAGTTATGCGTGTATTGCCATGATGTACATGCATGTCTTTCTATATGTTTTTTGTGACATGGAGCACAGCGGGCGAGGAGCGTGGGTTGGCTGCTCTCAGCGCCGCGGTGGCGCTACGTTGGTGACGACTACCCTCTGGTGCCTCCCATGGTGACGCTGGTACTGACCCGGCCAGGCATTACCTGTGGGTTAATACCGCTCGGTTTCAGTCAGCTGTGCCACTTCGGCGAATCCGGAGGCTCCATTCTGCTGGTCTGCGGGGAGCTGTGTTACAAAGTGGCTTAATGCGCTTGTTGTAACATGGCCTGTGCATTACTATTAGTGTCACACATGATTTTTCAGCTTCTGAACAAATGGATCACTTGCTGTATTTCAGGTGCAACGACAAGTTTAATGCAATTCTAGAAGTTACACATAACACTGTTTAACATACTGATGTGTGGATTTACAGGTTTGTCCCAGAAATACACAACTGTGTAACTAAACGATTACTGTTACTTTTACCAGATTACACACGGCTGTTAGTCTTGCAGCCTGCGAAGGAGGACCGCGGCATGCGACTTCTGTTCACTCAGATTCTGCCTGTTTGCTTCATTTGCATGTGGCATCACTGTGGTCCTGTGTCCATTCAGTGACATTGCTCCCGCTTACATGATTTTTTTCCCCCTTCTTCTTTCGGGACAGCAGCTGCTGCCTCCGACATCTGTGTCTTCTCCTGGTTGCCACTAGCTCCTCCATAGTACTTACAGTTGACGGTCCCATGGACCGTGACTGACTGAAATTTAACGGGGTTTACGCTTGCTTCATGTGTGACTGCACGATCCGGTATCTCCTCCGTGGTCGCACTGCATTCCCAGGGTTTTATTTAACTCTAAAAATTGATTAGCGTTTTGCTTATAAAAGTGCTAGAACATTGTGAAAATGCATAGCACTTGTCTCACTGTGTTTAAAAAACATAAAACTTCTACAAAACCTATATAAATACTTTCTGCACAGTTAGTATTATCCCAAGAAAAAAACTGCTAATCAATTATTTAAAACCCTGCGTTCCCCTGCTGCACGTTCCACCCGTATGTGTAGCTGTCTCGCTAACCAATACCTCCACTCACTCCCTAACCAGTGCCTGCACACACACTACATGTTACGCTGCTCTTCTCCATTTATTTAGTCTATTTCTTTCACCTACTGACTGCCTATGTCGCACTATCTCTTTACCTGGTCTGCGACTACTCTGGCCATTCGGGTGGGTGGGAAACACAATTCGTTTCTCCCCGATACCATTTCTCTCTGTTTGTGTCTCACTATTTGTTTACCTACTGTCCCTCTTCTCTTCAGTGCTTCGTTGTCCAACACTACATATGTGCACTTTTCTACCTGTTCTTCTTTCCCACATTGCTCATTTCTCACCAGTGGCTACTTACTGAACTTCACAAGGAACACGGCATTATCGTCCTATAATGCTGTGTTGCTATTGTGATACCTGACGCACTTCACCCAATTGTGTTCCTTGTCTCCCGTTCTCTGATTTTTGCCATGTTACAAGTAAGCATTAACGCACGACAGGGTGTGCTGATAATTAAGCAATAAGGCATGATGGGGGGCATTATGGTGGGATGACAGCCCACCTCAGGTGGGTTGAAGCACGAGGCGTAGCCGAGTGCTTCCACCACCCGAGAAGGGCCGTTAGCCCAACATAAAGCACCCTCTGGAGTGCCTTATTGTGATTATGAAATGGGTAATTTGTATTAAATGTTATGCATTTTTAAACATATTACTTTCAATTGGGCCATTGTGCTGGGATAACAGCCCAGCTGAAACAAGCTCTCAACCAATCAGAATTCAACATTCTTTCTACCCATTTCATAATGTGGATTTTATTTATTTATGTATTTTTTGAAATTGTTTCACCAGGATGGCACACTGAGCAAAAAGATGCTCATCTCCCGGTGCGGCCTTGGGGGGGTGAGGGTACAGTGGGAAATAACTCGCAGGTTATCAAGAGTTACATATGCAAGGAAAAACAGTAGAACATAGCTGAGCACAATTACAGCAATTATTTTATTTATTTATTTAGTTTTTGTTGACCGGGTAAGTGCACTAGACAAATCCTGCCTATTTTCAGGCACGACCCGGGAGAAGGGGATACAGATGAATGCCAACTGACCTTGAACCAGATTAAGCTGTTGGTGGTATTTTTTGTGAATGAGGGAAATTTGGCCAGGACACCGGGGAAATTCCCCTACTCTTTTCGATAAGTGCCATGGGATCTTTAACATCCACCTGAACTACCACCAATCCAGGCAGATGGGACCTCGGTTTAACATCTCATCCGAAAGACGGATGCAGTACAATACAGTAGACAGATTCAGTTGAACAGTTTACAGAGAAAGTTTCAATTATGCAGTTGCAGGATACAATTGTGTGATGGAATAGGGACTAGACAAACAGTACGGTTCAACAACAACACTAGGCAGGCATAGATTATATTACAGAATGGGATAGAATTGGATAGATGAAGTGTGACACTGAGTGGAGAAAATGTGAGGATCAGGCAGTATCAAGGAGGGTTTAGGACAGGGCAAAGCCCATGTACTAGAGGTGCTGAAGTTGGTATAGATAAGCCAGCTTCCATAGCGTAAGCTAGGTGCTACTGGTCAGGCAATCGGGGGGGGGATAAAGGGGACGCCTTTGTGGCTTAAGTGCAGGAGCATTTTACTGAGAGGTAGTTTGCTAGTGCTGAAGACAGGGAGTGGGTAGAGGAGGAGTGGCGAATTTGGGAAGGGAGTTCATTCCAGAGTTTGGGGAAGGGTTAGGAGAAGGCAGATTGCCCAGTAGTGGTTCTCTGCCTAGGGATTTGAAGCTTCCGGTCATTGAGGGATCTGAGGGCATGAGAAGGGGAGGAAGCTGGGGTAAGTAAGATAGAGAGGTATGAGGGCAGGGCGTCATGCCAGAATTTGGCTACAGATTTAGCGCAGTGCTGCAGGCAACGGTTTTCGAGGGAAGGGAATGCGAGGGCATGGTAGAGGTTGCAGTGATGGGTGCGGGGGGTGACATCGAGGGCGAAGCAACAGAAGGCATGGAAAAGTGTGTCCAGTCTGGCTAAGGTAGATTTGGGAGCGGCACTGTATACTATGTCGCAGTAGTCAAAAGAGGAGAGGATCATCTTATGCACTAGCTCACACCTGGCCATGAGAGGGAAGCAGTTGCGGTTCCTATAAAGGGCTTCGAGCTTGGGGCGCGGTTTTTTTATGATGGCATCAATGTGGTCGGGGAAGGACAGGTGACGGTCGAGCCAAACCCCGAGGTAGCGGAAGGAAGTGACGTCCTCCAGTACCGTCCCATCAAGGGTGTGGAATGTAGGGAGGGAAGGAAGCCTATTTCTGTGGGTGGGTGGTTGGACTGGAGCATTGGGAAGTGACTTGCACACCTCAGGTGTGTTGTGAGGCATGAGGGCACAGCCCAAGCACAGGTCCAGTTTTACTTCCTTCTGCTATTGGAGGCACTGTGTTCTGGTGGTCAGCGCACTGGCTTGGAACCAGAGATCCCAGGTTCATACTCTCCTAGACCATACTCACTCTTTGATATTGGGCAAGTCACTTCCCAATGCTCCAGTCCAACCACCCACAGAAATAGGCTCAACCCTGCCATGTGTACTGTAAAGAACCACACTGCACACAAGTTGAAGGGAAGATGGCAACTACCACATAACTGGAAAAAGGCTAGAATGGCGACATCTACTGGTATTGCTTGGCATGAGACAGTTGAGTGTGATGTTATGTTGTGGATGGCAAAACAAAGCCGGAAGCACCACACTTAACATGTTATTGAGTGCTAAGAGCAGCTGCAAGTATGGGTCTGGGCACGGGACATCAAAATAACTGCTCTGTGTATTGCTCCTGGGGGCATTAGTGCAAGTGCACATTGTGACAGGGAGCTCCTGCCACTCTTGAGGACCAACCTTTTTTTAAATCTGTTGCAGCAGTTCTTCTATTTCTTAGCCTAATCTATCCTTTACAATTTCTAGTCCATAAGGTTGGCCATCTATGGGACCCCCGCCTTTCTTGACTGTGCTATAGTGTCCTCTTTAATTTTCCTTTTCCCTCTCAGATCCTTGTACAGGGAGGATGTTGTGGTGACCTCCAAGCGTATGTAAAACAGGTTGTGTTTATCATTGTTGGATTTAGTATGTAATCGCACTATGTCATAAAATACCTTGATGAATATACCTTATTTTTATAAAACCTGTAAATGTTGAAAATACCATGGCACTAGGTGTTTTTGATAATGGTAAAAATACTAGGTGACTATTATAGAAATTAAGTTAGTTATGCTATTTAAAATGCATGTAAATCGCTGTAAACGGAATAGGTCTGAAATTTCATGGTGATTTGCATATATCCCACGATGCTTTGCATTATGGAAGTATGTATGATGCTGTGTTTCTTTAAAACTTGATTTGTTGCCAGTGCCCTTTGGGGTAATCCTTTCTTCAGTGTTTCTGCAATGAGGTTCTTTGTTTTTATCGTGTTTTATTTTTTCTCTTTGAGCCCCCACTACCCAAACAAATGGGGCCCACATAGGGATGAAAGGTTTTCACTGAAAAGTGGTTAGATCAGAGATCAGTGTCAGTAGGTGCTGTCTAAGTGCAGAGAAAGGACATACATAGTCTATTGCTGCAAACTGATGTACTGAAGAAGGAATATGTCTTTGCTGAAGGTTATTTCTTGTGTTTTGAATAAATATCACACAGAGATTGTGTGTTGAAGTTTGGTGTCTGGTCCATCTGTTATCCCACATCCCCTCCAGAGACTTGGTGTCAACCGTGGGATAACTTGCCGGAAGTGTCTGGACTGGCTGAAGAGAGACATTTTCTGGTGGATATCGCCCAGATATCCCAGGTGGGCTGATGCACCAGGAGTTGCCAGAGGAGAACCCGGAGTAGAAAGTCCGTGGAGTTCTGCTCAGAACCATGGCTGACAGATGGAGAAAAGCTGCTGCCTGGACTGGACCTGGGAACTCGGAGGACAGCCAAACCTGAAGATGAAGAGATGCAGGTCGAGGCAGACTGGAGGTGCGAGAGACAACACCCAGGAGGTGCATACTCTGATGAGGATGATCCTTGGATGAGTGGGTAATGGCTGGAGGCAGACCGACTATGCAGAGAGGCAGAAAACTTGTGCCAGGTGCTCGAGAGGTTCCTGCCAGAGAGTTTGGATAAAGAATCAGAGAAGGATTTTACATGTGCTCAGTTTGATGAGGACCCCCTGACTGAGCAGGATATTCTTTTGTTTCCTGTGTTCCCAGGATGTTACCTGTTGGAGGTCGGAGATGCAAATATGGAACTTGAATGTGAGACCCCAGGTAAGACTGTGCCTAGTGATATTGTGCTGGGGTTGAAGACTCCAAGCAAGCAAGAAGAAGCCTATGAGGCTGAAGGGACTTTTTCTTGTATTGATGCAGCTGAATCTATTAACAGTATTGATTGGGGTATACTGCAGGCTAAAGATGCTAATCTTGCCAAAATGTTACAATATGTTAAGATCAAGGAGGTGGTGCATGTGTTTTATTTTTTTGATGAAAAACCTACAAAGGAGGAGGTGAGTGGAAAATGGATTGGAACCTGTGATGGGGTAACACCTAGAGTGTCTACCTTCAGGTGTCCATATCAATAGCAAGTGAAATGAATGAATCAAGAGACATAGTGGGTTTATGTAGAGCGGTTGAACCTAGGACTGGGCCCCTGCTTAAAACTGACATGTCTGGTGGGGTTGAAGCAGGTAATTACTCACCCCAGAGAAATAGTTTCTATGGTGCAGGACTTTACAGCCATACAGATTTTTTTGTTAAGAAATATGACATACTTTCCCTAAAAGGAGATAGTTCAGGAAAGGTACTGTTAGTCTCTGTTGAGAAATGTGTTAATGCCCCAGGGTAAAAAATTATGATCTCCACTAAGTTTATGATAGAATGTTTATCATTAATAGGGACCCTGAAACAGAGTTTCTGAAGATGGGTGGGTGGAAGCGCCATCCCTTCCTGGGATAGGAAGGTGGTAAGCAGTCTGCAATAACTGATTCCCTCTTAAGGTGGGGAATATGTGACAGGGAGCTCCTGCCAGTCTTGAGGACCAACCTTTTCTTAAATCTGTTGCAGCAGTTCTTCTATTTCTTAGCCTAATCTATCCTTTACAATTTCTAGTCCATAAGGTTGGCCACCTATGGGCACCCCCCCTCCCCTTTCTTGACTATGCTATAGTGTCCTCTTTATTTTTCCTTTTCCCTCTTAGGTCCTCGTACAGGGAGGTTATTGTGGTGTTCTCCAAGTGTATGTAAAACAGATTGTGTTTATCATCGTTAGATTTAGTATGTAATAGCACTATGTCATAAAATACCTTGATGTATATACCTTATGTTAATGAAACCTGTAAATGTTGAAAATACCATGGCACTGGGTGTTTTTGATAATGGTAAAAAATACTAGGCGACTATTATAGAAATTAAGTTAGTTATGCTATTTAAAATGCATGTAAATTGCTGTAAACTGAACAAGTCTGAAATGTCATGGTGATTTGCATATATCCTGTGATGCTTTGCATTATGGAAGTGTGTATGATGTATTTCTTTAAAACTTGATTTGCTGTCAATGCCATTTGGGGCAACCTTTTTTTTCAGTGTTTCTGCACTGAGGTTCTTTGTTTTTAGCTTGTTTTTTTTTTTTTTGAGCCCCCACTACCCAAGCAAACGGGGCCCACATAGGGATAAAGGGTTTTCACTGAAAAGTGGTTAGATCAGAGATCAGTGTCTGTAGGTACTGGCTAAGTGCAGAGAAAGGATATACATAATCTGTTGCTGCAAACTGGTGTACTGAAGAAGGAATATACCATTGCTGAAGGTTATTTCTTGTATTTTGAATAAACATCACACAGAGATTGTGTGTTGAACTTTTTTTTTTTTGCAAATATAATTTTTATTAATACTTTTAGCTTTTAACAGTCACAGTTCATTTGGTTATAAACCAACATTGATACATTACTTAAGCCGAGGTTGAGATCAGGAGTTGATAATGAGCTAATAATGACACAGAGATATTGTAGTAGCTTTCTCATATCTGTAGCATATGCCCAAATGACAGTTTCCATACATTAATGCTTTAAAAAAGTTCCAATGACCCTTTATCCACCACTCCCGTCTGGCTCCCATACATATGGCGTGCCCTTCCTTTCTATTACACTGATGTCTAAGTAACTTCAGGGCTCTGGCAAAGAGCTCGACATAGCTGATCTGAGCAGCCAGGTAAATCACACAGGGTGCTAAGGCACAAAGGTAGGGTCCTTGGCCATTATATACATGATCCACCTTCTCCATTTCAAAGAACCCAATTCCGCCTTATCATTTAGATTATAAGTGATACTCTCTGACCTATATATAAAGTTGACTATCTGTCTCCACTCCAAGAGGGTGGGGACCGTCACTGAGCACCAGTGCCTGGTAATAGCTTTCTTCGCTACTAATAGCAGGATATTTAACAAGTACTGAGTGTGAAGGTCCCGGGCACCTTGGGGGAGGAGATGTAATACAAATAAGTCCCCGTTGTAGGGTAGCCTGAGCCCAAAGAGAACCTCTAATTCCTCAAAAAGGCCCTGCAGAAAGGGCTGCAACTTTGGGCATGACCACAAGACATGGGAGTGGTGAGCAGTTACTTCCCCACATGAACGCCAGCAGGCTGCTGTACCAGTGGCACAATAATGTGAAGTTATTACTGGAGTTCGGAAAAATCTTATTAATAGTTGCCATGAGAATAACCTCCAGACATGGGAGTAGGTGATTTTCGATGTCATGCGGCATATAATTTCCCATTGTTGAGGTGTAATTTGGGTATCCAGTTCTATGCTCCATTTTTTCCTTAACCTCAGGGTATTTCCACCCGCATCTTGCATCAGTGATTTATATATACTAGAAATAGTGTGCGGTATCCCCTGTGATTTAATTGCTTGTTGGATCAGCTGAATCAGTTGGGGGTGTTTATCAGGTGTACGGACATTAAGAGGGAGAGAGTCAAAGTAATGTCTGAGTTGTAAGTATCGAAAAAATCTGATTGACGAAGGTGAAACATTCGCCTAATCTCACCAAATTCTCTAAAAAGGGAACCCCTCAGTAATTGCGGGAGCCTTAGGAGGTGGGCATGACCCCAGCTACGGAATGTGTGATCCATAAGAGCTGGGGAGAAATCTTCCAGTAAATCTATTGGGCAGAGCATGGCCAAAAAGGGAATAATCCCTAAGGCTTAACGTATCGAGTACCAAACTTGTATTTGATATATAACCCAAGGGCTCCAGGCTGACGGATCAGTCGGGGGAGGGTTTCTATAGAGAAATACTCTTTGGTATTCCCGAGTGGGCAGAATACTTTCCTCAATTTCCCTCCATCTGGCTGGGGTCACACCGACCAGTCGCTGTATAACTAAGGCCAGGTGTGCTGCCCAGTAATAAAGTTTTAGGTTAGGGAGCGCCAGACCGCCCTGAGCCCTGGGGAGACATAGAGTTTCAATCCTTATTCTGGGTCGTTTACCAGCCCAAATATACCTAGAAATAGCCTTGTTCCAAATCCTGAAAAGGCTATCTGGTAAACATAGGGGGACATTCTGGAAGAGATAAAGAGCTCTCGGTAAGATCACCATCCTTACCACCTCGTTACGTTGAATCATATTCAGTGGTCGTATACCCCATCTCTCAAGATCTTGTTTCATCTGGGATGTAAAGAGGCGGTAATTATTATTTAAAGTATCGGTAGCTTGATGGGATAAATATATCCCTAGATACTTTAGCTTAGGAAGTCCCCAACAGAAAGGGTACCCGTTCACTAATGATTCAGGAGGGTTAAAATGGAATGTGAGGGCGTCCGTCTTGCCAGTGTTTAACCTGTATCCCGAGCAGGCACCAAACTCCAGGAGCTGGAAAACTGCAGGAATGGATTGTTCAGGTTTAGCAAGGAATAGCAGGACGTCATCTGCATAAAGGGCTATGCGATGCTCTGTTCCATCTATGTTCACTCCTGAGATCCCCGGAGAGGTTCTGATCGCCTGGGCTAGGGGTTCGATAAAAATGGCGAACAGTCCTGGGGACATAGGGCAACCCTGTCGTGTGCTCCTGAGAAGGGGAAAATATTCAGAATGGTGGCCAGAAATTTTGATACATGCCTTTGGAGAAGAATAAATCTTCCGCATGATAGATATGAAGGGAAATGGGAAGCGCATCTCCGTCAACGTGGCAAAAAGAAAGGGCCATGAAACCCGATTGAAGGCCTTCTCAGCATCAAGGCTGAGAAGGACTGACGAGCTTCTCCGAGACTGCATAGCATGCACCAGGTGCAGTGCTCTCCGAGTATTGTCCATGGTTGATCTTGAGCTTACAAAGCCGGTCTGGTCGAGATCAATCAAGCTCGGCAAGATGACATCTAATCTCCTAGCCATGATAGACATAAAGTATTTATAGTCCGTGTTAAGGACCGATATCGGTCTGTACGACCCACATTGTAGGGGGTCCTTACCTGGTTTGGGTATAACTGAAATTGTTGCATACTCCCAGCTGGGAGGGGGGCCTCACCTGTGAGAATCATATTGAAAGCTTCCAGAAGAAGTTTATTAATCGACTGAGTTAAGGCTTTATAAAACTCGGCACCGTAACCATCCAGTCCAGGGGCCTTCTGAGATTTAGATTTGGAGATGGCCAACGTTAGTTCCTCCAGAGAGATCGGCCTCACTAAATTATTTTGCTGATCTGGACTAAGGGTGGGTAACTTTAGGGCCAATAAAAAGGAACCAATGCGGGTAGGGTCAGTCGTGATCCGGGGAATAGAGGGTTTTATAATATTCGCAGAATACCTGAGATATGTTTTTAAAGTTAGTGTGATAGTGTCCAGTGTCAGGGTCTCTTATTGCTGCAATAGTGGCCTGTTTACACTGCTGGCGAAGCTGGTACACCAGCAGACGTGAGGCCCTAGGGCCAATCTCCCCATATCTCTGGCGAAGATATGCCAGAGCTATTTCCGTCTGTTGCTGGCATAACGAATCTAAGTTCCCCTTAACCTGTTTTATTTGATCGAGGACCGACCCATCACCTTGCTGGTGAGCCTGTTGCAGGAACTGGAGTGTTTGTTCCAGCTCCGTTTGCCTCTCTTTCCTTTCCTTCGCTAGCTTAGCTGTATATTTTATCAAGTGACCTCTCAGGACTGCTTTCAGGGTATCCCACTGTATCGTTGGGGAAACCTCTTGGGTAGAGTTATCCTGTATGATCTCCTTGACCTTGTCTCTGAGGAACTCTCTAAATTGTTCATTTTTTAAATGGAGAGGACTGAATCTCCAAGTAGTGTTACGCCTCTCCCAGCCCAGATCCCACACCGTGATTAGGGGAGCGTGGTCCGTATGAGCCATGGGGCCCATGGAAGCCTCCACTAAGGAGCTAAGGTGTTCCTTCTGAGTATAGCAGTGATCTATTCTTGTATAGGTTCCATGGACGGCTGAGTAGAAGGAGTATCCCCTGTCTCTGGGGTGAAGAGCCCTCCAGGTGTCTATCCACCCAACCCCCTCCATGAACTGTTTGAAGAATTTATGTGAGGACTATTGTGTGCTGAGCCGGGTTCTAGAGGTGTCCAGACCTGGGTTTGGAGCAATGTTGAAATCCCCCACCAGTATCAAAGTACCCCGCGTCAGCTCTATTACCTTATCCATCAAGAAACGGATTGTAGGGGAATTTGAAGCCGGGGGAAGATAAACATTGGCCAAGGTCACCTCCCGATCGTACAATGTTCCATTGACTATAATTAGTCTTCCATCAGAATCTGCCCATTCCCTTACTTTCCGAAAGGGGAGATGTGACGCAATCATTATTGCGACCCCTCTCCTCCTACCACCGGGCATAGCAGAGGAAAATATCTGTGCAAAACCCCTCCCACGGAGCTTCCCATGCTCGGTTGTATTCAGGTGGGTTTCTTGCATGAAAATTATCTCAACTTTTGACTTCTTGGCCAACGTTATCATTCTGGTTCGCTTTACCGGGCTGCTCAGACCATTCACATTAAGTGAATATACCCTTAAATGTTTTCAAGCCATTTATCATCTCAAATAAATACTTCCCCTGCATTAAACCATCTAATCTCCTGAGTCCATACTGCAACCTCTTCATGAATATCCGAGAACATGTGACTGTTTATCTGCATCTGGTAATGGTAACACATTAAGTTAAACTTTAAACATACTTTACCAACTCTAAAACCAAACAAGCGTACCTGTGGAACTGACCAAGATCTATAACAGACATGAACTTTGGGTATCAATAATACAGTGCCCAATTCTAGGCATAAGTTGCCCCCTGCCTCCCACCCGCTCCCAGGGAGTTTCTGAGTCGGGGCAATCCTCTTACCCCTCCGGGGCCACCCAGGCTCTGACATGGATCTGGGATAGTGGTAACAATCCATGGGTGCGTATCTTTCAATATGTAGAAACTCCATGGGAGTCGCCTGGGAGACCCGGGTTGTATGCGTCGCACCCTGCCAAACACCGCAGGGTGCAATAACTATATACAGTGCCCTAAGTAGTGTTAGGGTTGACCAAAACTGTGAAAGGGGAGAGGACAGGATAATTTGGTCCTGCTTCTCCCCTTCCAGATCTGGGTTTAAATGACTTCCAAGGGAGCTGCTGGTGAATTTTATCCAGCAGCAAGGCAGCTGCAAATGCACAGTTAAGTGGGTACTCCTACCGTAGCGGTGAGGCCCTCTAACTCTAGGGAATAAATCCCCTGTTGAGTTTGCCTTGTGGTCAGTGACAAAATATCTCTATCCAGGCTGTTCTGCCCTGAGTGGGCCCCAGCCGCATCTACTGCTTCTAATCATGTGGGAGGTCACTCATATATAGTAACTTGACAGTGTAAAATGAAGTGTGGTGCCGGTTCAGTGGAGGGCAACTAAAGCCACTGAAGTCAGCTTATTTAATAAGAGAGGGGAGAGAGTCTCCTCCAATACAATTTCCCAAGGGGGGGGCCAAGCTCCTTTACCAGAGCGAGGAGGAACTCAGTGGACTCAGAGGCCTAAGAAGCCTCAGAAGCCCCCCCCCGCCACAAGTACACATAAGCGTCAGCCAAACCATCTGTCAAGTTTAATTGAAACACTTTTAGACCATGCATGGGTTTCCCTGGGCGATAGCGTTTCCTGCATGCGAGAGGCACTCATATCATCTGTCCCACCACCATGTAACGAACATCCTTAAATCTTCAGGGCTATCCATATCGTCCCCGGGGGGGGGCCCAGTTCGGTTAAATAAGTCGTCCCACATGAGCGCCCTCTGCCTGGGTTCCATCCTGTTTGATCAGAGGTTTAAGGTTACCTGTGAGAAAGGAAGAGGTGCCAAACGTATGGAAGAGGGGGCAAAATGAGTCCTTTGCAGGCTACCTCGGGCCAAGGCAGCGCTCCGCTGAGTTGGAAGGAGTCACCAGGCCACTGATCTTAGTTGCCCTCCCCATGACAACGCAGCCCTGCCAGGCGTCCCGCGAAGGACCGGGTGTGAGGCTCCAACGTCCGGTATCTGCCCCCAAAGTAAGGGTGGCCGTCCTCCGTTCCCCTGCCGTGAGAGTCCCAGGGACACCTCCCTGAAGATGATCCAGACAGGGACTCTGCGGATGCAGGAGAGGGTAATGAAAAAACAAAGAGCCACGCTGCACACCCTAGGGCCGCTGGGGAATACTGTACACCAGGGATCTTCAAGCGGTCCACTCCCCCACTTCAGAGGCCCAAATGTTTAGGGTTGGGAAAAGAAAAACCAAAAGGACGGGAACCAAAAGGTTCCCCTTTATAAACACACCAGCGCGACCTCCCAGGCTCCATCGTGAGGTCGCAATGGATCTGGCGTTCGACCATCACCCCTTCCCCACCGGGAGGCCCCTGACTCGGCACCATCCATACCGGATTGAAAACAAGTTAGCGCTAAATAAGGTACTCACATGAGGTCCTAAAATCACAGAAAAACACTTTTCCCCTGGATCAAGAAATAGTGCAACAAGCGCTGTGCATAACCGAGGGGGTCTACCTAAGGGAGGAAAAATGACAAGGCCTCAGTGGGGGGTAGGAAAAGAGAGGAGCGTCTCAACAAGATCCAAAAAGGCAGATTCCTGCCTGGACAAGCAAGTTTGTTCAAAGCCATTCAGGTGAGCAATGCTGTTGGGCGGCTGTCATTTGGAGACTGTCCCTGGGAGTCGTCCATTAAGCGTGCCGCCTTCCAGTTAACCATGGAGGAGTCACCATATCTTCTGAGCAATGTGGAGACATCAGCTCGCAAATTCATGTGGGGGGATCTCTGCGTTGTTCCGGGCCTGAAGGATCCCTTCTGTGCCACTGTCCAGGCAGAAGCGAGTAAGTCTTTCTCGAGTCTTTCTTTTAGAAGGGGTGGCGTGGTTATCCCCAGAGATTCCAGAAAAGTTGAAGCAGCCAGTAAATCTTGAAAAATTTTCGGCCCGGATTCAGTTACGACCTTTAATCTCGCTGGGTACACAATTTGGGCATTAACATTTTTAGCTCGTAGTTGTTTTAGCACTGGCCACAGAGATCTCCTTGCTTCCTGTACTGCTGTAGTGTGGTCGTTGTCGACAAAAACTTGGGAGCCGGCATAGCTCAACAGGCCCTTCTGCCAGGCTTTTTGCAATATCTCTTCTTTAGCCTTGTAGGATGTGATCTTGGCAACTATAGATCGGGGCTTTGCTTCAGGGCTACACGGGCTGGGTGCAAGGGATCTATGTGCCCGGTCCATCTCTATATTGAAATCCACTGGTAAGTCAAGGATGTCTCGAAGGAGGCCCTGGAGGAAATCAATCATTGTTGCATGCTTATCTTCCAAGCCCTCAGGCGCCCCTTATATCCATATGTTTTGCCTCCGACTTCTGCCTTCCAGGTCGTCCAGACGGTGAGTGAGCTCCCGGTCTCTAGCTGGTAGGTACAGAACCAGGCGATCATGACGGTCCGATTGATCTGATATTTGAGAAACACAAAGCTCCAGCTGGTCAGTTTTATGGCTTATGTTATTAATGTCTGCTTTTAGTTTGGCTAGAGACTTATCTATCTTGGTGACCGTTCGGGCGGTTTGCTTTATTGTCTCAATGAGCTCCGAGTGTGGGCCTTCTCCATGCGGGTCGGCCTGCAGTGAGTCGATCAAGGCATCAGATGCATCCATCGCATCCCCCTCCTGCCCCTGGATTAAAGCTCGTAATTTCTGTGCCTGGGTGGGCAGGGGCTTCCCCGGTTTATTTCTCTTCATTTTGGCCGGCGAAGACATGCTGGTATATGGTGATTTCCGATAATTATTGTCGGCTGGGGATCAGAGCTCTGGGGCTAAGCAGCCATTACAGCGCTGACGTCACCAGTAGTCCCGTGTGTTGAACTTGAAGTTTGGTGTCAGGTCCATCTGTTATCCCACAACCCCTCCACACACATAACACAAATTGCCTATTTGATAGAAGTGTGTTAAATGAGAAATTTCTATAAATGGAGTTTAGTGTTGGACTACATATGTTGCTTCCTGCTACTGTGCATGCCGGAGTGGTGTCAGATGCCATGTGGCCAGCAGGGCAATCATTTTCAAACACTCGGCCATCATCAAGAACGGCTACCCATTATGACTTTTACACTTTTGACTGAATAATGAGGAAATATTGACACCGATGGATGATGGATGAAGTATTGGCTAACAATAGTTAGTACTGACTAACAATACTTATAGCTGTTGGAAGTCAATAGTTTGTCCCAAGTAGTCAAGGTTTTCCCACTGTATCCTGAAACAGTTCTGGTCCAACCCATCCCACCCCACTATTCTTCCAGGGTGAGCATTCAGGATGAGTGAGCAGCTGCTGCCCTCCGGCTCCACGGCCCTCATGTTCTGGGATCCCGAACGCTTCAGGGTCACTATACCAAATAAAATTAACAAACACTCCATTTTTGCAGCAAAACTGCTTCTCCACTGGGTCAAATTAGTCTTCCTGCCTTTCTGGAACCCTTACAAAATAAATGGAGGAAGGACTCGGTGCTCATCTCAGAGGAGGTGGATGGGGGAAACTGTCTGGGACTATTCAGCAGTAGTATTTAGGGAAGCCAGAGCAAAACATGTCCAATTAAAGTTACTGCATGAATGGCACTTAACTCCTAGAGAGTACGTGTCATGGGCCTATGCAATGTGGACATAGGCTGGAATTGCTGCACATCAGTAAGTCCCTTGTTTCATGTCCTTTATAGGTAATGTGTGTCACATGACTTCCTCTTGGTTTTTCTTCTAACACCCTCAACTCCCCCTTGCTCCCTGTACTCTCCAGCCACTAGCTGGCACTGCTGTACCCCTGCTCCCCTCACTGGGCAGCGCTGTTGTAACCAGTGTAACCCACTTCATCACCTTAAATAGAAGTGAACTAAACCTGCCCCAGCCCAGCTGTTTAACCCTTCCTGTTATGGTTGGACTGACCCTCCCTCCTCTTTGTTCACCTCCTAGCCATTATTAGGACTCAAACCATATCCTGAGGTGCACGTCTTGTCCTGAAGTCTGCCTCTCTAACCCTTTTGCTGTACGGCCACCTAATAACTCTCACCACCATTTCTAGCCTCTTGTTCCCTCTCTGACATCTTTGTTTATCCTTAAATTTACTCCTGTCACTTCTTCCCAAAAATCTTTACCTGCTACCTCCTATAGTATTGTCTTTGTCCTGCTTCCCATTTCTGCTTACTATAAGTTTACACCTAATACGCTATTCCCACATTACCCTGTCTCTCCTGCTATCTGACTTGACCCCCTGCCTGTGGGGCTTCCCCCACCCTAGAGGCAATATCACCATCCACTACACTATACTGATCCTCTGACTACTTCAGCTCACAATTAAGCCTAAATCTCTGTTGGCCACTCTGAGCCTTTCAAAGCCACTCTGAGCCTTTCAAAATCAACCTGGAACCACTTCCTGCTTAAATAGTTCAACTATGCTCCTACCCATCTGTCTCTCTCTCTGGAACTCCTATACCTCTTACATGATTTTTCATTTCTCCTACTACCAGTCCTGAATCCTTGCCTAATCTTTCTCTTCAAGAGGCAGTGACTCCTTCCACTACGCGAATCTGACCTCCAGATAACTTCTGCTCACTTAAAAGCCCTATCTCTTTTTACCACCCAGAGCCTATCAAAATTAGCTTGGAACTTCTCCCTGCTTAAATATTTTAGATCTACTTCTACCTCCCTACAGCTTTTAAGGTTTATCTCATATCCTTTCTCATTACCTCATCTTCAGCAAGACATGAACCTTGGTCACAATGAACTCTTCTCTCTTGAGGCTGCAACACCCTCCTCCAGGCCAAACAGTCTTCCTGATTTTTTCCACCCTTTATCCTCTCCTACTGGGATGGTCCCCAAGATGACTCCCTTGCTACCTCATTTTGGAGTGCTATAAAAGGCCTGCATATTGCCCACATGATCATCCAGGGTCTTAGACCCAAGCACCCCAAGCTTGAAGCCTGATCCACCATCATAATCCCGATGTACTTGCTGTCTCTGAGACCTGGCTGAAACCAGGCATCCTACGCCATGAGGTCTCTATCCCTGGCTACTCCACCTTCCAGATAGATACTTTATTTATCCAGTGCCCCATTCCAGGGACTCTGAGCGCTTTACAATTACATTTCAAAATCAATCTACAAACATATAACATAGGAAAAAAAACAACAGTTAAATCATTTTCAGGTGGAAGCAATCAGCAGTATATTAAAACTATCAATAAGCTTACAAATATATCATAATAGTATATTTATAAATTAAACACCTGATTAAACAAAAAGGTCTTTAAGCCCTTTTTAAAAGGGGTTGACCAAAGGTGCCTCCCATAGATGTCTAGGCAATGAGTTCCACAGAGTAGGTGCAGCAACAGAAAATGCACAATCACCCGAATGCCGCACCTAACCATCTAAGCGTGGAGGTGACATGCTCATCTACGCGTGATCCTCCCTGTCTGTATCTGAGCTTGTGCCCCCTTCCCCCATGATACATCTCCAGCTGAATCCATTTTCAATACCAAAGTACTTGGGCAAGTAAAGAAATTGCTTGTAGGCTGTATCTATCGCCCTCCCAGTGCTCCCGCTACATCCCTAACCGCCCTCATCTCATCCTGGGCTGGCCTCCCGTCTGCAGACCTGGTGCTATCCGGAGACTTCAACAACAACTGGTTAGGTCCAGGGTTGGGGTTGTTTCACAATGCATTGGCTGACATACACCTTTCACAGCTCATCAGTGAACCCACCAGGCACAATAATAAAACGGGTCACCACACCTTTCTAGACTGGATTCTCACTAATGCCCCTCTTCACATCAAATCTCTGGTGTTCTCCCTGATGCATTAAGTGACCACTCCTCTACCTTCTGCGTGTGGTGGAACAATTTTCCTAACCCATCCCCCAAAATCATGTCAACCAGGGGCATGACCTCCTTCTGTCCCCTGGCCTTTCAAGCCTCCTTATCCCAGGCTGACTGGTCCCTAATCAACCTACTACCGGATGTAAATTCCACTTTGGAATACATTGCCAATACCTTTAACCCTGTAGTCAACCTCCATGCCCCTTTGGTGGAATGGAGAGCTAAGGAGGCTCATGCCCCATGGCTCTGTAAGGAGCTTAGAGGCCTCATGGCTACCCTGGATGCTTCCTGGAACCTTTATAAAACCTCCGGCCTACCTGCTGACTGGCAGGCTTATAAGCTATTGCACAACCAGTGTAGGAGTAAACTGCATTCTGCCAAACGCTTATTCCTCTGCTCCCACCAAACTAGTACTCTCTCCAACCCCAAAGAATTCTGGGGAAAAATAAACTCACTTTTGAAGGGTAAATCCTCGTCCTTACCCAACATCATGCATCTTAACAGTTCTGAGGTTACCAACCCCACAGCTATTGCCTCCAAGTTTAACCAGGCCTTCACAGATGTCAGCAAACATAGGGCCTCCCTCCCTCCCAACCCTTGTACCTTCTCCTCCCTCTTTCACTTTTACTAGCCCTTCCTTTCACCTTTAACTGGCCACTCGGAAAAAGGTGCTGTGTCAGCTTAGGAGCATGAAGGAAACCCCATCACCTGGATTTGACTCCCTTGAACCCTGCCTTCTAAAACTCAGGGCTACAGCCATTGCCTCTCCTGTACGTGACCTTAATTAAAAAATCTTTCTGTTCTAGTGCTGTGCCTAGCAAGTGCAAGGCTGACGTAGTTGTCCCTCTTCATAAGAGCAGCCCAGACTCTGCGTTTGAGAACTACCGGCCCACCTCCATACTTTGCCCCCTTGCCAAAATACAAGAAAAAATTATTCATGCACAACTTTAATCCTACCTGGAGCTTAACAGTTCGCTCACCATGAACCAGCATGGATTCCGTAAATCCCGCAGTACCCACACCACCCTCTTTAGGATTACATCCGATATTCTCTCTACTGTGGACAAGGGCCTTGTCACTGGTGCTATATTCATCAACCTTACCAAGGCCTTTGACCTTGTCAACCATAACCTCCTGCTACACACATTCCTTTCCCTCAGTCTTGATGCCCTTTCATTAAACTGGTTCTCGAGCTATCTTACCAGCCGAGCACAATGTGTGAAATGGGGTGGTCACACTTCCTTGTTTAGCACCATAAAGGATGGGGTCTCTCAGGGATCTATCCGTGGCCCACTTCTATTCTCTTTATTTATAAATGAACTACCACTTCACTGTAGAGGTGCATCGGTCCAGCTGTACGCTGACAATGCCATTCTGTACAGATCCTCCTCTGACCTGACCTTGCTGAACCGTGACTTGCAGCAGGACTTCCTTAAGCTTGAGTCATGGTTTTCCATTAATCTCCTGGTGCTCAACACCAAGAAGGCAAAATTTCATGCTCTTCTATCATTGGACACCTAAACTAACCTCCCCACCCCAATTAGTGATAAACTCCTCCCGTGGCGACCTCTTAGATCAGGTACAATCCTTTAAATACCTGGGTGTCACACTGGACTCCTTCCTTACATTTGACACGTATGTTTCCACTGTGGCTAAGACTATTCGTCAAAAGTTAGGATGCTCTACTGCCTCTTGCCCTACCTTACACACTCCTCCTGACTGGCCATAGCTTCCTCCTCCTTGCTCCCGCTTATCTCCTATGGAGCCCCCATACTCCACGTCACTCAGGTCACCCCTCTTGACAATCTCAAGCAAACCTATCACAGGGTCGCACACTTTGCCCTTGGTGTTAACACTAGGATGCACCACTGTTCAACCCTTACCTCCCTAGGTTGGCCTTCCTCTGAAGCCAGACTACAGTACCCCACCCTCTGTCTTACCTACAACTTTGTTCATAAATTCACTTCCCCCTGCCTCACAAACACTGTCCAACATAAATCCACGACGAGGTCCCTAAGGTCATCCGACCTTCCTCTTCTCTGCTATTAGCATTGGATTATTGGCTAAGTATGGATTTATCATTGGATGAACAGAAGAAGAGATTCATCTTAAACTGTGCTGAAAATGTGTTGGAGAAAAATGTCTTTTTGTTTCAAGGTGAGTATTTTCTCCAATCTAAGGGTACAGCAATGGGTGCTACGTTTGCGCCCAATTATGCTAACCCTTATTTGGGTCTATGGGAGAAATTAGTGGTCTATGATGAAGAGGTCAATCCTTTTTGCTATAGGATTGACCTGTGGCGTCGTTTTATTGATGACATTTTTTTGATCTGGAAGGGCACTGTATGTGAGTTGAGGGAATTTGTTTTATATTTGGAAACCAGTAATCCTAATTTGAAGTTCAGTGTGACAAGTGATAAAGATATGGTCACATTTTTGGATCTGGAAATCAGAAGAGATGTTGATGATGGCATACAGACCTCTCTTTTTAGGAAAAACACTGATAGAAATTCCCTTCTGCATGCATCCAGTTGCCATCCCAGGCCTATGATTAACAACATTCCCAGGGCCCAATTACTTAGGGTACGGAGAAATTGCAGCTTTGATGGTGATTTTGTGAAAGAAGGCACAGAGATGTGTGGTAGGTTTCTAGACAGAGGATATTCGAGACAGTTAGTGGAGGATGCTATGGATGATGTCTCTACTAGAAAACGTGAGGATGTAATGAAACGTAAGGTTAAATTTGGTTCGACTGAGAAATCCATCCATTTTGTTACAACATACTGTAAACAGTCTGGTGCTATTGGTGATGTTATTAGGAAACACTGGCCACTCTTAAGTCTGGAACCCAAACTTAAAGAAGTGGCAAGTATTTTGCCACATATAGTATATCGTCGGGGTAAAAACCTTGGTGATGTCGTTACCAATAGTTACCAACCTACTCAAAAGGTGATGCAGGAGGTTAAAACTTGGTTACCATGTAAACCTAATGGCACCTATGCATGTGGAAATTATAAGTATTGTGCTACTATTGTAAAAAGCACAACATTTACAACTGTTAATTCTGGTAAGACGTATAAAATGCAGTCCTTCTTTAGCTGTGTTACTGAGAACTTGATATATCTGGCAACATGCACATGTGGTGCATTTTATATTGGCAAGACTATATGCCAATTTAAGGTTCGAATTGGTGAACATGAGTATAGAAAAATGATGACAGAAGTGCATTAGCTGCACATGCATGTAAACGGGTGGAGGGTGTAAACATGTTTTTAAATTCTGTGGGATTGAATGGTTAAACTTGGACCCCGGATGGAAATATCAATGATTTGTTACTTAATAGAGAGGCATACTGGATATACACTCTTGGTGGTCTTAAATCACGGGTTTGAACGACAAAGTTGTTGTTGTTTCCTTGATCAATATGAGAAAGAAGAAATTAATTTTTATATAAAAAAAGCTACTTAGATAAGGAATAGCAGTTTGTATTTCTGTCTATGGTGTATTAATGATTTAAGATGATATTGGATATATGATGATGTATATTGTTGTTATAAACATCCATCTTTTCTCTTTTCTCCCTAGATGGCGTTGATACAATGTGTATGTTTATACATACAATTGCCTGAAAAATGTTTTGAAAAACTATCAAAATATGTTACACATTTGGACTTTGTTAGTAAGTCTACAAAAGTCACCTGGTCATAATGGTTACTGGTAAGATTAATGGTTAAAGGACCAGGGTTGTCCTAGATAGACTGACATATTTAATAGAGCATTTAATATATATATTGTCTTAAATGCAATTTTTAATTATTTTTGCTCTATAGTGATTTACTTGTATATGTCTTGTATTTTTATGTATAGTGATATATCAATATTGGTTTTTCATATAAGGGTTTTTTGTATATAGAGGTGTATGGTAATGTGGTACTGTCACTTTAAATGTTAGCTTTTTAAAGGTGTGGATTGTAGGTAGACCATCCTCCTGATGACGCACGTTTGGTGCAAAACTAGTTGAGGTTGCAGCCTGTACTGCTGAGCGGCTGAGCATATATTATGCACTGATTAAAGATTTAAGATCTCCATATACCTGCGGTGCCGTTGTTTTTTCCTCTCTATTCCAAAACCCCACCTGGCTGTGGGTCGATGTGCATTCGCCTTTTCCGGTCCCTCCTTCTGGAACTCCCTACCAGCTGCAGCTCTGACATGCCCCACCATCCACTCCTTCAAGAGTTCTCTTAAAATCCACCTTGCCACCCCTCAGCCTTGCTTCTGTGCCTAAATTATCTCACTTTGCTTCCAGCTTATTCCCTTGTCCCTTCCTGTCTCGCTCTTGCACTACTCAGTTTGGCCCATTCCTGCTCTGCTGTGTTTCCTACTCTGAGCTGTTTCACTCCCACTTCAACCGTGGTCCAGTGTTTTTGTATTCTGTACCTCTGTACCAGTATCTTATTATTATTTTTTTTTTTTTATTTATTTTTATTGAGGTTTTTTTCTTTTTCTTTTAGTTCAGGAGACCTAATACAGTGAGGTCATTGTCTATATAAACTTCAAGTTTGGTATGATACAGATATAGAATGCCTTTAGGACTTTTATATTAGATATAGATTGTTACTTAAAATACAAACATTTCACCATCTTCTTTCAAATCTCATATCCTCACCACCCCGGTTCCCGTCTGCTATGGACAAAAATCAGGGTCAATTCTGGCCTGGTACAGTAACCATCTCTGCCAGAGAGAGGCGAATCTGTCTGATTGATTGTTTAGTTTTGCTGTAATATTTTCCACCTGGTATATTGAATACACTATTCGTCTCCACTCTTGAGTGCTTGGTATTGTTTTGGTCATCCATTTCTTTGTTAAGGATTTTTTTGCAGCCAATAGCAAAATGGGAAGCAGAGTTTTTGTCCATGGGGGGGAGCAATCCGGGTAAATAGCCATGAGAACCATTTCGGCCGTGAGTTCAACACTCTCTCCTAGTCCCTCGCTTATTTACCCCTGAAATACATATCCAAAAGGGCATTAGTCTTGGGCACGGCCATAGTATGTGTGCCAGATCCGCCATCTCAGAACCACATTCCCTCCAACAGACCCCAAATTCAATCAGGAGATATTTGGTCAGACTGTCCGGGGACCTGAAAAATCTTGATCTACACTTCCAAGAGTATTCTCTCCAAATGTGAGACTCTGTGATTCTGACCGCTCATAGGGACGATGAGAACCACTCTGCCTCAGATATCTCAAGTTCTGAGTCTCTGTTCCAACTAGATAATATTGCATTTGTGGATTCTATAGATTGATCTCGCATCATTTTATATAGGTGACCAATCAAATGACTCCGGCATTGTCCCTGGGAATGATCTAGGAATAACTTTAAAGGGGGGGGGGTTAGTTTGACCTGTATTATTCTATTACACAGTAGATGATTTCTTACTTGGAGATATCTAAAGTGGTCAGCGTTTGGAAGAGTAAATTTAAGTTTTAGTTCTTCAAACTATAGAATTCCATTTGATCCCAGGAATTGGAAAGCCTGCACTAGACCCAATCTATGCCAACAAGAAAAAGTTAGGTCGTTATTAGCTGGAATGAAAAGTTCATCCTCTGAAATTATTTTACAGCATTCAAAGATTGATTGAAGTGTCTCTTTTTCTTGCATTTTAAACCAGTTTGCTAGGACCTGTGAGGTGATACCTGTAAAATCTCTCAGTGGAGGAGTCTTTCCTGGAGAAGAGAAAATTATTTTTTTTATATCATGCATGTCATTTCAGTATCTAATGTTTTATATGTGAAACCAACTGTATGAACTAAAAAGAAAAATCTCTGCCTATGCACCTTGAATATCTGCTGTAATTTACTACCTCTGTGCTTGCTTATACTGTATAAATTTGTAAATACTGTACATGCATTTTACATTTTGCATATTTTATTGAGTTCTACAGACTATTGTACAGTGCCTTTGTGCACTTATCTGTTGCTGTTATGTATCCCCTTTTACCCTCCCGCGTGTAGCCCCTGAAAAAGGGACACTCTGTCTCTGTGTTCCTACCCGGTTGCCAAAATTCAAATAAAATAAATAAATGCTTTTTGAGTACCTCAAACTGCAGGTCTTCTGGAAAGAGGCAATGAGAGTCATGTGACATGGTTGATGTGCAGGAGGCAACTGCCTGAGCGAGCTCTGCTCCAGGTGCTATTTAAATTAACTTTAAACTCAATTAAATCTTCAATTTAGGCAAGCAAAACTAACTGCAGTTGCTACCAGGGATAGAAGGCATGCGAGAAGATGATGTGGCTGAATTTAGCACAGACAGTAAGTCAAACAACCTCCAAAACAACACAAGGCAGGAACCCCTCCGCAGCCAGGCACCATGGAGATATTCAAGCCATTCAGGTGGCCATTTGATGAGATGGCTTCGCTGTGCTCAGCTGTTTTCCTAGCCCTCGTCGACCTCAAGCAAATCAGAGACACTGTGGCAGCACATAAAACTTGAATTTTGAATGCCAAAGTGTGGATAGCCAGTCTGGAAACCACACTTGAAAAGCACAGCACCATCGTGGCGAACCGCCGAATTAAAAAAACTGGAAGAACGTGCTGAATATCAGGAGGATTATTCCCAAAGAGACAGCTTACTGTTGTTCAGTACCCCGAAGGGAAAGAAAGAACAGAGCCCACAAAATTCCTAAACCAGCTACTCATCGACCTCTTTGGTCCTCTTCCATCTGGGCAGGTTTACATGATCGAGAGCACCCATGGCAGTTTGGCAGCAAAGCCAGGCCCTAACAACTGACCTCAGGTCATTATCCTGCAATGTGTGAACTTTCAGGAGAAAATACATGTACAGTGCAAAGCAAGAGACATCCCTGAGGGGGGGGTGCTAGAGAGCCATCTTCGAGGCAGGTTGTTTTTCAGCCAAGCTCTATCTTGTGTCTTCAATTATCAAGAAAAAATGTTTTAAAAATAGAGAAAAAGAAAGTTTACCGAACAGCATCGGACTCTTTTTTTTTTTTTTCTCTTAGAAGTTGTTAGATACCAGACTTCAATAGAGTGCACTAAGAATCAGCAGGCGGGCTCTTCAAAGACCTCGGAGCAGCTACATGGCAAGGCCAATTAAACAACTCCCGGTGCTACAGGGAGGCCTGCGAGCTCTACATCGGAACCTCCATGGCAGGCCATGATGGAGTCTATGTGGGCCATGGACTCCAAGATAGATTGCACTCTCAATAAATTGGAAGCCCAGGATGCAGTTATCTAAGAAATAACTGGGACAGTGGCAGATGTCGACAAATAACGACGACTGAAGCAGCGGTTAATAATTTAACCCAGGAGAACATGCAACTATGTGGAAGACTGGAAGCCCTAGAAAATGAAACCCGCTCTGGAAATGTCCAAATAGTAGGGCTACCGGAGAGTGCAGAGGGTTTTAATCTACTGCATTTTCTAAAGAACTGGTTGCAAACAGAACTACCACACCTTGAGGAGTCAGTTTGGCTTTCATGTGAAAAAGCCTACTGGGTGAATCCACGGATACGGCCCTCCACATCTGCTCAGCCATGAACTGTCCTGTTGCACACCTCTGGATCCCATGTTCAGGACATGATCCTGGCGGCGGCAAGAGCCTTATATCCATTAAGTGTCAATGACGTGGATGTCAGATTTTTCCCGGATCTCTCCTTCCAGACCAGGGCACGTTGTAAGCAATTCGATTCAGTGCATCACTGACTCGGTTCCCTGGCATTGTCCATTCCTTTTTATTACCTGCCCATTTCCGAATAACGTATGGTGAGAAGACATGGCAGTTCACCAACCTGAAAGACGCCGGAAGGTGGACCAACAAAACCGAAAAAGAATTTCCTGCAAAAGCTGCAATCCCTAACCGAGAAGTTGAAGAGGAGACCGATATCGACTGAGGGACTTGATGGAATTTTGCATGGGGACTGTCGCCAATTTTCCTGGTGCCAAGTTTAGTTGAATGCTCCCTTTATGCATTATGCTGCGATGTGGAAGCATACTCAGTATCTTAAAATATAAAGGATATAACACAGGACTTTTTAAGCTGTATATAGGGTCTTGTGTGGAGCAGATGGGGGGGATACAGGTTGAATATATTTTTTCATTTTCTACAGTAAACGTTGTTTTTTAATCCCCCTAATCTCTGAGAGGGAGCTCCAACTGTTTATTAGGCCACCAGGGTTTAAGGCCAACTTAAGTAATCAGTATGCCAGCATTGAGGTTTGGCA